>CAKXYN010000215.1:475000-1075000 GCA_935064755.1 Tragelaphus eurycerus | reverse complement strand
TTTACCTCTACTGATGTTCCAAATAAAGATTATCGAAACTAAACATAATTAATAAAACTGAAATGTCAGTCTGGGGTTTGTTGCCTCTCTTCTGAACAAGTTTCCTAAATTGTAATTTAAAATTCATTGACATTTTTAGGTGAACACAATCACAATTAAATAACTTTATTGAATATTCGGTAGGTCTAGTTACTTCAAAATCACCAAAAACTACATAAGCAAGGACCCCTTTAAAAAGTGCTAGGTATTAGTAAGGAATTATACATATTTCCTCTACATGAGTTCTTTCAATTAATTAATTTGAGTAACTTTATGCTTCAGTGAGATTTAATTAAATTAATTGTTTATGGCCAGTAAACTAAAGAGAAGTGTAATTTAAATTTTTTTTAGCTTTGCTTTAAATTTTGAAATTAATGAGTCTTGACTTACATAATGTATATTTTACTAAAGCTATTCTACTTTAACTTCCATATGCTACTCAAATCAAATTAGGCTTATAAGATAAGGCAGTGTTTTTTAGTTTAACATAAACTACCAGCAATATTTGCCCAATACAACATATGTATTAACTTTATCATTAGCCATCATTAATATTACCTTTTCCTTGTGCATTTTGGGACACATGTCTACTGCTCTCCTGTTCTGCAATTTTATTTTTCATGTGCACTAAAATCTTGATATACAGCATATAATTTTAAACAATATATCAGAATAAACTAGAGGATTATTTTTAGCTTTTACCATGTATGTAAGAAAATATGATAATTAGATAAGAGTTGGGCACACCTTGGTTGGCAAAATTTCATTGTTTAATTTAATCCAGGAGATTTTTAATGTATAAATTAGTCAAAACTTTTGTAGAATTTTATTTTTTTTAAGTCATGCATTAAATGCAAACAACATTTAATCAGATTGTTGGTTCTATAATAAAAACACCATACTAGATATACATATGATGTTTTAGTTGATGGATGGATTTTATATATATTATATATAATATGTATGTATATAGTTTCTATTGAAACATAGCAATCTGTTTAAATGGTAGTAAGTTCAATTTTGTTGAGTTTCCACTTTGCATTTGTGAATCAAAATAAACTATACTGTATTTCTCAGAGAAGGCAATGGCACCCCACTCCAGTACTCTTGCCTGGAAAATCCCACGGATGGAGGAGCCTGGTAGGCTGCAGTCCATGGGGTCGCTGAGGGTCAAACACGACTAAGCGACTTCACTTTCACTTTTCACTTTCATGCATTGGAGAAGGAAATGGCAACCCACTCCAGTGTTCTTGCCTGGAGAATTCCAGGGACGGGGAAGCCTGGTGGGCTGCCGTCTATGGGGTCACACAGAGTCGGACACGACTGAAGTGACTTAACATAACATAACATAACATACTGTATTTCTTAAAAAAAAAAAGTTTAGCAATACCTTTTAAAAGAAAAGAAACATGCTTAAATATAAATCACAAAATTTCTGTGCACAATTTTTGCTCTTCCTGTGGGATATACTTTTAAACATTAGCTTTACCATTTTTATTGCCACCTTTCTGAAGAAAATACTTCTATCTCATAGAACGCCATAAAAATGATTACCCAAGAAAATAAATTATGTAAATTCTTTTCAGTTAAATGTTCTGTCTTATACCAAACATTCAGTATTTGGGTTGACATTTAAGTGCCATTTTCAACTCATCAGATTAAGTTTCCCATGTCACATAGCCAACTATTTAAAAATATACATCAGAAATTTTCCTTATAAAAGGCCAGATCTATTCATTGAGGTGGTTACCTTTAGGATAGGAAACTCAAAGAGTGTTTGAGTAATAAGAATATTTTAGATAATGGGACTTGATATGGATAACTGTTACATGATTCATCTCCTTCGGTTCTCTGTGTTTTTCCACTAAGTGGGTTGCTCCCTGTGGATCTATACAGTGGAGATAGCAGAAGGTCATAGAAGAGGTATTTTAAGCACTCTGGTTTCAGTCTATGCTTGATGGACAGAATAAAATGTATTTCTCCAGCTTTAAAGAATGAGGGCAGGGGGTAGATAAAACGAGAGGTGAGGCAAGGTAGAATTAGCTATCAATAAACACTGCAATGGCAACCCACTCCAGTACTCTTGCCTAGAAAATCCCATGGACAGAGGAGCCTGGTGGGCTGCAGTCCATGGGGTCCCTACGAGTTGGACACGACTGAGCGCCTTCACTTTCACTTTTCACTTTCATGCCTTGGAGAAGGAAATGGCACCCTACTCCAGTGTTCTTGCCTGGAGAATCCCAGGGACGGCTGAGCCTGGTGGGCTGCCATCTATGGGATCGCAAAGAGTCGGACACGACTGAAGTGACTTAGCAGCAGCAGCAGCAAACACTGCAAACTCAGTGCACTTGAACCTCTAATTCTTTTCCTTGCTTCAACTTTTAATTCCACCAAAAAGTCCTTACATTTTCTCCTTACTTCTAACCCATTATAGCCCAGCCACCACAGAGACAGGATTCCATATATAATCATGAATTTACACACACTCACACACACACACACATACACAAACACAAGCTGAGCCTTTGGTGCTGTTGAAGAGAATTTAAACATTTTAAGATGTAAAATTAAACTTACATGATCTGAGGTATGGTAGAAAAATAATCATAATAAAAATTAAAAGTGCAATGAATGAGAACAATGAAAAAGAAATCCACATGTTAAAAATGGTCTATAAACATATTTATAATTCATAAACTGCATTAAAATGGTTGTTTCATATCTTATCAATTAGAAATAATAAAAGTAAGAAAATATGCTCAATGTAGAGGTACTTTTTAAAAAAAAAAACAAAAAACGAAAGCTAATAAAATACTTTTATCTCCATCAAAATATTCTTTGGAAACCAAAAATAAAAATGTATCATGTATGTTTTCTTCAGGTTGATCTGTAAAAGTCAGAAAAATACATAGTCCCCACTGTTGAACTTTCCAAAAAAGAATCCCTGTATGCTCCAAGCATAAAGCAAAAGGCTTTATGTCGTCGTGAACTCCCTATATTGGTACAAAGAATTCCAGTTCAGTTACTATCAGAAAACATTTTTGTTTCAGTCAAGCTGAAACAAATGACCTGACTTCAATACAGTGTAGTATATAGCTGAAGCTGTGTCCAAGAAGTTGTCTTCAGAGCACTAAAGACAGCTGCAGAAACTCCTGAGGAGACTCCATGGTTTCTCAGAAAACCAAAGTCTTAACCAAAGCGAAACTTGAGTCTGTATTTCACCGTGTTAGGACTTCTCCGAGGTGCGGAAAGGGGAACCTTTGGCTTGACGGGATTAGGTGGCTTTTTCTTTTCGGGAACAGTAACTGTGAAAGAAAGTTCCGGCTGCTCCGATTGCTTGAATCTTGGCAGAAAGTGGGTAGAGACGTGCTGAGGTTTAACCCGGGGGCTGCAGCCGCGTTTAGCCTTCCCTCTCTTGTTCAGGGCCACGTACCACTCCCGCCCTGTCTTTTCAGTTCTGTGTATCGCGGAGGCATAGGTATTATAGCTGTTTTCTTGAAATCGCTCCCTGAACTTGCAGTCATCTGTAAATTTGGCCTAGAGGAAAAAAAAAAAAAGAAAAAGAAGAGGAGGAAATTCAAGCAATGATAATATTTTCAGCATGTAATATAAAGAAGTCTGGGACTATAAAGTAAAACAAGAATTCCACTGGCCCCTGCTCTCCGACTCCATTCTCTTTATAAAGACACATTTGCCTCTTTTAAAGTTGCTTTGAAATTACTGTTTTCATTTCTATATTCCTACTTCATTCATCTTTGTAATGCTGGTTGTTTACTATGAATTACACAATTGTGAAATAATATCAGTGTATATTAAAATAACAGGAATTCAATATATTTAAATTCTATTACTCTTTTTAACGTACTTTGAAAGTTTTAGTTAAAAAATTTAACTTTTAACGTAAGATTTTCCCCCTCCTAAACCATCAAGAAAGTAAATAGTACTATATTACTAAGAAACAATTGCCTGGTAAAACATGAATTCATTCAGAGAAATGGGGTCATGTTATCCTTTGAAACAAGAATACAGTTTTCAGTCTCATCAGTGTGTCTCCTGGTGCTGAGAAAGGGGTAGCATATGGCCCTATTAAAATTGCATGTGTTAGAGTTCTTTAGGAAAAAATTCATCTTCACACAGTGATACAGGAGAGTCTATTTGATGCCAGGAAGAAAAAAATTACCTTTTGGAGTCACTAGCAGCACTTCAGGCAGATATCACTCCCTTTCCCTCTACACACACACACACACACACCTGCCCTTGAAAATGCTCACAGAACAGTGGAATAAGCAAAGAAGTGACATTCATCATGGTGCAGTTTGATAAATGGAATTATGACAATGGTATGCAAAGGGTACAAGACATCTAAAAGGATAGAGGTGGCAGCGAAGAAGGCAGGAAGGTCTTCCTAGAAAAGGTGACTTTTGAGCTGAGTCTCAAAGTACAATGAGATAATAGTGATCAGGTGACACGAGAGGTTTTCCAGGAATAGGAACGGTGTGTTCACAGGTGATGAGGAAGCTACTATAAGTTGTTCAATGTGACTTTCACTTAGGATGCATAGAGAAAGGACCAAGAGATACAGATGACAAAGTAGGCCTGTACAAAAGGCCTCTGAAAAGGCTCAGTGTGCCGTACTAAGGAAGTTGAATGAACACAGCATAGGGGAAGAGCGCGAGATGGTGCCAAATAGACCTGCAATCAAATGCTAGTTCTGCCAATTGAGTTCTTAGCTTTAGGCTCCTTGTTCACAATACGTGCAGCCATAAGGCTATCATGAGAATCAAAACATTTTTCTAGGAAAAGGATCTGGAGTTTAGCTTTCATCAAATACAAAAGAGTCCATAATTCCCAAAGAAGTAGAATTCCCTATCCTGGACTAGGTTTCACAATTTCAGGGAGGACCATTGGTACAAACATCTTGGGCTTTGGAATACCAAGTATCTTGACCCATATATATGAACATTAAATACCAACTCTAGTATTCTTGCCTGGGAAATCCCATGGACAGAGGAGACTGGCAGGCTAGAGTCCATGGGGTTGAAAAAAGAGTTGGACATGAATTAGTGACTAAACAATTATATATATATATATATATATATATATATATATATATATATATTTGTTTATATATCATAGCGGTTCCATCAGCTCAGTTCAGTTCAGTCGCTCAGTCCGACTCTTTGCGACTCCATAGACTGCAGTACACCAGGCTTCCCTGTTCATTACCAACTCCCGGAGCTTGCTCAAACTCATGTCCATTGAGGTGGTGATGCCATCCAACCATTTCATCCTCTGTCATCCCTTCTCCTCCTGCCTTCAATCTTTCCCAGCATCAAGGTCTTTTCAAATAAGTCAGTTCTTTGCATCAGGTGGCCAAAGTACTGGAGTTTCAGCCTCAGCCTCAGTCCTTCCAATGAATATTCAGGACCGATTTCCTTTAGGATGGACTGGCTGGATCTCCTTGCAGTCCAAGGGACTCTCAAGATTCTTCTCCAACACCATAGTTCAAAAGCATCAATTCTTTGATGCTCAGCTTTCTTTATAGTCCAACTCTCACATCCATACATGACTACTGGAAAAACCATAGCTTTGACTAGACAGACATTTGTTGGCAACATAATGTCTCTGCTTTTTAATACGCTCTGCTTCAGTTCCATACTGAAACTAAAAGTCCTCTAGTTTCCTTGCTTTTCTAATAATATCAAGCTTTCTTCTGCAGTACAGATCCCAACCCTGTAATCTGGAGGTCTGAACACTGCGAAACAATCTACATATACCTACTGTTGATGGTCACATAGACTTTTTGAGTTTTGAAAGGATCTGACAATATCAGAAGACAACCAATCTCAGAGTATTTCCGATAGCGCATTTATCTTACACATGACCATATACTTAAGTTATTTACATTCAAGTGTAGAGTGTAGTTCAATCAAAAAGCTCTTTATCTGAGGGCTATGAAACTGTGTGTCTGAGAATCTGTGTACTGGCGATTCCTTTGACTGGGTCTTTAGCAGGCTGTAATCTAGTGTTTTAAAGAACCATTGTCTATGGCTTTCTCTCATCACATCCTAACCTACTGGCCCATACCTAGGACAAGGTTGCTATGCTGACATTCCTTTAGAAGAGGACACATTTATTGTTCTTATTGACTTTCAATTAAAAAGGCTTTCTTACAAACCAAACATAGATTTGTCAACTTAGCTCTTAAAAGGATGTCAATACTCTCCCATTCAATTAGATAATCTCAAAGTTTTATTGTAAAATAAAAACTATAGTCACGTGGTAAAAGGAAAAGAGGGCTGCAGAGGATGAGACGGTTGGATAGTGTCACCGACTCAATGGACATGAACTTGGGCAAATGCCGAGAAATAGTGAGAGACAGGGAGGCCTGGTGTGCTGCAGTCTATGGGGTGGAAAAGAGTCAGATACAACTTAGCAACTGAACAACAGCAATAGTCTTCTGGAATATTTTCTGCTACATAAATGGACAAACATTTTAGAAAGGTGTGGAAGATTTCATTAAAAAACAATAGCACGTATATTCATTCTGCCTCAGATTTTTTTCTTAAAATATGTCTGAATAACATTTCCAATGTATAGTACATTATACTTTGACTTGACTTCTACCCCTGTTTCACACACACAAAAATAGTTTTCCTAAAATAAAGATAGCAGTGATTACTTAATTCAATTTTGACAAATTTTTAAAAAGTGTACTGTATAATTTAACCTTTTTCCCCTAACAGTGTCAAAGAAAATAAAGAAGAAACCTGTCTTTTTTTTTTTTTAATTGATGTGACCAACAGACACATGCATACACACACCTAACCTATAGCAATACTGCCCCTAAAATTACTGCATCTGAAAACTTTCTCCCTTTCCCCTTCCTCCGCTCAAGATTCATGTTCTTTCTTAAGAGAAGCCTTTACCAGGATGACTGTTCATGCTCTAGGTTTTTCAAGGGCCATTTAATTGTCACATGGGATATAGAGATAGAATTCTGAGGACCAACACACTACTTGTAGGCCCTTAGCCATTCCAAACTTCACACTGAAACAGAAGCAAAGGCAGTCAGACTGTTTTGGCTTTCTTAATTGACTTCTAATTTAATGTTTTGTCTGAAAAATTCTTCCAGCTACAATGGAACAGAATCATTTGAAATGAACATTTCAGTGAGTTTTTTTCATCAGGAGATCTAGTTTCTTCTGGAGAAACTGACTGTTCCTGTCAATATTCCTGGTCCTATTCAGACTAGATGGGAACCTCAAGCAGTGCATGAAAGTGAAAGTGAAGTGGCTTAGTCGTGCCTGACTCTTTGCGACCCCAATGGACTGTAGCCCACCAGGCTCCTCCATCCATGGGATTCTCCAGGCAAGAATACTGGAGTGGGTTGCCATTTCCTTCTCCAGGGGATTGTCCCAACCCAGGGATCGAAGCAGACGCTTTAACCTCTGAGCCACCAGGGAAGCCCTGAATAGCTATCCTTAACATTACCCATTAAACATCTCTATAGCAGAGTCATAAAGTGGCAGAATTATTTACATGTACATTTGCCATTATACAATTTTAGATAATAAGTCTTCCAGGCTAAGTTTAACTTCTGAAATTCTTTTGGAATTATAAAAAGTCCTTTAGCAAAATATATACTTTTAAAATAATAGAGCTGTGGTGTTCTGTGATGACCTCAAGGGATGGGATGTGGGGGTGGGAGGGAGTCTCAGGAGGGAGGAGATTCATGTATACTTATTGCTGATTCATGTTGTTTTACAGCAGAAACCAACACAACATTGTAAAGCAATTATCCTCCAATTAAACACTTAAAAAATAAATAAATAAAAGAACTGGATTATTTCCCTAGAAAAAGTGAAGTCAACATAAAGACTTTATCTACAGTTCAGCTGTGAAGTAGAGAGGTGAATCAGATTTCAAATAAGCTACTGAAAACAGAACCCACATCACCTTCATCCTACCACCATCAGTCACTACAACAAAATCAATCGTTAACGTGTTCATAAAGAACCCCTATCTTTGTTTCTAATTCATTACTTTCTGAATTTATTCAATAGATGTTTATTGAATATGTATCACATCCCAGACACTGCTGGTTGCCATTTTTATGAAGAAAGACAATTTAGATATGGTTCTGCCCATGTTCTTTGTTGACTTAAATTACCTGTGTTTTTCTCTTTAATTTCTCCTTGATTTTGCAAGTGTAAAAATAAGTAACAGTCAATAAGCCAAAACTGCAAAATTAAAATGAAATGTTTAAATTGGCTGATTTCTACATAATTTAAAATAGTGTTAGTTGACAGAACAAATAAAAACTAAATTACACCTACTTTTGCTTGAAAGTATGGAAATAATTCAGAGGTGGGGCAACGCAGAGCTGTTAAATAAAACAAGAATTTTGGGCTTAGGAGAACACTTTGCCTTGATTCTACTCATCTCCTCACAGGGAGAGGGCACACAGTGGATATTTAAAAGAAAAATCAAATTCAGTTCAAAGAAAGTAATATTCCAGAAAAGAACAAGTCTGCTTAATTGAAATCTGAAGGTCAGTTAAACCAGAGAATTTTTTCTGAAACAATATTTTTAAAAAACTTTCTAAAACCTCTTAATATAGTTTTGTTTCTTAGTCAACATGCTCTAAGATGATTGAGAATCTTATAGCAAATGAGCTGAGGGCATGTTAATAGGGTCCCAATTCTCATTATGTGCAACTATCAAAGTAAATACATGATGTATGAAAGAAATGTATAAAGAGGATTGAATTCAGGCTAATAGCAAAGCCCTGAGTATAAACCCTGGAGTCTGCAGAGTATTTAATCAATTTTAATTCTTTATTTCACTTTTTATTTGATTCGCCTCTTGAAAAACTTTATAAAGTAATAAATACAAATAATTAAAATGTTATCGAAGGCTATATAATATTATTAAATCATTAAACTATTCTTATAGCCTGTAATCAACACAATTATAGACCAAATTGTGCTCTAAACAATACTTTCTTGCTGCCTGCATCCCTACTTCCGGTTCCTCTATGTTCTTTCGGTGTGTTTTGGTTCCCAGTACTAATCATGCCAATGGGACTGCCCAGGTCAGGTGCCCTAAGCCGAGGCTGTTTTGTACAGTTGTGCAGGATGTTCCCAGCACAAAAGTACCAACCTTTGGTAGTGAGTGAAAGCCGAAAGCCAGAGCCTGCTCCAACTGCTCCCAAGCAGAGAACTCCAGAACAGAGCAGCATGCACCCTGAGGGTGGCCTCCTACTCTTTACAAGCATTGTATGGGTCAGTTGTAGGCAAGCCATGCTATCTCCAGAGCTTGGCCATATTTCCTGCTTAGCAATTGCTATCTGGCCATTCTGTCTCAATACTTGATGCTGAGCAACCAAGGGAATATATGTGAGTGCTCAGGCATGAGTTCTCAGTCCCTTAGTCATGTCTGACTTTGTAACCCAATGGACTGTAGCCTGCCAGGCTCCTCTTTCCACAGGATTTCCCAGGCAATAATACTGGAGTGGGTTGCCATCCTCTTCTCTAGGGGAATCTTCCTGACCTAAGGATCGAACCAGGTCTCCTACATTGAATCAGATTCTTTACCATCTGAGTCATCTTGCTCAAAAGAGTTGGGCTATTGAGGCCAGGTGTTTTACATATATTATTTCATTCTCACATAATTCCACAACTATTAGGATGCTATTATCTGATTTTCCAGCCAGAAAAATAAAGAAAATAGTTCCTCTATATCCCCACATTTACCAAATACCAAGGTAAGCCTAAGACTTAAATCTCATCTAATGAATCCTAGATTCAAGCTCTTTCAGTAACAACGTGCAAATCCAAGGGCATCTCCTAGGCTTCTGTACATTACTACCTTGCCCTAAAGTTGCTCCATGTTTAAAATACTGACAAAAACAAGTGCCACTCCCCAAACCACCTGAGACATAAAACACCATCTCTCCCTTTAGGCTGAAATGCATCTCCGAAGCTACAAGTCAATTCATTACATGAAATTTTGCTCAATAAAATAGAGCTTCAATGTTAGGAAGATCCCCTAGAGGAAGGCATGGCAACCTAATCCATTACTCTTGCCCGGAGAATCCCCATCGACCGAGGAGCCTGGCAGACTACAGTCCATGGGATCCCAAAAAGTCGGACACGACTGAGCACAGCACAGCCAGATAAACATAGTGTGAAATTAAGGGAAAACTGACATTTACTGCAAAGGTAGAATCCTGAACCCATTTTGGTTTTTTTAGCCTGAGTTACTAGGTACTCAATTTTACTGTGTAAATTGAAAGTTCTTAGAAGATGGGGGTGCTTCCCAGGTGGCACTACTGGTAAAGAACCTACCTGCCAATGTAGGAAACATAACAGACAGGGGTTTGATCCCTGGGTTGGGAAGATACCCTGGAGAAAGGCATGGCAACCCACTCCAGTACCGTTGCCTGGAGAATCCCACGGACAGAGGAGGGGGAGGGCTACAATCTATATGCTCCCAAAGAGTCACACATGACTGAAGTGACTTAGCACAGCACAACACAGAGGATAAGGGAAGTTTCTATTCAATTCCTTTACAGAGGCCAATAAATTATTTTTTTTTAATGATGATGATAGCCATCACTCAAACCTTCATTTCCCCTTTCAATAAACATGCCCAGCTTTGGGGCTGCAGACTCCTCCTCACTCTGCCCCCAGCTCAGGAAGTCCAGTCCAGACTCTCATCCTGGGCAAGCCAGCTGGCACCCTTTGAAACCAAGAAAGGAGGCTTTTCTAGTCCTTGCTCAGGGCTGATCAAGCATACATTCCATGCCTATTTCGTAAACTCTGCAATTAGCTTTCCTTCCAAGCATGATCCCCTAAAACCCTGAGAAACAAAAATAATTCCACCACATGCTTCTTTCTGTATGTTTAAAATAAGCTAAAATGTTTTCCCCTGACAACCAATGGGTGATCACGTATAGTTTATGAAAAGACTGACAAATTCATGATAACCACTTTTTCTAAGATTTAGATTTTTAAGGGAAAAAAACATGATGCACGAGAAGGATCTTAAAAGTTATGAGATTATGATCACTGGAAATTCTTGCTTTCAAATTATGTTCCTTGGGAAAAGGAAAACCCAGGACATAAGAGGTTACTGTATACAAGATGAGTTGGGACCTAAAGAAAAAAAGAAAGGCCAATAATGAATGCGATTTGAGGCTGGTCTAAATATCTGAGGGGGTCACAGCTGCCTGACCCCAAAATCAGAAAGAGGAGAGAGGGGATATAGGATTATGAAACAGCTGCCTGAGAGCAAATTCAGGAAGATCTGTTCTAACATTAAATGCTGAATACTTTCCAGGAACTATTCTAAGTGTTTTATATGTATTATCTCATTTAAAATGCTCCAATATCACCCTGTATTGTTAGTTTAATTTTCTTCCTTTTACAGCTGATAAAGCTAAGGAATAGAACGATTAATTAAAACAACACGTTTTAAGAAGAATGACACAATTTAATTACCGGACTCAAGATCTCCCTCTCTTACATCCAGACCCATCTCAGATAAATCCAGAAAAGCACCGTATATAAAACTCTGGATAAAGACAACCAACCTGAGAAGAGAGCAAGAACAGAGTGAGGAGGGAGCATGAACAGACAGGCAGGCAGAGAGAGAGACCAGAAGAGAAGGGTGCTCAGCCTCACCTAGTACCTTAGCCTGGGAATAAGTGGACGAAGGACAGAGGCCACGGAAGGCTCTGACTAACCCTCAAGGCTCTTGGGGAAACGATTACCTCATGCTTCTCTCAGTGATTCTCAAGGCATCTTGAGAAGAAGACCAGACACCCATCCTTGCAACGGATGCTGAAAAAAAACCTGCACACTACGGATCTGACTGCATTGTCTATTTAGGGTCTTCCAGTTAAAGGTCTCAAGCAGAGCTGCGTGAAGACTAATATGAGTGTGTTGGTTGACTGAGTGCAAGAGCAGAGCACGCTGAGATGGTTGGAGTCCAGATAAAACTTCTCTTACGGAATTAACAAACTTAGCACAAAGAAGGTCAGCATAAATGTTGCCTAAACCTGAGCTTTCCTGGCTGATAATACTGTTCACCATCTTCGTGTCCACTGACCATGAAGCATTTTCTAAAAGAAGATTTTCTGTGAATGAAACAGATCTCCTTTCTCTTCCTGAAGTACATCCTAAAAGAGGTTCCTGATGTAGCTCCTCATCGCACTGAATGACCAACATTTACAAAACAGTGTGATAAGTTTCATGGTGCACACGTCTCCTCCTTTCTAGACTTTAAAATTAAGTACAGGAGACACAGAAGTAGATGGGGAAAAAGATCCTCCCAAAGAGCTTGGAATGAGAGAGAGGGAAAGAGAGAGAAGCAAAAATAGTCTAAAAGGATGAACCACAGTATTCACTCTTTAAAATGTAGCATAAAAATATTATTAAAACATGCAACTATTAATTTCCATAAAATAATAGCTGAAAATAGTGTAAATAGTTCCAAATGAAACAAAATATCTTCTTTCAAGCTAACTTTTACCTACCAAGCATTACAGCATTTAAATGGAGAGAGAATTTTTAAAGCATGTTATTCTAGTTCAAGTTTTTGTTAACTGTGGTAACTTAGGAAAATATTTAACATCTCTGACTGAGACTGTTGCCTCACCTAACCAGGTAATGAGAGAATGTGAGTGAAAGAACTTTGAAAGACATATACAGATATTTTATCTCTATGCTATGCTATGCTATGCTAAGTCACTTCAGTCGTGTCCGACTCTGTGTGACCCCATAGACGGCAGCCCACCAGGCTTCCCCGTCCCTGGGATTCTCCAGGCAAGAACACTGGAGTGGGTTGCCATCTCCTTCTCCAGTGCATGAAAGCGAAAAGTGAAAGGGAAGTCGCTCAGTCATGTCCGACTCTTAGCGACCCCATGGACTGCAGCCTACCAGGCTCCTCCGTCCACAGGATTTTCCAGGCAAGAGTACTGGAGTGGGGTGCCATTGCCTTCTCCATTATCTCTACCTAGTAACTAATTTTTAATAGTCTGATTGTTACTATATAAAACAAGAAAAATCTACTATAATCCATGAATATTTCTCAACGTACTATGGGTTTACTTTCCCCAGAATTATATGAATACTTTACATTTATAGTTCACACTTTGTAAATAAAACCCCAAAGTTACTCTTCATTAATTTAAAATTTTTCTGGTGTTATTGAGATACAATTGACATACAACACTGTGTAAGTTTAAGATATACAACATGAAGATTTTATATAGCTATTTTTTGAAATGATTATAAAGTTACTCTTTAAATGCCTCTGCACAATTATTAATTTAAAGCAACTCACTAATTATACATTTAATCCTGAAAGTGTAAGGCATTTTAGCTTTTTTAGTGGTGATGAAACTTTGCAAAAGTCAAACTAAACTAAATCAAATAATTATATTTAAAGTTATAAGAACAATTTTTCAACATGTTTAACTAGTAACTAAAAAGAAGAAGGAAATCATCTGGCATACAACTAATAAACCTTAGGGCTAATACTATATCTAAATTCAACTTCCTCAAAAATAAGTCACTTTATAATTTAATTAGGTTTCTATCAAGCGAAAAAGTGCTAATAAAAGCTCAAATAAGAGACAGTGGACTTGGACAATTGGTTTAAAAAAAATTCACATAATCATAGGGCTTAATTTTTTATCTACAATTCAGCTCAAAGTCATCAGAATGACTTTTATATCAAAGAGCTTCAATGAGTGACAGGAGCAAGGCTTGCTTTGTACTGTTTAAAAGTCATTATTCCATGAAATAACTTTTAGCCTGCCAAGATGAGAAAGAATAACAGATGCTGTTTTTGCATTATCTGCATTATTTCGGCCAGCCTTCCTTAGACATTTGGGTCAAGTTTCTGGAAATTTGTTACTTGCATTTGACAGAGGAATCATGTATCCTAACCTCTCAGTATGACCTTTCTAATTGGCATCCATTTGTAATACTTTGCTTGCTGCGACAATTATCCTTAAGCTGGCCGGAGGTAGTCTATTTTTTGCATGTGCTAAGGCTTGAATCAGAATATTTTAAAAATTAAGATTTTCACCCAAAATAAGCAAACCAATAACAGAAATTTTTTCAGGAATTGCATATTATTATAATGCTTAGAGTTTGAAGGTGTTTCAATCTTTAATGACCAGAGTAGATTGAAGAAAAGTTATTCACTGCAGAAGCATTTGATGATTGTTTTCCATTCTGTATGTGAATTTTTAGAAGTCAAACATCTTTTAAAAAATAAAATGGCATGTCCTGCTTTCCACAGCAGAACTTTGCCCCTTAAAATAGGTTATAAACCAGAGCAATTATTTTATGAATATTGTAATTTGCTAGAATAAAATAATCTGCTCAGAAAATGAGATAAGTAAATCTAGTTATAACTCTTGCAATGGATGATCGAAGAGGTTAACAAAGATTTAATAAACTGAGATTATAGTAGTTTATTGCATTTAAATTTGAATTATCTAATAATAGGTAATATTTATTGAGCACTTACATTGTACCTAATATTGTTCTAAAAACTTTTGTATATATTATCCCATTTAATCCCCAAATAACTATAGAAATAGCTTCAGTTTTACGATCTCCTCCAAAAGATATTAACAAGCCACCTTTAGATGCTAGAGAAAGGAAAACAGAAAGTCTTAAACATTAAACCAAGTGAAATTCTCTTTCAATTTTTTAAAAGTCTGTAAAGCAGAAATCATAATTAATAAGTTTCAATTGACTGCGCTCGATTAAAACTTCCTATATACTTTGAAAACTGGAAAAGTCATATTTCTCCAATTTAATAAGAATTAAAGTGAATAAGGATTAAAGGAGTAGCTTTAAAGAAGAACTGCTTTTTAAAATGATTTAGTGTGACAAAACTCAGTACACCACAGACAAAGCATAAATAACTTTAAGGGCTGTGCATACACACTAATACTAATGAAAGAATCTCTCAACGGGGAAATTAAGCTAAATGTATTTTACTATCTTTAAAACATTTTAGTGTTTCCCAAGTAATGAGCATTTTCAGAACAAAGCATAGAAATCTATAATTTATAAATTGATTACAAACTGTGTAACTAGTCCAAAAAAAGTGTTTGAGTGCAGAATCAGTCTTCATAGTTTTAAGAAGTAATTGTTTTTGATATAACAAAAACTATAAGATGAAAATGTCTCAAATGAAATTTCTCTATTAAAGGTCAAAACCATCTCATTATTGGTTTCTTCCCACCATACTTATTAAAATAAATATATGTTTTATTACTTAGACTCCATTTTTGACATAATAAGTAGCTTTTAAAGTTAAGAACATGATCTACTGATTACACAATCACCATCAGGATGTAAATATAAAATATAATATATTATTTCCATAATGTTTCTCCTTACTTGGACCACTATTAAGACATAAATAATGACAATCACTTAGAGAATGCTTTTTTCAAATAAACTTATCCTTAAACCTTTTTGTGAATTCTATATTATCTTTTAAATAAATAAAATATTTAAATTGTTACTTACAAAAACACATACAATTCTCTTGGTTTAATGGATACATAATCTTATAAAAATGAAAAAAATAAAGTTCTCTGGGTAAATTGTCTTATCTATCAGTTTGGAAAATCACTCATTCCATTTTACATATGTAAAATCTCTATAACACCTTTAACAAATATAAAGCGGTTCTACTTACACTTGCATGGAGTTTTCCTTTTTTTGACATCGCTAAAAATTTGTTGCTGAAAACTCCTCGTATTCCTACAATCCCCTGAGACACAGCAAATATTTCCAAAATACCTAGGATGACAGAAATCCCAAAATAAAACACAGACTCCTCTATATATCATTGTGAAGATTTAAATTTCTACAGAGACTCTTTCCATTCTTTATTACTGTGATTTTTTAAAAAAGTATTTAACATCCTTGTTTATTGTGACATTTATTATGTAAAAGGAAAAAAAGGTTTAGCACTCAAGTATTCATTTAAAATGATCAATTTCAAGGTTCAAAATTTAGTTGTGCTTCATTAGTATTCATTTTTTCCTAAAACGATGTCATGATTAGTAATCAGTGTTTGACAGAAGAATCTTTTCAAGTTCTAAGGAAATGGAAAAGACTTTTTAAAATGTTTTACAAAATAATTCTCATGCATTGTTGCTCTGTCAAAGATAAGACAGTACGCTGAATATTAAAGTGCATAAACTGCACTCAAGATTAATATAAATCATTGGAAGCCCTGAAAACAATATTCAATGAAGTAAAAAATCCCTCTTCTCAAATGACCATAATTATAAAAGTACAAATCAATATATATCATACCCTATCATTTAGTGGTTGCTTATTTCAAGATTACACATAACAAGACGCTGAAAGCACCATAGATAATTTGGGGTTGTTAGCTCAATGAAGTGTTTGATGGATTACAGTTTGAGACATCTTGCATTTTGAATGACTCTTCTGGAAAAAATTTCATGAGCTATTTTATTATGTTATCATTTATATCTGGTATTTCATAGTGAGAATTACCAAGTCTATGTCCCTCTGTCTCCTATAATAATTTGAAAGTTCACATCCACTGGGTCAAAAGAGTTGTACACCACAGTTCACAGTGTATTTTTAAGAAGCTGAAACTCATAGTCTGTATATAATTGGAATTCCTGCCTGTTTACCATAAACTCATATGTAATGCTATATGAACAAGAGAAAAGCATAGGGCTTTTTGTTAACTGCCTACATCAAATTGCAAAAAAAAAAAAAGATAAAATAATATTATTCATTAAAGCTATAAAGGGACCACCTGCCCTGGAAGAAAGGAAGGAAGCAAGTGGAAGTGGAAGGGAGAAGGAAAAAAATCTCAATATTTCAATCTGTAGTATTTTGAGCATATATTCTAATTAGAATATTTCAATAGCACTCTGTTGAATAGGGAAGTTCACCAGATTTTCTTAACATAGTAATCTCCTCCTACAGTATTTGAAGTATATATAAAATTATTCAATATACAAGAAGCAGTGTATTGTGGATATACATATATATAATACATACAAACACATATATGAGTATCTTTATAGAGCACTTAAATGTTGCATAATGTTACCTAATACCTATAATTGTAGCAGATCCTGCCTCTTATTTATTCAACTTCATTTTCAAAAAATACTTGAACAAAAAGTTCATAGGGAAACTACTGTTCTTGTGAATAAGTGTTCTTAGCCTGGAGTAAATAAAACACATCTCAAGAAAACTATCATTACAACTTTATTAGTGGGTGTTTCTTTAAAACAAACTCCCCCAAATCTAAAAACTATTAGAAAAGAAACTACCTTTGCTTTCAGAAAAAAAAAACTCCTAAAAAAAAAAACACTGTGTCTTAGAAATTCTTTTTTTCAAAATGTTTTCAGAATTCAATTTATAATAGATTTTATGATACAGACTGATTGTGATGCATATCCAAAGACTTAGAAGCGTTATCACTTTATCAAATAGTAACAAAGCACGCAGAATGATTTGTAAAGATAAATTTACTACACAATGTAGTACGATAATAATATTATTAATAAAGCATGATTAGAATATCTGATGCAAAGTTATATTTCTATCAAAATTATGGGGTGATATTGAAAATAGCATTAATGATTTTTGATATTTCAGAGATGGCAAATACAATTGAGAATACTATGTAGACATCTGTTAAAAAATGAGACAGTGAGAACACAAGAAATCATCTATGTGTAGAATGACAGATACAAAACAATGTAGAGTTGATAGAAAAGACTTGATTGTATGTTTCCCTCAGTTAACTCCTGGCTCTGCATTGGTAAAGGTTTTCTGTATTATTGTCTAGAAAATCACCTGGTTTTATAAATGCAAACCTATTGTGTATTAGTGGGGGAAAAAAATTCTCATTAATTCTCATGTGTTTGCAGGTTAACATTTAAGAGGTCAAGACAAAAGGGCTCTGTAAATATTTGTTTAATGGGAAACTGTTTTGTTTATATAACTGGCTTCTGACAACATATTCTATTTTTAAGAAAGACCCATCTTGACTCAACTCATTTCCCAATTGCATGTATACGTTATATAAAATTTACATTGTAATACATTTTAAATACGGGGAAGATGAAACAATATGTGTGAAAGTGTTATTTTATTACATACTACATGGCTTCTTTTCTTATAAGTTCCAGTACAAAAAAATGATATATTGCCTGAGAATAAAAGGATTTTATAATTTTAAGAAAATTATATTTAATTTAAACCTTGAAAATATAATTCCACAAAAATCATTTTATTTCAAATTATGAAGAATGAAGGAAAGAAACAAGCTGAGATTAAATGAAATAGTTGTTTTTTCAAAAGTTAACTTTGGTATGATGTTCTAAATTTTAATGTAATTATAGTGTACTATTGGGAACACTGTTAAGATTATAGTTTTAAAGTCATTTCAACAGTAGTTTCACAATGTCTTTTTTCATAGAATATTGGAATAGATTCTTCAAGCCCCACAATTCAACCTCTTTCCCCTCACCTGCCTGAAAAGATCACAGGCCTATTGATTTTTATGCCAAATCTCAATAACTCATTAAAGAATTCTAAGTATTTTAAACCTATGTGCACTAAATCACATGTATATAAATGTCAGAAAGCATTTATTTAAATTTTTTTTCAATTTTAGTAATTTCCGCTTAGAAGTCAGCAATAATAAATTTGATGGGAATTTACAATTCCCATGGAAGCCCAAATGGTAGCCGAAGAGAAACTGGAAGGCCAAGTGTCTCAGATTACAGTCAGTGAATGTTTGTAAATTGGATTGTTTCTTTGATCACCTCACTACCTCTCTCCCTTTTCAGGATACTCCACGTGTACACATGTATGAATATATGTCTTAGTAATCTCCTGCTATTTTGGTCCTGCTGGAGGAATGGGAGAGGGAAAGAGACCAGTATAAATTAATTCACATTAAAGTACAAGAGACAATGTGTTATCTTTCCTAGGGTGCTCACATTTAAGAGGATCAAAAGTAAAAAGCAGTGTTAAATTGAAGGAATTATTCTCTCTTGGTGGAATTCTGGGATTGACATCTAGGTTGAAGGATGCAGGGATTCAGGGTCTCACACTGCTTAATCCACTTACAAGCATCAGGTGTTCATTCCAAAGTAAACTTATTCCCATAAGAAAATCTCTATCTAGATGTGTTCACTTAGTCCCCTCTAGAATTTTTAATACATTAAGACTTTTATCAGTGATGGTTGATACGGTTATGTAGACATCTCCTTTCTTTCTATTTTATCAGTGAATAAGATACACAAATATTTCATGTATTCAGAAGATTTTAACAGCCCATCTGAAAATTCTCAAAGATAAATCATTTAAAACTGAAGTTTCTCTACTTGGCTTCATACAACAACAAATATGGCAAGTCATTATCAAATCTGAGTCTTGAAATCTGAGTTTAGCAGTCTTCATTAAATTAACAAATTTGCCACTTGAGTTTTTCCGTATAGATTCTGGTTTATTTAGGCTTCGGGGACTATATAAAGCTTGACTCTGCATTAACATCAAGGTTGACAGTGGATTCAGATTTTAAAAGCTAGCCAAAATACATGACTGTAATCTCCATATTTTTATGTGAATAGTCAGTCTTTGCGTAGCTATAACCTTAAGCTTTTGCTCCCTGAACTGACAGTCACTTGACTGCCTCTTCTTCAGTGGCCCAAGATAAGCCAACAGAAGCATTGTATTGAAACTAAACTTTCAATAGTTTAGTTGAAAATGTAGAAATTAAAGGAAAGTTTTGTCTTTATTCAGTAGTGGAATTCTATCATCTATCTTGTCTTGCCCATCTTCATCCTTCCTTAGCATTTCCTTATGATAAGAGTTTATGTGCAGTGAGCTTGATTCTTGTCTTTAAAACTTGGGATAACTCTTGTATGAGAAGCTAAGACTATATTAAGTGGTATACCTTAACTAAAGAAATTATGTTTCAAAATCTATGGGAAATGTACTTTTGATAACAAAACAAAAAATATTCAGAGTTTGCCAAAATTTTAATGTCAAATGATAGTCATGAAACATACACGCATATATATTTCTTTCTTCTGACAAACATTACAGAAAAGTATGGAGTTTAGAACCTGTTAGAATGCAGTTTCATGGCAGAGTTTTGACTCTTTACAGAAGTAACAAGCTGTGTCAGAATAATGTATGTTTTCCATCACTGCTAACTCATAGACAGTAGAATTAGATGATGAGGTACAACTGATGTATCCTCCATGGTTCTCATGGTCCAAGCTCTCTCAGCATCTCTTAAGAGATTTGGGCAAATGTTTCCTCATCTACTCCAACCAATAGTCCATAAACAACTCCTGTGTTTACATATGTATCAGGAAACCATCATGTGTTATCTTCAAAGAGGTCTATGACCAACTGCAATTATCAGATCTTGTTTCTCTTTCACAGCTACTTAAAGACAAAGATTCATTTTAAACTTCCAAATTACATGCTATCCTTTTAAAAATGACATATTTAATAAATCCTTCATGGATCAATGGTAGCAAAATTTTATGATACAGTGTACGACATTCCAGACATCACAAGGCTGAAAATCACCATGATTTAAACAAATTATACTTTCCTCTGTGAGAAAAACCTATAGAAGGCAAAGAAAAAAAAGTCCCAACTAACCCAATATTAATTAACCAGAATATCAAGCTTGCTGACCTAGGTATCCTGTGTTGGGTACATGAACAAATGCATGAATGAATAAGTGAATTGATTGAAAGCCAAGCAAAAGATACAGACTAAACTCTGAAAGGCTGTTGTTATAAAGTGGAATGAATTAGGAAAGCGTTAGTTAAATTAAGAAAGTTTTATTTAGGCACTTTAATTTAGTTTTGCTTAAGAAACAAAGCAGCATTTTGTGTCTGTTCTTTGTTAGATATCCTTCAAAGTGGATTTTAAATTAAAATGTACCTTGGAAATAAATACCGGCCAATGTCTTCTTTAGCTGAATGTATTCTCTGTTGATCTGTTCTCATTTTCCATTCTATGCTTTTCTATAACTTCCCCTCCAAAAGGCCTAAGCTGCAAAAAAATCTTTGTCCCTTGTGGTTTCTTCCAAGAGAAGAGGGTAAATACCGTGGGAATGAGTCTGGTTTTCAGAGATCCCTAGCACACCCAAACCCACTCCAACACCTCCTTTTACCCACCCTGGGATCCAACCTGTGGCTCCTTGCAGGTTAGCTTTGAATCTTCCCTTGGGAACATAGAAGTCATTCTCTGTTGAGGCTGAGTTTGGGGATAAACTACAGGAAGAATGGGCTTCTCTGGTGGCTGAGTGGTAAAGAATCCACCTGCCAATGCAGGAGATGTGGGTTTGACCCCTGGATTGGGAAGATCCCTTGGAGAAGCAAATGGCAACCCACTCCAGTATTCTTGCTTGGGAAATCTCATGGACAGAGGAGCCTGGTGGCCTGGTGGGCTACAGTCCATGGCATCTCAAAAGAGTCAGACACAACTTAGCTACAGGAAGAACAGAATAGAAACAGTGTTCCTGTAAGAGAAAGGGGGAAAGATTACCACAAGTGGGGAAATGAACTCTGATGTCTGGTGGAAGGAGAGCTGGGTGGGACAAAAGGAGGACAGATGGAAATAACACTTGCTTAGACATAATATTTGCTTACCCTGAAATCTCCGGAAATTCCCCTTCACCCTAATTGACCTTGCCTTTTATCACCAAATATGGCGAGAAGTTTAACGAGTGCGATGAACCTTAAAACACAGAAGTAGGCCCCTCAGACTTTCCTGGTGATGCAGCGGATAAGAGTCCACCTCCCAACGCAGGGGACAGAGGATCAATCCCTGGTCCGGGAAGATTGCATTTCCCCCTGAGCAACTAAGCCCTGTGCCTCAACTACCACGTCCACACACTACAACTAGTGAAGTCTGCACTCTGCAACAAGAGAAACACTGCAATCAGAAGCCCATGCACGACAAGGAAGGGTAGCCCCGGCTCCTGAAAATACAGAAAGACTGCCACTGCAAGGAAGACCCAGCCAAAAATAAATACATTCTCTAAAAAAAAAAAAAAAAAGTCCCCTCTGAAGAGTGTGTGGGAGGCCCTGGCATTCACTAGGGCTGACGCGGAAGGCCCTCTCTGGGGTTCGGTGCTCCAAGCCACCTCACCGCGGGTAGCACAGCAAGCTGAAGGCAGAGGCGGTAGGAGCAGTCAGGGGCAAGGGGCAGGCGTGGTCGCGCTCGCGTTCCACTTCCCGCCTCCTGAACTCCCAAGAGAGAGCTTGCCAGCCGCCACCCCACCGACGTGCGCATCTCCAACCCCCCGTGGGGGTGGCTGCCATCCCCGAAGTGGCGCCCCTCGCTCCTCCCGAGCTTGATTAAGAAGAAATCTGTGGGGTCATTGGCTTGAGGCAGAGAAAGTTAAGTACACCTGGGATCCACCAGGCTGACACTCCGGGCCGGATGACTGTGCGCTGTATCCTGGCCACGTTTCCGCTCCCCCTGGGTCCCTGAGGCCATGCGTCTATCTGTTGGACCAGCCCCGGCTGGAAGAGCCATCTGGCTCTACCGAGGAAAACGTCCGCAGAGATGTCCCCAGTCCTACACATCTTTCCCCTCTGCTGCCTTGGAGAAACAGTGAGAAGAATCAGGAGCCGCAGTGATGGTCTGGAAACTCAGACAGAGTGGAAAGGAGGAGACAATGAGGGAGGGAAAGAGAGAGAGAGCTAAACTAAGAAAGAAAATTTTTAACTTGGTTTAAATTTTAAAACCCACAAAAATTTCACCTGTACCGAACTGAACTGCCTCTAAATGTTCTCTAAAATACAGAACCTTCCTTTAATTGTCCTTGGGGACAAAAGGCCGGCCACTCTTCCTCACAAGGTCTGGTCATGGTCTCAAGATACTAAACGTTGCTAAACCCAACTCCGGCATTAATAATTCGAATGTCCATCACGTCTCCCTCTCTAAACGTGTCCAGTTTTCTAGATCACTGTCTTCTTCCAATCTGAGAACGTCTGGTCTCCCGTCTGATATACCTATATATCCTATATGTATATGATGTGCAAATATGTACGTACCTACAAGAGACATATACGGATACATACACACATTTACGTACACACATTATGTAGCAATTTGGGGTTTGTGGTAGCAGTTGTGAGAGGGGAGTATGTGAGGTTTGGTTATTTTTTAAAGAACTGTTCAGTTATGGGCAGGTAAAGGGGTGCACTTTGCTGCCCAGTGGAAAATGGTAGTCTGGTAAACAGAAGCAGAAGGTAAACAGAAACTAAACAAGAAGAAAGAAGATTTTTGGTTTTCCTCCGGGCACAGGTGGGAGCTCCTCTTTGGGACCAGAGCAAGCTGGAAACAAGGTGCCTGTCTGCAACAGCCTCGGGGTAGCCTGTACCTCAGGAATCGCCGTTCCCCATCCCCACGAGACCGGTAAGTGTGTGCGCGCCACCCAGACGCACCTCCAACCCAACCCGCCCAGCTGTTTCGAGGGCCGGCTGGATCCCAGTGGCCCAGGCTCCGGAAGGTGCGCTTACAGCCGGGGGGATAACCGGCGGTCCCTCTCGGTGCTCCCGCCACCCGCTCAGGACAGTCCTCAGGTTTTGGAGGAGAGCAACTTACTTAACATATTGGCTTCGTGGGAGCCATTGACTTTGCCATCCGGGTAGATCTGCAGATGGAAACCGATGCCCACTCTGCAGTAGAGGCTGCCGGTCCGGCGCCCCGAGGGGCTCCACTGGAAGCCGCTCTGCTCTAAGCCGCTTCCTGGGCCGCCCCGAGAAGCCGCGGAGGAGGAGGAGGCAGAGGAAGAAGAGGAAGACGCGGTGCTACTGCTGCTCCGGCGGCTGCTAGCGCCTCCCGGGTTCCTCTCGGTGGCAGCCGGTCCGGGCTGCCCTTTGGGTGCGAGGCGCTTCTCCCCTTGAGCCCAGGCGCTGAGGATCAGGTGGCTGAGGAAGAGGAGAAGGAGGAAGGACAAGCTCATGCTTCCAGCCGCGGGGGTCCTAAGTGCATCTTGCAGGGTTGGTTCTGGGCTCCGTAGCCCCCTCGCGGCTGCGTGCCTCTGGCGCTGCCCCCCTCGCCGCACCGGGTGGACATAGCCTCGGGGAAGAGAGAGAGGGAGAGGGGGAGAGCGAGAGAGAGGGAGGCCACCCGAACGGATCTCGGCGCTGGCACTGGGATATTTATAACGCCAGTGATCTCACTGCTCCGTGCACGCCTGCGAAGCTTCCCCTCACCCGCCGCTTTGTGTACTCTCCGGCCGGTGCGGGGAGGGGCGGGGGTGTGGAGGAGGGAGGAGATGGGAGAGGGCTAATGGGAGGGGAAGCCGGGCGGAGGGAAGCTGCACCCCGACGCCCGGCGCGCGCGCACCCGGGACACGCACCCCAGCCGTTCTCACGCGCCGCACGGCCACCTCCACTCGAGCCAACGCGGCGCCGAATTCAGCCCCGCGCGAGCCCTGGATTCCTCCAGGGGGGCAGCCCCTGGGATGGGGGCTTGAAATGCCGAGTGAGTGAGTTGTCCTCTCGCACCTCCGCGGAACGCTGGCGTCCCAGCAACGCGCCCTCGCCTACCTTCAAGTTCACTTCCCCGGTGCCCAGCCGACCCGACTGTCACCACCCCCGCCCCGGGGGTGCCTCGGGAACTGCAGCCCGAGGGGGGATTCATCCCAGCGGGGGGAATCCCCCGCCAGTGCTCCAAGTGTTGGCCGCCAGGAACCAAACAAGGATTCGCAGCCCAACTTGGGAAGGCTTTGGTGCGGCGCGCTGGGTAGAAGGCTCTGGCCGTTGTTGTGGCTACTGATTTACTAAAGAGCTAAAGAGTGGATTTATTCAGTGTTTAGAGAGCCACCTTAAGCTATTAACCCCAGGGCTCGAGCTGCTTTCCTGCTGGTAAACTCATGGTAGCGCTAAACATCCTGCCGCCGAATCGGTTTTTCCTTCTGGCAGCTCCGGGTCTGCGTTCCGGAGGGTGAGCGCACACGCACAACGTGCTCGGAGCCCAGCAAGAGAGGCAGGGTCTGGGCACCACCGACTGTCCAGTTGTCCTCTCTCGCGCCAGGATCCCCGTGGCAGGAAGGATTAGCTCACGGCTCGCTTCAGCTTACTCAGAGCTGCCACTGACTGAAGGGCCGACCCCACTGAATGATTAATGATGCGCGCCCTGGATTTCAGGAAACCTGAGAACCGAGAATTCCCGTGTAGGCGATGCCCCTACTGTCATTTATCTGAGAAGTATACCTGGCTTACATTCTTGAAATATTTCCGTCTGGAAACATATTTGAAGCTTTAAACTACATTCTAGTACATTATTCACTGTTCAGTTTAATGAAAAGGCTCTGATTTGGCCCGATAAGGTCCAAGACGGATGGGAAGAACTTGCTTCCTCTATTATTGAGTCCCACTTGAGGAGTCCTATCTCAATAATTAGAAGCCTATAAAGCCCTTGTTCGTTTTTCAGGATTGGTAATCTTCCGTGGCTGGAATACTTAACATCAAGGCAGCTGTAAACAGAAGTCACCTGGACAACTTAGTGAAGCCACTGGGAGAGAGGGGAAAGAAAGGGTGCATCACTCGCAGATGTGTATGGCCTGGGCACAATGCTCCTGACACACTGTATAAGATACTAAGTCATTTCAGTGCTAAGTTACTTCAGTCGTGTCCAATTCTTTGTGACCCCATGGACTGTAGCCTGCCAGGCTCCTCTGTCCATGGAATTCTCCAAGCAAGAACACTGGAGTAGGTTGCCATGCCCTCCTCCAGGGGATCTTCCCAACCCAGAGATCAAACTCAGATCTCCCACATTGCAGACAGATTCTTTACTGTCTGAGCCACCAGGGAAGCCCTATGTAGGATGCCATCCTGGGCTGAACACCCCTTCTCTTTCTGCTGTGCTTGGCTCAAGCTCTAGGCTTCCGGCTTAACTACCACAGGTAAGCAGACCCTTGCAAGGCAACCCTGAAAGTGGAGATTGAGGACAGGTGGTCCCTCACAACAATCTCCTTGACTGACATTACCTCTCTTCAGGCTGAATGAGTAAGGAATGCTGAGCCTGGGCACTGTGCCTTGTGCAGGTGATGCCCTTGGTTCTCTGACAAAGCTGTCAGGGTTTAAGGCCCTTGGCATCGGTAAGTTCCCCTGCCTGTGACACTGTATACCACCTATGCCTCAAGTGACAAAGATTTTCCAAAGCAAATCCAGTTGCTTATGTCTCCCCCTCCTCTTCCCTGGGGGTCTGCTGAAAGAGCAGGAAAGTGACTGACCTTGAAGACACCTTCAACCTCCTTTCCAAACCCTAGGGCCAAAGAGACTCTGAGGCTGAGCCTCTTGATGAAATCCCTCCTTTTCTTTTCCTCTGTTTTTCAGATTCTCCAACCCCACCCCCAGTGAAACAGCCATTCTTGTACCCCTTTCATCTCCTGCAAGATCCCAGCTAGGGATCAAACTTTTGTCTAGGGATGACCCCAGAAGGCCAAGACACCTGCTCAGCTTTTAGCTCAGCTGCACCTGGAGGGTGGGGAGTTGCCCTCCAACCTCCTCTGAGGTCTGAGAGTGAAACGTCAGGAAAAGCAGAGCATTCTCTAAGCAGAGGAGTGACCAGTGGAGAAGAGCGGTTTGAGTCTGGCAAACCAGATCTCAGATTCCTTCTCAACTCTCCCGGATGCTGGGTGTTTTTTGTTTTTTTTTTTTTTGAAGTCGTGCTTAAAACTGAATGAGTATGGTGTGCAGGAGCATGTAGAGTGGGTACCACTGAACTTTTAAAAATCTAGAAGAGGGCTGAACACGTATTTGGGTCATTAAAAAAAAAAAAAGAACAAACTGAACAGTAAAAGAAGACAGAGCTGCGCCTGTCCTCTGCTCTGAACAGCCAAGCCCCCTCCATCCCTCAGCAGCTCTGTAAAGGGACCAGTCGCCCCTCGCTTCCGACTGCACCCGCCCTGGCCCAGGTCCTCCCTTCCTAACCCAGGGCACAGCAGATCAGCTGAGCCTGTGTCCACCACACATCTGAGGTCGAAAAACTCATTTCACGGTCTTGGCTACCCGCTCTCTACTCCTACCAGCTCCACTCAAAAGAGAGTGCAATCCTGTACCGCTTTTTTTCTCGATCATCAAAAGCCCCCTGACTGGGGACGATCCCTCAGTCCATTCACAGGCCAATGAGCCTGGTCAAGGTAACCAGGGCTTAGGTGGAGGCGCCTGTGGCCAGTGAGCCATACTGTTTTTAATTCTTGAGCTCTCCCAGCCTCTGAAGTGAGGTCGGAGAGAAGGTGTATGCTCCTGGCTGCCTGCACAGAGAAAGCAAACAGTCCTCCAAGGCTAGCTTCCACTCATCGCCCCCTGGAAGGGTCACTGAAAAACTAACCACCATGGGTCCCACCAATCATCCAGGCATCAGCTGTGGCCCCAGTTCTTGGAGTTTCCCTTCCTCAGTTCCTCAACCCCTCAGCCTCAGGTTTGGTAGCCCTATCTCCTTAGACTTACCTGTCCTAGCCCTAGCACCTGAGTTTCTTTCCAGTCCTCCCCCAGGTCTGCGTGAGAACCTGGAGGTGAATTTCTCTTAGGCTTTTTTTGTAGCTGTACCTATGATCCAGTCTCTAGGGACAGGAGTCAATTGAAAAGCAAGCTATAATGACTTGTATCCTTAGATTGGTACTCAAAGAGTCTAGGGAGAAAGAGATGAAGATGAAGAGGTCAGCTCCCAAGGTTCCCTTCACCTGAGGGATAAGCTTACTATTTACAATCTTCCTCTGGCTGGAAACAGAGGTCAGAGGTCTCTGAGACCAGAGGTGAGGCCAAAACTTGGTCCATCCTATTTATAGTGCTTCATGCTGGGTTGGAGGAAGGACCAGAGGTAGATGATGAGATTGAATGAGCTACCTTGGACAGTGCACACCAGTTTCCCAGAAGGTTCTCCAACCCAAGAACTAGGCTGCCTGGAGAGCCCCTGGACCTCCCACAGGCTTCTGTTCAGAGACAGTCAGTCTCTACACATCTCTGCTGCTGGATGTGCTCAGTCACTTCAGCTGTGTCTGACTCTCTGCGACACTATGGACTGTAGCCTGCCAGGTTTCTCTGTCCATGGGATTCTCCAGGAAAGAATACTGGAGTGGATTGCCATTTTCTCCTCCAAGAGATCTTCCCAAGGAGGGATGGAACCCAGGTTTCTGATGTCTCCTGCATTGGCTGGCCGGTTTTATCACGAGCGCCACCTTAATATAGGTTTGCTACAGTGCAAGGCAAGGGCTAGTTTTCTTGGCTGCTTGATTCATGCAGACAGAAGTCCAGAGGATCTCAGAAATTTTTCCTTCATAAAGGGCTTCAGTCTGGCCCTCCTTTTCCATTCCTGTTGCCCTTCCACACACTCAGAAGCTGTATCCAGACAGCAGCACCACTTTGGGTTTTTTTGCTAACAGGGTCCCTGCTGACCCCACAGATACTTCTAGCTCCATAGGATTTTTGATGCAGGCACAGTTGCATTGTGGGAGGAGTCGGGCACTGACCCTGTTGGAGCCGTCAGTCCACGTTCCTGCCAGGACCCTCAGTTTCCTCCAGGCCTGGCTTCTCACCAGCCAAGTTGGCAGCAACTACAAGAACAAATAGCCTGTGGCTAAAGGAGCTGGGAGCAGACTGAGAAGGGTGAGAAGGGCCGGCTGTGTGGCAAGGAAGCAGAGAGGAGGGGTGCACAGGCAGGGTGCTGACGGAGTGATTAGGAACTCTGCGGGTCGGAGGTTAAATCTCCTCCTCTTTCTCCAGGGCCTACTGCTCCTCTCTGAAGAGGCAGCTGCTTTCAAATGGTCACAGGCAGCTGGTCTCCGTATCTGTGAAGTCAGAAAGCAAAGCAGCCTTTGCTAGTAGAAGGAGACTTTTGTGAATTGACTGCATGGAATCAGTTACTTTTTCTCACAAAACTAATCTCTGGTGCTTTCCAACTAACTTTGTGACTAGTTTAACTTTAGCTTCTGGTGCATCCATACACTGAGTCCCAAAGCACTATAGGTCCCCCAGTTACCTCGGCACATGATATCCAATTGCAGAAAATACATTCTCTTCTTAAAGTACCACTGCTGCTGCTGCTGCTAAGTTGCTTCAGTCATGTCCGACTCTGTGTGACCCCATAGACGGCAGCCCACCAGGCTCACCCATCCCTGGGATCCTCCAGGCAAGAACACTGGAGTGGGTTGCCATTTCCTTCTCCAATACATGAAAGTGAAAAGTGAAAATGAAGTAGCTCGTCATGTTCAACTCTTCTGACCCCATGGACTGCAGCCCACCAGGCTCCTGTGCCCATGGGATTTTCCAGGCAAGACTACTAGAAGCCCCTTATTCTGTCCAGGGCCAGCCGTAGAAGATGGAAGACATAGTTCTTTGTGCTGGTGACACATGAGTGCAAAAGTTGTGATTTGATTTTTTTAAACTGTTTTATATTGGAGTATAGCCATTAAACAGTGTTATAATAGGACTTCCCTGGTGGTACAGTGGATAGGAGGCCTCCTGCTAATGCGGGAGACATGGGTTCGATCCCCGGTCCAGGAAGATTCCACATGCAGCAACTAAGCAGGTGTGCCACAACTACTGAGCCTGCACACCTAGAGCCCATGATTGGCAACAAGAGAAACACTGCAATGAGAAGCCCACAAGCAAGAGTAGTCCTCATTCACTGCAACCAGAGAAATCTCACATGCAGCAGCAAAGACCCAGCACAACCAAAAAGCAAAAACGAAAAGCGATGTTGAGATAGTTTTAGGTGGACAGCAAAGGGATTCAGCCATGTATTTACATGTATCCATCCTCCCCAAACTCCCTTCCCATCCAGGCTGTCACATAACATTGAGTTTTCTATGCTATACAGTAGGTCCTTGTTTGTCATCCACTTTAAATACAGCATTGTGTACAATTTGGGCTTCCGTGGTGGCTCAGATGGTGTACATTTCAATCCTAAACTCCCTAACAAAGGTCATGATTTGAGATAATGCCACCATCCCCTGCCCCAGACAGAACCCACTTTGCTCTTAGTGATTGCTTTTGTTCCTGCAACAGTTCAGTCGCTCAGTTGTGTCCAATGCTTTGCAACCCCATGGACTGCAGCATGCCAGGCCTCCCTGTCCATCACCAACTCCCAGAACTTGCTCAAACTCATGTCCATCAAGTTGGTGATGCCATCCAACCATTTCATCCTCTGTCATCCCCTTCTCCTCCCACCTTCAATCTTTCCCAGCATCAGGGTCTTTTCAAATAAGTCAGTTCTTCTCATAAGATAGCCAAAGTATTGGAGTTTCAGTTTCAGCATCAGTCCTTCCAATGAAAATTCAGGTCTGATTTCCTTTAGGATGGACTGGTTGGATCTCCTTGCAGTCCAAGGGACTCTCAAGAGTCTTCTCCAACACCACAGTTCAAAGGCATAAATTCTTCAGCGCTCAGCACAGTGTGTCTCTAATAATGTCTAGAGAGGTCATTCTCAACATAGGTGGAGACGTATGGTACTTCCAGCCTTAATTCTCCATAAGAAGTGGGTGAGGTGGTAAAGAGGATGAGGAATCAGAGACTTTTCTCATCCATGAGAGAAAAAGAGGGTCAATTAGAGTTGTTGGTATTGGAATAGCTTTAGCATTCTGGATGTTTGGTTGGTATCCAAAGAGACAGACCATAAGGAAATGGGCTCTCATTCAAGAAAAATCAGGAGGAGGTGTGAAGGAGAGAAAGGAAGCAAAATGTCTTTTCTAGGACATCCCTCTTGTGCCAGACTAAACAGGAGGAAGAAAACAGAAGTGAGACCAAACCTGGTACCAGTGATAAACAGATAGGAAGCTGCTGAAAGCCAGGGCACATGGCCGATCCTTTCACCAACCCAGTCAAAAGCCATTTGTTCAGAAAGTAATTTGATCAAAGCTGATCAGATCCAATCAGTCACTCAGTCATATCCGACTCTTTGCGACCCTATGAATCGCAGCACGCCAGGCCTCCCTGTCCATCACCAACTCCTGGAGTTCACACAGACTCATGTCCATCGAGTCAGCGATGCTATCCAGCCATCTCATCCTCTGTCATCCCCTTCTCCTTTTGCCCCTAATCCCTCTCAGCATCAGAGGTTTTTCCAATGAGTCAACTCTTTGCATGAGGTGGCCAAAGTACTGGAGTTTCAGCTTTAGCATCATTCCATCCAAAGAACACCCAGGGCTAATCTCCTTCAGAATGGACTGGTTGGATCTCCTTGCAGTCCAAGGGACTCTCAAGAGTCTTTTCCAACACCACAGTTCAAAAGCATCAATTCTTTGGTGCTCAGCTTTCTTCACAGTCCATAGCCTTCATTAGACAGAACTTTGTTGGCAAAGTAATGTCTCTGCTTTTGAATATGCTATCTAGGTTGGTCATACCTTCCCTTCCAAGGAGTAAGCATCTTTTAATTTCATGGCTGCAATCACCATCTGCAGTGATTTTGGAGCCCAGAAAAATAAAGTCTGACACTGTTTCCCCATCTATTTCCCATGAAGTGATGGGATCAGATGCCATGATCTTCGTTTTCTGAATGTTGAGCTTTAAGCCAACTTTTTCACTCTCCACATTCACTTTCATCAAGAGGCCTTTGAGTTCCTCTTCACTTTCTGCCATAAGGGTGGTGTCATCTGCATATCTGAGGTGATTCCAGCTTGTGCTTCTTCCAGCCCAGCATTTCTCATGATGTACTCTGCATATAAGTTAAATAAGCAGGGTGACAATATACAGCCTTGACATACTCCTTTTCCTATTTGGAACCAGTCTGTTGTTCCATGACCAGTTCTAACTGTTGCTTCCTGACCTGCATACAGATTTCTCAAGAGGCAGATCAGGTGGTCTGGTATTCCCATCTCTTTCAGAATGTTCCACAGTTTATTGTGATCCACACAGTCAAAGGCTTTGGCATAGTCAATAAAGCAGAAATAGATGTTTTTCTGGAACTCTCTTGCTTTTTCCATGATCCAGCGGATGTTGGCAATTTGATCTCTGGTTCCTCTGCCTTTTGGTTCAAGCTGGTTAAAACCAGCTTGAACATCAGGAAGTTCACGGTTCACGTATTGCTGAAGCCTGGCTTGGAGAATTTTGAGCATTAATTTACTAGCGTGTGAGATGAGTGCAATTGTGCAGTAGTTTGAGCATTCTTTGGCATTGCCTTTCTTTGGGATTGGGATCAAAACTGACGTTTTCCAGACGTTTGCCAAACACTGCTGAGTTTTCCAAATTTGCTGGCATATTGAGTGCAGCACTTTCACAGCATCATCTTTCAGGATTTGAAATAGCTCAACTGGAATTCCATCACCTCTACTAGTTTTGTTTGTAGTGATGCTTTCTAAGGCCCACTTGACTTCACATTCTAGGATGTCTGGCTCTAGGTCAGTGATCACACCATCATGATTATCTGGGTCGTGAAGATCTTTTTTGTACAGTTCTTCTGTGTATTCTTGCCATCTCTTCTTAATATCTTCTGCTTCTGTTAGGTCCATACCGTTTCTGTCCTTTATCGAGCCTATCTTTGCATGAAATGTTCCTTTGGTATCTCTGATTTTCTTGAAGAGATCTCTAGTCTTTCCCATTCTGTTGTTTTCCTCTATTTCTTTGCATTGATCACTGAGGAAGGCTTTCTTATCTCTTCTTGCTATTTTTTGAAACTCTGCATTCAGATGTTTATATCTTTCCTTTTCTCCTTTGCCTTTTGCTTCTCTTGTTTTCACAGCTATTTGTAAGGCCTCCCCAGACAGCCATTTTGCTTTTTTGCATTTCTTTTCCATGGGGATGGTCTTGATCCCTGTCTCCTGTACAATGTCATGAACCTCATTCCATAGTTCATCAGGCACTCTATCTATCAGATCTAGGCCCTTAAATCTATTTCTCACTTCCACTGTATAATCATAAAGGATTTGATTTAGGTCATACCTGAATGGTCTAGTAGTTTTCCCTACTTTCTTCAATTTAAGTCTGAATTTGGCAATAAGGAGTTCATGGTCTGAGCCACAGTCAGCTCCTGGTCTTGTTTTTGCTGATTGTATAGAGCTTCTCCATCTTTGGCTGCAAAGAATATAATCAATCTGATTTCGGTGTTGACCATCTGGTGATGTCCATGTATAGAGTCTTCTCTTGTGTTGTTGGAAGAGGGTGTTTGTTATGACCAGTGCATTTTCTTGGCAAAACTCTGTTAGTCTTTGCCCTGCTTCATTCCGTATTCCAAGGCCAAATTTACCTATTACTCCAGGTGTTTCTTGACTTCCTACTTTTGCATTCCAGTCCCCTATAATGAAAAGGACATCTTTTTTGGGTGTTAGTTCTAAAAGGTCTTGTAGGTCTCCGTATCTCATACTAAGTCTGAGAGCTAGTCCACACATACTAAGTTTCCCTCTCCCCATAATAAGATGCTTATTTTTCTTCAGTATTAAAGAGGTAAGGGGACCAAAATTGAAGATACAACCATTAAAAGGAAGTACACAACATTTGAAAGATATCAACAATAGCAAGTGGATGCTTCATGTCATTTTAGTTTTTCCCCAAGAAAATTTTAGGCATAACATTCTAGAGGAATACTCCTTGCATACTTTTTCTAAAATCAAGAATTTCCTGAGAAGTCCAGAAAGTTTTCAGCTTAACCAAAAGTGGTTTGGAAAAAAAAAAGCATCCCATTCCTATGACCTCTAGAAGAATTATTTGTGAACTGCCCTTTTCTTTCAATCTTTCTTTTTTTTTTTTTTGACACTGCAAAATAACTAGCTAAAAAATCTTGGACTATTCTTTTGGCAATCCCAATACAAAGTTGTTCAATAACTGCAGTATATAAGTTATTTATTATTCTGTTTTCATGATACATTACTTATCCCTTTAATAATTATATAAAACTGAAATAAAATATGATCTTTACTATGTAATACTAAATAGTAAGAAAATCAAAATGAAAAGCATAAAACTTTTAAACTTGGCTAGGGAGTTGGGAGAGAGGAATATAGAAACCTACAAAATCAAAAATTGTGCAAGAATTTTTTTGATTCATTAATTTATTTCTTTGGCTTTGCTGGGTCTTAGTTTCAGCATGTGGGATCTTCAATCTTTACTGCAGTGTATGGGATCTAGTTCCCCAACAAGGGATTGAACCCAGGCACCGTCACTAGGAGCTCAGAGATTTAGCCACTGGATCACCAGTGAAGCCCCTATATAAAAGTTTTTAAATCATATATGGTGAATAAAAATTATATTGTCTACTGGAAAAAAGAATGTATTTTCCACTTCTGTAAGTTAACTAAAATAAAGACATTCCTGATGGCAAAAATAATAGTAATAATAATCACAGTATGTAACAGCTAGAATTGAACTAACCACATGCCTCCCCGCTCAACTCCCAGGGGCATGCTCAGTCTTTCAGTGGTGTCCAACTGTTTGTGACCCAGGCTCCCCATCCATGGAATTTTCCAGGCATGGATACTGGAGTAGGTAGTCATTCCCTTCTCCAGGGGATCTTTCTGAATCAGGGATCAAACTGGATCTTCTGCTGTAATGAGGGTCACCCCAAAACATATTGTGATTTGAATATTGCTTAGCTATTTTTTTTTATTTAAGTGTATATAGGCCTCTCAAGTAAATTATACCTCTCTCAAAGGCAGTCTCCTTCAGCATACACTGATTTGTAATCCCCCAAGAGTACAATGATACACATTTTAAAGAAGAACCTTATGAGGGATACTTTCAAAAGATGCCTTAATCATCATTTCAATCTCTTCCCCAAAGAACCGAGAACTTTAGCGTTTTAAAACTACATTGTAATGCTGGGTGATTTGTAGCCTGTCATTTCCTCTATCCAGGGGACAAAGAATTTGAGAGGTTGTGAGTTGCAGACAGTGTATGAGTTTTCATTGTTTGCATTGCCGTGGCTCTTAATTACAGTAATCATTTTCACAAATGGGCTTTGTTTTCTACTCTGGCTCCTTGGCTTTTGGCAGGCTGCACTGGGCAAACACCTGTTGTCTGGTTATACAGAGAAACACCTGTCAGCAGAGCCACTAAGTGCTAACACAGAGACTGGCATCTGGGTCTTGGGAACCTTTGCTATTGTCAGAAAAAGGAAAGAGCACCTGCTCAGGGCCTGGGAGAGTTGAATGATGGCTTATTGACTTCTGACAGAGGATGTCGATGAATCCCTTCCCCTTTTCCTACCTACTCCCCAGAAACGCAGCCTGGGGCCACAACATCTGTTAGTGAGTGAATGAATGTGGCCAGATTTGAGGAAAATTCCTTTCCAATGGAGACTAGTTTAACAGCTATGAGTGCTTTGCAGCATCAAACTGTAAATGGCTTTGCTGGATGAATATCCAGCTGAAGGGAGTGGAGGATGGGAAGCATGAAGAAAAGAGAGGTTGGAAAGAAATGTTGAGAGAGCAAAAAAAAAGTAGGACAAAGAAAGTTTTTCCATATGTAACCTCCTTGAAAAAAAAAATCACCATTTGGAGCACATTCATGGTACTGCACTACATTTGTGTAGAGATAGGTATGAAGAGAGATTTTGTAGAAATTGAGCTTAATAGACTTCACTGGGAAAAGTGTCAGTTCCTGCGCTTAGTAATTATTTGAGCTTCCTTGATAGTTCAGATGGTAAAGACTCTGCCTATAATGCAGGAGATGCGGGTTCAATCCTTGGGTCTGGAAAATCCCCTGGAGAAGGGAATGGCAACCTACTCCAGTAGTCTTGCCTAGAGAATTCCAAGGAGAGAGGAACATGACAGCTACAGTCCATAGGGTTGCAGAGTCAGACATGACTGAGGGACTAATACACTCATTAATTATTCTTCGACAGTTTAGTTTAGACATGGTTATGTCCACACACAAAGAAGGAAGAGAATGAAATGACACGAAGGTTTGGGTAGGAGAGAGGAGATAAGCCTACGTTTTTCAAAGATGGATTTTAACACCAATATTTATTTTTAGTTTTGCTAACCTTTTGTTCCCCATCTTTAAGATACATAGAAATACATTCCAGCTCAGAGAAATGTCTTGATCCTGCCTCATCTGGTGGAAGATCGCCCAGAGATCTGGGAAGCATAACAATGGGGCCATCGAGCCTTTTCATTTGCATCCTTTTCCAGTTGGAACTCTTTCCCACTATATTCTGTGGGAGGAGCCCTCAGCCTTAAATTCTTCTTCCAGACAGATTTTGCTTCTCTCTTCTGTCCCACTATCTCTCACAAATACATTCTCCTTTCCCTACTTTATGACTTTTCCTAGTCTCAGAGCTATCTTGGCGTTAGATGCAAAGAAGAAATGGGGGTGGATGAATAAAATTGTAGGTAAGGAAAGCAGACAGGAGAAATCATTACTAGAATGTTTAATCTTGGATTCACTCTAGATTTTCCTCTTTCCTGCACTCACTATATGCAATCCATCAGGACCTCCTTTTGGCTTTATCTTCCAAATATATGCGGAAGCCACCCACTACTTAACATCTCTGTTGCAACCACCCAGGTATAAGCCATCACCATCTCCCCAAAGACCCTGCTTTTAATTTTTCCACCCTTTCAATTTATTTTCAATGCGGGGTAGTAATCTTTTTAAAAAGGAAAGTCAGTGTTTGCACTCCTCTCCTTACAACTTCAATCACCTCTCATTTCATGCCTAAAAGAAAAGCTAAACTCCTCCCAGTGGACTTCCAGCTCCTAATTGAACCCCAGACTCACAACGTTCAAGCTACACTTGCTGCCTGGCAGTTCTCAAAGCTTAGCAGCGCCACCTTCACTTTAGGACATTCACCAAGGTCACTTCCTCTGTAACTACTATCCAATATATTTGTCTAACTCTGTCCCCTCCTCTGGAATCAAGATTACAGGGAGAAATATCAGTAACCTAAGGTATGCAGATGATACCACCCTATGGCAGAAAGTGAACAACTAAAGAGCCTCTTGATGAAAGTGAAAAAGGAGAGTGAACAAGTTGGCTTAAAACTCAACATTCAGAAAACTAGGATCATGGCATCTGTTCCCAACATTTCATGGCAAATAGCTGGGGAAACAATGGAAACAGTGAGAGACTTTATTTGGCGGGGGGGCTCCAAAATCACTGCAGATGGTGACTGCAACCATGAAATTAAAAGACACTTGCTCCTTGGAAGAAATGCTATGACCAACCCAAACAGTATATTAAAAAGCAGAGACATTACTTTGCCAACAAAGGTCAAGTCAAGGCTATGGTTTTTCTAATAGTCATGTATGGATGTGAGAGTTGGACTATAAAGAAAGCTGAGCACTGAAGAATTGATGCTTTTGAACTGTGGTGTTGGAGAAGACTCTTGAGAGTCCCCTGGACTGCAAGGAGATCCAACCAGTCCATCCTAAAGGAACTCAGTCCTGAATATTCATTGGAGGGACTGATGCTGAAGCTGAAGCTCCAATACTTTGGCTACCTGATGCGAAGAACTGACTCATTGGAAAAGACCCTGATACTGGGAATAATTAAAGGCAGGAAGAGAAGGGAAGGACAGTGGATGAGATGCTTGGATGGCATCACCAACTCAACAGACATGAGTTTGAGCAAGTTACGAGAGTTGGTGATGGACAGGGAGGCCTGGTGTGCTGCAGTCCATGGGGTCACAAAGAGTCAGACATGACTGAGTAAGTGGACTGACTGACTGAACTGTCCCCTCCTTTAAGGTTTTGCTCATGTGTTTTCTTCTCAAACATTACCTGATCATCCTCTACGAAATTACACTCTTCATATTCCATAATATTCACACTGCTTTTCTTTTTAATTTTTTTCATAGCAGAGGAACCAGAGATCAAATTGTCAACATCCGCTGGATCATGGAAAAAGCAAGAGAGTTCCAGAAAAACATCTGTTTCTGCTTTATTGACTATGCCAAAGCCTTTGACTGTGTAGATCACAATAAACTGTGGACAATTCTGAAAGAGATGGGAATACCAGACCACCTGATCTGCCTCTTGAGAAATCTGTATGCAGGTCAGGAAGCAACAGTTAGAACTGGTCATGGAACAACAGACTGGTTCCAAATAGGAAAAGGAGTACGTCAAGGCTGTATATTGTCACCATGTTTATTTAACTTATATGCAGAGTACATCATGAGAAATGCTGGACTGGAAGAAACACAAGTTGGAATCAAGATTGCTAGGAGAAATATCAATAACCTCAGATATGCAGATGACACCACCCTTATGGTAGAAAGTGAAGAGGAACTCAAAAGCCTCTTGATGAAAGTGAAAGTGGAGAGTGATAAGATTGGCTTAAAGCTCAACATTCAGAAAACTAAGATCATGGCATCTGGTCCCATCACTTCATGGGAAATAGATGGAGAAACAGTGGAAACAGTGTCAGACTTTGTTTTTCTGGGCTCCAAAATCACTGCAGATGGTGACTGCAGCCATGAAAGTAAAAGACACTTACTCCTTGGAAGGAAAGTTATGACCAACCTAGGTAACATATTCAAAAGCAGAGACATCACTTTGCCAACAAAGGTTCGCCTAGTCAAGGCTATGGTCTTTCCTGTGGTTATGTGTGGATGTGAGAGCTGGACTGTGAAGAAGGCTGAGCGCTAAAGAATTGATGCTTGTGAACTGTGTTGTTGGAGAAGACTCTTGAGAGTGCCTTGGACTGCAAGGAGATCCAACCAGTCCATTCTGAAGGAGATCAGCCCTGGGATTTCTTTGGAAGGACTGATGCTAAAGCTGAAACTCCAGTATTTTGGCCACCTCATGCGAAGAGTTGACTCATTGGAGAAGACTCTGCTGCTGGGAGGGATAGGGGGCAGGAGGAGAAGGGGAAGACAGAGGATGAGATGGCTGGATGGCATCACTGACTCGATGGATATGAGTCTGAGTGACCTCCGGGAGTTGGTGATGGACAGGGAGGCCTCACGTGCTGCAATTCATGGGGTGGCAAAGAGTCGGACATGACTGAGCGACTGATCTGATCCTGATCTGATTTGTTTAACAAATAGTTATGTGGCTCTTTCTTACACTCAGCCAGGCATTCTTGCCAGGTATTAATTCATTTCATGCACATAACAATCTTACGGAGTAGGTACCGTTGTCTTGTCTATCTTATAGTCATAAGAAAACTGGGACACAGAGAAGGTAACTAACTTACCCAAGTCACACAGCTAGGAAGTGGTAGAGCTGAGGTTGAGATTCAGTCTGATTCTAGGAGCAATACCCTTACAAGTGTGCTTGAAGTGCTTATCACTTTCTAATACACTATACTATCTATTTCTGTGTTGTGTTTATTGTTGACTTCTTTCACCCTGCTAGCATGTAAGCTCCACAATGGTAAGGATCTTCTGTTTACAAATATTTATCATCCACCTAGAATGATGTTTGACACATATTGTGGGTGCCTAATAAATATTTGTTGAATGACTAAATAAACTTAACGACTGACAGTCTGCTCCCCAGCTTGAGACACTTTATTCTGGGCTCATTACTAAAACATCCACTTCTCAGTTTATCCTCCAGGGGCTTCAGGAAGAGTAGAACAAGGAGAAACAGCCTTCTAGTTCAGATACTTTATTTCACTGTATAGTTTTGGAATGAGAAAAACAGCCTCAGAGATGCTGCTATTATTTCCCTCTGATTTTTTCAGTTTGTTTCCTTTATGACTCCACCTACCCCTCTCCACCCAACCATCTCCACCCTAGACATGAGAAGAGAGAAGGAAGGAAAGAAATAAGGGTTCATTCTTGGTTTTACACACACATGCTAAACACCAGTTAGCTTTTTGTTGTTGATGTTCAGTTGCTCAGTTGTGTCGGACTCTTTGCGACCCCGTGGACTGCAGCATGCCAGGCTTCCCTGCCCCTCCCTATCTCCTGGAATGTGCTCAAACTCATGTCCATTGAGTCAGCACCAGTCTTACCAATGGGGAAGTAAGGTTTAGGCTTTAAACCTTACCTTCTCAAAGAATGTTGTAGTGATGGCAATGCAAAGACGGAGAGATCAGGAGCCAGAAAGTGGGGTGGACTGTGTGACAGTGTGACAGCGATGCAGCTGCCTCTTGTGTGTGTGTGAAACAGTGCACAGCTTGTGGGGTCTTACTTCCCTGACCCGGGATGAAACCCGGATCCACAGCAGTGAAAGTCCAAGTCTTAACCATTGGACCACCAGGGAATTCCTGTTGGCTCTCTGTGGTACAAAGAACAAAACAAAGCAAACCACATGCATCCAGATTTTTAAAAATTCCAGCACAGCAGAGTGGAAGCCTGCAGGGCTTCCAAACTCAGTTCATTTTGTAAAGACAGTAGGAGCGATGGTGAGAAAGATCTCTCATGAGAACAAATATACTCTAATTCTAATTCCAGAGTTCACCTCCACACGTAAACACACACACACAAGGTAAATAGTGTGGTGAGTCAAACCTTAGAGCCTCATTTTCACCCTCTGTAAAAATAGAGGTAATAATTTCTGTTCAGGTGCCCTTTGTTTTGAGAAGTAAATAAAAACACAGGGGTGACTGTAAATGTGAAATTAGTATGCAAACTTAATTTATAATTCTAATTATATAATTATAAAAATTAGAATTGCTTATGTTAAATTTGTCAAAATAATGCATTTCCTTAACATACAAAAAATCTAACAATGTATGAAATAAAGATATTTTAATCAACTCATCCTGCCTTTGGAAAAAGGCAGATAGTAAAATAAATCAATTTAATACACTTGGGTGTCATAATTTGTGACAGAAGAGCTGGGTCCAGCAGCTTTTTACAAGGTTGGATTATGATTCCCTGTTGGTATTTCAGCAGCTGGAAGACAATTGTAGTGAACATTTATGAATCATGAGATGAATGAGATTTACCGGCCTTATTCTAAGGAAAACTAAAGGAAAGGAAGATAATTAAAGAAGCCCAATCTGAGGACTTCCCTGGCTGTCCAGGGGTGAGGACACTGTGCGTCCAGTGTAGGTGGCCCCGGTTTGATCCCTGATCCAGGAACTAAAATCCCTCATGCCATGCACTGTGGCCAAAAATAAATAAATCAGCAGCCCAATCTGTATTGGCCACTGTCTTCTTCAAATAGTGATCCTAACACTACTAACACTTCTAAGGCAGCATGAGTTACTGGTGTGTCATCTTTTCTGACTCTAAGGCCTTTAGCAGGTACAGCAGTTTGCAGGATTGGAGAATTTGTCCAGATAACCTGTTCACCCTTTAAAGGAAAGGGAGTTAGCTTCAGATTTCCACATGGAAACATCTTGGTAGCAGACGCTTTGACACCACAGAAAGCTGCTGCTGCTGCTACTAAGTCACTTCAGCCGTGTCCGGCTCTGTGCGACCCCAGAGACGGCAACCCACCAAGCTCCCCCGTCCCTGGGATTCTCCAGGCAAGAACACTGGAGTGGGTTGCCATTTCCTTCTCCAATGCATGAAAGTGAAAAGTGAAAGTGAAGTCCCTCAGTCGTGTCTGACTCTTAGCGACCTCATGGACTGCAGCCTACCAGGCTCCTCCATCCATGGGATTTTCCAGGCAAGAGTACTGGAGTGGATAGCTACTAATCTTCAAATCAAATGATAATCTCCGATAGATGGAGTTGAATAATCTCACAGTGACTGAAGGCTCAGAGATCACTTGGAACAAACTCTTTTTTCATCTCATCTTCTCTGTGAGTAAAACTGAGACACAAACCAGTCAGCTTTAAGAGTTTTCCTTATATACTAATTTCCTTTAATTAATTTTCAAAGCTCTTTTTTAGGATCTTCCCAGGCAGTCCAATAGTTAAGCTTGTGCTTCCAATGCAAAGGGCACAGGTTTCAACCCTGGTTGGGAAACTAAGATTATAAATGTCTCTGTGGCATGGCCTAAATAAATAAATAAATAAATATTCTACCAAAAAAAAAAAAAAAAAAGGTCTTTAAAAAAAAGTATTTTAGGGTCTTTTATTGCATTAAGCTTCATCTATAATGTGTTTCGATTTGTTTGGAAAAAGATAAGCAACAGGATTGCAGGTGTACTATAACAAGGCAACTTAGGGAAAATATGAGAACATGTCTAATACCAAAGATTTTATTGATTTTTTTTAACAATATTTATTTGTTTAGGCTGGGCCAGGCCTTAGTTGTAGCATATGGGATCTAGTTCCCTGACCAGGAATAAAACCCAGGGCCCCTTTAACTGAGAGCATGGAGTCTTACCCACTGTACTATCAGGGAAGTCCCAGACTAAATATTTTAAAGGCCAATGCATTGTAAGAAAAAAAAAAATCATAAAAGAATTGTCTATTTCAGTGGTAAAGACCACTCTTAGTTTATTACCAAGGTAAAGCATTTTGAAACATTTGAAACTATCATTAAAAATATTCCCTTGGAGGGACTTTGCTGGTGACCCAGTGATTAAGAATTCTCCTTCCGATGCAGGAGATGAGAGTTCAATCCCTGGTTGGGAAACTAAGAACCTACATGCCATGGAGCAACTAAGCCCCATGTGCTGCAACTGGAGAGCATGGGAACTCTGGAGCCCCTGCTCCGCAATACCAGAAGCCCCCATGCCACAAGTAAGTAAAAGCCCCAGGGCCACAACAAAGAGCCCACAAGCTGCAATGAAGACCCAGTCAAAATATATGTGTGTGTGTGTGTATATATATATACACACACACACATATATATATAACCTTTGCATTGATTAATAAAACTCTTGCACCCTCCACTGCAATTGTTTCACACCCAATCTGTTGCTACTGAAAGGAGGATTATTAAGGAAGCAAAATCTGGGGGACACTTGGGTTACTACTTCTTAAAGGGAATCACAGGAAACTACCTTCTGTTTAAATGCAGGGAACCAGGACGTACAATACTGAGATTTTAATATGAATTGACACAAGATGCAGGCCCAACATGAAGAAATCCACATGCACCTAAACATCAGTCTTAAGGGCTGCTTGGATGAATTAAACAGCATTACTCTTCTCCACAAACACACCTGACCTTGGCATGTAAAACACACATTCAGTCTTCTGCACAGGCACAACGCTCCTAGCTCTGCAACCTGGAGCAAGTTTCTGAACCTCTCTGGGCCTCATTCTCCTCATTGGTGAAATGGTACAGCAATAACCTCTGCCACCAAGTGCTGTTTTGATTATTGGTATAAACGCTAAGGAGCTAAGGCTCATAAACAAGGCAGCACTACACTTTCCTGGCACATTGGTTGCCTCAATACCACTAACCATCAAAATACAATCTCTCTGTTCCTCACATATTTCACATGAAATCATTTTGGAGGCTGTAGGGCTTTACATTCTGGTGCAAATCAACAAATGCATCTAAACAGAACTTCCTTTTCTAAGTCAGATTTCTTCAATTCTGTGAAAGGAAAAGAAAATGTTCTTTATCCTGATGGGTAAAAATTGCAACAGATTTCCTTTGTCATAAACACCAGAGACAGTGTCATCAGATGACGCACAGAGAAGTGCCAGGCCTCCAAGTTAACAGCAATAGTACACAGGTTTTGTGGGCTATGGAATAATGATCTCTCAAATCTTCCCATTACTGGAGTGGTGACATTCAGGCACCTATATCATGGGTTCTCACAGCGCGGGTAGCATATCTCTTCTAGATAACAGAGACACCTGTCACGTCATGCCAGAATAAAGCTTTCAAATGCCACTCCATTTGTTACATCTGAATGTCACAAGAAATATTTTTCTTGCAGGAATCTTCCCAGCCTGTCTACATATTAGAGGCAGATTAAAGAGTCCTTCTTGGGTTAGAAACATAAAACATTCAAATAAAATCAAGTGCAAACAGTCCATTCTCCAGGGGAGGATTAGAATTTCCAGGAAGCACACATAATCCCGTGCACATTTCTGTGTTACTTGCTGTTTCTTAATATGAAGGTCAAGGAACAACTGGACAACAGTAGTCAGTGCTGTACTCTTGTTTTATTTTGGTTCTCTTTCTTTGAAAACTTGATATGTAGTAAAATTTCATTCTTTTTGGTGTACTAATCTCAGTTTTACAAAAGCATAGTATAGTAATCATCATCACAGTCAAGACCTTCCTTTAGTTGTAATTGGCTCTAAGATATATGTGAGAGTGGAAGTCACTCAGTCATGTCTGACTCTTTGCAACTCCATGGACTATAGAGTCCATGGAATTCTCCAGGCCAGAATACTGGAGTGGGTAGCCTTTCCCTTCTCCAGGGGATCTTCCCAACCCAGGGATTGAACTCAGATCTCCTGCACTGCAGGCAGATTCTTTACCAGCTGAGCCACAAGGGAAGCCCAAGATATAGGTAATGCAATATAAATGATAACGTGTAACAGATTCAGTCCTTTAAGTGGAAAATATGAAGAATGGGGGGGTGATATTAAAAGAAAGGTACATGTGCTTCTGATTTCTAAAATAAGCCCTCTACTTTCTATAATTTTCCTTAACTAATTTCTTCTCTTTTGTTCTTTTTTAAGAAAAGATGCTTAAAAAATGTTTTCTCAAGCATGTTCCCTAATTCATCTCCCACTCGAATCTAAATTAGGTCCTCCCATGAGGGCCTGTGTTTTCAAAGTACCCCGTTCTTTATACAGGATTCTTACTTAGCACCCTTGCATTCTATACCGCTTTTTCCTACATGACTTTTCATGAGATAATTAGCCAAAGTCCATCTCCCACACTGCGTAAGTGGAGAGTGTGATTGGGTCTCTCTTCCTGTCCTATAAATAGGTTCATCTGTACCATTTTTTAAATTCCACATATACACATTAATATACAATATTTGTTTTTCTCTTTCTTATATCACTCTGCATGACAGACTCTAAATCCATCTACATCTCTACAAATGACCAAATTTCACTCTTTTATGGCTGAATAATATTCCACTAGGCAATGGCACCCCACTCCAGTACTCTTGCCTGGAAAATCCCATGGACAGAGGAGCCTGGTAAGTTGCAGTCCATGGGGTTGTGAAGAGTCTGACAGGACTGAGTGACTTCACTTTCACTTTTCACTTTCATGTGTTGGAGAAGGAAACGGCAACCCACTCCAGTGTTCTTGCCTGGAAAATCCCAGGGATGGAGGAGCCTGGTAGGCTGCCGTCTCCGGGATCGCACAGAGTCGGACATGACTGAAGCAACTTAGCAGCAGTAGCAGCATATACATATCACATCTTCTTTATCCATTCATCTCTCGATGGACACTCAGGTTGTTTCCATATCCTGGCTTTGTAAAAAGTGCTGCAGTGAACATTCGGGTACATGTGTCTTTTTGAATTATGGTTTTCTCAGGGTACATGCCTAGTAGTAGGATTGCTGGGTTGTATGGTAGTTCTACTTTTAGTTTTTTAAGGAACCTCTGTACTGCTCTCTTTAATGGTTGTATCAGTAGGGGAAAGAAGAGGATGGGATGAGTTGGGAGATTAGAATTGACACATATACACACCCATGGATAAAATAAATAGCTAGTGGGAACATGCTGTAAAGCACAGGATGCTCAGCTTGGTGCTCTGTGATGATCTAGAGGGGTGGGATGAGGGGGTGGAGGGAGATCCAAGAGGGAGGGCATATATGTATACATAAAGCTGATTCACTTCATTGTACAGCAGAAACTAACACAACATTATAAAGAAATTATACTGCAATAAAAAAAAGTTTGTAAGTGGGGGAGGTAGTGTGGTTGGTCTTGCTAATCTCTCCAAAAATGGATTTCAACAAATTTTTTAGCCAGTAGGATAAAATAAGTCTAATACTATTAAATTTTTAACTGTACCAATTTTCCTCTAAAGGTCAGGTAAAACCTATGTGAAAGTAAAGATCAATGTGTATAGCTGAACATAAGCAGTAGGGTTTCTAAAGCACATAAACAAAGTTAAATATGGAGACTTCCTCATATCAACTTTTCCCAACCAATAAGTGTCATGAGACCAGACCTGCCACCGGTCTCTCTTCTCCAATCAGTTACACTTTTTAGTAGCTTTCACTGGACAATCAGCTCTGAGCCAGGCTGGGCCACAAAGGTTGATCTAGGTTCAAACACTGGCAGGAGAGGCAACAGTTCATGGATGTGTGCATGCTAAGTGGCTTCAGTCGTATTCAACTCTTTGCAACCCTATGGACTGTAGCCTGCCAGGCTCCTTTGTCCATGGGATTCTCCAGGCAAGAGCACTAGAGTGGGTTGCCATGCCCTCCTCCAAGGGATCTTCCTGACCCAGTCTCATGTATCCTGTATTGGCAGTGGTTTCTTTAACCACTAGCACCACCTGGAAAGCCTAGAAAGACAACAGAGATGCTAACAAAGATTTCTTTCACTTTGTCTTACTACAGAACCAGCAGACATGTAGAGTAAGGCTTACGTACTGAAAGATTTTACAAGGGAATGTACATGACCGACCATTTCTCCTTAATTCCTCACTCTACTGTGTGCACAGAGCTGTGCTTGTTTATTCAAGACTTTAATAACAGATCAGGTAAGAGGAGACAAAAGCCATAAGCCTTTTATACTTCTAGGCTCTGGGGGAACAGGGCATTACCAGCAGCCAAGATCCTATCAATGAGGAATGCTTGCTACTCCACAATTAGGTATTCTCAAGTTCTCTTCCTTATGTCTCCTTTGGATCTTCAACAGCCTGGACATCCCTACCTGGAACTCCATCCCAGAGGAAACTATTTTGGTCCCTAGTTGAATTCGCATGATGCCTGTGACTGAGAATGTACTTAGGAGATACTTGTTGCCTAAGTGAAGAAAGGAGTAAATGGCTTCTGGTTCTGGCTCTGCCATCAGTCAACTCCAAGGTTGACCATTACTCACTTTCTCCATATTACCAGGCTTTTCTCAACTGGTAAAATCTGCAAAAGCAATTAGATAATCACTAAGAGTCTTAAAAAAAGAGAGAGAGATGTTACAAACTCACAAGTTCAACAAGAAAAGTCACTTGTCTCTATCTTATCTCAGGATTTACAGACCAATAAGTGGCACAAGACCAAACTTGCCACCAGTCTATGATATTGCAGCTTGTTTCAAATAAACCATATTAAATAATGGAAAGAGTATATCTTAGTCCTGGTGATGCTGATTGTTAGTATATGGCTTTGCATATTATGTAAACAGCATGGATCAGTCATTTCTTGTATACAATCTTAGGAGAATTAGGATAGTTCTGACTTTTGTTTAATCACCACCTCAATTAATCACAGACTAGATTATTCTAGGTTTTTAAAAAATATTTTTGCTTAAAGTTAGAAAATTTTTTAATTGGTGTCATTTAAATGCCTAATTTCCAATGATTTTCTTTAAGCTCGTCAAGCTAACCAAGTCCCCTAAACCTTATAAAGGTGATAAATATTGTAGGAAAGAGTTATTTTTGAAAAAGACAACAGAAAGTAGATATAAAACTAGGAGAAATAAAGCATGGTGGAAAACTGATACCCCAGGAGATGGGGATCACTATAATTGCAGAAGGATTAGGATAAGGAAACATGATCACAGCATCCTTGCCATGAGGAAAGGAAGAAGACTCTAACTTACAAGAGTGGATTAACATCATTTCTCTTCCATACCCTTCCCCTTTTGTTCTCTTTGAAACTACAATTTTGATTTAAACAGAATGATTTTACGTCTTCCAGACACAAGCACCTTTCATTATTGCAAGAATTTCTTTTAGCATTTGGAAAAGTGCCAAATATCCATGATTCCTCCAGATTTTAACCACATTTCCAACACTGTGCATCCAATAAGATATGACACATGGACATAATGGGTTCCTAGAGATGTTTTTTTAAAAAATAAAACTTACTTTGCTACAATAGCAAACCTCTCTTTGACAAGACGAGGTAGAATCAAAATATCTTTTATTATATTTGTTCACATTGTTTTTAACAACACTACTTTGCATCAGATGAAATAAAGGCATAAAAAAGAGAACATGCCCTTATTCGGAGCAATCAGATTGAGAAAAAAATTTGGAGTGATCCTGGGGCCAAAAACTCAAGAGGGACTAAACAATCTCTGAACAGAAACTAGATCTGTAGGCAGTCACCTGTGATTCATTTGAGGAAGGACAATGTGAGGTGTTTTAAACAAAATTTCTGTTCAGTGAATTTTCTTAAGACCTCAGACTTAAAAAAGAAAAACAGTAAAATAGGAGAAGGAGCAGAGAACAATGATAAATGTAAATGAGTGGCAGAAAGAAAAATTATTAAAGGATGAAGAGCAAAATGGATCAAGACAGTGGAAGACTATACTTTTGGGGCGACAACACTAGTTTTTAACCTTCTAATGGATATCTTCAATGAATCTCCCAATGACTCCTAAATGTTATGTATCCTCAATATTAATATCATTCAATATCTTTATCTTGATTTACTCAGAGTCTGAGACAAGGCTTGGGTGTAGATAGTTTATTTAGAAAATGATACCGCAGAAAAGCAGAAAGAGGAAGTTGAGGGAATAAAGCCAGACCTGAGGAAAAGGCCAAAAAAAAAAGGAGGGATAGATTACTGAACTGATTACCATCATCAGTAACTGGGGCTCAGACTCACTAGAGACATACTGGGCACCATGTAGAACCTGCCTCAAAACTAACTTATGGAAGAATGGGGAAGTTGGAGCAATTATCCATTGATTCCTTCTTCCTCCCATTTCCAGGTCGCAACAGCATGCCTTAGAGGAAAGCCCTGGAGCAGAAAAGCAGATACGTACAACATTTCCCATATGAGATGGGACCCTGGAGATACACAGGGAACCGCTTATTATAGCAACGCTGAAATATTGGGAAAAGGAGAGATGGTGCAGACCACCACACTGTTAATGTTTTCACTCCAAATTGCTCCTCTTCATCAATGCTGAGTGCTCAATCCCTTCAGTAATGTCCAGCTCTTAGCAACCCCATGAACTGGATTCCATCAGTCTCCTCTGTCCATGGGGCTTACCAAGCAAGAATACTGGAGTGGGCTGCTACTTCCTCTTCCAGAGGATCTTTGCAATCCAGGAATCAAACCTGCGTCCCTATGTCTGCTGCACTGCAGGCAGATTCTTGGCCGCTGAGCAACCGGGAAAGCCCCTGCTCCTCTTCATACATATTCAGTTTTTCCAATAATACAATCACCCTCTACCAAGCCAGGATGCTCTGAATGATCAGATCCTTTTCCATCCACCATATCTAATATTGAAGCTTCTTCCTTTCACACTTTTTTCTAACTGTGGTAAAACACACATAAAACAAAACTTAACCATCTTAACCATTTTAAAAGAATGTTAGTTTAAGCACCGTTAAATACTGCCGCATAGTTGTGAAGCAGACTTCTGGAACTTTTTCATCTTGCAAAACTGAGCATTTATACCCATTAAACAACAGCTCCCCTATTCCCTTTGCCTTTTATCTTTTTAGGTCAGGAAACAGGTCACATTTGCACCCAAGATCTATCAACTAGGAATTCTTGCTACTTCACAATTAAATGTTCCCAAGTTCTTTTTCTTATGTCATCATTAGATATATAGCAGTTTGTTCAAACAAACAAAATGAAGGTCATTTTATTTTTTTTTTATTTAAAAGAATGTAACTTTTCTTTGAAATATCATGAAAGAAAATTATCAAAACGGTGTGAGGAGAGCAAATCATTCATGATTCTTAACACCCAGCCATACTCAAGGTCATTTTGATCTGTTTATTTTCTTTTTCAGGGGCTTCCCAAGTGGTGCTAGTGGTAAAGAATCTGTCTGCCAATGCAGGAGACACAGGAGATGTAGGTTCAATCAATCCCTGGGTCAGGAAGATCCCCTGGAGTAGAAAATGGCAACTCATTCCAATATTCTTGCCTGGAAAATTCCATGGGCAGAGGAGCCTGGTGGGCTACAGTCTATGGGTCACAAAGATATGGATATAACTGAGCACAAGTACACTTTCTTTTTTAAAATTTCTTTTAACAAGTATATGTATTTTTTACATAACTTTTTTTTCATTTTGCTTTCCCGTCTTCTTTATTTTTTTAATTTACTTATTTTTTTAAATATTTATTTTTATTTATTTGACTGTGCCAGGTCTTAGTTGCAGCATGTGAGGTCTATTAGTTGCTGCATGTGGGATCTTTTAATAGTTCCCTGACCAGAGATCAAACCCTGGCCCCCTGCATTGGGAGTGTGGAGTCTTAGCCCCTGAATCACCAGAAAAGTCCCTTGTTTTAACCATACTATATGTGCAGTTTAGTTCCTTTTCAAATTTCAACACGATGAACACAGTCAATCTGAAAATGAAGGATAAAGCCCTACATTTAGCCTTAAAAAGTCATTTGCTCGAGTACAAGATAGATGTGGCAGAGACTCTTACATCGCTTGCATTAAAACATTCACAAACACAACACAGGTGAAAGGCCTTGGGACTGTTGTATTGTACTGTTCAGTCACTCACTTGTGTCTGACTCTTTGCAACCCCATGGACTGCAGCATGCCACACTTCTCTGTCCTTCACCAACTCCCAGAGCTTGCTCAAACTCATATTCATTGAGTGGGTGATGCCATCCAACCATCTCTGTTGTCCCCTTTCCCTCCTGCCTTCAATCTTTCCCAGCATCAGGGTCTTTTCCAACAAGTCAGCTCTTCACACCTGGTGGCCAAAATATTGGAGCTCAGCTTCAGCATCAATCCCTCCAACCATCCAATGAATATTCAGGATTTATTTCCTTCATGATTGATTCAATTTTAAATTTGGATTGAAATTGGGAATACATCCAAGTAAGTGTCAAAAAAAATTATTAACTCCAAAAGAGGTGTAATCCTTTCAATTCTATTTTCCATGATAAACATCCTCAGATCATTCAATCAAATAATAACGTTCTCAGATGTTTTTTTTACCATATTGGCTGTGATTCTCTGGCTGTATTTTAAAATAATGTTCCCAATTCCTTTGGGATTGTTAGTTTGCCACAATCTCAGTGTAAATTTCCATTGAATCAAGCCTTCTCAAAATCAACTGCAATATCAGGATACTTTAAGAAAATACAGATAACTGTTTATAAAGCAGAAGAACATATTTCAAAATAGAGCCAGAGAATTACAGCCAATATGGTACAAAAGATCTAAAAATATTATTGTTTAATTGAATTATCTGAGGATGTTTATCACAGAAAATAGAATTGGAAGAACTACACCTTTTTGGGAAGTTATAACTTTCTGACATTTATCTTGATGTCCCAATTTCAACCCAAATTTAAAACTGAGTACTTAAAAAAACAAAGATTTTATTGCCATAATTTTATTAGACTTGAACAATTAACAGGATCCTTAATGATGCGTGTATGAAAACCGAAAGTCTTTTAGGTATAAATGTATCACTGTGACTGGGAAATTAGTGTATAATTTCCACACCAGAAAACCCTAGAAGCAACTTCAATTTCATGTACATTTATAGATCAGCATAGAGTTAGATTCACTTTTTAACATACGTTTTATGTTTTCAGATATTCAGTTCTGTTCAGTCACTCAGTCATGTCCCACTCTTTGTGACCCCATGAATTGCAGCAGGACAGGCCTCCCTGGCCATCACCAATTCCCAGAGTTCATTCAAACTCACATCCATTGAGTCAGTGATGCCATCCAGTCATCTCATCCTCTGTCTTCCCCTTCTCCTCCTGCACCTAATCCCTCCCAGCATCAGAGTCTTTTCCAATGAGTAAACTCTTTGCATGAGGTGGCCAAAGTACTGGAGTTTCAGCTTTAGCATCATTCCTTCCAAAGAACACCCAGGACTGATCTCCTTTAGAATGGACTGGTTGGATCTCCTAGCAGTCCAAGGGACTCTCAAGAGTCTTCTCCAACACCACAGTTCAAAAGCATCAATTCTTCGGTGCTCAGCCTTCTTCACAGTCCAAATCTCATATCCATACATGACTACTGGAAAAACCATAGCCTTCATTCAGATCTGATCAGATCAGTTGCTCAGTCGTGTCCGACTCTTCATGACCCCATGAATCGCAGCACGCCAGGCCTCCCTGTCCATCACCAACTCCCGGAGGTCACTCAGACCCATATCCGTCGAGTCAGTGATGCCATCCAGCCATCTCATCCTCTGTCGTCCCCTTCTCCTCCTGCCCCCAATCCCTCCCAGCATCAGAGTCTTCTCCAATGAGTCAACTCTTCGCATGAGGTGGCCAAAATACTGGAGTTTCAGCTTTAGCATCATTCCTTCCAAAGAAATCCCAGGGCTCATCTCCTTCAGAATGGACTGGTTGGATCTCCTTGCAGTCCAAGGGACTCTCAAGAGTCTTCTCCAACACCACAGTTCAAAAGCATCAATTCTTCGGCGCTCAGTCTTCTTCACAGTCCAGCTCTCACATCCATACATGACCACAGGAAACACCATAGCCTTGACTAGGTGAACCTTTATTGGCAAAGTAATGTCTCTGCTTTTGAATATGCTATCTAGCTTGGTCATAACTTTCCTTCCAAGGAGTAAGCGTCTTCTAATTTCATGGCTGCAGTCACCATCTGCCGTGATTTTGGAGCCCAGAAAAAGAAAGTCTGACACTGTTTCCACTGTTTCCCCATCTATTTCCCATGAAGTGATGGGACCAGATGCCATGATCTTCGTTTTCTGAATGTTGAGCTTTAAGCCAACCTTTTCACTCTCCTCTTTCACTTTCATCAAGAGGCTTTTTAGTTCCTCTTCACTTTCTGCCATAAGGGTGGTGTCATCTGTATATCTGAGGTGATTGATATTTCTCCCGGCAATCTTGATTCCAGCTTGTGCTTCTTCCAGTCCAGCATTTCTCATGATGTACTCTGCATATAAGTTAAATAAGCAGGGTGACAATATACAGCCTTGAACGTACTCCTTTTCCTATTTGGAACCAGGCTGTTGTTCCATGTCCAGTTCTAACTGTTGCTTTCCTGACCTGCATATAGGTTTCTCAAGAGGCAAGTCAAGTGGTCTGTTATTCCCATCTCTTTCAGAATTTTCCACAGTTTATTGTGATCTACACAGTCAAAGGCTTTTGGTATAGTCAATAAAGCAGAAATAGATGTTTTTCTGGAACTCTCTTGCTTTCTCCATGAGCCAGAGGATATTGGCAATTTGATCTCTTTTTAGATGTTGCTGCTGCTGCTGCTGCTAAGTCGCTTCAGTCGTGTCCGACTCTGTGCGACCCCATAGACGGATAATTTAAATTTAAAAAAGAATACAAGCTTATTCTAATATAAAAGACCTATGTTTTCTTTTTTTAGTTGATCAATGTTGGTTTATAGTATATTCTTCCATGCCTTTTCCCATGCTATTTCCCATGCTATATCCCCAAATATATGTATTTGGGTTGATTTTCTGATTGTTTTAAGAAATGAGATCTTATAGTGTACATGGTTATGCTTCCCTCACATAAAAATATGCCGAGGGCAGCCATCTTAGGCTAAATCAATACATATGAATCCTCTTAAATAATCTTAAATAATCACTCTATATTCCATAGGATCAAAAGAATAAATATATATTCTTTTGTGGTTATTTCAGTTGTTTCCAGTATTTTCTTAACTATAATTACTTACAATGCAAAACATTCAGATGTACCTTTGATTTTATTTCTGTGGCATAGCTGAGTCAAAGGTTTTGAGCAATTTTTATTTGAATTTATATTACCAGATCACTTATCAAAAAGCTATATATCTCTCCACAAACCCCTCAACACAAAACTCTCGATTCTTCACTTTTACAAATCACAGATATTCTAGATTTTACATTTACACCTTTGATTGCTTTGAAAGGTTTGCTAATGAGATTGGACTATTTTGTATCAAATGTTCTAGAACATAGTGTAAGTGAAATTAGCTTTTGGCTTGATGTAATTTTTCTAAAATGAGAGCATTTCCTAAAGGAAATAGACTGCCATTTTAAGAGATCAGTTTCTGGAAGCTGTACTTTGGAAATAACCTGCTTATAATAATCCTTACAAGTGTATAATAGTTTATTGCTTACATAAAATGTTCATATTGCTTCATTTCTATTGATCTTTGCATTTCCATTAATCTACTATTCCATAGATATGCAAGTTTTTAAGAAATCTTGTTTTCTGAAAATCTGTTCATCTCTAACATACTCATTTTCCTTCCGTCTCTCATCCCCAGTTTTCACTTTGGCACTTTGGAAAAAAACAGACTATCATAGTGCACATCCCATCACACAGAAGTATGCAGTATAACCATCAACATCCTAATTATATATCTTTTACAGGTCGTATACCAACTTAATATTCACCTTAAAATCTAAAAGCTTAGTTCACACTTGCCTGTAAACATAATGAAAGTGAAAGTCGCTCAGTCATGTCTGACTCTTTGTGACCCCATGGATATACAGTCCACGGAATTCTCCAGACCAGAATACTAGAGTGGGTAGTCTTTCCCTTCTCCAGAGGATCTTCCCAACCCAAGGATTGAACCCAGGTCTCCCGCACTGCAGGCAGATTCTTTACCAGCTGAGCCACAAGGGAAGTAAACGTAACAGGGCTCTTTGATTATGACTTATCTCTATACTCTACTACTGCTAAGTCCCTTCAGTTGTGTCCAACTCTGTGCGACCCCATAGGTGACAGCCCACTGGGCTCCCCCATCCCTGGGATTCTCCAGGCAAGAACACTGGAGTGGGTTGTCATTTCCTTCTCCAATGCATGAAAGTGAAAAGGGAAAGTGAAGTCGCTCAGTCATATCCAACTCTTCCAGACCCCATGGACTGCAGCCTACCAGGCTCTTCCATCCATGGGATTTTCCAGCCAAGAGTGCTGGAGTGGTTTGCCATTGTCTTCTCTATACCCTAGCCGATGTCAGTAATGCTGAAACCAGACTTTGGAAAAATACCCCTCCCTTTGTCTCCCTATAGCTAAATTTTGATATGAGAATCAAAGAAAACTTTAAAAACAAGCTTAATGGAGAAGTTTGAGTTAATCATCAGATCTTATGTTGATTGGTAGAGGTTGCAGTTCTTAGAAAGTTGGCCGGGTGTGATGGGGGATGGTGGCAGTGGGGAGAGTTCTAGAACAGTAAGCAGCACAGACCTCAGAGCTTGGTGGTTAAATGTCTTGGCAACAATGAGAGTGAGTGCACTATCTCAAGGACAGACGACATAATATTTCCCAGACGTCACTGCTTGGTTGTGTCACTGTCCAACAGCAGCCACTGATTAGAAAAAAAAATATTCTTTCTCCATTGCAGGAGCGTAGCCAGCACTGAAGGCGGTAGGGGAGATGTTGGCAAGGTACTGGAACAGGTGGCAGCAGCAGGTGTGATAGGCAAGAGATGACAAGGGCAGAGTGTGCTGTTGGCAAGCTGTCGGGAACCAGAGTTCAGGAACTACTGATCGCAGAGACAGTGGCGTGGGGATAGAGAGCAGGGCAGAACAGACTGTCATAGCAGGATGGCAGGTACCTCCTGAACAAACAGGAAATGGGATGAGAGTAGAAGTGGTGGCCTGCAGCCCCAAACTGGCTTGAGGGGATCACAGCAGGATGACAGAGAAGCCAGCGGTACCCCTGCAGACGTGTGAGTCGCCCAGAGCTCCCACGCCAGAAGGCAGTCCACACGCAGCAGCCACAAAGCGAGAAGACAAAGAGAAAGGCACATTAGTCATAACTGTTTTTCATCAATCATTGATGCTTTGATTTTGTTCTACTCAAGGAAGCACAATTTGAGAGGCACATCTGGGTGTCCCCAAGTAGTCTAAGAACCCAGAGTTCTTAGACTGAGCCTCAGAGATTAAGCATCTTGTTACGGCCCCAATTCTATCTGCTCTGTAGCTGTCTTGAGACCAGATATCAAGATGGCTAATTACAAATGATTACAAAACACTTCTCTCATACAATTCAATTGAGTAAATATTCACAGATGCCAGAACATTGCATTAAAAGTCCTATAAAATAAGAAGTCACTGAGGACTGCTATTAGGCTGCATTTGGATTCTGCCTTGTCACTACATAACTATACAGTAAGATGACATTTTAATTCACTGTGATAGAATTGCATCAATGTTTTATCATGTTTGTTTTAACAAATTGTCTCACATGAAAGGATGTTCCTCCAGGATTCCAAAGTGTCAGTCCTGCTGAGGAGAGAGTTGTGCTACAAATCAGAGTTTAATTTAAGTACTGTAGAATATATTGTTTTCTGATACACTTAATAATAATTTTTAAATGGTGGTTTTTAAAATGTTTTAAAATGGACTTCCCTTGTGGTTCAGCTGGTAAAGAATCTGCCTGCAATGCAGGAGATCTGGGTTCGATCCCTGGGTTGGAGAAAGGAAAGGCTACCTACTCCAGTATTCTGGCCTGGATAATACAGTCCATGGGGTTGCAAAGAGTTGGACACAAATGAACAACCTTCACTTTCACTTCACTTTTTAAAATGTCAACTTATAGGTATAAGATAGGTTTATTCTTTCGAACTGTGGTGCTGGAGAAGACTCTTGAGAGTCCCTTGGACAGTAAGGAGATCAAACCAGCCAATCCTAAAGGAAATCAATCCTGAATATTCATTGGAAGGACTGATGCTGAAGCTGAAACTCTAATACTTTAGCCACATGATGAGAAAAGCCAACTCACTAGAAAAGACCCTGAAGCTGAAGACAGGAAGAGAAGAGGCTGACAGAGGATGAGACAGTTGGACGGCATCACTGACTCAATGGACATGAGTTTGAGCAAGCTCTGGGCAATGGTGAAGGACAGGGAAGCCTGGTATGCTGCAGTCCATGGGGTTGCTAAGCTGGACATGACTGAGCGACTGAACAAAAGCAACATTCATTCCAAAGTTTTTTCTTAGTGTCTATTTTGTATCAGGTGTTGTTCTAGGTGCTTGAAATGTTATACTAAATAACGACACAAAACAACTGAGACCTTTATTGAATTTTCATCACAGTGAAGGAAGGATAATGATAAATAAATCACTAAAATCTTAATCATAGTAAGCAAGATAGAGAGATTTGTTTGAAGGATAGAATGTTGCTTTTTAAATATAGAGTATTCAAGAACAATTTTGACAAATCGCCATTGCAGAGAGATGAAACAAACTGTGCAGATATGGAGGAAAAAATATTCTGAAAAAGATGCTTGATGCAATCCAGGTAGATCGAGGAGGCCGATGTGATAGAAACAGAAAGACAATGGTTATAGGAGAACAGATAAAATAGGAAAGTGAAAGTCACTCAGTCCTGTCCAACTCTTTGTGACCCTATGGACTGTAGCCCACCAAGCCCCTCAGCCCGTGAAACTCTCCAGGCAAGAATACTGGAGTGGGTTGCCATGCCCTCCTCAAGGGGATCTTCCCAACCCAGGGATCAAACCGAGGTCTCCCGCTTTGCAGGCAGATTCTTTACTATTCAAGCTGTCAGTGGCACCCCACCCCAGTACTTTTGCCTGGAAAATCCCATGGACGGAGGAGCCTGGTAGGCTCCAGTCCATGGGGTCGCTAAGAGTCGGACACGACTAAGCAACTTCACTTTCACTTTTTACTTTCATGCATTGGAGAAGGAAATGGCAACCCACTCCAGTGCTCTTGCCTGGAGAATCCCAGGGACAGGGGAGCCTGGTGAGCTTCCGTCTATGGGGTCGCACAGAGTTGGACACGACTGAAGCGACGCAGCAGCAGCAGCAGCAAGCTGTCTAGGAAGCATTCAGTTAAAGAGGAAAAGGATGCTTATTATGTGTGACCCTATAGATGATGGAAAGGATTGCGAATTTTATTCTGAGAGATAAGGGAAACTGTTGAAGGTTTCTGAGCAAAATTACATGATTTGACTTAGTTTTCCAAAGAGCCACTCTGGCTCTTGAGTGGACAATAGATTGTCAGGGACACAAAGGTCAAAGTTAGAAGTTCTGTCAGAAGGCTATTGAAGTCATCTAGTGCTGAGAAGCCAATGGCACCCCACTCCAGTACTCTTGCCTGGAAAATCCCATGGAAGGAAGATCCTGGCAGGCTGCAGTCCAGGGAGTCGCTAAGAGTCCGACAGGACTGAGCGACTTCACTTTCACTTTTCACTTTCCTGCATTGGAGAAGGAAATGGCAACCCACTCCAGTGTTCTTACCTGGAGAATCCCAGGGACGGGGGAGCCTGGTGGGCTGCCGTCTACGGGATCACACAGAGTCGGACACAACTGAAGCAACTTAGCAGCAGCAGTGGTGCTGAGATGATATGATTGAACTGTGGTATTTGCAGTGAAAAAAACTGAAGTGGTTGGATGCTGGATACATTGTGAAGATAGAGCAGCAGGAGCTGATGGAGATGGATAGAATGTATGGAGCACAAGAGAAACATTGTAAATGTACTTCTCTCATCTCTCTGAGTATAAGAGCTTTAAGAAGTTGGGGACTTCCCTGGTGGTCCAGGGGCTAAGACTTTATGTTCCCAATGCACAGGGCCCCAGATTCAATCCCTGGTCAGGGAACTAGATCCTACCTGCTGCAACTAAGACCAGGCAAGGCCAAAAAAATTGGCATGGCCAAATAAATGAATTAAAAAAGAAAAAAAAAAAAAAACTTTACCAAGCTGACCTCAAATATACAAGTAGCTGAAAGGGAAACTAATAGTAAGAGTTTACTAGAAAACATGAAGAGAAAGGATAAATTAACATTTACTTATGATATGGAGAATAGGATTGGAAAGCAGGGCTGGTTTGGAATAGCTCTGTAAAATGGGCTACTGTTGTGATAGGCCAGGGATCCTCAACCTCAGAAAAGTTTGTTTGGGGGAGACTGACCTGTGCATTATTAATGTTTAACAGCATCCCTAGTTTCTACATAGCAGCACCTCATCCAAAGTGTGGTGCCCCTAAAAAATTCTCCAGATACTGTCGAATATCTCCTGGAGGGAAAAGCTGCTGTTAGTTGAGAACCACTGTGGTAGAAGACTTCATGTATTTCCTTTAGTCTCATTTAGTATGGGCTTCCCTGGTGGCTCAGATGATAAAGAATCCACCTGCAATGAGGGAAACCTAGGTTCCATCCCTGAGTTGGGAAGATCCTCTGGAGAGGGGGAACGGCAACCCACTCTAGTATCCTTGCCTGGAGAATCCCTGTAGACAGAGGAGCCTGGCAGGCTACAGTCCATGGGGTCACAAAGAGTAGGACATGACGGAGTGACTAAGCACAGCACCGTTTAGTATATCATTCATATAAAAGTATATGAAGAACTTATTAATACATGATAGAATCTTTCAAAGGATGGAGAAAAAATCCTTTTTACCTAGAGTAGGTAAGCCATAAAAAAGAATATAATCTGAATAGAGGGGGAAATGTACAATTGGGCAAAATCTCCCCCACTTTATTTAAAGCAATAAAAATATGTTTCCACTTTTGGTCCAATTATCATCCTCCATAAGTAAATGTACCCAGAACAGTACATGCATATGTGCTAAGTTGTTTCAGTCATGTCGGACTCTTTGTGACTCTATGAAATGTAGCCCATCGGGTTCCTCTGTCCATGGGATTCTTGCCTGGACTGTATTCTTGTCCAGGCAAGAGTACTTGAGTGGGTTGCCATGCCCTCCTCCAGGGGATCTTCACAACCTAAGGACTGAACCTCCATCTCTTACTTTTCCTGCATTGGCAAGTGGGTTCTTTACCACTAGCGCCAACTGGGAAGCCCACCCAAAACAGTACCTAACATACTAAAAGCAAAAAAATATAGTAAAAAATCTTCCATAAGTAAATAATTTATTAATTATTTAATAGTACTTCAACTATTTAAAGACAGGTGGGCTGCCATCTATGGGGTCGCACAGAGTCGGACACGACTACAGTGATGTAGCAGCATTATGTCTTATCTGGGTTCTTTTGATTTAATCATTTCTAATTCCATAAACCAATTTTACATGCTGATAAATTTTGCTGTAAATTTTGTATAAGTGTCTGAATGCAGAGTTCCAAAGAACAACAAGAAGAGATAAGAAAGCCTTCCTCAGCAATCAATACAAAGAAATAAAGGAAAACAACAGAATGGGAAAGACTAGAGATCTCTTCAAGAAAATTAGAGATACCAAGGGAACATTCCATGCAAAGATGGGCTCCATAAACGACAGAAATGGTATGGACCTAACAGAAGCAGAAGATATCAAGAAGAGGTGGCAAGAATACACAGAAGAACTGTACAGAAAAGATCTTCACAACCCAGATAATCACAATGGTGTGATCACTCACCTAGAGCCAGACATCCTGAAATGTGAAGTCAAGTGGGCCTTAGAAAGCATCAGTATGAACAAAGCTAGTGGAGGTGATGGAATTCCAGTTGAGCTATTTCAAATCCTGAAAGATGATGCTGTGAAAGTGCTGCACTCAATATGCAAGCAAATTTGGAAAACTCAGCAGTGGCCACAGGACTGGAAAAGGTCAGTTTTCATTCCAATCCCAAAGAAAGACAATGCCAAAGAATGCTCAAACTACTGCACAATTGCACTCATCTCACACACTAGTAAAGTAATGCTAAAAATTCTCCAAGCCAGGCTTCAGCAATACATGAACCATGAACTTCCAGATATTCAAGCTGGTTTTAGAAAAGGCAGAGGAACCAGAGATCAAATTGCAAACATCCACTGGATCATCGAAAAAGCAAGAGAGTTTCAGAAAAACATCTATTTCTGCTTTATTGACTATGCCAAAGCCTTTGACTGTGTGGATCACAATAAACTGTGGAAAATTCTGAAAGAGATGGGAATAACAGACCACCTCACCTGCCTGTTGAGAAACCTATATGCAGGTCAGGAAAGCAACAGTTAGAACTGGATATGAAACAACAGACTGGTTCCAAATAGGAAAAGGAGTACGTCAAGGCTGTATATTGTCACCCTGCTTATTTAACTTATATGCAGAGTACATCATGAGAAACCCTGGGCTGGAAGAAGCACAAGCTGGAATCAAGATTGCCAGGAGAAATATCAATAACCTCAGATATGCAGATGACACCACCCTTATGGCAGAAAATGAAGAGGAACTAAAAAGCCTCTTGATGAAAGTGAAAGAGGAGAGTGAAAAAGTTGGCTTAAAGCTCAACATTCAGAAAACGAAGATCATGGCATCTGGTCCCATCACTTCATGGGAAATAGATGGGGAAACAGTGTCAGACTTTATTTTTCTGGGTTCCGAAATCACAGCAGATGGTGACTGCAGCCATGAAATTAAAAGACGCTTACTCCTTGGAAGGAAAGTTATGACCAACCTAGATAGCATATTCAAAAGCAGAAACATTACTTTGCCAACAAAGGTCCGTCTAGTCAAAGCTATGGTCTTTCCTGTGGTCACGTATGGATGTGAGAGTTGGACTGTGAAGAAAGCTGAGCACCAAAGAATTGATGCTTTTGAACTGTGTTGTTGGAGAAGACTCTTGAGAATCCCTTGGCCTGCAAGGAGATCCAACCAGTCCATTCTGAAGGAGATTAGCCCTGGGATTTCTTTGGAAGGAATGATGTTAAAGCTGAAACTTCAGTACTTTGGCCACCTCATGCAAAGAGTTGACTCATTGGAAAAGACTCTGCTGCTGGGAGGGATTGGGGGCAGGAGGAGAAGGGGACGACAGAAGATGAGATGGCTGGATGGCATCACCGAATCGATGGACGTGAGTTTGAGTGAACTCTAGGAGTTGGTAATGGCCAGGGAGGCCTGGCCTGCTGCAGTTCATGGGGTCGCAAAGAGTTGGACACGACTGAGTGACTGAACTAACCAAATTTTGCTGTGAATCATTTTTATGGGGCTGTGGAAGCTAAAATATAAGGCTTCTTTTTCTCTATAAGCAAGAGAATATATCCTCAGGGTTTCTTAACACACTTAACAGATATTTCTTTTAAGACATTGACAATATCCACAATTCTGTTTCTTTCATGAAAGCATAACTATCTTATAATATGCCTTATTGGCTTCTTACAGAACTAGGGGCACTCACTTCTCCATTGCTAGTGCAAGCCAAGACCCACTATGACCCACTATTGCTGTTGTTTAGTTGCTAAATTGTGTCCAACTCTTGCAACCCAAGGGACTACAGCCCACCAAGCTCCTCTCTCCATGGAATTCTGCAGGAAAGAATATTGGAGTGGGTTGCCAATCCCTTCTCCAGGGGATCTTCTCAATCCAGGGATTGAACCTTCATATCCTCCATTGCCAGGCGGATTCTTTACAGTCTGAGTTACCAGGGAAACCCAAGATCCACTATAATGACTCATAATATTCAAGCAGTGTGGGAGATCACTGAAATTGCCTAAGAGTGGGGACGCCAGCCTCTAGTCTAAGCTCCAAGATAATGGTCAGTGTGACTTTTACTTGGTAACTTAAATAACTGATGTTTCTTCTTTTTAACAGTAGCTGTATTTTTTAACCTGTATCCTGAAACAGCAACATGGTAGTCAGTTCAATTCAGTCGCTCAGTCTTGTCTGACACTTTGTGACCCCATGGACCGCAGCATGCCAGGCTTCCCGGTCCATCACCAACTGCTCCCAGGGCTTGCTCAAACTCATGTCAGTGATGTCAGTATGAAAAAGCAACATGGTAACTACTACCTAAAAGAATAAGAAGAAGTAAGTTGAGACTTTTCTCTGGCAGTGCAGTGGCCAAGAATTTGCCTTCCAATGCAGGGGAGGCAGGTTCCATCCCTCATCAGGGAACTTAGATCCCACATGCCACCAGGCAACTAAGCCCAGAGACACAACTAAAGAGGAGCCCACATGCCACAATGTAGACCCAACACAGCCAAAAATAAAATAAAGAAAGAACAGAAGTAAGTAATGATTGAAAGAATTCCAGTAGAAGTTATAGGAAATCATCAAAGGAGGAAAGGGGAGATAGAAAAGAAGTTAATAGCCTCAGAAAGGAAGGGGCAAGGGTAGAGGGAGAGGCAGAGAAACAGCTGGAAAGTAGCCAAAAAGTATAGGATAGGAATCTATGCTTTCCCCTTCTCCTTTTTGGGAACTGGTGACCCCCAGTCAGCTATACCAACTGGAAGGAAGAAGTGGTGAGGGGAGGGTATGGAAGGACCTGAGGGTGGAGAAACTGAACACTTGAGAAAGGAAAAGGAAGGAAAGTGAAACCACAGAGAGAGGAAGTGTGAAGGTTTAAAGGTATTCCAAGAATTAGAGAGTCCCTGCTGAAGGAATGGAAAGTGAGCAGAAGGAAGAGAAATCTGAATTTAAAATAGAAATCAGTCATCAGAATAAAATGTAAAGAAGGCAGCAAGCAGTAAGACCTTTGTTAGAACTTACCTAAGAATAGAAAACTTAGAGCCTTTGTCAAATTATTACAAATTATAGGGACATATTTATACATCATATAATCATAAATATTATGTAATATATACACATAATTTCCATGAGAGTTAACTGGATGCTATAGTCAGAATTAGAATGCATTTTGAATTCTACTAACTATGCTGTTATGTGAACAGGGAATGTTGGTTCACTTGACCAACAGTGAAAGCTGAATGGTTTTTCAAATTCTCTTCAGATATTGCTATGGTAAGAAAGAATATTTTACAGCAACTGTAATTTCAAGAATGAATATATGTAATTTAAATTTTGGAAGGAGCAAATGTATGACATATTTTCAGGGAAATTGAGGCTTGGTCTAGTTTTGTGATATATTTGAACTCATGTTTTCTAACCATGAAATACTGAGTTCTGCTCAGCACCAGTGTGTGCTTAGTCACTAAGTTGTAATACTAGTCTTTGTGACCCCATAGACTGGGGCGCCCGGCACCTCTGTCCATGGGATTTTCCAAGCAAGAATACTGGGATAGGTTGCTATTTCCACCTCAAAGGGGTCTTCCTGACCTAGGAATTGAACTCTCACCTCCTGTATCTCCTGCATTGGCAGGTGGGTTCTTTACCACTGAGCCACTTGGGAAGCCCACTAGAGACCACCACCACACACACACACACACCCTGGCCTGATTATGCACACTGTACATTTGAGCTGGAAAATAAGCACAGGGCAAGTTTAAAATGTATTTCTTTTAAAGTTATTCTATTGTGCTTTTTAGACTGTGACTAACCGTAAGAGGCAATCAACCCAACTGACTTGACCTCAAAATGGCTATGTTTATTTGTTTGCCATGAAGACCTGATAGTCTTTCTGTTAGAACTTTTCTTTAGCAAAGGGAGAAGGAGGCTATTGTATCATTTCCAAGGAAGTTCTTGTAAAAGCTGAAAGTTGTTAAGAGTTCTCATCACAAGGGAAAAAAATATTTTTTTCTTTTTTAAAAAATCTATATAAGAATGTTCACTAAGTCTGTTGTAACCATTGCATAATATATGTTGGTCAAGTCATTATGCTGTACCTCTTAAATTTATACCATGCTATATGTTAATTATATCTTAATAAAATGAGAAAGAAAAATAAAAATGGTTAAAATTACATAAAACAAAATTTTATTTATTAATTTTAAGCCTAAAAAATACATATGTGGTTCATTTCCAGGGTCACTATGATGATTAAGTGAGAAAGTGTAAATGAAATGCTTTGGTAAGTATAAAATGATAAAGAAATAAAAACTCTATTATTATCCATATTTCTTCTAAAATAAAAGTCATTGCAAATGTGCATGTATGGATGTGAGAGCTCGACTGTGAAGAAGGCTGAGCGCCAAAGAATTGATGCTTTTGAACTGTGGTGTTGGAGAAGACTCTTGAGAGTCCCTTGGACTGCAAGGAGATCCAACCAGTCCATTCTGAAGGAGATCAACCCTGGGATTTCTTTGGAAGGAATGATGCTAAAGCTGAAACTCCAGTATTTTGGCCACCTCATGCAAAGAGTTGACTCATTGGAGAAGACTCTGATGCTGGGAGGGATTGAGGGCAGGAGGAGAAGGGGACGACAGAGGATGAGATGGCTGGATGGCATCACTGACTCGATGAATGTGAGTCTGAGTGACCTCCGGGAGTTGGTGATGGACAGGGAGGCCTGGCGTGCTGCCGTTCATGGGGTCGCAGAGTCGGACACGACTGAGCGACTGATCTGATCTGATCTGATCTGATGACTCAACTAAATGAAAACATTACATGATAAAGTACATATGAAGAAAGAGAATTCAGATTCTACTTGTTTAGAAAAATTTGAAGTTTGGAAGACACAAATACTTAAAAGAGAAAACCAAGTCATGTGGACCAAAGTTGGAAGAGACAAAGTATTTACTATTGCTACTCTTACAAGGAAACAATTGCCTTTCCAACATGGAAATTTATGTTGGATTTACTCATGAAGAAAAATTTTGATAGAAATGCATTGTATTTGCAAGACACATTTCAGAAGGAACATGAAAAATAGACAAACAATAGTTTTGTAATGTGGACTGTTAATAATAAATGATTTTGTAAAGATGGGGAAGTTTAGTAAAGAGACACAGTACCTGAAACTAATATGACATTGAAAATTGTAAATCAGCTATACTTCAATAAGATTTTTTTTAATTAAATTTTATTTTGCTTAACTTTACAATATTGTATTGCTTTTGCCATACATCAAGATGGATCTGCCACAAGTATACATGTATTCCCCATCCTGAACCCTCCTCCCTCCTCCCTCCCCATACCATCCCTCTGGGTCATCCCAGTGCACCAGCCCCAGGCATCCATTATCAGGCATCGTACCTGGACTGGCGACTCGTTTCAGATATGATATTATACATATTTCAATGCTATTCTCCCAAATCATCCCACCCTCTCCGGTTCCCAGAGTCCAAAAGTCTGTTCTATACATCAGTGTCTCTTTTGCTGTCTTGTAAACAGGGTTATTGTTACCATCTTTCTAAATTCCACATATATGCGTTAGTATACTGTATTGGTGTTTTTCTTTCTGGCTTACTTCACTCTGTATAATAGGCTCCAGTTCCATCCACCTCATTAGAACTGATTCAAATGTATTCTTTTTAATGGCTGAGTAATACTCCATTGTGTATATGTACCACAGCTTTCTTATCCATTCATCTGTGGATGGACATCTAGGTTGCTTCCAAGTCCTGGCTATTGTAAACAGTGCTGCTATGAACATTGGGATATATGTGTCTCTTTCAATTCTGGTTTTCTCAGTGTGTATGCCCAGCAGTGGGATTGCTGGATCATAAGGCAGTTAGAAAAAGAAAAAAATAGGTAGAAAAATAAAATATAATTTAAGCCAGATCAAGTCAGTGAAGGTAGGAAAGGCCTTCACTAAGAGGAAGCAATAGAAGGTTATTATAATAACCCAGGCTTGATATCATCTTTGCGTGGGCCAGGCAGTGTGGTAGTGGCAAAGATGACGAGATGTGTATCATATTGTGATACATTTTGATGTGGAGCCAACAGGATTCATTGATAATTTGAATGAAGAATTGGAGAAAAATAGAGGAATGAAGGATAACTCCAAGGCTTTTAGTATAAGAAATTTAGAACATGAAGTTGTATATATTTTATGAAGAATAATCATATTTCCCAGAGTCAAAACTAATTTAGTGGGAAGAGAAGCCTTTTCTTATATTTCTATTAATCTCTTTACTATGTGAGTTAAAAGAGAAGTGGACTTTCTTATCTGCATTCAGTCCATTCTGACAGCATGTCACCTAGAGATTCTGAAACACTCAAGTGTGAGAGACTGAGATTATATGAAGTTGTATTGACATGATGAACTTTCCACAAGTGTCCTGGGGATATCTGAACGTTCAGAACTGTTGTGGTACACCATGGATAAATGTTTAAGTTTGGGTGCCTGTTTTTACTTCTAGAATATGACAATGACAATTGAATCGACTCAGATTTTCAGAGGTGTAACGTTCCTCTAACTTTCAATATTCGTTTTCTATGCCTGGCAAAAAATGAGCATTCTTTAAATGTCTGTTGAATAAATCACAGACTCCCTATACTATCATTGGTTGGAGATATTCATGATAATAATGTCAAGACTAATAGTGGGGTACCTAGTAGTTGGTTAGTTTTAAGCATCAATGTTCTTAGGAAAAACTGGACAAAGTAATTAATATGTAGTTTAAAAGTTTGTTGTATTTTATATTTTAATACACACCAGTGGTGCATTCTTTACAGCTTTGGCTTCAGATTTCTCTGACAAGCAGCCTTCAGTTCAGTTCAGTTCATTTCGGTCACTCAGTTGTTTCCAGCTCTTTGCGACCCCATGGTCTGCAGCACCCAGGCCTCCCTGTCCATCACCAATTCCTGGAGCTTACTCAAACTCATGTCCATCGACCTGGTGATGCCATCCAACCATCTCATCCTCTATCATCCCCTTCTCCTCCCGCCTTCCATCTCTCCCAGCATCAGGGTCTTTTCAAATGAGTCAGTTCTTCATATCAGGTGGCCAAAGTATTGGAGTTTCAGCTTCAGCATCAGTCCTTCCAATGAATATTCAGGACTGGTTTCCTTTAGGATTGACTGGTTTGATCTCCTTGTAGTCCAAAGGACTCTCAAGAGTCTTCTCCAACACCACAGTTCAAAAGCATCAGTTCTTCAGCACTTAGCTTTCTTCATAGTCCAACTCTCACACCCATACATGGCTACTGGAAAAACCATAGCTTTGACTAGAATTTCAGATCAAAAGTTTTAGCTGCTTCTGAATATTTTTCAAGGATAAGCTCCAGCTTAACTCACATTAGATGTCAAATAGACTAATTTATATTGTATGCAGTTTATCTGGAGGACTGAGCAACAAAATAATCCATTATAGTTTAACGCTTTTATGTTATATACAAATTAAATACTAACATCATGTTCCCTAACTTAATAGTGACTGTCAAAAATTTTAGCAAAATCATAATAATGACATACTAAAATTTTTCTCATTAAAGCCAATAGAAGATACAGATGCTCAATATTCCTTCAGTCCAACATTTTCAAGATCCTAGCTTATGCAATAAGCCAGAAAAATAAATGAGGGATATATCTTTGAAAGGAAGAAACAAAACTGTCATCATTGAATGATGATATGATTACTGATGGAAAAATCATCTAAAGAGGGTCACCTGACAAACTATTAGAATTAATATTTAGAATTAATCCTTTTAGGTAGACAGGCACCAGGTCAGTCTTCAAAAGTTAGCTTTCTTTTACATAAGCAATCATGAGAAATGGTGAAAGAATAAAAAATTTAATTCACAGTATCAATAACTGTAGCGTGATTGTGAATAAACCAGTCGTCTTAGGAAAATGCATTAACTGAAGAACACATTATGACCTAAAAATTTTAAATACATATATTCACTGACAAGAAGACTGTACATATTGTTTTGCCCCAGAATTAACATGTGAATTCAGTTTAATTCTCACTTTCAATAGAATTTTTCAATAACCTTCACAAGCTAATTCTAAAATAAATGTGAGGGACTTCCCTGATGATGCAGTGGCTAAGACTCCATGCTCCCAATACAGGGAGCCTGGGTTCGATTCCTAGTCAGGGAACCAGCTTCCACATGCCACAGCTAAGACTTGGCACAGCCAAATAAATAAATACATTTCTTTAAAAGAAAAAAAGGAAAACATGGTGTCTGTTTCCCTACACACCACAATGAAGACCCAGAATAGTCAAATAAATAGATAAATATTTAAGAACAACAACAAAAAACTAATGTGAAAGAGTAAATCAGCAAAATAGCGAAGGTAACTTTGTTATTAATTTTGCCATTTTAAGGAAGAAAGAAGGGTTTGATATGCCAGATAGCAAAATATGTGCTACTTTTAAAAATGTGATCTTGTATAAGTATCCATTAATAATGATAAATTAATAGTGAAGTGCCCAGAAATAATTCTGTGAAAGGAAATTTACATTATCATAAGAATAGCATTTTAAATCAATAAGAAGATGTAACTACACATCAAAGGGTATAAAGAATATTCACCATCCATTTGGGGAAAAGAGTGACATAAGATTTGTGCCTCACACACAAACCTAATCCTCATGAAATTTGAAGACAACATTTATAACAATAAAACTATATGAGAATTAGATGAAAATATAAGATATAAGATAGGTGGATGAATTATATGTTTGTTTGGCGAGTTGAAGTGATCTTTTTAAATGTGATTTATTTTTGCTGTGCTGTGCGAGGATTTTCTCTAGTTGTGGCGAGCAGGGACCACTCTCTAATTGCAGTATGTGGGCTTCTCCTTGCGGTGGCTTCTGTGGTTGTGGGGCACAGGCTCTAGGGCCCAGGGGCTCAGTAGTTGTGGCGCACAGGCTTGGTTGCCCTGTGACATGTGGATCCTCCTGGACCAGAGATTGAAGCTGTGTCCCCTGCATTGGCAGGTGAACTCTTAACCACTGGACCACCAAGGAAATCCTGCAGTGATCTTCTTAACCAAGATACCAAAATTATAGCTACAAGAGAAAGAATTGGTAAATTGACAGCATAAAAATTAAAACATTTTTTACAACACAGAAATTATACAGTTAAAAGTCAAGAAATGAACTGGAAAATATATTTGCATAAATATAACTAGGCTTCCCTGGTGGCTCAGACAGTAACGAATCTGCCTACCATGCAGGAGACATGGGTTCGATTCCTGGGTGGGGATGATCCCCGGAGAAGGGAATGGCTACCCATCCCAATATTTTTCTTTAGAGAATTCCATGGACAGCGGAGACTGGTAGGCTATACGCTGAGTCCCAAAGAGTCGGACATGACTAAGCAACTAACACTTTCACTTTCACCCAGGAAGCACTTAGTATTTAAAATACATAAAATCCCCTAGAGATTAAAAAGAAAAAGCAAATGATGGAGTAAAAAAAAATGGGCAAAAAATATGAATAAGAAATGCACAAAAGAGGAAATACAAATGCTCACTAAGGGAATGGATAGAGGGTGAATGCAAATAGTACTAAAAACTAGGCAAATGCAATTTCAGACATGAGATACCATAGAAATGACAAAAAAAATTTTAAAGATAGGTAATTAATGTTGGCTTCAGTGTGGGAAGTCTGCTCTTTTCCAGTTGTTACTAGTTGAGAGGGCATTGGTGCGACCCTGAGAAAAGAGCCACTTGGCAGTATCAACTAATGTGTTCAATGCTTCTTCCCTATGACCTAGCAATTCTCTTCATAGAATCCAGTGGAGAGGAATGCTTGACCACATATAGGAGGATACACATACACACACACACATACTTTTTCTAAGAGAAAAAAGGAAATGAACTGGACTTCTCTAGGAAAATGGGGAATTCAACTATAGTCATTCTTAAAGACTTTTTGCTGTAGATCAAAAGAATGAGAGAGATATATAGAAACTAACTTGTAAATAATTCCAACACCTATTATTGAATCAAAATCAAGTACACAAATGACAGAACAATTTGTTGCATCTTATATTTATCTTTAAAACATGTGTACATAAAGCAAAATATAGGTATATATTCTATTAATAGGTGTTTGAAACATTTAAATGTAACTCTTTATTACAAGATCTATGTCAGAGAAGAATACATATAAAGTGGCATACCTTTGGGAGGGTTTAGATTACAGCTAGTTTCTGTAATATTTCAGTATTTTATGTGGAGAAATTATTCATGTATTATATTCATGTATGAAAATAAATTAACAATACTATCAAAATTAAGTAGTACATGTAGAATGATTTTTTTCAGATATCAAATATTTTCTTCAATAAAATCTTTTCAACATTGGTAAAAATTATGCTAAAGGGATCTTTGTTGTTAAAGGAATCATTTACATAAATGAGTGTTTAGTGAATAATACAGAGACAATCTTTTGGAAGGTAAGAATAAATCTCTACAATATTTCCTTTTAAATGCCTCCATTTCATAAAGAAATGAGATACTGCACTGCATTATTTCTGAGTTTAAAAACCATTGATCTGGGGTAAATTTTAATAACTGAAAATGTTTTAAAATCAATATAGTTATGGAGAGGACATTTATTGAACTGAGAGGCCAGAAAATTAGGCAACCCACTTCAGTACTCTTGCCTGGAGAATCCCATGGACGAAGGACTCTGGTGGGCTGCAGTCCATGGGTCACGAACAGTTGGACACGACTGAGCGACTTCGCTTTCACTTTTCACTTTCATGCATTGGAGAAGGAAATGGCAACCCACTCCAGTGTTCTTGCCTGGAGAATCCCAAGGACGGCGGAGCCTGGTGGGCTGCCGTCTATGGGGTCACACAGAGTCGGACACGACTGAAGTGACTTAGCAGCAGCAGCCAGATGGTTTAGTGGAAAATAGACAAGATTGTATATACACAAAGATATGTTTGTTAAGTTACTTTTTTTGCACAAGTAATGGTACTAGTAATGTAATAGCAGTTAGTCCGCTTCTTTCACACTTATGTTATTGTTCAGCCGCTAAGTCATGTCTGACTCTTGGCAGCCCCACAGACTACATTCCACCAGGCTCCTCCGTCCATGGAATTTCCCAGGCAAGAATACTGGAGTGAGTTGCCATTTCTTTCTCCAGGGGATCTTCCCAGAACAGAGATCAAACCCGAGTCTCCTGCAGTGGTAGGTAGATTCTTTTACCACTGAGCCTCCAGGGAAGTCACACTAATATAATACAGCATTGTAAAATCCATGAAAACTTTATGAAATAGTCACACGTATTCTAGATACTAATGTTCAAATAGAGATATTTAAATAATCAAAAATTAATATAGACTTAGATATCTAAGATCATTTAAAATGTCACAATAGAAAATATGCTTGAAACATAAGAACATATCAGTCTCAGAAAGATTTCAGGGGAAGAAATGTTTGAAGTATAGAAATTTTTTTCTGGGAGGAGTCAAAAATTCCAATATGGAAAACAAAGGCATGTAAAAAAGATTCAGTGGCAAGAATTACAGCTAAATTTTTCCATTTTTAAGGGAAATAAGTTGAAAAAGTGACCTCTAGTGGACTCAACGTCATGTATTAAGCTGACTCCATTTTTAAAAAATAAAGGTTTTGTTATGAATATAAATTGCTGAGGACCAGATCTGGATAATATATTTTAAAAACACTTTTAGTAGCATAATGTATTTATATTGATGGTTTGAAAAATTTGAAAATCATTATTTCAAAAAGAGTTCACAAATTCTCTTTATATAATCTAATCTATTTACCATAAACTTTAAAAAGTACGTTTCACACATGAAACAGTTTTTATTGACCAAAATGCCATTTCTAGTTAGGCAGGACAGATAGTCTAGATCCATGAGAAATGAGGGGCAGGCTCTCATCAGCACTTGTCTCTGTGGACCCAGTGCTTCACTGCTTTCACCTTCCACTTTGCCAGCCAACGGCACGCCAACAAACCTGACCCACAGCACATGCTGGTTTCTAATAAGGCAGATCCATAAAAAAGAATGAAACAATGCCACCAGCAGCAACCTGGACAGGCCTAGATAGCGATTATCACACTAAGTGAAGCGAGTCAGAAAAACAACAACAAATACGATATCACTTATACATGGAATCTAAAATATGGCACAAATGAACTTATCCATGAAATAGACATGGAGAATAGACTGGCAGTTGCCAAGGGAGAGGCATGGAGGGGATGCTGGGATCAGCAGATGAAAACTAGTACATATAGGATGGGTAAGCAACAGTGTCCTACTGCATAGCACAGGGAACTATATTCAATATCCTATGATAAACCACAATGGAAAAAATGTGAAAAATATTTATATGTATAACTGAGTCACTTTGCTATACAGCAGAAATTCATACAACATTGTAAATCAACTGTACACCAAGAAAAAAAAAAAATAGGGTGGATCCTCTGCAGGGGCCTAGACTCTGATGAATAAGTGCCACAAACCATCACCAGTTGTTTCCTGACTTCAGTATCTTGAAGGAAATTTCTTAAAAAGCACAAATTGGAAGCAAGATGTTGATTTACAGTAGGGTGATAAAATAGTAAAAGAGGTCCCCACCAAGTTAAAGATGAGATTTCTCTTTTAAAATCACTCAAAGGTATTGCTATTAAAAGAAAGAAGAGAATCATTTTTTTTTTCAAAGAGCAAAAATAGTTTAGATGAAATTTCTCAAATATAAAAGGAAATATGTTCAGAAACCATATTTCCAAGTAAACACAGGAATCTTGTACCAGTTCCAAAAAGCACTGAAAATTCCCAGAATGAACATTTTACTTTCTAAACCAGAAAAACCATAATTCTTTATTAGAGGTAAAATTAATTAAAAATTAAGTTCTGATAAGTTGTGAATCAGTAATCATCTTGAGGTGAGGAGATTTTCAGAAGGAAAACTTTACAGGTCTTTTTCAACTAATATAACATAGTTTTATGGGAAAAATAAGATTTCAGTAATGGGAAAATCTCTTCTAGAAGCCATTCTGAGTACTATTAACATGAAATGAGTGTGTAAGCATAGTATTACTTTCATCTACTGTCCATGTTTTATTTTTTCTTCTTAGTCAATTCCCTTAGATTGAAAACTGCAGAACCACCAGTTTTTCATCCTTCTTGGTTTAAATTTTTCTAGCTTCCAGGTAATTTAGGAGGAAAAAAAAAAAAAAAAGTCCTGAAACACTATTTAAAGAGATAGATAAGATAATTCTTTTCCAACGTTAAACATAAGAGATTTGAAAGTGTTCTAAGTAGAATCATCTTTTAGGGCTCTAATAGGATAGTTTGCTACTCAAATGCATGCTTTTATTCTTTTTTTTTTTAATACAGACTTCCTAGGGGCCACTTGACAATTTGTCTCACCGGCCTGTTCAAGTGCTCAGAACCTACCTTACATGCTTAAGAAGCCAGCTTATCAGGACCTCCCATGCTGCTCACTCTAAACTTGAGTGAGCAAACAGGTCTGGCCTGTGTGCCCTAAAGGCCAGCATTCCTGGGCTCCACCAGACCACCAGGGAAGGGAGCTCTCTGGAGTGGTGAGCTTCCAAAGGAGACTTGAGGGAGTGGATTTTTACAGAAGATGTTGAAGGGAGATAAGGAACCTACTCTGTCAAGTGGAGGAGTCCATAGTTCAGACTCCAACTTTATTTGTCTTAGTTTCCCACCTTCAATTCTCAAGAAATGATCTGTATCCCAGGAAGCCTCATATTAAAAAATGCTTTTTAATCCCAGTAAGCTCATATTTTGGAGAAGGCAATGGCACCCCACTCTAATACTCTTGCCTGGAAAATCCCATGGACGGAGGAGCCTGGTAGGCTTCAGTCCATGGGGTCCCTAAGAGTCGGACACGACTGAGTGACTTCACTTTCACTTTTCACTATCATGCATTGGAGAAGAAAATGATAACCCACTCCAGTGTTCTTGCCTGGAGAATCCCAGGGACGGGGGAGCCTGGTGGGCTTTCGACTACGGGGTCGCAGAGAGTCAGACATGACTGAAGCGACTTAGCAGCAGCAGCAGCAAGTTCATATTTTGTGAAGCCTTTGTTTCTCAGATTAAGACACTATTAGAACCTTAAAGTAATAACTGATGGGTATCTGTGAATTTTTTTTACTTAAAGTAGATTGTCTAAATTAGGCATCTTCCTCTCTATTATCCAGGACCTTGCTCACTGTCATGCGCACTACAAGCTACAATTTGGAAAATTTACTGTGTTGAAATCCTGTCAGTTCATGGTTCTTGAAGACCAATGATCTCTCCCAAACACTGATGACTGCGGCATATTTAGTGTGTAAGAGGCCACTGAGGCCAAAGATTTTTTAAAATTATTGTACAAATTATTATGTTAAACTATCTAAGCTTTGCTGTAGAAAAAAAAAATGCTTTTTAATATGCTGATCAGGTTTGTCATAGCTTCCCAGTTTCCCATAGTTTTCCATCCTCTTCTTTGCACAGAGTACCAAAGATTCTTCCTGTCATTCACAAAAAAGGAGAAAGCTGTTTATGAAGTTGAGAAACCCCAAGGAAATAGAAAACTCATGAAGACACAGGAAATATTATGAGTTATGAAAATAATCATTGTTATGATTCTAGTGCCAACTATGTGGCTTGGACTTCCAAACTTCATCTCCAATCTTTACAACATTATGTAGTTTCCAATGTTCAGTTTACAGGGAAGAAAACTGAGGTTCAGAAAAGTTAGGCAGCTTACCAACAGTACACACTGCACAGGACACTACCAAGAGTAGTAACTCTTGGAACAATACCATGGTCTTTCTGTCTCCAATATCTTTTTCTGGAGTAAGAAAACCTATGGCATCTAGTTCCATCACTTCATGGGAAATAGATGGGGAAACAGTGGCTGACTTTATTTTTTAGGACTCCAAAATCACTGCAGATGGTGACTGCAGCCATGAAATTAAAAGACGCTTGCTCACTCCTTGGAAAGAAAGTTATGACCAACCTAGATAGCATATTCAAAAGCAGAGACATTACTTTGCCAACAAAGGTCCGTCTAGTCAAGGCTATGGTTTTTCCAGTGGTCATGTATGGATGTGAGAGTTGGACTGTGAAGAAAGCTGAGCACTGAAGAATTGATGCTTTTGAACTGTGGTGTTAGAGAAGACTCTTGAGAGTCCCTCAGACTGCAAGGAGATCCAACCAATCCATTCTAAAGGAGATCAGCCCTGGGTGTTCTTTGGAAGGAATGATGCTAAAGCTGAAACTCCAGTACTTTGGCCACCTCATGTGAAGAGTTGACTGATTGGAAAAGACTGTGATGCTGGGAGGGATTGGGGGCAGATGGAAAAGGGGAAGACAGAGGATGAGATGGCTGGATGGCATCACTGACTTTATGGACGTGAGTTTGAGTGAACTCCGGGAGTTGGTGATGGACAAGGAGGCCTGGCGTACTGCAACTCATAGGGTTGCAAAGAGTCTGACATGACTGAGCGACTGAACTGAACTGAACTGAACTGAACTGAAGGAAACCTAGAAAAGCAAGGAATGGCAGTGGTCATTCCTTAAGTCATCAGTAATTCCAACATCTGAATGTTGTTCAGTTGCTAAGTTGCGTTCGGCTCTTTGCAACCGCACGACTGCAGCACACCAGACTCCTCTGTCCTCCTCCGTCTCCCAGAGTTTGCTCAAATTCATGTCTATTAAATCGGCAATGCTTGTTAACCATGCCATACTCTGCCACCCCCTTCTCCTTATGTCTTCAATCTTTCCCAGCTTCAGGGTCTTTTCCAAAGAGTCAGCTCTTTCCATCAGGTGGCCAAAGTATTGTAATATCAGCTTCAGTATCAGTCCTTCCAATGAATATTCAGGGTTAATTTCCTTTCAGATTGACTGCTTTCACTTTCTTATAGTCCAAGGGACTCTCAAGAGTCTTCTCTAGCACCACAATTCAAAAGCATCAGTTGTTCAGCACTCAGCCTTCTTTATGGTCCAGCTTTCACATTCGTACATGACTACTGGAAAAACCATATCTTTGACTGTACAGACCTTGGTCAGCAAAGTAATATATCTGCTTTTTAATATGCTGTCTAGGTTTGTCATAGTTTTCCTTCCAAAGAAAACTTTGGATTTCATGACCAGAGTCAGCATCCTCAGTGATTTTGGAGCCCAAGAAAATGAAATCTGTCATCACTTCCACTTTTTCCCCTTCAATTTGTCATGAAGTGATGTGACCAGATGTCATGATCTTAGGTTTTTGAATGCTGAGTTTCAAGCCAGCTTTTTTACTCTGCTCTTTCACCTTCATCAAGAGGCTCTTTAGTTCCTCTTCATTTTCTTCCATTAGAGAGGTATTATCTACATATCTGAGGTTGATATTTCTCCCAGTAATCTTGATTCTAGCTGTGAGTCATCCAGCCTGACATTTTGCATGATGTACTCTGCATAGAAGTTAAATAAGCAGGGTGATGATATACAGCCTTGTCATACTCCTTTCCCAATTTTGAACCAGTCAGTTGTTCCATGTCCAGTTCTAACTGCTGCTTCTTGATTTGCATACAGGTTTCTCACAAGACAGTCAAGGCAGTCTGATAACTGCATCTTTTTAAGAGTTTTCCAGTTTGTTTTGATCCACACAGTCAAAGGCTTTGATGTAGTCAATGAAGCAGAAGTAGATATTTTTCTGGAATTCCCTTGCTTTTTCCATCATCCAACGAATGTTGGCAATTTGATCTCTGGTTCCTCTGCCTTTTCTAAACCCAGTATGTATATCTGGAAGTTCTTGGTTCACATACTTTTGAAGCCTTGCTTGAAGAATTTCGAGCATTACCTTGCTAGCATATGAAATAAGTACAGCTGTACAGTAGTTTGAACATTATTTGACATGGTCTTTCTTTGGTATTGGAATGAAAACTGACCTTTTTCAGTCCTGTGGCCCTTGCTGAATTTTCCAAATTTGTTGGCATATTGAATGTAGCACTTTAACAGCATCATCTTTTAGGATTTTAAATAGCTCAGCTGGAATTCCATTACCTCCATTAGCTTTGTTTATAGTAATGATTCCTAAGGCCAACTTGACTTCACATTCCAGGATGTCTGGCTCTAAGTGAGTGACCACGCCATCATGGTTATTCAGGTCATTAAGACCTTTTTTGTATAGTTCTTCCATGTATTCTTGCCACCTCTTCATAATCCCTTCTGCTTCTGTTAGGTCCAAACAGTTTCCATCTTTTATTGTGTCCATCCTTGCATGAAATGTTCCCTTGATATCTCCAATTTTCTTGAAGAGATCTCTAGCCTTTCCCAGTTTATTTTTTTCCCCTCTATTTCTTTGCGTTGTTCATTTAAGAAGTCCTTCTTATTCCCCCTTGCTATTCTCTGAAACTCTGCTTTCAGTTGAGTATATCCTCCCTTTTCTTCTTTGCCTTTTGCTTCTCTTCTTTCCTCAGCTATTTGTAAAGCCTCCTCAGGCAACCATTTTGCTTCTTGCATTTCTTTTTCTTTGGGATGGATTTGGTCACTACCTCCTATACAGTGTTATGAACCTCCAGCCATAGTTCTTCAGGTACTCTGTCTACCAGATGTAATCAGACAGAGTTATAAAAGACAGCAGATACAAGCCCCAAAAGAAGCCTCCACCTCTAAGGTAGAGAAAGCTGTTTAGGCAGCTTGTGTAGCCTGTCAATTAAGATGCATTTCAGAGTACAGCAACAAGAGGACAAACAACTGTTCTGACTTGAGCTACTGAAAAAGGAACAAAGACTTTGAATCTCTCAGGCATTTGTTTGACTGACTCTTCAACACTAGAGTACTCTAGGCTGCTTGCCAAATGAATGTTTGGTTGAATATAAATAAGCTTATTATCATGCACATGTGTAAATGTATATAATAGAACTGAAGGTTAACATAACATTTTATACCTAGGCAGACCAATATTTTACCAGAAAGGACCATTGACAATTTTACCTGTATTTCTGGGACATGTTTCTATCTTAACACTCAGAATTCTAAGTGTGAGCAATATTTCCAATTATTTCAGTATCTTAAAACTGCTTTCTATTAGAAGCCATAGAAAATGCCTGGAATTTCACATGTATGACTTCAGAAATTTCTTTTCATTTATTATGACAAAAACCTTTGACTTTTTAAATTCAGCTTCCCTGGAATGTGTATCAAATGAGAGTGCATTTGGATAATAAAAAGAAAAAAATCAAGGCAGTCAAAACAAAGTTACCTTACAAGGTACCCATTCCATGGGTCTGTACTTCGGATGCCTTCTTTAGATGAAATGGAATGTTTCAATAATAGATTACTAGCTGTTCTGCTTAGTCGCTCAGTCATGTCCGACTCTGAGACCCCATGCTCCTCTGTCCATGGGGATCTTCCAGGGAAGTGGAGAATAGGTTACCATCCTCCAGGGGATCTTCCCAACCCAGGGATTGAACCCAGGTCTCCCACATTGCAGGCAGATTCTTTACCCTCTGAGCTACCAAGAAAGTCTAGATTGCTAGAGAGGGAATCATTCATTATTACACAATATTTTAATAGTAGATTACTAGAGAGGGAATCATATTATTATTACACTGTTCTAGTACAATGCAGGGGGAAATGCTACCTTAAAGAGAACAATAATGGTAATTAGTTGACAGATGTATCTGTTCAAGGAACAGATATATTAAATTATGTTGAAATTTAAGTCATAGATCAATCTGAGTTTCTCCCCAAACCTATAGAAATTGCTTCCCTAATGACACGTGTCATGACCTTTAATTTGTCCTTGTCAAGTACAACTGTTGTTTCAAGCATGCAGTACCCCTCTCTCATATTCTATTGCTGAAACTACCTTCCTAATTGAGAAATTTGACGCTATATAATAGGCTGATGACACTGACAAGGAAAGTGATGTGAAGCAGCCATATAATCTGATGGAATAAACAGTATTTCACATTGTTAACTGAAATTCTTTTACCTCTGAAACTTGGGAAATTTGGTTATCTGTGTAGAAAAATCAATAGAGGAGAAAGTTACATATTCTAAGAAGGCACATAGTCTCTAGCTGCATATTTGAGACTGAGAACATCATTTTTCTTCGGTGTTGCTTATTTGAAAATAGAATGGGCAACAAATACCACAATATGCACCTAATAAGGACGGAGGAGCCTAGTAGGCTGCAATCCATGGGGTCACTAAGAGTCGGACACGACTGAGTGACTTCACTTTCACTTTCATGCATTGGAGAAGGAAATGCAACCCACTCCAGTGTTCTTGCCTGGAGAATCCCAGGGACGGCAGGGCCTGGCGGGCTGCCGTCTTTGGGATCGCACAGAGTCGGACACAACTGAAGCGACTTAGCAGCAGCAGCAACAGCAATCAATTATTACAAAAAGTTTCTAGGAAGAAAAAAATGAGACCCTAGATGTCTTCTCTGTTCTCTTCAACTGTCAGAAGCAACTTTCTGAGCCTTTATTAGAATAAGTTTACTCTGGAAAATTAGCCATTTCTCTCTCTCTTTTTATTTTTCCTTTCTTTCCTCTTTTCAGGGGGTGATGGTAGGACAGAAAAAGGGAGAAATAAGGGAACTTACCAGGCTTCCCTGGTGCCTCAGATGGTGAAGAATCTGCCCACAGTGCAGGACACCTGGGTTCAATCCCTGGATTGGGAAGATTCCCTAGAGAGGGGAATGGCACCCTACTCTAGTATTCTTGCCTGGAGAATTCCACGGACAGAGATGCCTGGTGGGCTAAAGCCCATGGGGGGTCACAAAAAATTGGACATGACTGAGTGACTACTGAGAGAGAGAGAAGGGAAGTACTAGAAATAATATAATTAGCATTTCTGGCTATCTTATCTCCAGATGAAGCCTCAAACAAACATTTGCTATCAACTACTCGTCTGTCTTCTATTTTCTTAAAGCTCATATAAATGCAATTTCTCATAGATATTTAAAAGTTGAATGATTATAGCAAACTATGTATCTGCAGTATTTCACAACACCTACTAAGTTAGCATGCTTCCTTATTTCCCATAGAGATATTGACATTTGCACAGTAAGTCCATCCCACTTGAAAGAGAAAGATTTTCTACATTAATGCTGTACAGCAAGAAATCATATCCAACAATTCGAGCCAAAACAATTTGATAACTTAAGCTCCCTGAATTACATCACTGAAATAGGACCTTTTCAGAGAGCATACATACAGTAGGGTTAACCAGTGAAGGACTGTGGCACTCTTGGGACATACCAAGGACTATTAAAAGAGAAGTATCTTTAACTCTCCTTGCCTTCCCTGGCCTATAGTAAGAAAGTCTTTGTGCTTATTAAAGGCCAACAATGGTAAATCAGTTACTAGCAACTTCCTAAAACTTCAGGACAGGAAACAATAAAGGATGCTATATCCAAATAGAAGCTCCAAGGATAACTTAGCTGGATAGACTGTAATTCCTGAAGTTAAAATTAGCCAGGTCACCTTACTCTTACGGAAAAAACCCCGGGGAACCTGGCAACCAAATAAATAGATAGGAACTTCCTTCCCATTAATAAGCTTCTTTCAGTTCTGTGCTGAAACATTACTCCAAAGACATGTACTTACTAACTCACACTGCTTTCTAAACCAAGTTTGGGCACTGTCCTAATTATTAAAAAGATTCTGAGCTTAATAACTATAAATACGTATTATAGAGATATAACCTCAATATATTAGAATTGAAAATGTCTTATAAGTCATATCATTCAACCTTACTTTTTTTTTAGATGAAGACATGGTTCAGAGCTGTGACTTGCCCAAGCTTAGTCAGCTATATTTACACTGGTTGCTTACTATATATTACTGAACTTTTGTGGGTGGTAAATGTTTTTAATATTTAGCTGTAAATGCTTTTGTCACTTTTGCTAAATATCTTTGATAAAAATAAAGTTCATCTTTACCACTCAGCATTTAGTATATGCATATGAGACATAAGAGACCGGGGTTCAATCCCTCAGTCAGGAAAATTCCCTGGAGGAGGGCACAGCAACCCACTTCAGTATTCTTGCCTGGAGAATCCCGTGGACAGGGGAGCCTGGTGGGCTACAGTCCATAGGGTCGCAAAAAGTCAGACAGGACTGAAGCGACTTAGCACATAAAGTGAGTGAAGTCACTCAGTGGTGTCTGACTCTTTGTGACCCCATGGACTGTAGCCTACCAGGCTCCTCAGTCTGTGGAATTTTCCAGGCAAGAGTACTGGAGTGGGTTGCCATTTCCTTCTCCAGGGGATCTTCCCAACCCAGGGATTGAACCCCAGTCTCCCGCATTGCAGGCAGATGTTCTACCATCTGAGCCACCAGGGAAGCACATAAGTAGTAACTAAATAAAAGTAAAGAGTCTATAAAAGTCAGAAGTGATACTGCAGCTACACTTGGAAGACACCCTTTCATTAAAAAAGCAGATTTATGATTCAAATCAGATCAGATCAGTCGCTCAGTCGTGTCCGACTCTTTGCAACCCCATGAATCGCAGCACGCCAGGCCTCCCTGTCCAATACCAACTCCCAGAGTTCACCCAGACTCACGTCCATCGAGCCAGTGATGCCATCCAGCCATCTCATCCTCTGTTGTCCTCTTCTCCTAGTGCCCCCAATCCCTCCCAGCATCAGGGTCTTTTCCAATGAGTTAACTCTTCGCATGAGGTGGCCAAAGTACTGGAGTTTCAGCTTTAGCATCATTCCTTCCAAATAAATCCCAGGGCTGATCTCCTTCAGAATGGACTGGTTGCATCTCCTTGCAGTCCAAGGACTCTCAAGAGTCTTCTCCAACACCACAGTTAAAAAGCATCAATTCTTTGGCGCTTAGCCTTCTTCACAGTCCAACTCACACATCCATACATGACCACAGGAAAAACCACAGCCTTGACTAGACGGACCTTTGTTGGCAAAGTAATGTCTCTGCTTTTGAATATGCTATCTAGGTTGGGCATAACTTTCCTTCCAAGGAGTAAGCATCTTTTAATTTCATGGCTGCAATCACCATCTACGGTGATTTTGGAGCCCAGAAAAATAAAGTCTGACACTGCTCCCACTGTTTCCCCATCTATTTCCCATGAAGTGATGGGACCGGATGCCATGATCTTCGTTTTCTGAATGTTGAGCTTTATGATTCAAAAACATTTAAAAACATTTCTGGTACTAACAATTTTGTAGTTAAAAATCTAAAGTACAAGCCAGTGATTCTGCTTATTTTCCACTAGGTGGCAATATATCTTTTTCTTTACAGTTTAAATGTGTTTTCCAGGGTATGATGAAAATACTTCTTGGAGTAGTTTTCCTTTTTAGTTGACCCAATTGAAATGAAGACTTAAAGAAATTCTAAGAAAGAGAGATAAGAAATTTGGGATGTACTAGGATAGGGGACAGAATTGTCTAATAAAACCCAGAAATAAAATGAATACATTTTGCTTCACATAGGCTCTAATTAAAATTTAGATTAAATTTATACGATCACATTAAAAATTTGATAGTGATTTATTGTTACATTGAAATCAGGTTTGTTATTTATTATTAGTAGCAAAAAGCACAAAATTTTCTTAGTCCTGCTTAAAACATCATCTTCAAGATGAGGTCATAGTATTCTCAACTATAATACTTATTTCCGTAGCCTATCTCCAATCAAGACTTTGAAAAGAAATACACATTAAATCACAGTGACTCAGTGGTAAAGGATCCACCTGCCAATGCAGGAGACATAAGAGACACAGATTAAATGCCTAGGTCAAGAAGATTTGGGTAGGAAATGGCAGCCCACTGCAGTATTCTTGCCTGGAGAATTCCATAGACAGAGGAGCCTGGCGAGCTACAGTCCATGGCATTGCCAAGAGTTGGATACTACTGAGCGACTAACACATGCACACAAAAGATAAGTTGGTTCTGAATGAATAATAGGACAAATACTATTTTATTTAATTAAAAAAAGTTATTTGTTTACTTTTGGACGTGCTGGGTCTTTGTTGCTGCATAAGGGCTTCTCTAGTTGCAGTGCATGGGCTTCTCATGGCTGTGGCTTCTCTTTTGCAAAGCACAGGCTCAGGCTCTATGGCGTGGTTTCCGTAGTCGTGGCGCACAGGCTTAGTTGCCCCATGTGGAATCTTCCTGAACCAGGGATCGAACCTGCACTGGTAGGTGGATTCTTTACCATTGGACCACCGTAGAAGTCCAATATTTTCTTTAAAGTCATAGAATTTTCAGTAAACTGTTTGACTTTATATATATATATATGTTAGCTTTCGAGGGCTAGCATAACAAAATACCACAGACTGGAGGCAATTTATTTTCTCGCAGTTCTGGAAGTTAGAAGTCCAAGGTCAAGATGTTGGCAGGGTTGGTCTCTTCTGAGGCTTTGCTCACAGGAGGCAGTCTTCTGTGTCCTCACATGGTTGAATCCCCATGTTTTGTATGTCTAAGTCTCTTTATACAAGGCCTCCGGTCATGGTGGATTAGAATCCACCCCTAAGATCCTATTTTATTTTAATTACCTCTTCAAGTCTCTATCTGAAAATACAGGCACATTCTGAGATACTAAGGGTTAGGAACTCAACATATGAATTTCATGGGGGGATGACAATGCAGACCATAACAACTAGTAAAAGTACACACAGAATGCTCCATTTTCTAAGCCGTGGTGTTGCGGTGGAACCAAAAATCCTAGCTTGGACGTCCAAGTTCTAGAGCTAAGGAAGGATCTTAGAGATAATCTATTTCACGGATTCTTCACTTTTTGCCAGACAGAAGAACTCTCAAAGCACACCAACGCCTGGTCCCAGACCCAGACATTCTGATGAATTAATTTGGGATGGCACCAGTCATGAGCATTTTAAAAAAACTTCCAATTGTTTCCGAGACCTGAGTAGAGAATCACTAATTTAAAATGCTTATTTATAATATTTGGCTGTATCGGGTCCTTGTTGTGGCATTCCAGCTCTAGTTCTCTGATCAAGGATGGGACCCAGAACCCCTACATTCTGGAGCGTGGAGTCATAATCACTGGGCCACTGGGGAAGTCCCAAGAATCACTGATTTTAGACAAATATTTCCCAAAAGTGATTAGAGAATCACCCAATAGATTTATGAACATGCAAATTCCTATACACGGGCCATTGCTGCCTTCATTCTGAATCTCCAGAAATGGAGCCAAGTCCATTTATCAAGTGCCCAAGGAATTATTATGAACCCCAAAGTCTAAGAAGCTCTGACCTAGTTTTCACCCTCTCATCTTACAGGTCAAAGGGCTGAGGCTCCGTCACCCAGCTATAGAAAGGCAGAACCAGGAGATTAGATGTTAGATCTCTTGAAACCTAATCTAATTATTTTGGCTGGATTCTCTGTGCTGATAAAGCACAGTGTGGACGTTAAAATGATCTTGCAGCTCTGGTCCCAGTCCTAAACTGCATCTACCCTTGAATTCAGGCATGTCCTGATAACTCTGGAAGCCCAATAGGATCATTACAGTGATATTTCCATTAAAAGGGTTCCAGGAGCCTGTATTGTGTTCAGGGATAATGGGCAGCATCAGAACTGATGGGTTATTGTGAATTCGGCCTTCTACCCTGCTGCCAGGCCCCCGGCTGGCCTCACCTCCTCAGATGAAGGCCTGAGTCCTGGGTGGCAAATTCAGGGAGGTGAAGCTAGTGGAGGAGACTGTTGCCCTGGCACCAGCAGCAGCAGCAGGAGTTGGTGGCTTAGAATCACTCGCCGTCAGAGGCAGCAGTCTCTTTTCAGTCATCGGCTGGCAGAGGAGCAGTTGGTGAGCTGGAACAGCAGCTCAAGAGATTTTCAATTCTGTTGCTACAACCAATCCAAAATCCATGGGCAAAGAGAGCTCTTAGGAGCTTGGTGTCAGGCTGTGAGTTGGTGGAGGCTGTGGACACATATATACAAATAAGTTGCGACATGATTTTAGACAACCTAATGTATCAGAATCCAAAAAATAAGCATCAAATCCCTCAAGAGGTGATGATCCATGTATATTAAATTCTTTTCCATAAAGATGTGGCTTGAAGGTTTTGTTTAACAGAGGCTTTCTTACGCATTTAGGGGCTTCCCAGATGGCGCTAGGTGTAAAGAACCTGCCTGCCAATGCAGAATATGTAAGAGATATAGGTTCAATCCCTGGGTCAGGAAGATCCCCTGGAGGAGGGCATGACAACCCACTCCAATATTCTTGCCTCAAAAATCCCATGGACAGAGGAGCCTGGTGGGCTACAGTCCATAGACTTGCACAGAGTGGGACATGACTGAAGAGACTTAGCATGTGCTCTTCTGCATTTATATTTTGTTGTTGCTGTTCAGAATAAGCAGACTTGAATGAGAAAAAAACAACAAAATGTTGATATGTTATGAAAATACCAGAAATGGGGGGGGGAGGGAATGGATCTGAAACCAAGATAGACGTCACTGAAGAGTTTTTTAATTTAGTGTATAATTCAGTTTAGCCTCAGTATTTCAGTACGGTTCAGTGGCTCAGTCGTGTCATGGACTGCAGCACCCCAGGCCTCCCTGTCCATCACCAACTCCCAGAGCAAACTCAAACTCACGTCCATTGAGCTGTGATGCCATCCAACCTTCTCATCCTCTGTTGTCCCCTTCTCCTCCCGCCTTCAATCTTTCCCAGCATCAGGGTCTTTTCAAATGAGTCAATTCTTTGCATCAGGTGGCCAAAGTATTGAAGTTTCAGCTTCAGCATCAGTCCTTCCAAAGAATATTCAGGACTGATTTCCTTTAGGATGGACTGGTTGGATCTCCTTGCAGTCCAAGGGACTCTTAAGAGTTTTCTCCAACACCACAGTTCAAAAGCATCAATTCTTCAATGCTTGGCTTCCTTTATACTCCAACTCTCACATTCATACATGACTACTGGAAAAACCATAGCTTTAACTAGACAGAACTTTGTAGGCAAAGTAATGTCTCTGCTTTTTAATATGCTGTCTAGGTTAGTCATAACTTATCTTCCAAGGAGTGTCTTTTAATTTCATGGCTGTAGTCACCATCTGCAGTGATTTTGGAGCCCCCAAAATAAAGTCTGTCACTGTTTCCACTGTTCCCCCATCTATTTGCCATGAAGTAATGGGACCAAATGCCATGATTTTCGTTTTCTGAATGTTGAGCTTTAAGCCAAGCTGTCACTCTCCTCTTTCACTTTCATCAAGAGGCTTTTTAGTTCCTCTTCACTTTCTGCCATAAGGGTGGTGTCATCTGCATATCTGAGGTTATTGATATTTCTCCCCTGCAGTCTTGATTCCAACTTGTGCTTCATCCAGCCCAACATTTCTCATGATGTACTCTACGTATAAGTTAAATAAGCAGGATGACAATATACAGCCTTGACATACTGCTTTCCCTATTTGGAACCAGTCTGTTGTTCCATGTCCAGTTCTAACTGTTGCTTCCTGACCTGCATAAAGATTTCTCAAGAGGCAGGCCAGGTGGTTTGGTAGTCCCATCTCACAAAATGTGGTCTACTAGAGAAGGGAATGGTGAACCATTTCAGTATTCTTGCCTTGAGAACCCCATGAATAGTATTTCAGAGACATAGCAATTTTCTAGACTAAGGACACATCTGTTTTAATTGAAGTTTCTATAGGACTGGTTGCTGTTCTAACCCTGCAGTGGGTTTCTCAAAGTGTGGATCCAGAACCACCTTCTCTAGAATTACCTAATGATTATTTAAAATGCAAGATTCTCATGTTTGTTGTTGCTGTTGTTCAGTTACTAAGTCAGGTCCAACTCTGCAACTCCATGGGCTGCAGCAGGTCAGGTCCCTCTATTCTCCACTATCTCCCAGAGTTTGCTCAAATTCATGTTCATTGAGTGATGCTATCTACACATCTCATCCTCTGCAGCTCCTTCTCATGAAATCTACCCAATTTCTAGAGATGAGCTTGAGAATCTGCATTTTTCACAGCTACCTAGGTGATTTAATGAGATCACTCCTTCTAGGGTCTCTGTAATGTTTGAAGTTATTACAGAAGTTGTTACCAGAGGTCCCCTTTTTCTCAGTATCCTTACCTGATTTTTCCAGTTAACCATGCTCCTGGGTCCCTGAGTTCAGTTCAGTACAGCTCAGTTGCTCAGTCGAGTTCAACTCTTTGCGATCCCATGGACTGCAGCACACCAGGCTTCCTTAACCATCACCAACTCTGGGGGCCTACTCAAACTCACGTCCATCATGCTGGTGATGCCATCCAACCATCTCATCCTATGTCATCCCCTTTTCCTTCCGCCTTCAATCTTTCTCAGAATCAGGGTCTTTTCCAGTGAGTCTGTTCTTTGCATCCGGTGGCCAAAGTATTGGTCCCTGAGTAAGCTGTCATAAATAGTTGATATGACAAAGACTCTGAAACTGTACTTATAAAAATTTAAATTTTTTCTTCTGCAGTGTTTTCAAAGAAAAGCCACCATCCCCCAAAAGAGAGAGATTTGTGCTATCTGCAGTCCCAAGTCACTGTTTTTGAGCTGTTATAAAACTGGCTTAATACCAAAGAAGATGTATTTTGACTATTGGAAAGATTTTAAAAATTCAGATGTGAGCTTCTGGCAATCATGTAACTTGATGAAACTTGTCTTATACCATGTCATTCCCTTTACTATGCATGGAGTTAGTTTTTTGCCATTCCCTTTACTATGCATGGAGTTAGATGTTTGAAAGGTAGGTTTTCTAAATATCTCTGTGGTTTTAAGTTTAGGCATGTTTGGAGGCTTAATAAGCACTTTCGAGTGCAGTCTCAAAATCAAAGATCTCTAATTTGAAAGCAGTTTCAGGCATTATCACCCCCAGGAGGGGAGTACCTCTACATACCAGTGCCTCATCTTTCTTTAGATTGTTCCAAAATTAGAAATTAAATCCCAAAATGAAAATGGGGTAAAAGAAAATGCTTTCAAATAAATTCAAACTTTTTTGTCTTACTACTGATTCATACTGGTGGGAATTTTTTATACCATCTCTTTGCTGGAAGGGAAAGGACTAAGGGAGATCTGACAATCAAATGGCAGAAGCAACTGAGGATGAAGCGTTCTGAGATGGAATTCAGAGAGCAGAGTATATGTCCATGAAGATAAACTTCATGGCATTCACTATTGACTTCTATCCAGCCCTGCTAAAGTGAACAGTTAAACTTACACTTTCTCCAAAATATTTTAATGTAGAAATCTAAGTGACTCCTCTTTCTAGGAGAGACTCTGCAGGGATATTCCTTTCCTTTTCTTTTCTTTTCTCTACCTTCATTTGCCTCCTACACTGGAACCTCTGAACCTAGAGGAGCCTATGAATACTTGGATTTTTCTAACTGTGATTTGCATCGTTTTGGGGGCTGGGTGTCGCTGTTTGGCTATGTTTTCCTTTTTCAAAGACCCAGTGAAATCTGGCCAGAGGGGAAAACAGATCTTAATTCAATTGTTTTGGAGGCGAAAAGTCATCAAATGCTTTTATTTTTTTAAGTTTCACACTTCATCAAAAAATTTACTAAAAACAGAAAAAGCTACTTTGAGTTCTACAAGCAATGGTGTAACACAGGCACACCCAATTGAGATGAATCCCTGAAGAAAAGTATAATCACGCTACACTTTTCCAGATTCCAACCCCCACAGCTGATGTGCTCTGGGATGTTGCTCAAGGGTGGACTGTTTTCTGGATTTCTCCCCTAAAACCCACACATCCTTGCCTTTCTTCAGGAAAAAAAAAAAAAAAAGCAAAAACAAAAAATGGTGGGGACAAAAGAAATTTGTAATCAATGGCTAGACATCAGAAAAGAAGTGAAGGGCCAAAGATCTGATAGTTATTCTCTCTTCTCCTGTGGTTTTTTCCCTTCCAAATCTCATTCCTATTCTTGGTTTACAAAGGCTCTTAGTATTTCCTTGAAAAATTTACTCCCTGGAGAATTTGAGAAAGAGAAGATAGCACAGGCATCCATCCTTCAAGTCTCCATTTTAACAGAAGGGAAATACACAATTAAATAATGCATTTTGGCTCAAAATACATTTAAAAACACTGACAAAGATAAGCTAGAGTCAGTTGTTCAATTGCTAAGTCACATCTGACCTTTTGCGACTCCATGGACTGCAGCACTCCAGGCTTCTCTGTCTTTCACCAGTTCCCAGAGTTTGCTCAGACTCATGTCCACTGAGTTGGTGATGCCAACCAACCGTCTCATTCTCTGTCATCCCCTTCTCCTCTTGTCTTCAATCTTTCCCAGCATCAGGGTCTCATATCCAATGAGTCAGCTCTTTTTATTAGGTGACCAAAGTATTGGAGCTTCAGCTTCAGCATCAGTCCAAAACATGAGCTGAAGTCAGAGTTCCCCTCCAAGATATTGACTCATGGATTAGTATCATTCATGGAGCTTCATGATCTGCAGACCCAGAGTTGTCTTCATTAAGCACTAAGACATCTTTCTAAGCAAGATGCCATTTGTTACATGGTACTCTGGAAGAGAAATGGGCTACTGTTCTGCATTTTGCTCATCTTTTCTACAGCAAGGGAAATGATAACTAGCTCTCCTTTTACAGCTATTTTCACTCTTGGTGTTTTGCTTACACATAACTTTTAAGTACTGGGAACATATTATACTTACCATTTAAGATTATTCTGGCTAAGACAATTAAAACTACATACCCCTGGATGGATCTGTAAGCTTGCTTGATTTTACTTCTTGAATATTTTTTCAGTGACCCTTCTGTAAGTTTAGGACATAAGGAAGAAGCATTGAGTTGTTAAATACACATCCACAAAATCAAACCAGCTGTTACTCCCACCTCTGCTTAAAAATGAGCAAAGACCATTAAAGAAAGTCAAGGCCACAAAAGATTTCTTATAGAGGAAGGTACCTGAGGATTTCTTATAGAAGTTCCTGACCATCTGAGGAAGACAAGTTGAGGCTAAAAGTACATCTCTTTCACCAACTGGGAAGTCTATCAGGTGTGATAGTATGCAAAGCTTCTACGTGAATGATTTTATTTGCTTTTCAAGACACATCTATATGATAAGCTCACAGGTAGAATTATTCACAAGCTCAAGTAAAGTAAACTGAGATGCATAGATGGAAAGGCCACAGAATTCCAAGCAAGCTTTCTGACTTAGGGGGCACTATTCTTTCCATTACTTTATGGTATTGAATCTCAGCTTTCTGTTCCTAGATGACAGTCATACCAACCACACAGTGTTAAAACTAGGCTTCCTCCTGGGTAGTTTGTGAGAATTATACCAAGTCAACATGTGAAAAGTACTTAGAATAGTGCCTACTAATTCTGTGTCTATGTGTGTACTGGAATGAATAGGTACATTTGTAATACACATGTGTGTACATAATATATACATATATAAGTATAAATATATATTATGTGTGCAAACATGCACACACATACATTCTAGTACATACACACAACTTGACAATAGATGCACATGTGTGTGCTAAGTCACTTTAGCCATGTCTGACTCTTTGCTATCCCACGAACTGTAGCCCTCCAGGCTCCTCTGCCCATGGGATTCTCCAGGCAAGAATACTGAAGTGGGTTGCCATTCCCTCCTTCAGGGGATCTTCCAGACCTAGGGATTGAACCCACACCTCTTACGTCTCCTGCATTGGTAGGTGGGTTCTTTACCACTAGTGCCACCTGGGAATCCCTGAAAAGGCATATGTAAATAACAATTATAACCAGATTAGCTATTCAAGTAGAACAGCTTACCAGATCTCTAACCCTCAGTTCAGTTCAGTTCAGTTCAGTCGCTCAGTTGTGTCCAAATCTTTGTGACCCCCATGGACTGCAGCACGCCAGGCTTCCCTGTCCATCACCGACTCCTGGAGTTTACTCAAACTCATGTCCATTGAGTTGGTGATGCCATCCAACCATCTCATCCTCAGTTGTCCCCTTCTCCTCCCTACTTCAATTTTTCCCAGCATCAGGGTCTTTTCAAATGAATCAGTTCTTCACATCAAGTGGCCGAAGTATTGGAGTTTCAGCTTCAGTATCAGTCCTTCCAATGAACACCCAGGACTGATCTCCTTTAGGATGGACTGGTTGGATCTCCTTGCAGTCCAAGGGGCTCTTAAGAGTCTTCTCCAACACCACAGTTCAAAAGCATCAATTCTTCAGTACTCAGCTTTCTTTATAGTCCAACTCTCACATCCATACATGACTACTGGAAAAAGCATAGCTTTGACTAGACAGACCTTTGTTGCCCTAGAGAGTTTAAAAAAATAAATTTTTAAAAGAATTGTCTCTTTAGTTTCTTCATCCTCTTGCCCTGGAGAACAGCTATGTTTCTAAAAAGTTTTAGGTCCAATTTAAAGTTTTTTAAAAATGTAAAATTTGCCTCAGGAATAGGATCTGTGAAGCCAAGAGGCTGAAAACACCCTTTCTGCCCACCTAGGCCGGTCACAGTCAGCAGGCATTCTGCCTCAATATTCTAGGCTCCTGGCCCGCCTGTCAGCCAAAACGCATTTAGAAGAGGAAAAGGAGGTAGCCCAGCTCCTTACTCTATTCCCAGTTCAGCTTCTGGGCAGGCTTAATTTTCTCCATCCCTTGGAGGTACTTTCGCACCTTCAAGGAAAGACAGCATTTCCAAGCAAAGACACAAGCACATCAGTTTAAGAACAGAACATCAGACCGACTGTTTCCTCTCCTAGGAGGAATTTTTCAGGAGGCACACACTTGAGTGTTTGTTCCTATATGGGGGCGGAGGGAGTGTCTGTTGGGGGTGGGGACTGACATTTGCTCATCTCTTTGCGGAGCAAGGTAGGGTGTGCAGTAGTCCTTAAGGCTCAATCAATCAAATCGACAGAGCAGTCTCTCCTTGGGCTGGGGCAACCACTTTAGGAGTCGGTTGCCTGAATGGTTGAGAATCATCAGGCGGGGGAGGTTTCCTAATAAAACTCTAGGAATGATCTCAAATCTCCAGAAGTACTTAAGAGACGGAATAGAGTGTGAAAGTGATGGAGGGGTGGAGGGAAGGGAAAACGGGAAATATCAAAGAATGAGCGAAACTGATTTCAGCACACGGGATTGGGCGAGGGCGAGGGGCGTGGGGAGGAAGGAAAACCTGAAAGCTCAGGGCGGATCGTTGGCCGTCGCGCTTGCCTGCTGTCCCTCGCTGGGTCCTTGGTGGTCCCCTTCTGTGCCCTGTCTCCGCGCTGCCGAGCGCTGAAGGCTTCGGACTCGGACTCGTGTGCCTTGCCAAGCGCACCTGGCCCGGCACTCCAATCGTGGACTTTTCCACTCGAGCCAGCTGCACCGGCCTGGTTGGTGGAGCGGAGTCCGGGCCGATAGTGCGTGGAGAAAGAGAGGAGAAACCCCTGACTCACGGGGCGAGGCCGCTTTCGGGGCCCTCGGAATCCGGAAGGAGAGGTTGCTCTTGCCGGTAGTTTTCTGGGTACGGGTGGTCCCGAGTGTTCCAGGTTTGGGCGCTGGGGTGATGCTCACTAAGAGACAAGCTGCAGGGAGGGTAAACGTAATAGAAGACGAGAAGCGGGTGCTACACAGCGGTTCAGACGCGGGTGTGAGGGGGAAAGGCTCAACCCTGTTGGACCCACTCCCTCCATCCCCACCGCCGCGCCCGGCGGCGGCGACACGTCTAGGTTGGCTGGCGCGCCGGGGTGACGGCTACACTGGTACCCTGGGCCTCAGAGAGCCGCAGAGCGTAGAAGTGGACCCAGGACCCAGGCCCAGGACCCTGGGAACTATCCCCGGTGGGTCCGGTTTCAGTTTCGGCTCCCCAGTGCCTGAGAACTGGTGCAGAGATGCGCGTGCATTCTTTCCCCAGCCCTCCGGTTCCCGCACGCCGGTGAGATTCGGCTACACCCTGTAATCTCATCTTGGGAAATAGACGCGTTCCCTTCCTACTCACAAACGCCAGAAGACGAGAGGGGTTCGCGATCCACACAGAGCGCGCGCTCGGAGATTTCAGACACTGGGAGCCGGGTCATTTCCAAGCAATCTACCCTTGACTGGGGACACAGCAAATGCTCGTGCGGCAGCCGCTTGGGTTGCTTTCTCCCCAGTCCGTAGGACCTGGCAGGCACTCGGAGCGCAGGCCACCTGCCTGGACTTAACAGCACCAGCCTACTCCAAGCCTGCATGACCCTATGACCTTGTTTCCCCCGCAGCTGTGTGTAGACATTTACGCCTATGGCTTCAGCCAGCAAGCTCAACTAGTTTGGCAGATGGGTGGGATTATGGAATTTTAGAAACTCTCATCCGAGAAAGTTGATACATCCAAACGCTTGAAAATGCAACATTAAAACATTTCTCAGTTTGCCTTAGCTGAAGGCAAAACTAGCTTTGGGCACCCTTCCCCTACTTCTTCCCGCCCAAAAAACGTCTCCTAGGTAGATTGTTCAGCAAAACTGCCCAGCCCTAAAGTGTCTGCCACTCACACACCTACCTGATCACCTGGGCATTAGCTCAGTTTTCTTCCTGATTGTTTAATTACCATACAAAAGAAAACACAGAAGAAGCTCAAAAATGTCTACACGTATCCTTAAAAAAAACACAACATGATTCTAGACTATGCTGCTGCTACTGCTGCTAAGTCACTTCAGTTGTGTCAGACTCTGTGTGACCCCACAGAAGGCAGCCTTAGACTATGGAGAAGTCCTTTCCAGGAAGTAGTATTTACTTACTGTTTCTTTAGACTTGAGTTCATCTTTGACTACCCAACAGATAATCTAGCCACCATAGTGAAAGGAAGATTCTGGAAGGATGGGATAGAAATGAAGGAGCCTTCAAGGTTTGTGTTTGTTATTTGGTTTTTGTTTTTAAAGTTAGGCCCTAGGCAACCTTGATTGGTTGACTTGGTGGTTGGTTGGCTCGTTTTTTAAGAAACTTTTGCTCTAGGGATTCACTAGTGTTCTAGGCATGGATAATTTGGTCAGCCTCTTGAGCGTTGTGATTTAAGGATCTTTGAGGTCCACCTTCTATTTGTTCCCAAATATCTTTCTGATTTCTTGCCATCAAATTTGCTCCAAACCAATCTTGCTTTTTTCTCTAGAAAATCTTCTTTAGATTTAATTGGAGCCTGATTAGCCTGTTAGAAAAAAACAACTCCCCAGTGTTAGAAGTACTTTAAAGATAGCAGAACCTGTCTCACTCATTGCACAGATAAGAAAAGCAAAATGCAGATAAATTAATGATACCAACAATAATGATGCAAGTTCTACTAATCATGCAGAGCAGAAACAGAACAGGAATTTTGGATTGTTCTTCTCATCACATCTTGCTGGGGATTAGTGTTTCAGATAATCAGACTGTTGCTTAGGAAAACTGAGAGCAGGTCTCAAAGAAATGTAGCACAAAAACTTACTTGGGTAATCTTAAGAAGTCAACCTGTTTTTTCATCCATCTCAGTGGTCCCACTATGGATCCATCTCTGCCCTAACCCTGGTCTCTGTTTACCTAATTGTAACTTGCTATGTAGTCCCCTGAAGATAATGAAGTCTTTAAAATCCTTTTAGGGAAGGCCACTGAAGGCCTGCAATAAGATCTTGTACAAGTCTCACATTTCAGAACTTTTCACAAATACTCTCCTTCTGACATAGGGGAGAGTTGGCAAGACGTGAAGGAATTAAAAATGGGAAGGAACACCTCCTGTGATACATAAGCCAGTGTAGTATTGGTTACTAGAGCACCTGTAGAATGACTATTCTGAAGATGCCCATGGATTAAGTGCATGCTACCCTGAGACCTAAAGGACCATTTGGTTTTGATCTACTGCTTTCTACATACCACATACACTTACATTCATACACTATTTAAGAACTATCATCAGTATATGAAGAGTACAGAGGGACTTTTCATAAGAGGAAGGGCAGGGAGAAGAGGAAATTTATAGGTCTGTATTGTAATACCTCAGAGCTAGTTTTTTTTCCAGAGGCTGTGCAGCTGTTCAGAACTTTAGAGGGCCCTGCAATACATAGACTACCATGGTCATTCCACCTTAGTTTCTGGAGAAACTCTCCCAAGGGTCTCTTAATGACTGCTGCTGCTAAGTCACTTCAGTTGTGTCAGACTCTGTGCGACCCCATAGACAGCAGCCCACCAGGCTCCACTGTCCCTGGGATTCTCCAGGCAAGAACACTGGAGTGGGCTGCCATTTCCTTCTCCAATGCATGAAAGTGAAAAGTGAAAGTCAAGTCGCTCAGTCGTGTCCGACTCCAGCGACCCCATGGACTGCAGCCTACTAGGCTCCTCCATCCATGGGATTATCCAGGCAAGAGTACTGGAGTGGGGTGCCATTGCCTTCTCCTCTTAATGACTAATGACAGAAAGCCAAAGGGTTCTAGAGCACAAGATACCCCATCTATGCAAGCATCACTAGTAAGAACCAAAAGTGGGCTTTTCACCTGTTGTCCCTGATCCAGGTCTGAAAATCATTTGTGTTTGGCCACTTGTGAAGATGCTACTTATCCTGCTGCTGAAAAGAATGTTGGCATCCCAGACACTGGTTAGCTTCATGGCAGGCATCTTAGTTTAAATGATTTGTGCTTTGATCAAGAAGTACAACACTTTCCAGATAAAGATTTCCCAAGTAATAATCACCTTGTCTTCTCACTTTTAGGCTCAAAATTGGCTTAGAGTAAATAATACAAGTGGGGCAGGGTTTATCATTCCTCTCTTTTGCAGTTTCTTCTTTTCAGGGGCTCAATGAAAATATATGGTATCTACTCAAAGTATAATCCCATGGAAAGAGGAACCATAAGGTTGCAAAGAGTCAGACACTATTAAGCAGCTGAGCACGCACTCAAAAGTGTAGCCTTTAGGCACAAAAAAACATTTTAAAACACTTTCCCAATAATTGCTTTGAGGAAAATAGTCATTTATTGTCAAAGCATCCAACATACCCGGATAATCTATAAAGTTTAATAAATCTTTCCAGGGATAAAAGAAACACATAACTATTCAGACTCCATTTCACTGGCACAAAATTACACTTTGTATTAAAAGGAAATACATATTTACATAATGATGACATTCTTCATTGAAGTCCATAATCATTTCATGATACATGCACTTCCCCCTGGAAACTTAAACTGAATGGTTACCTCCTTTTTATTTGTTTTGCTTATTTTTGTAAGAACACAAACTGTAATCAAGAAATGCAGGAAGCATCTCACCCTCCTCCTTTACTTTATATCTAAAATAAATTTTGCCCTTACATATAATTATTACATCTAAACCGTAAGTGCTTAATAATTTAAGTAGAAACGTATGACAAATGCATCAATATGTTGCAATATATGACATTTTAAAAAATGTACCTTTGTTTTTGGGAAAGTGAAAATGCGTGCATTCAAAAGAAAACCCTTCAAACAACCCACCCGATCAAAAATCCACCATCCTGTCTCGTGTGTGTGTGTGTGTGTGGGTGTGGTGTAGGTCACAGGTAAACATCTGGATGTAAGGGTTGGGGGAGACCACGTGTGTGTGCCTATGTGTGTGCGAGTGTCTCCGGGTGTGATGTTTTCGGTCACAAGGAGGTGGTGGATATCCTCGCGTGTTTGTTCCTGCAGGTGGTTTGACTGTGCGTGCGCGTGCGCGGAAAGCGGAGGTCCTTTCCGTGTCAATTATGCGAGGTCATGTGCCTGGAGAGGTGGTGGCGCTCCCTGAAGGACTCGTTGCAAATGGGGCACTTGAGTTTCTCCTCCCGCCTCCGCTTCACCAAGGGCTCCATGGCGTACTCCTTTTTGTGATGCGACCTCATATGGTACACTAGGTCGGAGGTCATGCGGAAGGAGGCATTGCACTTGGCGCACCAGTTCTGCGCTGGCAGACACAGCGAGGTGAACGAGGGCGGCAGCAGCGTGAGCGCCGACGGCAGCTGCAACTGCAGAGGCCCCGCGGCCGCTGCTGCCGCTGCCGCCGCGGCGGCGGAGCTCTTGGGCCAGAAGGCGGTGGCATAGAGGAACGGGCTCTGCTTGGGCAGCCCGCCGCCGCCGCCGCCGTTCGGCAGGGCCCCGCAACCTCCGTTCAGCTCCGCCGCTCCCTGGAGCTTCACGGCCAGCGGGTCGGAGGCGGCGGGGTACAGTCTGGTGGGGCCCACCCCGTCGCCGGGGTGGCACGGCTCGAGAGCGCCTAGCTTCTGGCCCAGCACCAGCGGGGACAGCTGCGAGAAGGAGCGCGCGGGCTGCGAGAAAGCGCTTTTGCGCTCGTCCGCCGCTGCGCCCTGGCCCCCGCCCGCGCCGCCCCCAGCGCCCGCGCCGCCGCCCGCGCCGCCGCCGCCGCCGCCCGCGCCGCCTAGCTGCGGCACCGAGGTGAAGGCACTGCCCCGCGCCGGGCTGCCGCCCTCCAGCCGGCCTGGCAGCGCGCCCCCGGGCCGCGGGGCCAGCAGCTTCTCGGTGCCGGCCGGGGACGCGGCCACGGGCGTGGAGGAGGAGCCGCCACCGCCGCCCGCGTCCTGCTCCTCGGCGGCCGCGCCCCCGCCGTCGGCGGCCGCCTCCTCCGGCCCCCCGGCCGCCCGGGCCGCCTTCTTCACCTCCACGAAGGCGCTGCGCTTCGTCTCTCCCGTCTCGGGACTGGGCGGCGCGAAGAGGCGGCCGTTCTCCTCCAGGCTGAAGTAGCTGCCCGAGTTGCGGTACTGCTGCGGCGTGCACACCAGGTCCTCCTTGGAGGCGGGCAGGGCCCGCTCGGCGAAGCGGCCCCGGCCCCCCACCAGCCCCGTGCCGCCGCCCTCGGTCGCCTCCTCTGTGAACTTCCTCTTCCCTTTGCCCACTCCCCGCGGCGTTGCCGTCGGGACTCAGCTCCGCCTCCTGGTGGCCGCTGCCGCCGCCGAGGCTCCGCACCGGGGAACAGCTGCTGGCACCCCCGGAGTTCTCCAGCTCCCGCGCCAGGTTGTGAAAGTCCGTGGACGGCTTCGCGCCGCTGCCACCACCAGCCGCCGGCGGGTTACCGCTCTCGGGGGAGGGGGCCGGGTAGTGGTGGACCGGACCGGCTTTGCAGAACTTCGGGCCGGGACCCAAGGGTGCCTCCTGCGACTGCTGTTGGTCCTTGCCACCGCCGCCGCCTCCGTGATCCTTGGTACCTACGCCGCCGCCTTGCTCCTCTCGGGGGCTCAGATCAGCGCCGTGAAGTCTCTTGGGGCAGCGGAAGCGCAGATGCGCTACATAGGGGAACTCAAACTGGAAACGTTGGCTGCACTCCAGGCATGTGTAAGGAGACGACCCTGCTTAGTGAGCAAACAGCACGCACACACACACGCGCACACACACGCGCACACACACACACACACACACACACATCCCACATGATTACTCAGCATCGTCTCTAGTCCAGTTTGCCATCACCCCCTCCACAAATCCTCTTTCACCTCTCAGGGTCTGAGTGCCTGAAAACAAGAACATCGGACAAGACCCGGTCTAACTTTCCCTCCAGATTTGAGGAGAGTGCAGGAATTAAGCCAAGAGTGTCCCGATTCATCCTCACCTATCTGTCCCAGCTTCACCCCAGACTATATCTCAGAAGCTCTCTACAAGGAACCCCAAGGGAGGGAAGGCTCGCCTAGGCGCCAGAGTGACCCCGCCGCTCCCCACCCTCCGCCCCTCCGCTAGCTAAGGGCCCGGACGCAGGTCTTGAGCCAACCTACCATTCATTTTGCTGTGGGATCTAGAGGGGCAGAGCAAGAGTAACTCGGTCAGTTCTTTCCCGTACCAAACTAGTAACTCCTCATCTTTGGCAATCCTGCGGAGAGAGCGGTAAAACAGCTGTCCGTTTTTTATATAGGCTTCAAGGTTCTGCTCTTCTTTATCTCTGGCTGATTGGACCAGACGCAGCCACATAAGACCTTCCGAGGAACCATTCGCCGCTGAGGTGTCTACCTACAGTTTAGAGAAAAGAAAGAATACAAGAAGGAAGGGAATGAGGGAGGGAGACTCTTGTGAGGGAATGAAGCGAAAGGAGCCAGGGCCATTTCCGCTGTTATTATTTCTCTAAGAATTATTATCTGAGATCAAGCTTCCAAAAACTTGACCCGACTTAACACCCATCCTCACGTTTGCAGCCAGCAGGCAAGATAACATCTCAGGCAAGCTGCATTAATTATACAGATTATTTAAGTCGTCAGGCTTGTGTGTGTGTGTGTGTGTGTGTGTGTGTGTGTGTTTTTAGCCAAAGGGGGCAGTGGGGTCTTAGTTGCCAGACCAGGGATCAAACCTGTGCCCCTGTTTGGAAGGGTGGAGCCCTAACCACTGGACCACCAGAAAAGTCCTGTCTTTTTATATATTGGATGAATACCAAATTAGCAAAATTTTTTTTACAATTCAAATTAGTGCTAAACTCTTGAGAACTGATTTCTAGATTATCCCACATTGCAAAAGTATGTGGAATTTTGTGTTTTAGAAGTGAAAAGCAAACTTAGATTTTAGAAATTATTTTGTGACTTTTGCTCATCTTCCTTATTTTGGCTTAAACAACTAATGGTTCTTTGTAAAGAAAGAATAGAAAGTGACATGACTTTTCACATTCAAACATATGGCTGGAATGATGTTTTATTGTCAAAACACCAACACTTTTATTTAAATACAAACTCTAGACACTACCTAGCTTAACCAGAAAGAGTAATATTCCAGGGAACAGAAGGCCTCTGGGATTGGAAGGCGAATGCATCTAATATTTACAGAAAAGTACTTATAGGAAGTACTTAGCCTACAAATAGCCTCAATCCTAGTGAAATTTCCCATAGAGTTAAGGAAGTGGTGTTCATCTTCAGGAAAGCCCAGAATCCAGGCTTTGATTTAGACACATCTGGCATTCAAAATCTAATTTTGTCACTTATTCCTGAAAATCAGTTGACAATACTCTGGAGTTTAATTTTCCTTTTCTAATTTCTGGTATGTAAAATAGAATTGCATGTATCACTGCATTTTCTACATGTAGAACCTGTCTCAGTTTGTTATTAGAATGATTCTTAGTCTGTTTTTAAGAGGATATTACCCTCATCCTACAGAATATAAACCAAGACTTACCCGGAAGATATAAGGGACCGTTCTCTTGTCTGTGGACTTGAGAGCTATGAAAGCTATGCTGTCGTACAGGGAAGTATGGCTCAGGACGCAGGGACCAAATATAGCATTCTCAGGGATGTCGCAGGTGGTGTAAACGCTGGTAAAAATATCTGTCAGACACTGCTGGACAGCCTTGGCATCTCCCTCCCAGATGCCTCGCTGGATGCCCGAATCCTCCATCACTGGAGACAGATACATAGGACAGTTGAAGTGAATTTACATTCCTCCTTTTGCCTCTCTGAATCCAGGCAGAATGTTGTAACTACTAGACAGATTTTTCTTGAATTTGCTTGGTTTTTGCATTGATCTTATTTCAAAAATAAAGCCGATGGCAGAGTAAATCTGGCATATGACAAAGATGCCAAGGAAGAGTACTTTCTTTTCCTTTAAAAATGTAAAGAGAATTGTGATGGGGGAGCTCAGAGTGGACTGACTGCTAGAAAGAAAGACAAGCGGGGCTAGGAAAGAGGAAATGTTTTCTGACTTACCTTGGGGGAGGATGAGTCAGGATGGGAGGGAGGGGGAGAGAAGTGGAGAACAAAATGATTTTTTTATTTTTTTGCTAGCCTATAGACTTTCTAGACGGAAAGAAACTTCTAACCTTAGGGGGAAAGCGCCTCTCTTTTACTCTTGTGTATTGAGTTGGGTGTCCGGGAGCTGGTTTTTATCTTATTTTTCTTCCAAAGAGGGGAGCAGCACTAGTGAGCAGGCAGAGACAGCAGAGCATGGCGAATGGATTTCAAGTGGAGTGTCAGGGCCACTGATTCCATGTCAGCTAACCTTTCTCTGCAGCCTACAAGAGGGGACGTGTGTCTGCTCATTACCATAATCCAACACTGTCCCTCCGAGGCTTTAATTAAAAGCAGCAAGCAGAGGTAATTATTTTCTTCTCGACATGCTTATTTATGGATGAGGGTGAATCCCAGTTACCTTGTTATACAAGGGGGTGGGTAGAGTCGCATGTGCCTCATGAAGTGAGCAGGTACAGAGCAGGACTGAAGTGTCCCCTGTCTGAAATACTGCGTGTGTAATGACTGGTGAATGTTCGCTCCCCCAGATCGGACCTTGTCTGGGCAAGAGGGGGCAGCCCCGCTTGAGTAGACCTCAGTAGGCTCTCCAGCTGTTTAATCTGCAGCAATTCAGAAAGTAATGCCCTGGTGGTGGGCTCTTTTATTATTAAGCTGTCATAAAGACACATTTTCCTTCCTTTGCCATTGGACACCTCCCCCCAACTACAAGACTTATCATCAAAAAACAAACAAAACATATGTAAAATTTAAAGCAGCTTTGAACTAACTGCATTGTTCACTTTTGCTGACTGATTAGAAGATTCCTCCAAGTTGATTTTTCCTCAATAACGTTGCCATTGGCAGATATTTAAGTATATTTTGTACAGTATAAGTAGCAGGAAAGGGAAACCCAATTCTTTTCCTAAGAAGCTGTTCTTTCTGGAACAATATTGGTAATGTCCATTTTTATCTTAATGTCTATTAATCAGTTAATCTTGCAAATGTCATTAGAAGGTAGTGCTTCCACCTGCCCCCTGCCCCCCCCCCCCCCCCCCGACTTTTCCAGCTAACAGAGCAGGAAACTTTGGTCAGCCTCTTTTCCATTCATTCTGCTATCTCCTCCAAATATCAAGTATGGGCTGTATCTGCCAGAGAGGAATCAGAGAAAATATCCGTAAAGTAGAAACCCCCTTTATTATTCTACAGCATTTACCTCTGGGCATTTTACCCCACCCAAGGTAGCCTTTCTGATCTCCAACTGCACATTTAAATACATTTTAAAAAATCTCTCAGCATCTCTCAGAACCTCCTTTTCAACGGAATTCTATTCTCTCCTTTTGAATTTCCTCAATTCAGCGTTTTATGCCCCAATTTTTCTCTTCCTTTTAAAAGTCTCTTTCACACAAACGGCTCATTGTGCCAAGAGGTCGCCCCGTCACTTCGGGCAACAGCAGGGACGCAGTCATTAAAATGCAGTCCTACCTAACAATACGGTGAAAAGCTCCTAGCTACGCCGCGCTAATAGGGGTTCGCGTCGCCGCGGCGGCCGCCACGAGCCTCGCGCCGCTCACAATAAGCGCTGGGCGAGAGCCTGGGCTCTGCCGCCCGCGCGCGGTCGCCTTCGCCGCCCAGCCTTTCGTAGCTCTGCATCCTCCGCTAGGCCCGGGTTCCCAGCCGCCCGGAGCATCCTCCCAGAGCCGGCCCGGCTAGCTGAAAGCCGTCGCTGCAGCCGGTCGCTCGCCCTCCCTCGTAGGCAGGCATTGTCTGGCAGCCGCGCGCGCCCCAGTCGCTGGCTTTTTCTTGGGCAAAGTGCTCTCCACCCGCCCCTCCCTTTGTATAACCCTGTTGGCAGTAGCGAGCTCCTCCACAATTATTTCCTCCCCCTTTTCTGGATAATGAGAAGACGGAGGACAGAATTCTCCACTCTCCCCACCAAACCTGTCTTCCTCCCCCCGCCCCCGCACCCCCATCAAGGCAAAGAGACTTACCAGGAATAAGGTCAGGATCAAACCGCCCCAATAAGGCCACCTGGAACCGGGAGATGCAGACGAGTGTTTCTTTTGCTATTGTATCAGTATATTTCCATGTCGAGAGGTGTTGGTGTTGCTGTCAAGTAGGCTCTGCCTAAAGGGAGGAGAGATGGAGAGACGCAGAGAGAGAAACCAGGGAGAGTAGGGAGAGGAGAGAGAAGAGAGAGTTGTACAGATGGGCCCGATGCAGTGACTGACTGGCACGCAGACACACACTTTTTGTTTGCTGCACATAATCTGCCCAATGACGCGTGACAGCCCACGTCCCCTCCCTTTAACTCTTTGCTGGGCTGGGCGCTCCCTCCGGCGGCGCCGCCTGCCTAGAAGCGGTCTCGCCGGCCTGCCCGCGCCCCGCGCAGCCCCTGAGCGCTTTCCCCGTGTGGCAACGCCTGTCGGAGCTCGGCCCGGCTCAACTCCTCCGAAAGCCTGGGCCCTCTGGGACTGGTTAGGGGCGGTGATCAGCTTGGGGGTCGGAAAGGGAAGTACCCAAAAGACCTGGGGAGGGCCTTTTCCCGTTTCTCTTGGCACCTGGAGAACCCCTGGCAGACGGTAGTCCACTCAGAGCGCGCAAGGACTCGGCGCGCATTTCCCCCGAGTCTGAGTTCTCTGGAGGGGAAAGGGGTGTTGTGGATTAGCCCCTTCAGCCGCAGCTGATAAGCGCAGCTAGTTGCCCAGGGGGCAATGACAAACCCTCACCAGCGCTCTCCAGGAGCGATCACACTACCAAGCCCTTAGGAGCAAGACTCAAAAAGGATGCGCTTTGGTGAAAACTTGGCTCAGTCCTTCCTTGAACACGGTGATGGGTAAGGGGGATGGAGTAGAGACGCCGCCAGACCTCCGAAAGGGATTTACAGGGGTCTTTTGGTCCCAGTACACAAGTACCGGGCGGGAGAAGGGGTGAGGAGAAGACGGGTGGGAAAGAAAACCCAGATTGTGAGACGCAAGCTCTTCCTGCGCTTTCGCCCTCAGCCTGGCGCGTTCCGCCTAGTCCCCAAGGGGGGTCCCTTGCCAGGGGAGGCCGGTATTCTAAGACTCCCGGGGGTGGGGAAGGTGAGTTAAAAGTAAAAATTATTACCGAGATGGGCTCCGGAGAGCTTTTCACGTCCAGCAGGTGGTGGAAGAGTGGATGGAGTGGCCGAGGCCGTCTCGGGAGCCTCGTTTGTGCGCTAAGCCACTTAGAGGCGCTGGCTTGCCCCTTTAGTGCAGCAGCTGATGCTAATGACTGGAAGTCTTTAACACCCTGAAAGTTGACTCCTTCTGCAGGATTCCGCCACACATTTTCGCTGGGGGATCTCGGGGTTCTTTTTCGACATTCAACTCTCTGCTCCTAAGGGAAGAAAGACCACTTGAGTGGTATAGACAGTCCTACTCCTTCAGCCCTACCCACACCACCACTACATTGAAGAGGGCAATCCATTAGCTTTAGGATAAATTGGACGAGTAGCCAGTTAAAGTGGCCTGGACTTGAGGAGACAGCCTAGTTTGTATCCTGTGTTCAAACAAGGTAAGTGGATTGGGGGTTGGCGAAGAGCAGCTTAAAAGGAAAAGGTTTGTGCTTTGATGCTCTGAGACCTCCTCCGGAACCCAGTGAAGCAACCAGGCACGGAGCATCTTTACCCCTGGCTCCCACAGTATTAGGAGGCCTGGAGAGAATTCTGCAGAGGAGAAATTAAAAAACAGTGCGAGGAATTTCCCACTGAGTTTTCCTGTCACCCCTTCTCCTCCCCTCCCCTCTTTTTTCATCCAGCCCTGGCCGAACTCTCCTCTCTCCCCCTCCCCGCCCCCCACACATAAATTCGGAATCCTTCTGATCAGACAGGGCCCATTGCCTAAGCTGAAACTTGGAGAAAGAAAGGTTGCAAAATCTCCATATACTAGGAAGTAAAGGGAGAATTCACCCTTAATTTTCAGGTTATCAACTTTTCAAAGAAACCTCAAAACTGCAGTTGCCTTCCATCTGAACGTATCTTTTCTCTTATACTTGTCCACACTTTAAAACAGTTTGGCTAAGAGCAACTCATGTAATGACCAACGCTTACTGCTGAGAGTTTTCATACGTGTCTATATAAAAATCTATAAAGTTATTTAGTCACCATTTGGCTTATAAGTGCATGCTCCATTCATTATTCCCCTCATCTCATTCACACACACACACACACACACACACCGCATCCCTCATCACTTGTTTAAAGAAAGAGTGATGGGATTAGAAATGTCAAAAGAATTATCTCAAACATCTGAAAAATAACTTGCAGTGTTGAACAATTCACTTAAGTGAATTCAGAGAAAGAAGACGGTGTAAACAACAGCAAATTAAGATAAAGAAGTAGCCATAAGAGGGTTGTGGTCCCTAAGAAACAACAGCAAAAATGTGTGTGTGTGTGTGTGGAGCAGGGGGGAGGTGGCAAGGGATGGGGAATGGGGGTGGGGGAGTGCAGTGTTTTCAAACTTAATTCCTAAACTGTAGAAAGCACTCCTCAGAGCCTTCTTTTGCTGTTTTTGTTCGTTTTTTTTTTAAGAGAATAGGAAGTTTGCTTTTCCCAGGAAAAGTCATCCATCCATGCAAACCACTTTAAAAAAATCTTCTTACATACTGTAAGTATAAAAAGATCTACCCCAGAATATAAGCATTCTGGAAAACCTTAGAATCTAAATGGCAGAACGCTTTTTTCTTTTCCCTGGCCTTTCCTTTCTTAAATATAAAGGGCATTTGGACTATGTCTTCTTTGAGGTACTGAAACCTAGACTCCAATCTGTATAAAATAATAAGTGTTTTTGGCACTGAAATTAGGGGTGAGGGAGCTTGGCTTTCCAAATGTCAAACTAGACAATAACTAAGATTCTATACATCAAAGAGGAGAGAGATGTACTGAGAATCAGCCATCTGATTCTCTCAGTCTCACATATCTTGCCCCCTAATTAGATTTCCCCTACTGATTTTAGATAAAAGTCCCCAAATAAAAAGAATTTCCTACATTTTATGAATCCAACCAACTCTTTGTCTTATGTATTAAATGAATCACACAACAACAACAAACTCCACAAATATAGGTAAGTTTGAAGTTCCTACTTTGCGGGTTTTCTAGTATTTTAAGTAAAGCATATTTTGCTAGGTAGTATAAGTGACCTAAGTGAAAACTGTTAATTGGAGGTAAAGAAAATCTACAACTTACTTTAATTTCTCTAGAAATCTATGGACTAAAATGGTGCATAAACCACTTTGAAGTCATCCTGAATTATTACTTACTGGAATTCACTGATACTAAATGAAGGGTTGAGGCATTTATTCAGCCTCAAACAGTACTATAAAAATATATCTCGGTCAATACTTTTTATCTAATTCACATGGAACAATGGGTTTATGCATATATTTAGAGCTCTCTTCCTTGGGGTTTTATTTCCAATTAAATGATTAGAGGGATGGCAATAAGAGTGAGGGTATTTTTGCCTTGCCCCACTTTAACAAGACTTCCTGGAGTTATGGCAGAAAATACAAGTGTAGACAACTGCAGTATTGTTTTGGAAGAGAAGGCTGGAGAGAGTTTGATGAATGATTCCTGAGATGGTGCCTTTTATGACCTAAGTGAGAGGGTGGAGAAAGGGTAAGAAAGGAAATCTGATACTTGAGAGTGTTACAATGGAAATGTCCTTTTTCCTCCCAGGGTAGAGAAAGAGGGCCTCAAATATCTCAACTTGTGTGATAGGAGGCAGGTAAAGTCTCCAAGAATAACTCACTCAGAAGGATTATTACTTTATAAGAATGAAACACATTATTTTTCTTTCTCTCTCCCTTTCCAAGTCCTGGCTCATCCCACTCCAATCATATCTCCAAATCACTACACCAGCAAAGACTTAGTTTGAAATATATAGGTATATAATAATATATATATTCACACTGGAAGACAAGATGATGCCAAAGAAGCAGATAGATGGTGGAGACTTTTCCCCTAAATTTATTAGTTTCCTACAGGGAGGTATCTGGAAGGAGCTACGGGGAGATTGGGGGAGACAGATTATGGAACTTCATGGAGGGGTACTGCACTGCCCTAGCCTTACCAAGGAAGATAAAGAACTTTCTAAGGGATAAGTTAGAGGCAAGAAGAGGCAGTTGGCTGAACTGGATAAAGGTTTACAGGAATGGGGAGGGGGCACTTTGCTTTATATAAATATTCATGGAAAAATCAGTCTGGGTCTGTTCCTCACCAAGGGTTACAGCAGATTCAATAGGTTATAAATGAATTAATGTTTCCTAGGCTCATTCTAGGACAGCCAGAGACTCAAAGGATGGATAATTTTGTAGCCTGTGAAGAGGGACTCCAGGCTTCCAACTGCAGGGATCATTACCCCTCACTCACATTTTTCTCTCTTTGGCTCTTCCTCTTTCTCAATAGATGGTAACTGTTCTTAATCCTGTTGCTACAACTGCAATCATCATTATAGCTATAAAACCTTCTCTCTGAGGGATCTCAGGTTCCATTTGCCCTTCCTTCTGTTGGAGTTCAGCTTAGAGCTGGATAGCCTTTGTGCAATTTGCTTTCTCTCCTGGATCTAAGTTGTAGTCAGCTGGCTTAAGGGCTTCTGAAAATGACTTCCAGCAGAGCAAGGAAACTGTGGTGATCCTGAAGGCAACCACTATATGCATTGAATGCCCCATGCTCACCTGTGTGAATATAACCTGTGAACCAGATCTACTATCCAGTATCCTGGCCCCCTGCATTCTCCCAGATTTTATACCCCTCCCAGGTGACTATCTAGAGATCTAGCAAGGAATATTCCACCTAATCCTCAGGCTATAAAGTCCTCCCAAGAATCATACATACAGTCCTTGAATATACCTTAGTAGACAGAGTAGGGTTGTTTTTTTACCCGCTAAGTAGTGTCAGACTCTTTTGCAACTCCATGGACTGTAGCCACTCACCAGATTCCTCTGTCCATGGGATTTTCCAGGCAAGAATACTGGAGTGGGTGGCCATTTCCTTCTCCAAAGTGGAGTAAGGTAGGAGGAAGAAAATGTAGACAGGGCCATAGTCAGCCCCTCCTTATCCTCTGGGTCAGGGTTTCCAGACAGATAGGGGACCAAGGGGTGTCCAGCAGTCTCAGATTGGAGGGATCATCAGATTCGGAGAAGACTGACTCTAGGCCTTAGGAATGCCACCAAGTTGAGAGGCTCTACATCAAATTTCTTGACACAGCCAAGACATGGGAATTATCCCAATACTCAGCACCTGACTTCTACCTCTTTTCCCGTTTATTTTAGGCTTCCCAGGTGGTGCAGTTGGTAAAGAATCCACCTTATCAATGCAGGAGCCTCAAGAGACAAGACTCCAGTTTGACCCCTAGGTTAAAAGAGATGCTTACTGAAATAGTGGGTTCATACTAGGCAGATTTGACTCCCTGGCACCTGATCACAGCTAACCTTTGAGCAGCATATAGCATTCCTCTCCTGGGAAGGGGGTCTTGTCAGAATGCATGCACACTCAGGACTTTCTAGCTAAGAATCTGTCCATGGCATACTTTCCTGAAGCCTGAGGAGACATCTGATTTTCTCTAACAAAAAGTGAGGCAAAAAAGAAAAAGAATGAAAAGGATAGGGGCAATAGTCATACCACAACAGGGACGACTCACATTGCTTTGTTAGAGCCTTGGAAATAGTTTAATTTTTTCACAAACTATGTCCTCATACACAAACTGCTTCCCTGGTCATCTTGAAAACTGGATTGTTTGAGTGAAAATTATCTTTCATGATTTCAAATGAGTTGCACGTATTTCATAATTTAATCTGGGGGTATTAATCTAGCACCACAGGGGGAATGTCTCCCAAAATAGTAGATGGAAGGCCTAGAGCTTTTACATCAGCACTAAAAAATGATCAGTGTAGGTCACGAACAATAGTAGTATCATCACTACTATAAGCAATATTGTATATACATTACAAAGTGGCAAAAATGATAGGCAGGGGGACTGAAATTTGTATTTGTTCTCTTGTATAATATTTTCTTACTGAAAAGCCAACTTCCACATTGATTTGCTGGTCTTCTGGTGATGTAATATAAAGGTAACCAAGATATAATTCATAATGTCCTCTAAAGTTTTAAAGAAAACCCATACTTTAAAAATAAATACTATCCAGAATTGTGAAGAAAAATTCACAAATTCCTAAGAAGAATAAATACATTGAATTTAAAGACCTGAATGTTGAGTTTCCTGAAGACCTAGAATCCAATTATGTCTGAACAATTTTATACCTGATCAGACATGGTCATGTGTGTGTGTTTGGGGGGGGGGGGGGGGGCGAGGGGAAAGAAGGAGAGATTTTTCTTGGCTGCATGTCTACAAAGTAGTCACTTCTTGTTGTACGTTTTCATGTAAGATGGTTTTGAGAAAATATGTGACATCATATAGGAAAGCAATTGCTCCCAGAGAAGCAAAACAGTAGAGTTCTGAAGAATATGTTTTATATATATCATTCTAGTAACAAGTATCCAGTGTATGTAATCAGGTGCCTCACAGTGTTATCTACATTCTAGAGTCAGTTTACCTGACGGACTAGAAAGTTTCCAAGGAGCTTCTGAACTTGTGAAAATGTCCTGGAGAAAGTCAATGCTCTGAGAGAACAGCCAATTCCATTTCTTATCTGGGGGACTGAATTAGATTTTCTATGCCTAAAGCCACTCACAGCTGAGTTAGACCAGACATTTGGGCCTCAAGGCAAGGCAGGGAAATGTTTGTTAGCCTAAGACAATTCTTGATTATCTGGAGTCTCCACAGCAGTCTGCAGGTCTCAGTAAAGGGGGACAGAGCTACGAGGGCAGAGAAAGCCAAATGACAGAGATGAATCTGGTGGGCTAAGGAGGTCTCCTCACGATGGACCCAAAGAGAGCATTACCCAGACAGTACCACAGAGGGCAGACAACACTCCCATCACATTTGGAGTGACACTGGGCAGAACCAGACAAGCTTTCAGTGGAGGGTTACTCTTTCAGAAGCAGCGCTAGCAAGCCGGCCACATTGAGCAAGAAGAAGCCACGCAGCGCTCCCAGTGCGGGGGACAGACACGTCCCGGCCTAAGGTGGGAGGAAGTGCAGTTAAGACACCTCCCCTCCAAGTGTTCTGCGTCCTCCAGTCTCCTACCGCCTCCCTGGAATTAGCTCCAACTTTGGCCTCCTGCTAAGCGGCTAGTTTCCCTGCGGAAAGGCTTCTGGAGCGCTGGGCTTTTGGGTACCGCAGTTCACCCCCCCGCCACGCCCCCCTGGGCGGTCCTCACACGGCGCCCCCATTCCCTTTTTCAGATCTTTCACTAGCTGAGCTGCCCGTGACCTCTCCCAGCCTTGGATTTTCTCCTCGGGCGAACTAAGGCTAGCCAGAGCTGCCTCCGGGGTCGCGGCGAGGACTCAGTGAGGAAACCAGGGCGAGCGCGCTTTGGAAAGCCAGTTGCTGAGCAGATGGTAAGGGATTACTTCCAAGAGCCGGAGTTAGTTTCATTTCAGCCTTGGCCGTCCCAGAGAGGTCTCAATGCCTTCATAAAGGAACGTTCTTTTCAGACGTCTAGAGAACTGATCCGAGAAGGGCCACCAACTCAAGTTTATGCCACGACTCCATCAGAGCAACTATCTACTTCTGTTGGAATCCTGGCCCCTGACGCGTGGCAGGAATTTAACTCGTCCGTGCTTTAGGCCTTCTTCTGTGAACCAAGGGTAATAAAGACAGCTCTTTTTATGAAGTTACTGTGAGGGCTGAGTTGATATTTAGCAAGCGCAGAGAACAATGCCTAACACACATTAAACACCTATTTCAGTGCTGGCTACTCTTACTGATAGTAACACTGCCTTGGCTTCCCTTTCAGAAAATTTAAGAATTGTACTGTGCCCCCGCTTTCAAAGCCACTCAGTTAAGGCTGAGGATTTCTCGATGTTTCTAACAGGAAGAAAGTCCTGGAGGATAAAGTAAGAAGGTATGAGGGATGTGTCCAGGTGTTCAGGGATCCCCAAGGGCCCAAACACAGACTTTACGGTAGAACTAGCGGTTTTTCGGCCGGGATCCTGGGAGATTGGACTTCTATCCCTCATTCTGGCCATGAGTCTTTTCTTTAGACCTGGCAGCGGCGCACGTTGGGAACGCGGGCAAGTCCGGGCAGAGCAACCCCGTGGGGTAATGAGCCTGGGAACGCAGCTCTGACCAACTCAAGTACCCTGGCCAGAATGCCAGAGCCGAGCGGGGCAGAGGAACCTGAAGCCCCGGCCGCCGGCCCCGACTGGGACTCAGGGCCTAGGAGCTGCGTGTCCCTTTCTCTTCCACAAAGGGCTGAGGTGCAATCGTGGGGCTCAGGAGCAGGTGGCCCCGAGACCGGGTGGGCATTCCTGTACCTCCCCTACACACGCCAGCGTTCATGGCAGCCCAGCCGTGCACTACAGCCGGGCCTCAGCCACGTGGTCGCACCGTGGCCCCGCCCCCAACGTCCACACGAGGTCTGCGCCGGGCCTTGTGGGCTGCACGGCGTCCCCTAGTCCCAGGCCAGGGCTTGGGGCAAAGCCTCCTTGCCCCGGTCACTACTGCTTTCGGGCCTCTGCAGTCGCAGTGCCTTTGCTCCAGGCCTACAGTCTCATGAACCCTCCTGCCTGGGCAGGGACAGGTAACAGAGGTCAGTGTGGGCTCTTTCTTCTGAAGGGTCCTGGAACCATTGGACCAAAATTTGGGATCCTAAACACTTAGATTTGAACCCCGAGTCTGCAGCCTACTACCTGTGTGTCTTTGAGCACACACTTAACCTCTCTGAGGTCTAATTTCCTCGTTTGGAAAATAGCAGAAACACCATTGGTCTCTTAAAGTCACTACGAATATTTTAAAAGCAAGCCTGGGTTCAGAACCCAGCTGGCCCAGTTGCTTGGGTGAGCGTCTCTGTTCTCCTGTTTCCTGTGAAGGAAGGGGATCTGTGAACTAGGGTTGATAATCCTTAACTCAAAGGGTTGTAAGAATTAAAGGTGATAAGCCTGTTGGGGGCATTTAGTCTAGCACCTGCTAAGAGCCTAAACAGTTAATTATTGAAAGCATCTCAGTGTCTGCCACTTTGAAATGCTGGGTAAATACAGTTTTTTAATTTTAGTTCTCCTAATCTTTTTATCCTTTTCAGAGAGAAACGATGTAAAGGTGCATGTGGCCATGTTGGGTGGTAGTGCACACCACCCCGAAGAAGCAGCTTGTGGCAGTAAATTAGGTGACACTCTGAAAGCTACATTCCTTTCCTTCTGGCTCCTCCTCTTCAGTTTCTAGGGACAAGGTAAAAGAATAGGAAAGGCAGGGAAAAGGAACTTAGAACATGGAAGATGCTCAACAAATGTGTCTTGAGTAGAGAATGGCATTTCGAATATTGAGACAAAAGGTCTGTTGGGAATGGAATAGGAGACCCAGAATTGGGTTTGGCCTCCATCTCTCTGCACCTGGCTGCCAGTAGGCATGTTAAGAGCATTTCTGTGTGACATTCTGTTTTTGGCTTCTGGGAGGGGAAGATACAGGGGTGAAATATCTTGGGGGTGAATGAGGCCTTTAATGGAGGGATGGGATCTATATATTCTCCAAAGCTTGAAAATTCAATTTAGAGTCCAGGAGCTTACATTCATAGGCATCCCCTAGTCGTCTTTAAGGCTCAGACCCTTTCAGAGGAGGAAAGCACCCTATATCACCATATGCTTTATCACTTGCCTCATCCTCTCAATACCAGGGTCCTCTGATTTTTCATATGGGATCACTGATATTTTTTTTTTTGTTCTCCATAGATAATAGGATAATGGGGGATGATGCTGTACCAGGAACTAACAATCCATCGGGGGAAACATGGTCCCAAACAGCATTCAAGACCATACCCTTCTGCTTTATTCTTAAGGCCAGAAAATACTGATGCAGCAACAGCAATCTAGGGTATTTCATAAACTTCTGGCTCTTCCTCTGCTCTCCTCTAAGACCTTGACTAAAAAGCATTGGAATAGAAAGGGGAATGAAATGAAATAAAACCATATCCTTAGTGTTTCACTGCCCCACGCCCCCCCCCCCCCCCACCCCATTCCAGGGCAAAGGCAACAACTGGTGAGAAGGAGCTGCAACTTAGAAAAGATTTATTTTTCCTGGCCATAAATCTCATCCCCTTGTTCCTCTGCCCAACGAAGCATGCTAAAGTCCTTTTCCATAAAGTATTCAGTATTAGAGCCACAAAGCTCCCCCAATCAGTAGCCATCTGCTTCTACCATAACTGCTGCTCCCGAAGCAGGGAGAGCAGCAGCAGAGAAAGGGCACCACTGTTAGGCTGCTGGACAAATGAGGAGACTGAATAGCTTTGGTTTGCCTTGTGTATCTGTATCTATAGAGACAGGAGAAGAAAGGCCGCATTATATTGATACAACAATTGTAAAACAAAACACGGAAGAGGCATCTAAAGGGCAATATCGCATGCATCAGGGGTCTCCAGATAAAAGGGGAACTAACAGATTTATAGAAACCTTTAATTGGTTTTCAATTGAAAGCTAAAGAGGCTGGGGCGAAGCTGTGAAGAGTGGCAAAGTGCCCCCCTTCAGCCGTCTGGGAGGCGTGATCGATTTCGCGGAGGGCGAAAAGAAGAATCCGGAACCCGCCCGGCGCCTGGGAGAGGGCAGGGAACAGCTCCACGTGAGGAGCTTTGCTCTGGGGCCAGGGAGTGACTGAGTTGATCTTAATAACAGAATCTCTCTATCTCTTTCTCTCTCTCCCTTCCCTTGCTCCTTCCTTTCCTCCCATCCTCTTTCAAACCAATAGGCAAATGGAGAGGGAAGGAAAGGATGCAAGAGTAAATCTAAGTTTCCATCTTCGGAAGAAATAGACCCCAACCTGAAAACACCAAATTCTACCGCTAGAAAGGAGGCCTCTTTGGAAGAAATAGGGAGTCCCCCCTTCACCCTATCCCAGTCTTGTCCTCTCTCCCTCTCTAGACCCAAACAGGAAAAGCTAAACATCACTGGCGACTGTGCACTCGGGAGAAGTCGCGCCCACTGGGCAGGTTTCCGAGCGGGTCTCTCCTATCTGCAGGCACCGCGCGCCTTCGCTTAACCCCCTTCCTGTCCGACCGGCGCCATCGCCACCCGCGCCCCGAAACCGCCTCCGCGGACGGTGCCCACCCACACAGCAGTCCCAGACGTCCGTCCGTCGGCTCCTGAGGCTAATTTATTGGCCCGACCCTCCATTATCTTTTTCGATTTCCTAATTAATCAAAGATAAAAAGCAATGGTGCAAATTACGATTATGAGGGAACTAGAAGACGGTTTTGAATAAAACGGGAGACGGGAAACGTGATTGATTGAACGACAGGAGGGTGGAGAGGGAAATCTCAAGTGTGAGGAACAGGCCTCAGGGGCTGAAACCTTGACCCCCTCCGTCTAGCGAGCTGACCCCCTCTGCCTGCCCTAGCGCCGTTGCCACGGGTTAGCTCCAGAGGAGGTCACTTGTGTCCGAAGGCTTCGGAGGAAAGAGGACTGGATTTCATGTGGGCTCCAACCTCCCCGGGCGCCTGCCGCCTAGCTCACTCGACCTTCCCCACCCCAGCCCACTCCGCAACCGCCCCTACAGGAATTTCAGGGCTCCGGGCCGGCGATCCCACTCTACGGCAGGAGCACCTCCGGACTGACATGCACCCCCATTATTGCGATGCTGTGTCGCGTCACCAGTCTCTCACGGTTTTCTGTCTGTCTTTGGGTATTCCTCTGGCGAAGCTAGGCCAACTCTTCGTGAAATTGCAGGAAAACAAGTCTAGTAGGTCAGAGATTGCATTTGCTTGTGTAAGGGATTAATAGAGCCCCTGTCTGATGCTGCCTTGTAGAATTACGTTCAGGATTAAGAGGCAGACACGGCGCGGGCTCACATTTTGCATTTTCTGGTGGTTGTGATTAATATTTCCGAGGGGATTTGTACTGGGAGCTTACAGGACGCATTCTCGGGGGTCTAATGCCAGACGGTCGCGCGCAGGGACCGGCAGGGGGCCTGTGGGCACGCGCGCAAGCCCTGGGGGAATTAGAGGGGACGCCAGGCGCTGAGACCTTTTAGCGCCTTCCCCCTCTACCCTGATACCAGCACAATTTCTACGGAAGACCGCAGGGAGGACTGTCCGGGGAGGCGGACTTTAAAGTCTTATCGGGCTTTCTATACGGGAAAATGCCCTCGAAAGGTCCTGACTCTAGGGTGGGAGAAAAGGGCTCAGTGCCAGGCCGCTGAACTTCACACATCCGTCCAGTAAAGAGAATTCCGAAGTCCGTGTTCAGGGGAAGCGCTGCTCGTAAACGCATCACTCCCCGCCCCAAGTGAGTCAACAGACCCAGGTCAGGAAGAGGGTGATCTCAACCCTTTCGAACCGCCATTCTCAGAGCTGCTTTCGGGGGGCCCACCAAGATGCACCTGCGGAGGGGAGCTAGCGCCTAGGCACTAAATACACCCCCCTTCCCATCGCCCCAGGAGGCGGACAAACCCTGACCGCGCTGGTGAAGGGACCGGGAAAGGAGAGGAAAGGTCCAGGATGCGCAGGCGGGGAGAAGGAAGGGAACCTGGCAAGCAAGAAAGGGGGGAAAAAAGACGGGCAAACAAGAAGCGAGAGAGAAGATCGGAAAAAAGTGAGGAAGCGGGTGGTCGCAGTTGGTGGGCATTACCGCTCTCCGGCAGAAGGGGGCACCTCTTGGGCCGGGACAGCCTTCCACAGGGCCGGGGCGGGACGTCCGGGCGGAACCCGCCCTCGGGCGGGGGCTCCGGGGTGCTGGGCGCCCCCTCCTGGCGGCTGCGTAGCGCTCACCTCGGCGATCCCGCGGGTGCTGGGGTCCCGCGCCGGCTCGGCCCGCGGCGCCGGGGACCGGGAGGTGGTGCGGGGGAGGGAAGTCGGGAGACTGAGGAGGTGTGAGGGTGCCAGGGCGGCGGGCAGGCTCCCTCCCCTCCCGCGCTGTACCCTGCGCGCTCCTCACCTGGGGCCTGCGGGACTCCTTCCCCGGGGCACAGCTCCGGCGCGCCCCTCGGGGGCCCGGCTCCTACCCCAAGCCGAGCCGGCGGAGGAACCCGCCCTCTTCGCCGAGCAGTCGCGGTCTCCGCCGCCGCAGCAGCTGGGAGGGAGGGAGCGACCGGCGGCTGCTGCCGGGCGGCGTCTGGGGGCCGCGAGCCGAGCGCGAGGAGCTGCCATCTGGAGCCTCGGCTGCGGGCGGGGGTGCGGGTGCCAGGAAAGGGACCGGGCGACTGGGCCCGGGGCGCGCGGGGGGCTGGGGTCCGAGCGGCGTGGGAGCGGAGGCCTGGGGGTGTGATGGGAAATGTGCGGGAGGGGGTCTGGCCCCTGGGGAGCGGGAGCAGAGGCCTGCCCCCTTTCGAGCCCCCCTAGAATCCCGGAGCAGTCCCGACCCGGAGGTCTAGCGAAAGAGCCAGGCACCCGCGTGGCAGTCCCTCCCCCTCGCGGGGTGGAGAGCTGGGGCGGGGGAGGGCGGTGTGGGGACCAGAACACTCTTACACGCTCACACACCCGCTGCCCATCAGAAGTGGTTTTCTCATTTCCCTTTCCGCCCACCTTGTTCATCCCACTCCAGGAAACAGTCCCCTCCACACGGCGTGGATTTTTGGACACCTCCACATCACTCCAGAGAACTTTTTCAGCCAGAACGTGGGACAGACACTGACAGGATACCATCCTTGGGGATAAATACCATCTAGTTTCCTGTGGACGGTGGAAAAGGAAGGGGGTGGGGGAGCGCATTCTTGCACTTTTAGCGTAGGGTGGAGGGGGGCGCGGAGGATAGGGAATGTGATTTCTCCCCTCCCCTCTCTTTTTTTTTTTGGTATTTCAGCTTCAATGTTTTTATATCTTTAACTTAAAAAATCCTCTGTCCTAAATTTGGATGGGGGCGGGGAGAAGAAACTCAAAGAAGAAGAAAGGCGACGAATGCGGGAGAGAGCCAACGAACTCCAGCCCTCCAGCTTCTGGGCTTTCTCTGAGGGAGATGCCCTCAGCCATAGGTTTTAGCTCAGTGCAGGGGGAACTGATTGGGTGTATGGGTGGTGGCGGGAAGTCCGGATTAAAAAGAAGAAGAAGAAGAAGCCATGCTCACTCCCACCCCAAGGCATTAAAAGACACTCCCTCCCCCAGCTGTCTTGTGTCCGGCAGAATGGCATTATGTAAAAGATCTGGCATGTCACCCAGTGGCACATCTGGTAGGTGTAGATGACATTCATTAGCGCAGGGCTTCTACTCCGCAGCATGCCAAAGCCCTGACAGAGATGCCCGCTGCCAATCATTCATTCGCTGCCAATCCCAGAGCGAGGCCGGGCGGGATGGCTCCCTTCCACCCTGGCACAAGGACTGGAGGAAACAATGTGCTGAGATACGAAGAGATGAAAGCGGGGCTGAGGATGCGAGGCACCCAACAGATGTATCCCGTGAGGAGATAACGGGGCGAAGAGTCATTTAGCAATAAAGCATATGCAGGGTCTCAGGAGGGAGGCTTGGACAGGGGTCTGCCTGCCTGGGGATGCGCTGAGGGAGGGGCAGGGGAAGCCCTTCAAAACCTCAAAGTTGGAGCTGCTCCTCTAAAAATACACAAAGATCAACCGCCTCCCACATTACCTGTGAGACCACTCTCTCCCTCCTACCCTCTCTCTTCCTCTCTCTTCCTCTCTCTCCCCACCCCTGCCCCACCCTGTCCGTACCTCTGTGTCCCTAACTAGCTCTGAAAAGATGCACTTCTCTGCCCTCTTCACGCCTTCTGGTCACCGATATAAGGAACACCTTCCTGTTTCTAAGGTTCCACCGCAGTCTTTGCCTTGTAATTTGAGGAGGAAGGGAATCTGTCAGGCTACCTTTACTGCGTTTGAAAAAGTTAAGTGTGTTTGGGGACTAAGTGTTGCATATATTAACAACTTAAGTGAAAAAAAGGGAAATGTTTCAATTTTTAGCCTTTCAAAGCGCATATAGATGAACAGGGAAAGCAAGGGAATTTTTAAAACAGCAAGGGATGGATAAATGTAAAATGCAGGATAGAAGTTTCCTCTGAAGGTTTTTTTTTTCCTTCTTGGGCTGGGTTGTGGTTACCTAGGTGGACAGCATTTTTTTTTTTTTTAATGTCAGGCACATATTTTATAGATATTCTTTTTGTCCATTCCATATTTAATAAAACAACAAAATTCAGAGGCTTTAGGGCTTGTGGAACTCAGTATTTAAGTTGAGTATAACAGCTTGTTATTGAATATATGTATACATATTATAAATAAAATTATAACACTCTTTTTAGTGTAAATATGTACTATGAACTATTTGGGTCATTCTTATACTGGCTCGTGATCACAAGATGACTGCCATAATTTCAGGCATCACACCATTAAGAAAGGGAAGGGCAAAGAAAAGTAGTTCTTTCCTTTTATGTGAAGGAAATACTTTTGGTTTTTATTTATTCCCTGGCCACAGATACTTGCAAAGTCTGGAAGAACCAACCTTTAAAATGTAAAAAGTTAGAGATAAGGATATTGGGAATGGTTGTGAGTTGCAACCAAAGGCATCTGGCAAAAAGCTTAGGGCAGAGAAGACTTGATGCTAGCATCAGGCAAGAGCAGATTATCACACTTATTATTTTAAATAAAAGTCTTTTGTTCTCATTATTGTCATTAAAACTTATCAGTCAGGGATACTGTACTTGAATTTAGCAACTTCTTTGTGAGTTTCATCAAATTCTATTTCAAAATAAAGGCTCAAGCTTACTCAACATGTTTATAAGACAGAGACATAAACTCTGACTTATATCTGAATAAAATTAGTTTTGGGAGGAAAAATATAAATAGAACTAACTTGTTTACAAACCTAAATGAAGCAAGGAAGATGACTCCTGTTAGAAGGACTAGAGTTTTAATCCCAACTCTGTTAACTCACTAGATGTGTGACTTTGGATATTTTTCTGGTTTAAGTCTATATCCTTATCTGTAGCTATGGCTTCCCTTGTAGCTCAGTTGGTAAAGAATCTGCTCACAATGCAGGAGACCTGGGTTCGATTCCTGGGTTGGGAAGATCCCCTGGAGGAGGAAAATGGCAACCCACTTCAGTATTCTTGCCTGGAGAATCCCATGGACAGAGGAACCTGGCAGGCTGTAATCCATGGGGTTGAAAAGAGTCAGACACGACTAAGTGACTAAACCACCACCATCACCTTATCTGTAAATTGGTTAATAATGTATTAACCTTGCAGGGTTATGGTAAGACTTAGAAATATTGACAGGCTTTAAAATGTAGTAATTGTTAGGGACCCAGTAGGAATCAGAATTCAGCCAACTGGATCAAAGGAACAGATTACTTAAAAAGAGTTGGACACAGCTGTGGGAACAAATGAGAAAAAGAAACGCACAGAAACAGCACCACAAGAAGCTCTTAGGAGAGGAATTAGAGTTTTTGTAGCCCAGTAAGGACTGGAACCTTGGAGGAGAGCTCAGGAGTACAAGCTACTGCCAGAGAGGCCATGCATAGCAAGGAGAGAGAAGGGATGCAACACCCTAGTCTTTCTCATCTCACATCTTTCAATTTCATGTTAATATCTTCTGTTGGCCCAACCTAACTGGGAACTAGTTGGCAATGTACTGGAACGTGATGCTGGATCTACATGGGTCAACTTTTGAGGACCTCAAGTCAGGCTTAGAAGGCTGGAGAATGGATCTTGGGGAGAATAATCAGCAAGTAACTATTATTATTCATCAAAAAGTTTGTCTGAGAACTCTCTCTGCAAACCTCTCTGAAGCACAATTCCAACTGGAAGTAAAATCTTAACAGGCTTTAAGTAAACCTAACCATCCAAGTTTTTAAGAGTCATCCTTCAGAGCGCTTTGGCTGCAAGTTCCTACTAGCACTGATTTCCAGAGGTCTTGGCAGGCTGTGTAAGCCAAGACCTGGAAGAATTTTAGAGTACACCCTATTGACTTCCTTTGGGCATCCCTAGGTCTCTCATCATTTTGTGGTTTCCTGTGTCGGCCTCAGTCTTGCTAGACCTGATTAGTCACTTGCTGACTGTTGCTTTCAAGAAAGTCAGCCAAGATTCAGCAAAAAGTGCCTACTTCATAACAAATCAACCCTGCAGTAACGGCAAATCCGACTAACACATTTTCTTGAGTTCAAAGTGTTTGTGGACTTCAGATTGAAGTAACTTTTCCTCTTCTTGATTTTGCCAGCTCTATCCTCTCCTCCTATACCTGAACTAACCCATAGGCAAAATGATGAAAAATAGTGGTAAAGAAACATGTTCTTTTTTCTAACTTTATATAAAATTATAACTTGAATCTTGATAAATCTCTATAAATCTAGAATTATATCAGAATCTTGAGTGTTCTCACTACACATTAGTACAATAAAAAGGCACACTTTTGAATTTCCTAGGCACTGAGTTTACAAATTTGTGAGGCCTGATACAAAATTAAAAGTCACTGTTTAAAGGGAGAGAAACATTATAGAAATATAGAATATGAAGAGTGAGATGCAAAGATGAATAATTTGAAGTACTATATACAACTAAACAATGAATCAAAATGAATACTCAAAAGTGTTTAAATGCAGACATAGAGATCAATAGAACAGAATAGAGAGCCCAGAAATAAACTCACACACTGTCGATTAATTTATGACAAAGGAGGCAAGAATATACAATGGAGAAAAAACAAGTCTTTTCAGCAAGCAGTGTTGGAAACACTGAACAGCTACATGTAAATTAATGAAATTAAAACACTCCCTCATACTGTATACAAAAGTAAATTCAAAATGGCTTGAAGACCTAAATGTAAGACATGATACCATAAAACTTCTAGAAAAGGACGTGGGCAAAACACTTTCTGATGTAAATTGTACTAGTATTTTCTTAGATCAGTTTCCCAAGGCAAAAGAAATAAAAGCCAATGAGGCCTAATCAAAATTAAAAGCTTTTGTACAGCAAAGGAAATCATCAACAGAACAAAAAGACAACCTATGAAGTGGAAGAAAATATTTGCAAATTATGAGACCAATAAGGGATTCATATCCAAAAATATACAAATAGCTTATACAACTCAATCAGTATATATACTAACAGTGAATAATTAGATGCCAAATATTTTATGTATTACTAAAGCTCCTGATAAAAGAGGGAAATACCTATGAATAAGTCTAACTAAATTGTGTAGAATCTATATGCTGAAAACTAAAAAGTGCTGACTTGTGTAGATCACAATAAACTGTGGAAAATTCTGAAAGAGATGGGAATACCAGACCACCTGATCTGCCTCTTGAGAAATCTGTATGCAGGTCAGGAATCAAGAGTTAGAACTGGACATGGAACAACAGACTGGTTCCCAATAGGAAAAGGAGTTCATCAAGGCTGTATATTGTCACCCTGTTTATTTAACTTCTATGCAGAGTACATCATGAGAAATGCTGGACTGGAAAAAACACAAGTTGGAACCAAGATTGCTGGGAGAAATATCAATAACCTCAGATATGCAGGTGACACCACCCTTATGGCAGAAAGTGAAGAGGGGCTAAAAAGCCTCTTGATGAAAGTGAAAGTGGAGAGTGAAAAGGTTGGCTTAAAGCTCAACATTCAGAAAATGAAGATCATGGCATCCGGTCCCATCACTTCATGGCAAATAGATGGGAAACAGTGGAAACAGTGTCAGACTTTATTTTTCTGGGCTCCAAAATCACTGCAGATGGTGACTGCAGCCATGAAATTAAAAGACGCTTACTCCTTGGAAGGAAAGTTATGACCAACCTAGATAGCATATTCAAAAGCAGAGACATTACTTTGCCAACAAAGGTTCGCCTAGTCAAGGCTATGGTTTTTCCTGTGGTCATGTATGGATGTGAGAGCTGGACTGTGAAGAGGGCTGAGCGCCGAAGAATTGATGCTTTTGAACTGTGGTGTTGGAGAAGACTCTTGAGAGTCCCTTGGTCTGCAAGGAGATCCAACCAGTCCATTCTGAAGGAGATGAGCCCTGGGATTGCTTTGGAAGGAATGATGCTGAAGCTGAAACTCCAGTACTTTGGCCACCTCATGCGAAGAGTTGACTCATTGGAGAAGACTCTGATGCTGGGAGGGATTGGGGGCAGGAGGAGAAGGGGACGACAGAGGATGAGATGGCTGGATGGCATCACTGACTTGATGGATATGAGTCTGGGTGACCTCCAGGAGTTGGTGATGGACAGGGAGGCCTGGCATGCTGCCATTCATGGGGTCGCAAAGAGTCGGACACGACTGAGCGACTGATCTGATCTGTTCTGAAAGAAATTAAAGAACATTTAAATGATGGAAAGATATATCTCACACATGGTTTGCAATACTCAATGTAGGAAATAAATAATAAAAAAGAGATACAAATACAGCTTTTATTTTAGATTTTTTGGCAAAGGTGCAAAAATAATTAAATGGAAAAATGAATAGATTTTTCAATAGATGTTATTGCAACAATTGGACATCCATATGCCAAAGCAAAGGAAAATAATAAAATCTCACACTTATTACATCAATATTAATACACAATAAATATATCATAGATCTAAATCTAAAACCTAAATCTTATAGAACTTTTAGAAGAAAACAGATATAACTCTTTATGTCTTGGGGTTAGGCAAACTTTATGACTTGGGGATATCAAGAGCATGACTGAAAAAAGGAAAAAATATAACTTGGACTTAATAAAAATTTAAAACTTCTTCTCTGTGAAAGCCTCTGTTGAGAGAATGGATAAACAAGCTCAAGCCAGAAGAACACATTTGTAAATCATATATCTAACAAAAGACTTGTATCCAAAATAGAAAAAGAACCCTTAAAACTCAACCATAAGGAAATAAAGCACTCAATTAAAATATGGGTAAAGGGTTTAAACAGATACTCACCCATCAGAATGTATCAATCAAATGAAGACATGAAGTGATGTTCAACATCTTTAGATACTGCAGATATGAAAATTAAAACTACAGTGATTTTCAATATTTGAATAGTTTAAAAGAATATTGCTAATACCAAGTATAAGTGTATTAGTCTGCTTGGGCTGCTGTTATCAGAATACACTAGGCCTGGTGGCTTAGACAACAGGACTTTCTCACAGTTCTGGGGACTGAAAATCCACAATCAGGATCCCGACATGGTTGGGTTCTGATGAAAACCCTTTTCCTGTTTTGCAAATGACTACTTTCTTGCTGTATTCTCATGTAGTAGAAGGTGAGATCATTTTTATCCAGTCTCTTCTTATGTGGGCACTAATCCCATTCATAAGAACTCTACTCTCATGACCTAGGGCTTTTTTGATGGCTCAGTGGTAGAGAATCTGCCTGCCAATGCAGGAGACACAGGAGACATGATTTTGATCCCTAGGTCAGAAAGAGCTCTGTAGAAGGAAATGGCAACCCACTTCACTGTTCTTGCCTGGGAAATCCCATGGACAGAGGAGCCTGATTGGCTACAGTCCATGGGGTTGCAAAGAATCAGACAGGAATGAGCAATTGCACACACATGCTCATGACCTGATTACTTCCCAAAGTCTCTACCTCCAAACACCTTCACACTGGGAATTACAGCTTCAGCATATGAATTTTGGAAGGAATACAGACATTTAGTCCTTAGCAACTAACAAAGATTCAGAGGAAATAGAACTCTAAAATACTGTGGGAACGTGAAATCATCCTGTCACTCTGAAAAGTTTGATAGTTCTTTAAAAAATAGAGTTAAACACATACTTATGTGACCCAGAAATCTCATTGTTTGAGTGATTATCTTAAAGAAATGAAACTGATATTCACAAAATCTTATTCACTAACATTGATAACAGCTGTATTCACAATATGGAAAAAAAAACCCAAAATGTCTTTCAGTGGGTGAATGAATAAACCACTTTCATACATACATACAATGGAAAGTACTCGGAGAAAAAGGAATGAACTCTTGATATATAGAAAACTTGGATGATACCCAAAGGTGTTACACTGAGTGAAAAAAGCTAATCTTAAAATATTGTGGTTGTTTAGTCACTAAGTTGAGTCCCACTCTTTTGTGACCCCCTTCGACTGTAGTCCACCAGGCTCCTCTGTTCATGGGATTTCCCAGGCAACAATACTGGAGTGGCTTGCCATTTTCTGTTCCAGGAAATGTTTCTGACCCAGCAATCGAACCCAAGTCTCCTACTTTGGCAGACAGATTCTTCACCACTGATCCACCAGGAGAGCCCCCTACAAGGTTATATAAACTGTTGTTTTTACTTATGTTACATTCTCCAAAAGACAGAACTATAGTCCTGAAAAGTGGAGTGTTGCTTTAACATATAACAAAATATGTGAAAGTGGCTATCCTATCCTTATCAATACTTTAGGGGTTTGAGATATTTAGAGGCTGATCTTGGGGGAAAATATGACCATGAGGTGGTAGTTCCACAAACAGGCTTTATTTGGGTAACACTTTGATGGATTTGCATGTTAGGTGGAATCTCTCACAGCAGGAAATTGTCCAGAGGAACAATTGTCCCTCTGGTGGTAATTGTTTTACCACCAAGAAAGATAGCAAGACAGGGGAATTCCGAGAGAAAGGTGTGAGAGGTGATGTTGCTCATTAGCCCAACAGGGAGTCTCTGTGTTTTGAAGGGTAGCAGAAGTTTAGGGTCTTTACAGCTCTTGAGTTTGTCTTAACTATCACTAGCAGATGTTGTGTGCAGGTTTATGGGGCATGCAAAGCAGATGGACTTTACATAGCTAAAAATCCATTTGTTTGGGGTGTGTTTAAAACAATTGGGGATGTGAAAATTTGAGTTTGACACTGATGAAGTTGATGGTGGAGACTTGAAGAGGTAAATATCCTGGAGGCCAATACACAGAGGCTAACTTTGACTCACTTATATAACAATAGAGTAATGGGTAGAGGCTGGAATAAATTTGAGCACAAAAAGTTTGCCTTGAAAAGGGTGTTGGGAGGAATGTTAAAGGCAATTCTAGTAAGGATGCAGAAGGGAAAGAGGAACACTTTATTGGAAGATGAAGGAATTTTAAGTATAACTGGAAAAATTGTTATAACGGCAGAAAACTTGGCTTCATTGTGTTCTACAATTGTGGAGAGAGCAGAAATTGTAAATGATGAGATCGGATATGTTGCTGAAGAGATTTCCAAGCCAAGTATTAAAGAGGTGATCTGTTTTTCTTCTTTCTTTTTCTTTTTTTTTGTTTTTTGCTTAGTAAAATGCAGGAGGAAAGAGATAAATTGAAGAAGGAATTGTTAAGCAAAAAAAGAAGCAGTGCTTGATGATTTGGGAAGTTATTGGCCAATCTATATTTCAAAGGATGTTAATACTAGAAGACTGACTAGGGAGGTGTGTTCTGGAGAGAAGGCCAAGGGTATAGCTGGATAACATTTGCTGGATCAATTAGGCATGTGACTCATGAATCCACTCAATTGTCTTAGGAGAAGGCAGAAATAGAGATAGAGTTATTCTGGAAATATTTCTGGGGGATTCTTTTGTCTAATGCTATGGACCCTTGTGACATATAAGGGAGACTCACAAGGTTTTTGAGAATGTTATATCAGCAGAAACATTGCCTGCTTGGACTGAAAGGGGTAGCAGCAGGACAAAGTGAGAAAGCTGTTGGGCTTCCAAATTACTCAAGCAGGACACTGCTACTGCAAACATATGCTACCCTTCAAGAAAAAGTAATAATGACTCCAAGGATGCTGCCACTGCAGGTTGTACAGAGACCTTGGAGTCTCAGAGGCAGAGCATTAAAACAGAGTATTACTCATAGACCTTTAAGCTTAACGGAATTTTCCTTTATGTATTTCTAACTTACCTGGAACTGGTGACCCCTATGTTCCTTCCAATTTCTCCCTTTTGAAATAGGAGTATCTATGCAGGTCAGGAAGCAACAGTTAGAACTGGACATGGGACAACAGACTGGTTCCAAATAGGAAAAGCAGTATGTCAAGGCTGTATATTGTCACCCTGCTTATTTAACTTATATGCAGAGTACATCATGAGAAACACTGGGCTGGAAGAAGCACAAGCTGGAATCAAGATTGCCGGGAGAAATATCAATAACCTCAGATATTCAGATGACGCCACCCTTATGGCAGAAAGTGAAGAGGAACTAAAAAGCCTCTTGATGAAAGTGAAAGAGGAGAGTGAAAAAGTTGGCTTAAAGCTCAACATTCAGAAAATGAAGATCGTGGCATCTGGTCCCATCACTTCATGGGAAATAGATGGGGAAACAGTGTCAGACTTTATTTTCTGGGCTCCAAAATCACTGCAGATGGTGATTGCAGACATGAAATTAAAAGACGCTTACTCCTTGGAAGGAAAGTTATGACCAACCTAGATAGCATATTCAAAAGCAGAGACATTACTTTGCCAACAAAGGTTCGCCTAGTCAAGGCTACGGTCTTTCCTGTGGTCATGTATGGATGTGAGAGCTGGACTGTGAAGAAGGCTGAGTGCTGAAGAATTGATGCTTTTGAACAGTGGTGTTGGAGAAGACTCTTGAGAGTCCCTTGGACTGCAAGGAGATCCAACCAGTCCACTCTAAAAGAGATCAGCCCTGGGATTTCTTTGGAAGGAGTGATGCTAAAGCTGAAACTCCAGTACTTTGGCCACCTCATGCGAAGAGTTGACTCATTGGAGAAGACTCTGATGCTGGGAGGGATTGGGGGCAGGAGGAGAAGGGGACGACAGAGGATGAGATGGCTGGATGGCATCACTGACTCGATGGACGTAGTCTGAGTGAACTCTGGGAGTTGGTGTTGGACAGGGAGGCCTGGCGTGCTTCGATTCATGGGGTCGCAACGAGTCGGACACGACTGAGTGACTGAACTGAACTGACTGAACTGATCCTGTCTATATCTAATATCTATGCCTATCACACCATTGTATTTTGAAAGCAAGTAACTTGTTTCCTTGTTTTCAGATCAGATCAGATCAGTCGCTCAGTCGTGTCCAACTCTTTGCAACCCCATGAATAGCAGCACGTCAGGCCTCCCTGTCCATCACCAACTCCCGGAGTTCACCCAGACTCACGTCCATCGAGTCGGTGATGCCATCCAGCCATCTCATCCTCTGTCTTCCACTTCTCCTCCTGCCCCCAATCCCTCCCAGCATCAGAATCTTTTCCAATCAGTCAACTCTTCGCATGAGGTGGCCAAAGTACTGGAGTTTCAGCTTTAGCATCATTCCTTCCAAAGAAATCCCAGGGCTGATCTCCTTCAGAATGGACTGGTTGGATCTCCTTGCAGTCCAAGGGACTCTCAAGAGTCTTCTCCAACACCACAGTTCAAAAGCATCAATTTTGTATCTATGAAGAAGGCGCTCAGCCTTCTTCACAGTCCAGCTCTCACATCCATACATGACCACAGGAAAAACCATAGCCTTGACTAGATGGACCCTTGTTGGCAAAGCAATGTCTCTGGTTTTCAATATGCCATCTAGATTGGTCATAACTTTCCTTCCAAAGAGTAAGCATCTTTTAATTTCATGGCTGCAATCACCATCTGCAGTGATTTTGGAGCCCAGAAAAATAAAGTCTGACACTGTTTCCACTGTTTCCCATCTATTTCCCATGAAGTGATGGGACCAGATGCCGTGATCTTCATTTTCTGAATGTTGAACTTTAAGCCAACTTTTTCACTCTCCTCTTTCACTTTCATCAAGAGGCTTTTTAGCTCCTCTTCACTTTCTGCCATAAGTGTGGTGTCACCTGCATATCTGAGGTTATTGATATTTCTCCTGGCAATCTTGATTACAGCTTGTGTTTTTTCCAGTCCAGCGTTCCTCATGATGTACTCTGCATATAAGTTAAATAAACAGAGTGACAATATACAGCCTTGATGAACTCCTTTTCCTATTTGGAACCAGTCTGTTGTTCCTTGTTTTAGATGTCCACAAAAAAGAAACTTTTTTTCCAGGACGGATCAGGTTCAGACTCTAACCAATACCTGACATAAATGATAAGATTTGGGACTTTTGAGCTGATGATATTTTGATGAAATTTTGGGTTTAAGAGTTGATGCTGTAATGAGTTAAGATTTTGGAGGATGTTGGGATAATGAGAATATACTTTACATATGAGACAGCTATGAACTTTGGGGGGCTAAACAGTGGACTTTGGTAGGTTGAATGGCACCATTCTCCAAAGATGTTGTCTTCTTGTTCAGTCACTCAGTTGTGTCTGACTCTTTGCGACCCCATGAACAGCAAGCAGCATGCCAGGCTTCCCTGTCCAAAGATATGGTGGCCATATTCTAATCCCTAGAATCTGAGAATGTGATCTTATTTGGAAAAATAGTCTTTGCAGATGTAATTGCTAGGATTTTAAGATTAGCTTTCCTGTGCTATGCTTCATTGCTCAGTTGTGTCCAACTCTGCAACCCCATAGATGGTAGCCCATCAGGCTGCTCTGTCCATGGGGATTCTCCAGGCAAGAATATCAGAGTGAGTTGCCATTCCCTTCTCCAGGGGAACTTCCTAACCCAGGGATTGAACCCAGGTCTCCTGCATTGCAGGCAGATTCTTTATCGTCTGAGTCACCAGAGAAACCATGGACTCTAAACCCAATGACACACAAAAGAAAGACACAGAGGAAGATGAGAAGGCTATGGGAAAAAGGAGACAGAGATTGGAGTTATACAGTCATAAGCTAAGGAATGCCTGAAACCATTGGAATTTGGAAAAGTCAAGAAATTTTTCTTTCTTAGAGACTTCAGAGAGACTTACACTCTGACTTTGGACTTCTGGCCTCCTCCAGAACTATGAGAGAATTATTTTCTATTGTTTTTAAGTCACAGAGTTTGTCATTAATTTGTTATGGAAACCCTAGGAAACAAATATACCTACCTTGTTACGTTTTTGGATTTAGAGCTCTGTTAGGAGAGAGTCACATTAGCATTATAAAAGAGCCTTCATATGGTTTTAATTTCTATGTATAAGTTTGGGAGTTCGAGATTTTTGGTTCTGGAGATGATTTGTTGTTATTCAGTTGCTAAGTCGTGTTCAATTCTTTGTGACCCCATGGATGGTTGCCACCAGGCTCCTTTGTCCATGTGATTTTCTAGGCAAGAATATTGGATTGGGTTGCCATTTCCTTTTCCTGGGGATCTTCCTGACCCAGGGATCATATCTGTACCTTCCATGTCTCCTGCATTGGCATGTGGGTTCTTTACTACTGACCCCCCAGGAAAGCCCCTTTTGGGATGATTGGGACAAAGACAATACAATAAGTTTATACAGACATCTTTACGGGTCTCTTGCACAGACTTCTATGCAGAGCAAACTTCTAGGAAAAGCTTAGGATTCTGTATCACCTATATTTTTGTGGAAATATGCAATTCCTCTGGGAAAGTATATTCTTTTAAACTTGTGGTGGTATTACTTCTAAAGTGGGGTGTAATTCCAACATATAGTTGAGACATAAGGACAAGAGGACAACCTTTCTGAGCTGGTTTTCTCATCTCTGAAATGGGAAAGCACTAATATCCAATGTGCAGAATTGCTTATTTTTTTCTTGTGGAAAAGAATATGAATATGCTTTTAAAGGTATAAAGTATTACTTGTGATGGTTAATTTTGGCCATGGGGTGCTTAGGCTAAATACTACTTCTAAGTGCATCTGAAGATGCTTCTGGGTGAGATTAGCATTTGAATTGGTGGACTCAGTAAAGTAGATTGTCTTCCTGGATGGGGGTGGACAGCATCTGGTCTGCTGAGGTCCTGAACAGGACAAAAAGCAGAGGGTGAGAAGATTCATCCCCTTCTTGCCTACCTGCTTCTGCTGGGAAATTGGTTGATTTTCCTGCTCTTGGACTAGAATGTATACCATTGGCTTCTCTGGTTCTCAGGCCATCAGATTAGGATTGGAATTACCACTCTCTTCCCTAGGTCTTCAGTTTGCAGATGGCATATTGTGGAATTTATCAGCCTTATAATTATGTAAGTCAATTCCTTATAATAAATCTATCTATCTGTTTATTTTGGTTCTAGTTCTGTGTTAGTTCTGTTTCTGACAAAAACACACACAAATCTACTTTAAAACTATTAATATTATTGGATGATTTTAAGTCAAACCATTATAACTTTTAAGCTTTACCTTGTGTGGTTTTCTTTTGTTTTTCCTCTCACTCCTTACTCCATTAAGTTCATTCATTCAACCAGGATATATCAACCAGTCAAGTATACTAACTTTATATCAATTTGTATAAATTTCGATGACTTGTCTATCTCAGAACATTTTCAGACTAAGAATTTTATTTCTAATTTTTGAGACTGTTAAAATCATAAACTGTTTTTAGAAAATTGTGCATAAGTGGTTTTCTCATAGGATTAATATATTCACCAAGTTATTCCCATTTGGCTGTCACTTACCTGTTACATACTAGAGCTATTCAGCCATTTTGATATTTTTCTTATTGGTTAAGTTTGGTCTTTTTGGTCCCTGGACCCAATATTCACCCACCAGCAGAAGATAACATTGGATTCCACAGGTAAAGGGCTCAATCCAAGACCACCCTACACTTCAGATGCCAGTCACAAGTCCCTATGACTTCTGAAAGAGACAGGAATACCAGACCACCTGATCTGCCTCTTGAGAAATCTGTGTGCAGGTCAGGAAGGAATAGTTAGAACTGGACATAGAACAACAGACTGGTTCCAAATAGTAAAAAGAGTACATCAAGGCTGTATATTGTCATCATGCTTATTTAACTTATATGCTGAGTGCATCATGAGAAATGCCGGGCTGGATGAAGCACAAGCTAGAAAAAAGATTGCCGGGAGAGTGTCAATAACCTCAGATATGCAGATGACACCACCTTTATGACAGAAAGTGAAGAAGAACTAAAGAACCAACATTACTTTGCCAACAAAGGTCCGTCTAGTCAGTTCAGTTCAGTTGCTCAGTCGTGTCCAACTCTCTGCAGTCCAAGGGACTCTCAAGAGTCTTCTCCAACACCACAGTTCAAAAGCATCAATTCTTTGGCGCTCAGCCTTCTTCACAGTCCAGCTCTCACATCCATACATGACCACAGGAAAAACCATAGCCTTGACTAGATGGACCCTTGTTGGCAAAGCAATGTCTCTGGTTTTCAATATGCCATCTAGATTGGTCATAACTTTCCTTCCAAAGAGTAAGCGTCTTTTAATTTCATGGCTGCAATCACCATCTGCAGTGATTTTGGAGCCCAGAAAAATAAAGTCTGACACTGTTTCCACTGTTTCCCATCTATTTCCCATGAAGTGATGGGACCAGATGCCGTGATCTTCATTTTCTGAATGTTGAACTTTAAGCCAACTTTTTCACTCTCCTCTTTCACTTTCATCAAGAGGCTTTTGAGTTCCTCTTCACTTTCTGCCATAATGGTGGTGTCATCTGCATATCTGAGATTATTGATATTTCTCCTGGCAATCTTGATTCCAGCTTGTGCTTCTTCCAGCCCAGTGTTTCTCATGATGTACTCTGCTGCTGCTGCTAAGTCACTTTAGTCATGTTCAACTCTGTGTGACTCCATAGATGGCAGCCCACCAGGCTCCTCCGTCCCTGGGATTCTCCAGGCAAGAACACTGGAGTGGGTTGCCATTTCCTTCTCCAATGCATGAAAGTGAAAAGTGAAAGTGAAGTCACTCAGTCGTGTCTGACTATCAGCGATCCCATGGACTGCAGTCTTCCAGGCTCCTCCATCCATGGGATTTTCCAGGCAAGAGTTTGGGATTGGAATGAAAACTGACCTTTTCCAGTCCTGTGGCCTCTGCTGAGTTTTCTAAATTTGCTGGCATATTGAGTGCAGCACTTTCACAGCATCATCTTTCAGAATTTGAAATAGCTCAACTGGAATTCCATCACCTCGACTAGCTTTGTTCATAGTGATGCTTTCTAAGGCCCACTTGAATTCACATTCCAGGATGTCTGGCTCTAGGTCAGTGATCACACCATCGTGATTATCTGGGTCGTGAAGATCTTTTTTGTACAGTTCTTCTGTGTATTCTTGCCATCTCTTCTTAATATCTTCTCCTTCTTTTAGGTCCATACCATTTCTGTCCTTTTTCTAGCCCATCTTTGCATGAAATGTTCCCTTGGTATCTCTAATTTTCTTGAAGAGATCTCTAGTCTTTCCCATTCTGTTGTTTTCCTCCATTTCTTTGCATTGATCGCTGAGGAAGGCTTTCTTATCTCTTCTTGATATTCTTTGGAACTCTGTATTCAGATGCTTATATCTTTCCTTTTCTCCTTTGCTTTTCGCTTCTCTTCTTTTCACAGCTATTTGTAAGGCCTCCCCAGACAGCCATTTTGCTTTTTTGCATTTCTTTTCCATGGGGATGATCTTGATCCCTGTCTCCTGTACAGTGTCACGAACCTCATTCCATAGTTCATCAGGCAGGCACTCTATCTATCAGATCTAGGCCCCCAAATCTATTTCTCACTTCCACTGTATAATCATAAGGGATTTGATTTAGGTCATACCTGAATGGTCTAGTGGTTTTCCCTACTTTCTTCAATTTCAATCTGAATTTGTCAATAAAGAGTTCACTAGTCAAGGCTATAGTTTTTCCAGTAGTCATGTATGGATGTGACAGTTGGACTATAAAGAAAACTGAGCAGCAAAGCGTTGATGCTTTTGAACTGTGGTGTTTGAGAAGACTCTTGAGAGTCCCTTGTAATTCAAGGAGATCCAACCAGTCCATCCTAAAGATCGGTCCTGAGTGTTCTTTGGAAGGACTGATGCTGAAGCTGAAACTCCAATACTTTGGCCACCTGATGTGTTTGAAAAGACCCTGATGCTGGGTAAGATTGAAAGTGAGAGGAGAAGAGGACAACAGAGGATGAGATGATTGGATGGCATCACCGACTCAATGGACATGAGTTTGGATGGACTCTGGGAGTTGGTGATGGACAGGGAGTCCTAGTGTGCTGCAGTCCATGAGGTCGCAAAGAGTTGGACACGACTGTGCTACTGAAATGAACTGAACTGAATTTGCTAGAACAGCCTACAAAAGTCAGAGAAACATTTTACTTACTAGATTACCATTTTATTACAAAGAATATTAAAAGACACAAAACAACAACCAGATGAAGAGACACATAGTGCAAGGTTCCAAACAAAGGGGCTTCTATCCTCCTGGAGCTTGGGGCCTGGAACAGTAGCATGTGGAAGCGTTCTGGTTCCCCAACCTTGGAAGCTCTCCAAACTTTATTTGGGTTTTTAGAGAGGCTTCATTACATAAGCATGATTGATTAACTCACTGTCCATTGGTGATTGACTGAATCTCTAGCCCCTTTCCCCTCTCTGGAATCAGGAGGGTGGCATTGAAAGTTCCAACCCTCTATTCATGGTTGATTACCCTGGCCAAAAGTCACTTTCATGAACATAAATTCACTTGTGAGGGGAGGGGCTTGTTATGAATAACAAGGCACCTATTTCACCTTTCATGGCTCTGAAGCACTTTCAGGAACTAGGGACAAGAGATGAAATATTATTTAATATAGCAAAAGAATCTCGTATTGCTGTTATCGCTCAGAAAATTTAAAGGAATTTGGGAGCTGTGAGCTAGTAACTGTGAATGAAACCAAATATACATGAGAAATATATTTCGGTCATCTGAATGACCAAATATATGTATTCCTTATAAATCACAAAGTTGCAGTTGGCTATAGAATTTTTGTTTGTTTCTCTATTTGAGAGAGACAAATATTCAATTATACTGATTTTAACTTTAGAGTCTTCTTATGTCTCAGAACAAAAACCAAAAAAGCCTCTAGATGTTAGCTGAAAAGCTCGGTCAAAAATCTAAATAAATATTGCAAAATCATTCCTAGTATTTGAGTTTTTCTGTTTTAACCTGGATTTTAGATGTCTCTGACTGTAGCTTTCATGTTAATTAACTTCAATCAAATGCAGACTGATTTTAGAAAGAAATGTCAGGAAGAATAAGATAAGAAAAATATGTCAACTCTCACTCTTCATGTTGCAGCCTTTAACTCCAAAAAAAAAAAAAAAAAAAGTTAAAAGGCTATCTAAATTTTATCCATGCAAAACAATTACTTCCCATATCTGATTCATTACCATGTAGCCATGTTAACTCATGGTAGATTCATTTCCTTTATTTGCTTTCTCTGAAGGCATTTTTTTTCACTTCACTGTTTACTGCTTGTCCAATATTTTGTTTTTTCTACTATTCTTTGTTCAAACTGCAAAAATCTGAAATAAAAATATAATATAGAAGTATAGGCATCAGCTAACATTTTCTATGGCATATGGTACTTCAGATGCCATATGTACCAGTGTTTAGTGATTCTGGCAAAGAGGCATAGAATGGTGAAATCCAACTGCCAGGATTGCTGAAAACAAATATGTAAATGCTCCAGGGCTTTTGTTATTCATAACATACCTCTAACACAGCACATACAATATGCTGTTCATTCTGTAACTAGTATAACTAATAAACCACATTTTCCTCTGTTATTTTTTAAGGCTTCTCCAAGTTTGTGTGGTCTTCTGCCTCTAACCTTAAATCTCACTACTGAACTCTGCATTTCAGGAAGCTCATATTAATGAAAGAGGCCTAGGGGAATACAGTTTTCCCTTTCCAAGGGCATTTATTTATTTTTCAAATTAAAATCCAAAGTCTTTTACAGGCCTCTTCTATGAAACAAAGAAAGCACTGGGCATGTTCTCTAGACAGCAGGAGTTAGGGGAAGGCAGCTAACACCAGGAAAGGCAAATTTGGGCAGCAGAACAGAAGTGACTTTATTAGGAGGCTAGTCAGTGATTTTCCCAACAGTGAAGTTCTATAGGGAGTCACAAGAGAGGAGACTACAGATACAATTGCTTTGAAAAAGGGAAATGATCATAACTTTTAAGCCCATATAAAATGATCACAGTTTAGAGAATAAAAGTTGACCTTGTTTGTTTTGTTGTTGTTATTTTTCTGCTGCTTTGGGTACAGCTAATGGGAAGCACACGTAATCTCCTCCTTTCTGTTCCACAGAGATATGAAATCCACACAAAGTGGACAGGACAGTAGACGGGCAGCTAGAATACTTAGAGGTCATTACTTTCCATTTGTCCTCAGACAAGCTGTTTAACCTCTTTGAGCCTGTTTCCATATGTATGATGAGGATAATATCTTCTCTGGGGAGATTGCTGTGAGGATAATATGATATAATCTTTGTGGAAGTGCACTTATGTAGCATTATTATTATTAAAAAGAAAGCATCTGTAGATTTGCTGATAGTTTAGAGACTTAAGGAGGCTTGTACTACTTCTGAGTATTTTTCTGTACGCATATAAACCTAGAAGGAATATTGGAAATGGAAAGTTGTGAAACATGCCAGTAACACTGTCAGCAATGAAAGTGTCTCCCTCTAGGTCTAATTCTTTTAGGCGAAAATCAAGTGAAACTGACATTTTGTAGGTCAAAAATGGTCTACTGTATGAAATTTTACTTGTTCCCCTTATCTCTTCCCCAGAATCCCAATAATCTCTCTCACTCTCTCACACACACTCCCATACCCTTTCCTTTCAAGCAGTAACTGGTAACTAGAAGAACAGTCTGCTTTCCATTTCTGTTTAATAGACTCTTCCCTTTCTGTTTAATATCTTCCCAAATTAATCCCCAGATTATTTTGTTTGTAAGCAAGTGTGTATGTTAGTCACTCAGTCGTGACTAACCATGAACTGTAGCCTCCCTGGTTCCTCTGTCCACGGAATTCTCCAGGCAAGAATATTGGAGTGGGTGTGCCTCTAAAATGTGAACCTCTCATTTTCATTGCTGTGCTTCAGTCCAGGTCCTCCTGTCTTATTTATACTATTGAATTACTCTTCTACCTAATATTCAACCTAATAATTCTGTGGTGGCAGCAACAGTAATCTGAGAGCCTTGGGAAAGGGGAGTGAGTTCAGAGTCTGTAGGATCAAGAAACTGTCTCCAGGTTTAGTCTGAAATTCAAGGTATAATCTTGAAGAGATATCAAGTACATTAGTAGAAGACTGGGAGGAGAAGTTAAATGCCTAGGAAATGGGTGCTAAGAGTCATTCCAAAGAGGAAGATAAGGTCAAGAATCAGGGAGCTCTAGGATAAGGTAACAGAACTCCCATTAGAGTTTTTTCGGTTTTCCTCTTTCTCTCCTATTAGAATATAAGCTCCTTGATGGTTGAGACTGTCATATTTATATTCCATCTCCACTGTCTGTTTCCAGGATATTGAGTTAATTAATTCAATGATTGATGTGTACTCGCATTAGAGCAGTTATTGGAATTGCAGGCAGGTTCTGTTGTCTCATTGTCAGACATTGGGACTGAAGATAAACCTCTTCTTACCTATAGGTGAAAATAGTCCAGAAGGATTGTTTCTCTGGGAAACTTGAGGACAGGGAAAAGGAGATGGAGTTATGTTGCAGGGACCTATATAAAAATCCCAAGTGGGCCCGAGTTCCCTAGTATGCTACCATGTAATAATAACTTTTCCTTCCCATGAAAACAGATTAAAACTGGTACATCCCAACTATTTTTCTTAAACAAGGTGTCTCAAGATTGTTGGGCTCCCTTTTGAAAAATTCCAACACTGAATTGGAAGAAAAATGAATTGCTTTTTAAAAAGCTCTTTTGCTTAGGAATTATACTTCATTAATATTTTGATATGTGTAAATCCACATATAAAATAAGGACAACCTTGTCTCTGAATTCCAAGGAAGGTAAAAGGATATTACAGTGAGTTTCATTAGAGGTGAATTCCAAATTTCTGCCCAGAAAAAAATAATAATAAAAAAAAATACTAAATGTAAGAACACTGTCTCTCCTTGCAGCTATGGCATATTGGACAAACACACAGAGAATCAGTAATTAGGAATAAGCAATCCCTCTATCATTGGGGCCCAATTACTGGGGAAATAATATCAATTCTGGGACCATTAACAGTTAAATTTTTTATCCTGAGACAGAGATGTCTAGCTTAGGAAAGCATCCTCAAATGTAACAGAAACTGTGACATATTGTTACCCTAGTTTTATTATTGACCTAGCGTTTGTTAGGAGAAGACAATGGCACCCCACTCCAGTACTCTTGCCTGGAAAATCCCAAGGACAGAGGAGCCTGGTAGGCTGCGGTCCATGGGGTCGCGAAGAGTCAGACATGACTGAGCGACTTCACTTTCACTTTTCACTTTTCACTTTCATGCACTGGAGAAGGAAATGGCAACCCACTCCAGTGTTCTTGCCTGGAGAATCCCAGGGACGGGGGAGCCTGGTGAGCTGCCGTCTATGGGGTCGCACAGAGTCGGACAAGACTGCAGCGACTTAGCAGCAGCAGCGTTTGTTAGATATATCTGCTCTACTAGAGAAGCCCTTCAATAAGAAAAAAATAATAGTGGTGATGAAAGCTCAAAATAGCTTGCCTCTGATCATTAGAAGGAACCAATGTAACACAGACATACTCCAGAGAATAGTACCAACAATCATCAATCAAAATTCTCAGGTGAGACTAGGTCACAGTGCTAGCTTAGCATTTTGGATGAAGAAGTTCAGACTACCCTCCTGAACTTCCAATGAATACATTTTGAAAAATTCAGAAAGGACAGAGAAAAGTGCTTTGTTACAAAGCAGGGCTCCCCAAAACAGTAAACATGCTAACCCAGGGCAGATGCATCAGTTAATCAATTAACAGCTCAATATCCTAGAAGTAGATTCTATAAGAGACACTAGGGATGGAATATAAATATGATACAGTCTCAATCATCAAGGAGGTTATATTCTAGCAGTAGAAAAAGAAGAGGAAAACCAAAAAACCATGGGAGCCTCACAGCCATGGTATGAAGTAGGATGTTCAGGTTGGTCGGAGCAGGCTTCACTGCTCTGGAGGATTATCAGAGATTGATCAGGAGCGATTATCTGAGATTGATCTTGGTGAGGGAAAAAACTCTTGAGAGTCCCTTGGACAGCAGGGAGCTCAAACCAGCCAATTTTAAAGGAAAGCAATCCTGAATATTCATTGGAAGGACTTATGCTAAAGCTGAAGCTCCAATACTTTGGCCACATGATGTGAAGAGCTGACTCATTGGAAAAGACCTTGATGCTGCAAAAGATTGAGGGCAGGAGAAGAAGCGTATGACAGAGGATGAGATGGTTAGATAGCATCACAGACTCAATGGAGAGGAGTCTGAGCAAATTCTGGGAGACAGTGAAGGCCAGGAAAGCCTGGTGTGCTGTAGTCCACGGGGTCACGCAGAGTTGGACATGATTTTGCAATTGAACAACAACATACAGGGAGAGAAGTCATCATAGGCAGAATGAACAGTACATAGTGGAATTTAGAAGGCCAAGAGAATCATACTGGAAAAAGCAAGAAATACAAGATTGGGACTTACGGAAAATATGGGTTATGGAAAAGATAAACTAGGGTGATGAAGAAAAAAGTGGAGATTCAGGAACTTGAAAATACAGTGTGTGTGCTAAGTCCCTTCAGTCATGTCCAACTCTGTGACTCTACGTACTATAGCTGGCCAGGCTCCTCTGTCCATGGGATTTTCCTGGCAAGAATACTGAAGTGGGTAGCCATTTTCACCTCCAGGAGATCCTCCCAGCCTAGGGATGGAACCCCTGTCTCCTGGGTCTCCTGCATTGGTAGGTGAATTCTTTACCACTGCACCACCAGGGAATGCATACATTGGGTTAAAATTGGCATAAGATGGGCACACTTCCAAATGACAACAGGTAGTCAGTATGTCTATAATTCTGGATTTTCACAATCTCCTTGTCTTTTATTCCCTTTTTCCCTCACCCCTCACTTTGCTAGATATCTCTGTAGCTGGTCTACATGGCACTGTGGCATGGTTAAATAGCCGGGGCTTTGAGAGAGGAACTGGTGTTAATCACAGACTGTCGTACATGCCTTCAGGAGTTACACCAAAGACATTTCTTGGATACCCCAAAGCTGCTGGTCATGCTCTTACTCCAGCCTGATTTTGCCCGTTCTTGAAGTGACCAAAAGGAGTAAATCTGCTGGTGAATTGTAGTCAAGGAAAAATTAGAAACAGAAGGGTATTGGTAATATTTCTTTAGATGCAGAGAGAGAAATGGATTGAGTAAACCTTTTGTCATCTACAGAAACAATGCTACTGCTGCTGCTAAGTCGCTTCAGTCGTGTCCGACTCTGTGCAACCCCACAGACGGCAGCCCACCAGGCTCCCCCGTCCCTGGGATTCTCCAGGCAAGAACACTGGAGTGGGTTGCCATTTCCTTCTTCAATGCATGAAAGTGAAAAGCGAAAGTGAAGTTGCTCAGTCGTGTCCGACTCTTAGCGACCTCATGGACTTGCAGCCTACCAGGCTTCTCTGTCCATGGGATTTTCCAGGCAAAAGTACTGGAGTGGAGTGCCATTGCCTTCTCTGACAGAAACAATAGAACTTATTAATAGTCTTGTACTTTAAAACATTCTCTGTTTACACAATGACTATGCCTATTCTCATGGATCACCTAAGACATACAGAGTTGATGCTGAAAAGTGCGTTCTAAATAGAGAAGTGCTGTAGTGAGGAGGTAGAGCTCTGCTTTATTCCAGAAACATGATGTATTTCCTAAGTAAATAATTGTTTATCATTATAAAAATTATCATAATAGCTCATGTGCAAATGTTGCCATTAAAGAATTAAGAAAATATCTCTATATTACATCCATGTTATTTTATAGAATATTTATACATGTATTTGCACATATGTGCACATGCACACATGCACACATGCCCACATGCACAAACACACACAGAGAACATACTTTAGAAAAGAGCCAAACCCCTTTATCACAAATTTTCCAACAGAATAAACAATCTTGAATATAATGCAGAGCTTGCCAAGTCCTGTCAGAAAGCTTTTGTGGCTCAACGCAATTCTCGGATGGCAAAGAACCACTAAAATAACCCCTTCACTCAGACTCTTGTGATTCCCTGCAGGGAGCTTTCATTGCAGTTGTCAGTGTGAAAAAGCAATCAGTTATAATATATAGATACAGGAGGTGAAGGCTTTTGAGTATATGTGTGTGCGTGTGCCTGTGTGTGTGTGCTTCCTCGAATATATATGTATATAGAGGGACAGTTAAGGTCTTTGTTCTAATAAAATATATATGATTAATTGGGAGAAATGGTCTGTTAGGATTTTGGTGTCTTTCTATACAGAAATGAAGATTTCTGTATATAAGGAAGATTTTTGTAATATAACCTAGTTCTGTATAGGTTAATTAATGCATTTTTAGTGTACATTCCATAGGATGAAATAGGCATACTTCCCTTGTGGCTCAGCTCGTAAAGAATCTGCCTGCAATGTGGGTTTTGTCTCTGAGTTGGGAAGATCCCCTGGAGAAGGAAAAGGTTACCCACTTCAGTATTCTGGCCTGGAGAATTCCATGGACTGTATAGTCCATGGGGTTGCAAAAGAGTTGGACAGGAAAGAGCGACTTTCAAATAATAGGATGTAATTTGTTAGGAGATTATGAAGTAAATTAAGAGAGTTGTGACCAGCATTTTACAAAACTAAGGGGAATAGAAGAGCAAACTATGAGAAACTATATTTAGTGTATGTTAAGTATGAGTATTATTTTGTGAAACGTTTGTCTGAGTATGTGTATGTGTGTATTAGACCATAATTTCCACTTACAAAGTGGACTTTTTTAAAGTAACATTTTTAAAATGTTAACATTTTCTGACGTATTAGTTGGCCTTGGCTGACATAACAAAATATCCTCAACTGGGTGGTTTAAACAACATGAGTTAATTTTCCTACAGTGCTAGAGGCTGGAAGTCAGAGATCAGAGTGCTGGCATTGTTGAATCCTGATGAGAACTCTCTCTGGCTTGCAGACAGCTACCTTCTTCACATGGTGAGGAAAGAGAGTAAGCTCTTTGGTATCTTTTTAGAAAAGCACTAATTCTATCATGAGAGCTCTATTCTCATGACCTTATATAAACCTGATCACCTCCCAAGGCCTCTTCTCCAAAAGCCATCATATCGGGATTAGGGCTTCAGCACAAAAAAATTTGGAAGGACATGATGCTTTCGAATTGTGGTGCTGAAGACTCTTCATAGTCCAGGACAGAAAGAAGATCGAATAAGTTATTTCTAAAGAAAATCAATCCTGAATATTCACTTAAAGTACTGTTGCTGAAGCTCCAATTCTTTGGCCATCTAATGCGAAGAGCTGACTCGGAAAAGACCCCATTGCTGGAAAAGATTGAGGGCAGGAAGAGAAGGTGACAGAGGATGAGATGGTTAGATAGCATCACTTACTCAGTGGACATGATTTTGATCAAACTCTGGGAGATAGGAGAGGACAGAAGAGCCTCGTGTGCTGCAATCCATGGGGTAGCAGAGTCAGACACGACTTAGCAACTGAGCGACAACAACAACAAAATTCAGTCCACAGCACTAACATAGAGTTTATACCTTAAATCTTCAGTTTACTGGAGATTTATACCTTAAATCTCCAGTTTGATTCTCAAACTGAGACAGTGAACTCAAGGGGAAGTATTGGATGTATTTTATCTTTATACCCTCCACAGTCCCAGGAGTGTCATACACTTACTGGAAGATCACAAAATAGTTATCAAACTAATGTTGAGAGCTCCAGATGCTTGCATATAAAAGGATAATAAAAATAATAATTTGCATGGATATAGTAGTTACTACTTTTCAGAGTGATTTCTTTCAGTGATCTCAGTGATAATTCAGAATATTTTTTTGGAAGGAAGCATGCAGAATGTTGCATTAGTAAGTTTAATTATTTCTTAAGCTTGCTCCACATTACAGTGGTACACAAATAAGACATTATTTAAGTAGACCCTAATGTTTGTGTTAGGGAAGGACCCAGGTTTTATGGGGGCTGGGGCTTGCAGAATTTTGGAGAATTTCATTAAGAGCAAGGATACAAAATGTTGGGTAGAAAGCTAATTGCAACAGTGAATATTTATTTAAAAGGAAAAAATAAATTGCAAAACTAAAAAATTGACAAATACATAGTTTCCAAATGTGTACTAATAAAATATTGAAATAAAATAGGTATTTGTAGATTAACCTGTATCCTGTGATTTTGCTTAGCTTACTTATTATAATAGAGATAGTTTTTTTTTTTAATAGATTCCTTAGGATTTTCTACATATACCAGGTATTTTTTTTGAAAAAAAAAAAAAAGAATTAAAAAATTCTTTTTTCCCAACATGAGTGAGTGACTTTTAAATTATTATTATTATTTTGCCTTGTTTCACTAGCTAGGATTTTCAGGGAAATATTGAATAAACGTGCTGAGAGTGCCATATTCTAAATAATTTGCCTTATTCCAAAATTACAGGTAAAATAACCAGTTATTCACCACTGAGTATTCTACTGGTGATTTTTTTTTCAGATTATCTTTTAGGTTGAAGAAATTCATTTATATCTATAGTTTGTGGAGAGTTCCATCAGAAATAGATATAGAACTTAGCCATTCATTTTTTGTATTTATTGAATTTATCATTTCAGCAATTTAATTATTATGTTTCTTGGCATGTTTTTTCTTCAAGTTTCTCCTGTTTGGGATTCATTGAGTTAGATTGTGAGTTTAGTATTTTAATCAAATTTGTTTGATTAAAAAAAAAGTTTTCATCCATTATTTTTTAAAATGCTGTGTTCAGTCTCTACCTCATTTTCAGTATTTTCTTCCCTTTTGTCTTTCACTTGCAAAGTTAGTATTGTTATGTCTGATATTTTCTTCCCCAATGTCTAATTTGCTGTTGATCCCATTTCATGTCTTTTTCCCATTATAGATACAGTGTTTCACCTCTCTAGACATATAACTTTTTATATAACTTCCATTTATTTCCTCATTATGGTCATGATTTTATGTTCTTAAATATACAGAGTTTATTTATATTAGCTATTTTAATATTCCTGCCTGCTAATTTCATGTATGGAATTTTTCTGTACATTTCTATAGTTTGATTTTTCTTCTGGTTATGAGTGATATTTTATTGTTTATGTTCATGTCTTGCAATCTTTTATTAGATACCTGGCATTGTGAATTTAGGTTGTTGGTTGATGGATTTTGATTATCTTTTAATGTTAGATTTTTTTCAGATCTGCAGTTAATCAATTATACTTTTTCAAGGTTTGCTAACTGCTATGTCACAAGTTGGAATCAAGATTGCTGGGAGAAATATCAATAACCTCAGATATGCAGATGACACCACTCGTATGGCAGAAAGTGAAGAGGGGCTAAAAAGCCTCTTGATGAAAGTGAAAGTGGAGAGTGAAAAGGTTGGCTTAAAGCTCAACATTCAGAAAACGAAGATCATGGCATCTGGTCCCATCACTGCATGGGAAATAGATGGGGAAACAGTGGAAACAGTGTCAGACTTTGTTTTTCTGGGCTCCAAAATCACTGCAGATGGTGACTGTAGCCATGAAATTAAAAGACGCTTACTCCTTGGAAGGAAAGTTATGACCAACCTAGATAGCATATTCAAAAGCAGAGATATCACTTTGCCAACAAAGGTCCGTCTAGTCAAGGCTATGGTCTTTCCTGTGGTCATGTATGGATGTGAGAGCTGGACTGTGAAGAAGGCTGAGTGCCGAAGAATTGATGCTTTTGAACTGTGGTGTTGGAGAAGACTCTTGAGAGTCCCTTGGACTGCAAGAAGATCCAACCAGTCCATTCTGAAGGAGATCAATCCTGGAATTTCTTTAGAAGGAATGATGCTGAAGCTGAAACTCCAGTATTTTGGCCACCTCATGCGAAGAGTTGACTCATTGGAGAAGACTCTGATGCTGGGAGGGATTGAGGGCAGGAGGAGAAGGGGACGACAGAGGATGAGATGGCTGGATGGCATCACTGACTTGATGGGTGTGAGTCTGGGTGACCTCCGGGAGCTGGTGATGGACAGGGAGGCCTGGCGTGCTGTGGTTCGTGGGGTCACAAAGAGTCGGACACGACTGAGCGACTGATCTGATCTGATCTGATGTCACTTCAGTCATGTCTGACTCTGTGCGATCCCATAGACGGCAGCCCACCAGGCTCCCTTGTTCCTGGGATTCTCCAGGCAAGAACACTGGAGTGGGTTTTCAAGGTTTAATCTTTGCTTATTGGCATAGAGAACTCTTTAGTCGGAGACTAATTTAACTCTGCTACCAAGGTGATGCCCTTCTCAGAATTCCACCTCTTGATCATATATTATGAGATCTTTCCACTCTGACTGATGTGAAGACAAACTATTTCCAGGCTTGTGTGAGCTCCAGAATTGTTTTGTCTATTCCTCTTTGGTATTTCCCCCCTGACCTCACATATTTTTTTCTTAGACATGTACTGACCAATACTCAGCTAAAGACTCAGTGGGATTCATCTGCTGAGGTACAAAGCTCTTTCTATATAGAGCTCCCTCTTTCTCATTACTTTGCTCTACAATTTGTAGATGTCTTGAATGCTATCTCTGTCTTCTCAACTAGGCAATACTGATGATCTTTATTTGAGTTCTTCCTACTTGTTCCATGGACTGGAAACTGTCTCCTAGTAGTAAGCTGATGAAAATGCAGGGCTCACCTTATTTGTTTCTGATATTTCAGGGATCCCACAGTTCTGTGCTGCTTGTTGTCCCATGTCTGTAAACTGTTCATATATCTGTCCACGTGTTAGAATTGGCAGATTCAATCTGGTCTCTGTTATTTCATCTAGTAAGAATTTGAAGTCTACAGTATTATATTTAACATACTCATAGTATTCCATTTTATCAATACCATAAGTTAACTAGTTACCTGTTGTTGGATATTTACATTTTTTTCAATCATAAAATTATTGTGCATAAATATTCTGAAAATTAATATGAATAAATATTTCTGCCTTTGTTTAAATTATTTTAGGTGAAATTTCTGGGTCAAAGGATATAAAAACAAAGACTTTTGTGTAAATTGTATAACTCTTAGTTATTTCATTTAAAATAAGTGCTGAGATTCCTTAGAAACTAAGTAGCCGTCTTCTTCAATATTCAGATTTTAAATAAACTTATATATAATACACGGGGAAGGCAATGGCACCCCACCCCAGTACTTTTGCCTGGAAAATCCCATGGACGGAAGATCCTGGTAGGCTGCAGTCCATGGGGTCGCTGAGAGTCGGACACGACTGAGCAACTTCACTTTCACTTTTCACTTTCATGCATTGGAGAAGGAAATGGCAACCCACTCCAGTGTTCTTGCCTGGAGAATCCCAGGGACAGGGGAGCATGGTGGGCTTCCGTCTATGGGGTCGCACAGAGTCGGACACGACTGAAGTGACTTGGCAGCTTGGCAGCAGCATATATAATACAAAGGAATGCAGTAGGCCAAAATGGAACCTTGTTGCCCAAAGAAGGTAAGTCGAATCATGTGAAAGCTAAATGAGCCTATAACTGAGCCCAGGGTTAGTAGAATGCACAGGTACAGATAATGCTGGACCAGGGGGAAGCTTCACTATAGGGACAGAGTCTGTCTCTGAGGGAGTAGTAGGTGACATGTTCCCAGTGGAATATCATTGGCTACAGGTTCCCATGAAGAAGCAGGAAGGAACTGAGCCAACAATACTCCAGTTCATTGTTCCCAAGTCATTCCATTTCCTGGGCCAGATAAAATTGTGTAAAAAACACCAGCAGTTACACTAATTAAGGCTTCTCAATATAGAATAAAGTAAAGGAGGGAGTAAGAAATGTTTCTCATTAACATTGAGTTAATGGCACCCCACCCCAGTACTTTTGCCTGGAAAATCCCATGGACGGAAGAGCCTGGTAGGCTCCAGTCCGTGGGGTCGCTAAGAGTCGGACACGACTGAGCGACTTCACTTTGACTTTTCACTTTCATGCATTGGAGAAGGAAATGGCAACCCACTCCAGTGTTCTTGCCTGGAGAATCCCAGGGACAGGGGAGCCTGGTGAGCTTCCGTCTATGGGGTCGCACAGAGTCGGACACGACTGAAGCGACTTAGCAGCAGCAGCAGCAATAGTTATCAGTAACTATCCGTAGAAGGCAATGGCAACCCACTCCAGTACTCTTGCCTGGAAAATCTCATGGACAGAGGAGCCTGAGGTTGCGAAGAGTCAGACACGACTGAGCGACTTCACTTTCACTTTTCACTTTCATGAATTGGAGAAGGAAATGGCAACCCACTCCAGCATTCTTGCCTGGAGAATCCCAAGGATGGAGGAGCCTGGTGGGCTGCCGTCCACGGGGTTGCACGGAGTCGGACATGACTGAAGTGACTTAACAACTTAGCAGTAACTTACTATACACCAAGTAACATGTTTCACTAAATCCTCATCTTTAACCCTAAGCAGCAGTACCATTTTATAGGGTAAGCTGAAGATCTGTATGGAGAAGGACCTAGACTTTAAGTAGAGTTCACAGTATTTCTCAGAGTGTGGTTGGCAGGCCACTTGAATCAGAAGAATTTACGTAGCTTTTTAAATTGTAGTAGGCATACAACTTTCAAAATGTGTGGGAAAGTTAAACTTTTATAAGATTTTCATATAACTGGATTTAATTTTTGCTGAGAGCCATTGTTCCTGGTAATGACAGAAGAATTAATCTACTGACCTTGGAATTCATGAATTATCCTGTCTTTGTACCTTTTAGTTTACTCAGAGTTCTGTTCCACCTCCTTTTCCTGAAACTGTACCTAAGTTCCAAAGTTATTTAATGGTTTCAAGGCATCAGAGGTTTGGACTAAGTTGTCCTCCAAGCTCCTTGATCTTTGCTGACCAGGAATTTCACATTCACACCTAATTCTATTCTCTGGCTTAGGGCTCCTTTACCTCTAGTTGGGTAAGCTGCGTCTTTTCTTGGACTCAGGTTGGGTGGGAAAATGGGATGTTATCTGATTCTTCCTCAAATCTATTGCCTATGGTATGGGTCACATATTTTGACATTCACCATAAACCTTTTTTCTCCTTTCAAAATTGTAGGCTCTGTGGAATTAAAAGTTGACTCTAAAATTTTCTTTTGAAAGTTTGCTTTGAAAAGTAATTTCTAATAATAAGACATTTGTTTTTATTATTTTTTGTCCTGAGGTCATGCAACTTCTGACTGAATAAGAGAAGAGCAAAAAGAAAATTTAGTAATCAGATGAAAAACGGGGAGAGAAACCTTAGTTCTTATCTAAAAACATTAGTCTCTTCTGTGAAAATACAGAAGAATATTTTTAATCAAAACCTCCAGCCCTGGCGCCTGGGAATCAACATTGTAGCTGGTTCCCCAGTTTGGACACTGATCTCAGATGGATTCCAGAGGATTTTGAGGAGACGGAGATGATCTAGTAGTGTCCCCTGCCATGACAACTTGGCTGGTCAGACTAGATATAAAATTTTGGTTTGTTAGATGCATGTGGTAGAAAAGCAAGGCGCCTTCCATAAAGTATTTTGTTTTTCACTCTTATTTCTCCATTTTTCCTGGAGCTTTGCTTTCTTCCTCTGTATATTTAGTCTCATTTACCCAAGATGCCACCTCTTCCTTCTCTTAAATGTGGGTAGTGGGTGTGAATGGGGTGGAAAAATGAATAGTTATTGGACATCGATGATGTTCCTGAAACTTTATATGGTCTCAGTTAATCTGCATAACATCCAGTTTATTCTCAGAAAGGTTAAATAAATTGCTCAAGACTGCACAGGTAGCAGGTGGCAGATATGGGATTAAAATCTGAGCCCATCTGGTATCAAAACTGGGCTTTAATTACTTTACTTTGCTGTTCTCCTTGACAGAGGTGTTAGTGATTCCCCTGATTCCTTCATCATCAACATCTCTCCTACTTCCCAGCCATATGGAAGGCCTAATCCTTACTTTTTCTTTTTCCTGTACTAATTATCAGACTGATCTGTAAAAGAAATTTTATATGATGAATAGATTCAAAGGATTGGATCCAGTTTACAGAGTGCCTGAATAATTATGGACGGAGGTTCATAACACTGTACAGGAGGCAGTTACCAAAGCCATCCCCAAGAAAAATAAATGCAAGAAAACAAAGTGGTTGTCTGAGGAGGCTTTACCAATATTTGAGGAAAGAAGAAAAGTGAAAGGCAAGGGAGAATGTGAAAGATATATCCAACTGAATGCAGAGTTCCAGAGAATAGCAAGGAGAGATAAGAAAGCTTTCTTGAGTGAACAATGTAAATAAATAGAGGAAAATAATAGAATGCAAAAGTCTTGAAATTTCTCTTCAAGAAATTTGGAGATATCAAGGGAACATTTCATACAAGGTTGGGCACAATAAAGGACAGAAGCAGTAAAGATCTATCTAACAGAAGCAGAAGAGATTAAGAAGAGGTGGCAAGAATACACAGAACTGTACAAGAAAAGGTCTTAATTACTTGGATAACCACGATGGTGTGATCATTCACCTAGAGCCAGACATCCTAGAGTGTCATGTAGGCTTTAGGAAGCATTACTATGAATGAAGCTAGTGAAAGTGATGGAGTTCCAGCTGAGCTATTTCAAATCCTAAAATATGATGCTGTTAAAGTGCTACACTCAAATTTGGAACTTAGCAGTGGCCACAGGACTGGAAAAAGTCAGTTTTCATTCCAATCCCAAAGAAAGGCAATGCCAAAGAATGCTCAAACTATTATACAATTGTGCTCATTTCACATACTAGCAAGATTGCACTCAAAATCCTTCAAACTAGGCTTCAACAGGACATGAACCAATAACTTCCAGATGTACAAGCAGGTTTAGAAGAAGCAATTCATTGGATCATAAAGAAAGTAAGATAATTCAAGAGAAAACATCTATTTTTGCTTCATTGAGTACACTAAAGCCTTTGACTGTGTGGATCACAACAAACTGTGGAAAATTCTTAAAGAGATGGGAGTACCAGACCTTACCTGTCTCCTGAGAAACCTATACGCAGGTCAAGAAGCAACAGTTAGAACTAGACATGAAACAATTGATTGGTTCAAAATTGGAAAAGATGTACTACAAGGCTGTATATTGTCACTCTGCTTATTTAACTAATATGAAGGCTACATCATGCAAAATGCTGAGCTGTATGAAGCACAAGCAGGAATCAAGATTGCCAGAAGAAATATCAATAACCTCAGATATGCAGATGATATTACCCTAATGGAGAAAGTGAAGAGGAACTAAAGAGCCTCTATGAGGGTGAAAGAGGAGAGTGAAAAAGCTGGCTTAAAACTCAGTATTCAAAAAACGAAGATCATGGCATCTGGTCCCATCACTTCATAGCAGATAGAAGGGGGAAAGTGGAAACAGTGACAGATTTTATATTCCTGGGCTCCAGAATCACTGTGGACGGTGACTGAAGCCATGAAATTAAGATGCTCGCTCCTTGGAAGAAAAGCTATGACAAATCTAGACAGAGTATTAAAAAGCAGATGGGGAACACGTGTACATCCATGGTGGATCCATGGTGATGTATGGGAAAACCAATACAATATTGTAAAGTAAAAAAAATAATAATAATAAATTAAAAAAAAATCAGAGACATGACTTTAGTGTCAAAGGTCCTTATAGTCAAAGCTATAGTTTTTCCAGTAGTTGTGTGCAGACGTGAGAGTTGGACCGTAAAGAAGGCTGAGCGCTGAAGAATTGATGATTTCAAACTGTGGTGCTGGAGAAGACTCTTGAGAGTCCCTTGGGCAGCAAGGAGATCAAACCAGTCAATCCAAAAGAAAATCAGTCTTGAATATACATTGGAAGGACTGTTGCTTAAGCTGAAGCTCCAATACCTTGGCCACTTGATGCGAAGAGCTGACTCCTTGGAAAAAACCCTGATGCTGGGAAAGATTAAGGGCAGGAGGAAAAAGGAGTGACAGAGGATGAAATGGTTGGATGGTATCATCCACTCAATGGAGATTAGTTTGAACAAGCTTCAGGAGATAGTGAAGAACAGGGAAGTCTGGCATGCTGTAGCCCACGGGGTCACAAAGAGTCAGACACTACTGAGCAACTGAACAACAATTGCCTTTTCTGTTTTAGATTTCCAATAATAGTGCCTTTGTTTATATGACAATTTATAAAGTGCTGTGTAAAATTGTGATTTGAGTCATCTTGATTAAACCTGATGTGGGTTTGAAGCTCCCGTTAACACTTGTGTGGACTGTTAAAGTCTGAGATCCCCACAGTTCTTTTCTTTGGACTTCTGTGTTAGGATCCATTTCACAGAGTTTTATAAAACACAGTACTTCTTCATCTGAATGAACTGCTTCAGTTCTAAGGTGTCTAGAGTTTCCCTTTGTGTTATATTTCTTAATGACATTTGGATTCAGAGTGGGTAAATTACGAATTGTCAAGAGAAGACACAGGACATGTATAGGAGAAGTGAGGGGACAAATTTCCAGAGAAAAGGAGAAGGTACAGGGTCAGTTGTTAATTGCCTTTTGTCCTGATGGCTCTTTCAGTTCCCCTGAAGCCCAGGATCCTCTAATGTACAGCCTCACCTCTTTCCTGGTCTCAGGTGAATCTGAGTGTCTGCATCCAAGGGCTCTCCAGCCTGTGTAGCCTGTTGTGCTTAGGATCTTGTCTTTTTCTGCCTTTACATCCCTGGAAAGTGTAAGTGATGTACTCCAGGGTATTATATTATTATAATAGCATTATATTTAAATATATATATCAAAAGCATTTGCCCCTTAATAAATAAAGGAAAGTGAGAATTCAGTTATTCTTTGAAGACATTAAATCTATAAACTGGGGGTACTGTTAACATGAAACTCTTCCTCTGGAGCCCCAACTTAAATGAACAGCATAGATTGTGCTGTGGCAGTATTAAAGCTTGGCAGTAAAAATGATCTCAGTTCCTTGTTTTTAGACAACCCCATGTTATATTACGGTTTGGGCTTCCTTGTTGGCCCAGATGGTAAAGAATCAGCCTGCAATGCTGGAGACACAGGTTCAATCCCTGCATCAAGGAGATTCCCTGGAGAAGGGAATGGCAACCCACTATAGTATTCTTGCCTGGAGAATTCCATGGACAGAGGAGCCTGGCAGACTACAGTCCATGGGATTGCACAGAGTTGGACATGACTGAAACAACTTAGCACAGCACACACATTCAGACAGTCCAAATTTCAGCTTTCTGTGACTCCTCCTCTCCTATCCTATTTGAAATATATCTGGATTCAAGAGAATTTATGCGTGTTTATGGAGGAGGCAATGGCAACCCATCTCATTACTCTTGCCTGGAAAACCCCATGGATGGAGCAGCCTGGTAGGCTGCAGTCCATGGGGTCGCTAAGAGTCGGACACGACTGAGCAACTTCACTTTTCGCTTTCATGCATTGGAGAAGGAAATGGCAACCCACTCCAGTGTTCTTGCCTGGAGAATCCCAGGGACGGGGGAGCCTGGTGGGCTGCCGTCTATGGGGCCGCACAGAGTCAGACACAACTCAAGTGACTTAGCAGCAGCAGCAGCAGCAGCATGATCATGGGATAAGAGATTGTGTTCTCCATGGGTTCTGGGCAATACCCTTCATCCCTCTACACTGTAGATAGATACTCTTATGGAATCAACTGCAGAAGTCTGTCTGAAGCTAGGGAGACTTTTCTGGTCCTTGCTGTGGTCAAGGCACCATGATCTTCCATGTGTAGAAGTGGCTCTACATGAGTGCTTGGTGGTATTGCTGGCCCTCGCAGCATCAGCAATGATGTCACCTCATTTCTCATCTCACCCTAGCAGATCTTCTGGCTTTCAACTCAATTACATCACAGCAGAATTTCTAAATATCTGACAAGCTTCACAGAAGAAGACTCAGAAGGTGCTATTCCTTGCCCCTGTTTTTGTGCCTAAGTGTCACATCACAGTTTCTCATTTCAATCAGCTATCCTGTATTGATGATGGATATCTTAGGTAATGATGTGCCAGAATCCCAAATGAAAAAGGGAAGAAACTTTTTACTTTCTATTCTGTTTACTTGAATTAATATATCTTAATATGCATTCCTGCCCAGAAGCAGCACTAGACACAAATATTTGAGCACACATATTTGGGAGAGGATCTATGGAAACAGCACTCAGTTAAGTTCTGTCGCTCAGTCATGTCCAACTCTGTGACCCCATGGACTGCAGCACACCAGGCTTCCCTGTCCATCACCAACTCCTGGAACTTGCTCAAACTCAATGTCTGTTGAGTTGGTGATGCCATCCAACCATCTCATCTTCTTTCATCCCCTTCTCCTACCTTCAGTCTTTCCCAGCATCAAGATCTTTGCCAGTGAGTCAGTTCTTTGCATCAGGTGGCCAAAGTATTGAAGCTTCAGCTTCAACATCAGTCCTTCCAATGAATATTCAGGACTGATTTCCTTTAGGATTGACTGATTTGATTTCCTTGCATTCCAAGGGACTCTCAAGAGTCTTCTCCAACACCACAGTTCAAAAGCATCAATTCTTTGGTACTCAACTTTCTTTATGGTCCAACTCTCACATGACTACATGACTACTGGGAAAACCATAGCTTTGATTAGATGGACCTTTGTTGGTAAAGTAATGTCTCTGCTTTTTAATATGCCGTCTAGGTTGGTCATAACTTTTCTTCCAAGGAGCAAGCATCTTTTAATTTCATGGCTGCAATCACCATCTATAGTGATTTTGGAACCCAAGAAAATAAAGTCTGTCATTGTTTCCATTGTTTCCCCATCTATTTGCCATGAAGTGATGGAACCTGATGCCATGATCTTCGTTTTTTTGAATGTTAAGCTTCAAGTCAGCTTTTTCACTCTCCTCTTTCACTTTCATCAAGAGGCTCCTTAGTTCTTTTTCACTTTCTGCTATGAGGGCAATGTCATCTGCATATCTGAGGTTATTGATATTTCTCCTTGAAATCTTGATTCCAGCCTGTGCTTCATCCAGTCTGGCATTTCACATGATGTACTCTGCATATATGTTAAATAAGTAAGATGACAATATACAGCTTTAATGTACTCCTTTCCCAATTTTGAACCAGTCAATTGTTTCATGTCTGGTTCTGTTGCTTCTTGACCTGCGTATAGGTTTCTCAGGAGACAGGTAAGGTCTGGCACTCCCATCTCTTTAAGAATTTTCCAGTTTTTTGTGATCCCCACAGTCAAAGGCTTTAGCATAGTCAATGAAACTGAAGTAGACATTTTTCTGGAATTCTCTTGCTTTTTCTATGATCCAAGAGATGCTGGAAACACTGCTAGGAGAGTAAGAAATCAAGACCAAGAAGAAAAGACAGCCAATATAAAGTGCATTACCAAGCCACTTAAAATATCATTTGAAACAGAGTAGAACAAAAGTCTCAAAGGTAACAGGAGTTGGGTTGTTCTTAGGTGGCATTCATTTTCAAAAATCCTGTCTGCTGTGTGTGGAGGCAAGACCAAGCTTTGATGGTTAGAGAAAGCCATCAGATAAGGAGATGAAGGTGCTGTAATTTGAAGTCAAACTTCAAATATAAGATGAAGTCTTACATCTTACAGATGCTAAGAGCTCACAGAATTCCAGCTGAGTATTTAAAAAATAGGAGGTCCAGTGGTCATGTATTTACTTCTTTCATTATAAATAATGTTTCCACTGTATCAGTATTATCTGTCTTGGTATCCAACATCCTTGTGAACATTTGCATATTTCACTTTTATTAGTGTAAAATTTCTGTATAAGTCACTCTGGGAAAGTATTAGGGGAATCACAGTTGTATATACTTGTAGTGTAAAGATCCTTCCTCAAGGAGATTGAATTCCCTTTTGATTATTGGCCTCTGGGTCTAAGAACTGGCTAAGATCTTGAAACTAGGTGAAGAATCCTGACATTTAATTGTAGTAACTGATACCAAACTTCTGCTTACTCACTCTTTTTTTTAAATTAAATTTTATTTTGCTTAACTTTACAATATTGTATTGCTTTTGCCATACATCAAAATGGATCCGCCACCAGTACACCCGTGCTCCCCATCCTGAACTCTCCTCCCTCCTCCCTCCCCATACCATCCCTCTGGGTCGTCTCAGTGCACCAGCCCCAGGCATCCGTTATCAGGCATCGTACCTGGACTGGCGACTCGTTTCAGATATGATATTATACATATTTCAATGCTATTCTCCCAAATCATCCCGCCGTCTCCCGGTCTCAAGAGTCCAAAAGTCTGTTCTATACATCAGTGTTTCTTTTGCTGTCTCGTAAACAGGGTTATTGTTACCATCTTTCTAAATTCCATATATATGCATTAGTATACTGTATTTGTGTTTTTCTTTCTGGCTTACTTCACTCTGTATAATAGGCTCCAGTTCCATCCACCTCATTAGAACTGATTCAAATGTATTCTTTTTAATGGCCAAGTAATACTCCATTGTGTATATGTACCACAGCTTTCTTATCCATTCATCTGTGGATGGACATCTAGGTTGCTTCCATGTCCTGGCTATTGTAAACAGTGCTGCTATGAACATTGGGGTACATGTGTCTCTTTCAGTTCTGGTTTTCTCAGTGTGTATGCCCAGCAGTGGGATTGCTGGATCATAAGGCAGTTCTATTCCCAGTTTTTTGAGGAATCTCCATACTGTTCTCCATAGTGGCTGTACTAGTTTGCATTCCCTCTTGATCTTTTTTGGTTATACAGGTGAAGCAATACCCACATTATCTGCCAGGTTAATCTCTTGGAACGCTAAGGTCTACTAGCTATTTTCATATGGCCTCTGTGGGCAAGAATCCCTCATTGTCACCCCAACTTTGCTGCCTGCGTCCATCTTGCTTCAGGAAGTTAAGTGCTGTCACCTGGTCTCACCTATCTTCCCCATTGCATGTAGGGAACCCAGTAACTTAAAGAGGATTGCCATTCTACTCAGTGACGCCTGCGCCTTCCTTACTGCATTAACAAGGGGAATGTCCTTTGGACCCTCCTATACCACTCTTATGGCTGAAAGTGAAGAGGAACTAAAAAGCCTCTTGATGAAAGTGAAAGAGGAGAATGAAAAAGTTGGCTTAAAGCTCAACATTCAGAAAATGAAGATCATGGCATCTGGTCCCATTACTTCATGGGAAATAGATGGGGAAACAGTGGAAACAGTGTCAGACTTTATTTTGGGGGGCTCCAAAATCACTGCAGATGGTGATTGCAGCCATGCAATTAAAAGATGCTTACTCCTTGGAAGGAAAGTTATGACCAATCTAGGTAGCATATTTAAAAGCAGAGATATTACTTTGCCAACAAAGGTCCTTCTAGTCAAGGTGTGGTTTTTCCTGTGGTCATGTATGGATGTGAGAGTTGGACTGTAAAGAAGGCTGAGCGCCGAAGAATTGATGCTTTTGAAGTGTGGTGTTGGAGAAGACTCTTGAGAGTCCCTTGGACTGCAAGGAGATGCAACCAGTTCATTCTGAAGGAGATCAGCCCTGGGATTTCTTTGGAAGGAATGATGCTAAAGCTGAAATTCCAGTACTTTGGCCACCTCATGGGAAGATTTGACTCATCGGTAAAGACTCTGAATCTGGGAGGGACTGGGGGCAGGAGGAGAAGGGGAAGACAAGAGGATGAGATGGCTGGATGGCATCACTGACTCGATGGACATGAATTTGAGTGAACTTCAGGAGTTGGTGATGGACAGGGAGGCCTGGCATACTGCGATTCATGGAGTCACAAAGAGTCAGACACGACTGAGCAACTGAACTGAACTGAAAGAATGGAGAAGCCTGGTGTGCTGTCGTACATGGATGGGGTCGCAAAGAGTTGGATGTGACTTGGCGACTGAACAACAATGACAAAGGAACATAGCTAATGATCTCTGGTTATAAATAAAATAATTTATTGTAACATGTCCATTTCTCTGGGCCTTTTGCCTCCATCATAACTACTCTGCCAAGGCAATTCTATTTCATTTACTGTAGGCCACTATCATCTGTCATCTCCACATTCAAAGACCTATCTCAGCAACATGCTACAATGGGCTCAAAGCATCTTTGTTCCCAGTGTCCAGAGTCATGAGAGAGTGTTTGTAGATCAAAACTCATGACTCAAAACTGCTTTATATTTGCTTTATATACTATACTCTCTCAGATCCATTCTTGGGCTCATTTTCTTGGTTCCTATGGTAACAAAATATTCAGGTTCTGTGGCTTTTTTGGTAAATAACCTCTTCCTTTCTAACAGAGACTACTTCCCTAATTTAGCCTGGACTGAGAGTTGTTCCTCATTATTCTTCTAAAAGAGTGGTTCTGGGAGTGTGGTGTCCAGACCATCGGCATTAGCACCACCTGGGAGTTTGTTAGCAGTGCCAACACCCAAGTCCCATCCTAGACCTACTGAATCAGAGCCTATGGGGGGTGATGGCTTAATAATCTGTGATGTAACAAGTACTCTGGGTGATACTGATAAATGTTGAAATTTGAGGACCATTCATCTAGAAGCTGGGCTTCCCTGGTGGCTCAGATGATAAAGAATCTGCCTGCAGTGCAGGATACCTGAGTTTAATCCCTGGGTTGGGAAGACGCCAGGAGGAAGGCATGGCAACCCACTCCAGTATTCTTTCCTGAAGAATCCCATGGACATAGGAACCTGGAGGGCTACAGTCCATGGGGTCGCAAAGAGTGGGATATGACTGAGCAACTAAGCATAGCACATCTAGAAGCCATGACCAGCAGTGGGGCAGATCTTGAGGAATGCAGACATCATCTGTGGGTCATCTGCCTTACGTGAGGACCTCTCATGGTTTCCAGGCAACAAGAGGCTGTGATCCTCTACCAAGGAGGAAACAGTTGCTTTGGCTACCAATTTTTAGAGGATGTAATGGTTGAAGATTCTTATGTGTATAAACCCAGACGTTCTTGTTCCAGATTTTAGATTCTCTTTCTTCCCATCAGGGCCATGAATTTAGCATAGAGACTTGCCAGAGGATTGTAAATTCAGCTTTTATTTGTGATGGTTACTTTCTTAGTAAGATACAACCTCATTTTCAGCTTAGTCTGTTTTCTGGCTGTGGATGAGGAGTCTCTTTGAATACTGCCATAACAGGACGGTAGCTTTCACACTGTGTTTTGAGTTGATAGCTCCCTCATATGACTTTATGATCTTCTTTCTTTGTCACTTTGATTACACAACAACGTCTCCATGGGTATTATCATTATCACTGTCCCTTTTGCCTCTCAAAACTCAGAGAAGTTGTATAAGCTAGTGCTTCTCTTCTACATGAATCCCATCCCAAGTCACCATAGCTAGCCTCTAATTGTGTTGTTACAGTACTATTGGAGTTACCATCATCTCATTTCTGTCTTAGTTTGAGTTCCTCTAGAAGAGTATTCTGGACATGAACTTGGGCAAAAGCCAGGATATGGCAAGGGACAGAGAGGCCTGGCATGCTGAAGTCCATGGGGTTGCAAAGAGTCAGACATGACTTGGTGACTGAACAACAGCAACAGAAGACTATTCTAAGACAAACATTCAATTTCATGCAGATTTGTTTGTTTGTTGTTTAGTTGCTAAGTAGGGTCCAACTCTTTTGCGACCCTATGGACTGTAGCCTATCAGGCTCTTCTGTCCATGAGATTTCCCAGACAAGAATACTGGAGTGAGTTGCCATTTCCTTCTCCAGGGGATCTTCTCAACCCAGGCACTGAACCCATGTCTTCTTCACTGGCTGGTGGATTATTTACCACTGAGCCACCTGGGATGCCTTCATCCAGATTTAGCAACTCTCATTTCTGCCCCAAATTGTGGCACATGGCCTAATTGAACTGATGATGACTATTTTTTTCTACTATAATGGGAAACAATTATAGAGGAGGGGAATAGAAGTAGATATACTGAATTAGCCAAACAGTAATGTTTGTCCCAGAATGTATGCAAAAAACATTACATACAAACATACACCCACACATGTCTGAAAATGTATATGTATTTTGTTCTAACTTCCATTCATATAACAATCACATCTTTTAAAGTGTAGAATGAGGAGCAGACTGATGGTAAAAAAAGGTGGTAGAAATTACAGAAAGTGGTATATCCATCTATAGAAGAAGGGCAGCAGAGAGTGGATGTGCTCCATAATATCAGCAATGATTTGTGGGGTTGGAGAAGTTCCATATAGACTTTTTTTCTTCACATACAAGAATTTTTGAACGGGCAAAGGTTTAGAATACAAAGTCTTTGCACAGTAGATCACTGAGAAGCTGCTAAATCACAAACTAAATAAATAATGGAATGCACAAAACTGTGAGAAAAGAGAGGTGCATATAAAGATTGCTCAATAGTATTTACTGACCAGAAATGAGTTTGAATTTTTAGTGTGTAGACCTGGCTGCTTAGGCTAAATCAAGGACATATTCATGTCCTTTTTTAGGAGACAGGTGAGGTTTACCTGCCTGGTTGCCTTTCATGTAATGAGAGTTCTTAGTACTTTGCAAACCTTTATTTTGAAAAAGTGAGATAACACAACATAATGTTTAAAATGGTGTTAAGTTAGAAAAATTAATTTGGAACTTGACTCTAAAAAGGAAAACTTTTTCCATATCTTTCTCTAAAATTTAGTAACAGTATTAGCACTCTTTCCTACAACAACATAAATGTATGTACCTCCAATGCTTAGAATTTTATTTCTGACAGCCTGCACCACGAAAAGAAATCACACTTCCTTTGACAGTGGCTGTTTCAATGTCTTCAAGCAGTAAAAAGTCAGGATTAGAAACAGCAGGTCTAAAACATATAGCTTTTGTTAGAGAGTAAAATGTTTTTAGGAACATCATGGGATGATGACTAAAAGGATAAAGAAACCAATGAAGTTCAATTTATGAAAACCTGAGTTTCAAAACACAATATAAATTACTATTAATTAACCATAAATTGAATGTGTGAAAGCCCATGAATTCATAATGACATGCCAAAAAGTTAAAACTATGAAAAACTTGAAAACAAAAAGATGATGAGAATATAGCAGAATAAGACTTTTTAAAATCTTTTAATAAGTAGAGAAAAACTGTTCATTTTATTATCCATATGAATTTTCACAAAATATAGGTGTTTGTTTTTCTCTAAGTAAATAGAGAAGAGTGAATGCAGAGAACAGTAATTAAAATAAATAACCAGTCCTGGTGGTTACCCATCGTACTGACATACAACCAGAGGGAAACACACTAACAAAGTAGAAAGAGGCTTTATCTGTGTATATGGAGATGCCAGATAAGCCAAAGGTTCTGCAAAGGAGGTTTACCTTCACATAATTAACTCTTTAGCTGAGTGATGAGATTTTTAGGTGGCTCTGTTAATTATGGTGAAACAGCTAAGATATTAGTAAATTTCCAGTCATCGTAGGTAGCCTTCTAGGATGACCCTTGTCTCCTGGCATTCATATCCTCGTGTGACCAGCTTCCTTTAAGGGAGGGCCTTACCAGGTTACTCACATCTAATGAAGAGAACATGCAAAAGTGATGTGATATCACTTCTTAGATTAGGTTTTGAAAAGACTGATTGACATCATTATTGTCCCTTTCTGGCTTTACTGGTTTGTTTTCTCTAATGAGGCTAGCTGCCTCAGTTGCGAGTTTCCCTATGGAGAACCCCGTGTACCAGGGAACTGAGGTAACTTCTTGTTAACAGCCAGTGAAGAACTGAGACTCTCAGCCTTACAGCCAGAAGAAACTGAATTCTACCAACAGGAAAATGAATGGGCATGCGAACTCATTGAGTTGAGCCTTGTACTGACTGTATCCTTGGTGATTGCCATTGAGAGACCCTGAGCCACAGGACCACTGAACCATGCCCAGATTCCTGACCCTCAGGAACTGTGATAATAAATGGTGGTGTTGAAAGCCACTAAGCTTTTGAATAATCTGATGTGGTAACAGATTATTAATACGCCAACAATGATAATGCCAGAGAAATGAAGCTTCTCTGTGTTCTTGTTCCATGTCCCAGTCAGGAATCTTGGTAGATAATCCAGAGTTTGCTACTTGAACTAGAGACACCAGTTTTTCATTCTGTTAAGATTTCTACTTAGGACTATGTAGTGAGGTTTGCTAACCTCACTATAAACTGTATTTGGGAAGAAGAAGAATAAGAATTAGGATAAGAATAGAATAATAAAGGAAAAATATGTAAGAATTTAAAATACCAGGAAATAATTAGCTGGTTTTAGTGTATGGTGGTGAAAGTCACTCAGGTGTGTCCGACTCTTTGCTACCCAATACAGTCCATGGAATTCTCCAGGCCAGAATACTGGAGTGGGTAGCCTTTCTGTTCTCCCAGGGATCTTCCTAACCCAGGGTTCAAACCCAGGTCTTCCAGAAGGCAGGTGGATTCTTTATCAGCTGAGCCACAATTCAAATCACTGTTACTTTGTGCAAGGCATTAATAGATTCTAATATAATTTGGGCATTAAGAGGTTCTACTAGAATACATTGTAATGTAGTAATATTAAGATTCTAATGATAGAATTTCTGAATTATCTTTTAATGGTCATTATTAAAACCATATAACATTAACTATTGGTCAATAATCAAAGATGAGTTTCTTGACTATTTGATATATTATTGAAATGGTTACTGCTAGGTGACTAAAGCCGAATCCTACTGGAGATCCTCTGCAGAATCATGTAAAGTGCACATAAACTTTTCTTTCTAAAATATTGATACAGGAAGCCTAAACTTTTATCCAGTGAGTCTCTCCATTTGGTTGAGGGTTATCCTTGGAAATCCTTGTATTTCTGGCTACCCAGGAATTCTAATTCAAATGAAAGAACTCAGAATAACTCATTCTTGAGTTACTAGTGGCCAGTAATTACTTTGTAACCTCCCATGTTATACTCACCCTATCAAATACTTTTTTCTCTTAGAAACTCGAAGTAGACAATGGTAAGGGTACCATTACCAATGGTAAGGAGACTGGTCTGTCACGTCTGATGGTTCTAAATCAGTTGGGGTTGGGTATTTTGCCTTTGCCCCATTGCTAAATGTTCACTCCATGTGGAAAGCATTTAATTAGTGCAACGTTCATGCCCTCTGCCTACGCCCTTACTCCTCCCTTAGAGAGGAATGAGTGACCTATCTGATAGTTGAGTTTGGAAGGAGAAACTAGGCAAACATAATTTATTCCTCTCAACTCCCATTTCTCCTGGGATCTAGCTGTAAAGGAAAAAAACACAAAACACATGTACAGTTTGACTCTCCCTGGAGTAAGTTTTACAGGGGTAGGTCTCTCCACTCAGGGATGCCTATGGAAGTAAATTATTCCCTGAAATTAATTGAGTAAATATAAAGAAAGGCCTTGGCCTGTAAGCCAGTCTAAGGGATTAAAGTGATATTTTAGTTTCTAGCTGCTTGATTCCCATTTATAATTTTTAACTTTTAAAAAATTTATTTTATGCTTATTTTTGGCTAGGCTGGGTCTTTGCTTTGCCTGAGCTTTCTCTAGTTGTAGCAAGTGGTGGGTTTCTCACTGCAGTGGCCTCTTTTGTTGCAGAACACGGGCTCTAGGCACTTTTCTTCCCAAAATAAGGTTGTGGTTTCCAGGCTCTAGAGCACGGGCTCAGTAGTTGTGGTGCATGGGCTCAGTTGCTTCATAGCATGTGGAATTTTCCCAGATCTGGGATCGAACCTGTGTCCCCTGCATTGGCAGGCGGATTATTATGCACTGCACCACAGAGGAAGTCCCTGTTTTTCTCTAATTAGTCCAAAAAGTGGTTATGAAAAGAAGGGGGACTTCCCTGGTGGCTCAGACAGTAAAGCATCTGTCTACAATGTGGGAGACCCAGGTTTGATCCCTGGGTTGGGAAGATCCCCTGGAGAAGGAAATGGCCATCCACTCCAAGACTATTGCCTGGAAAATCCCATGGACAGAGGAGCCTGGTGGGCTACAGTCCATGGGGTCGCAAAGAATCAGACACGACTGAGCGACTTCACTTCTTCACCCCAACATTGTCCTACCTTCAAATCATAGAAACAGTTTGAAATTTCCTAAAACAGATCTTCCTTTTTGTATATCAGAGATCAGATCAGTCGCTCAGTCGTGTCCGACTCTTTGCGATCCCATGAACCGCAGCACGCCAGGCCTCCCTACCCATCACCAGTATATAGTTACTTACAAATGATGACAACTGCCATGTTACGTAACTTCCTGTTGCGAATGTAGTTCCTCTTCCACAAATCTTAACGTCTACAGTTGGATTTGCATTTTTAACAAAATCAGGCATCTATTTCACAACTTTGTTAGACCTGTGATGTACTTTTTAGTCATTCTTCTATAATTTAACTTCCTCACAAAATCCATGTTTTTGGACATTCTTAATAGATAAAAGTACTGCATTTCGGACTCTTTCGTTGACCATGATGGCCACTCCATTTCTTCTTAGGGATTCCTGCCCACAGTAATAGATATAATGGTCATCTGAGTTAAACTCACCCATCCCAGTCCATTTTAGTTCGCTAATTCCTAGAATGTCAACATTCACTCTTGCCATCTCTTGTTTGACCACTTCCAATTTGTCTTGATTTATGGACCTGACAGTCAAGGCTATGGTCTTTCCTGTGGTCATGTATGGATGTGAGAGCTGGACTGTGAAGAAGGCTGAGCGCCGAAGAATTGATGCTTTTGAACTGTGGTGCTGGAGAAGACTCTTGAGAGTCCCTTGGACTGCAAGGAGATCCAACCAGTCCATTCTGAAGGAGATCAACCCTGGGATTTCTTTGGAAGGAATGATGCTGAAGCTGAAACTCCAGTACTTTGGCCACCTCATGCGAAGAGTTGACTCATTGGAGAAGACTCTGCTGCTGGGAGGGATTGGGGGCAGGAGGAGAAGGGGATGACAGAGGATGAGATGGCTGGATGGCATCACTGACTCGATGAATATGAGTCTGAGTAACCTCCGGGAGTTGGTAATGGACAGGGAGGCCTGGCGTGCTTCGATTCATGGGGTCGCAAAGAGTCAGACACGACTGAGCGACTGATCTGATCTGATCTGAATAGATAAAAAGTATTTTTCTTTTATTTGTTAGTAACATTCATGCCACCCATGGTTAACATTGCCAATTGTCACTATGACAAATTGCTTTTTTATTCAGGTATTAAAATTTTTAAATTTTTAATGGAATTAAAATCTATTTTACATGACTATTTGATGACAAGTGTGTTAATTAAACCCCTGCTAATTTGCATTCCCTTAAAGCTGAGACGAGATAAGGATGCTGCTAGTTTATTTGATTAGGGAAGGTGACAGGTCCTGGCTAGAAGCCATGAAAATGAGGCAGGGAAGGAGGCAAAGTCCACAGAGGGCATCAGTATTCCCAAGCTAGTTTCTGCTCTGTGCCACTGGAACTCATTTCTGCTGAGGATCCTCTGGAGGAACCACATAGAACGCAGTCAGAATTTTCCCTCCAGAGGATGGGAGACCAAGGGGCCAGGTCATCTGCCTGATGATTCTCTTCCTCAATTAACTGAGGGTTGTCCTTGGGAGGATTAACTCACTGCCAGCTTCTGGGCTGCCCCTTGTGCAGGCAGAATGAAGAAAGATGGAGTAATACAGTGGGGCCTTGGTGGGCTGCGGATCCTTGTAGCTAACACAGAATCTGTCCAGCACAGCTTTGACTGACACTCAGGATGAACTGAAAGAAAGTGGCACAGGGCTCTGCTTTACATATTACCCAGAAAATATTCAAAATAGAGCAACCATTTGCTAAATTCATCCTATCAACCTTAACTGTTGACCTAGTTTGGCTAAGCAAGTGTTTGCTTTTATCACACCAAATTCAAATGAAGTTGCTTTGAGTTCCTCCAAATTCCAGAGGGGTCAGATATATCTATTGCTCTCCATTGATCCAGTTAAGATTTCCTTTATGTTGCACTGACTTTGAGTCAGTGATGTGTATTATTGAAGTAGCAATTGCATATTGATATTGTCTTAACACAAGTTACAGTTCATCAAATTGGTCCTTGTAGGGAAATTGCTGCTTCTTTTTACTCCTGATATGTGTATCTCTGGTACCAAAGTTGGAATTGTCTTGTGATCTCAAGATGATGATTATCTTGTTGTGATTTACTTTACAGGAGTGAAATCAGGGTTTCATAGATCACAAAGTACATTCTGTTTTGAATGGTTCGATTGACAGGGAAAGAAAACTGAATTTGGAAGGGAACTGAATTTGAAGACTTAGGTTATTGAGTGCTGGGTGCTGAAGACAATACCTCTCTTGGAAGCCAGCCAGCATCTGGATAGGATGAGAACTTAAACTCTGGTAATTTTTTTTTTCAAAGCTCATAGTCCAGATCCTCTAGATTCCATTTCTTTCTGTGTATTTTTGTTTGTTATTGCTGCCTTTGGCATTAAATAAAATCATGTTGAAATGTTTCCATCCATTTTCTCTCATGCTCTTGGATATGATGTAAAAGATTTGATGTTCACAACTGTCCCTCTGTGTTCAGGGATAATAGCATCCATATCTTACGTCTTGGTTTAGGAGTCAGGGACTCTCCAGTCTACACAGGGGAGACTTACCCTTCTTTGTTTTTTGATAAAAATGCAGTAGTTTCCCACTGGGTCTGACTATGAATAGTTAAGGATGTCTTTAAGTATTGTTTCACCCTTTATAGCAGTTGATTTAATTCATTTGTTTTCTGAATAACATTGACTCAAAACCATCTCTTGCACTGAAATAGCAATTATAGATTTTAATTCTTCTTCATACATTGTTTTAGTTTATTCAAGCACTTTATATCAGGAATTAGTTCAGAGGCTGATCTCACTAGCAGCTTTATAAATGATGTGGAAAAGAAAGTGTTCACAATGAAATTCCCAAGTTTGCCAGTAACATTAAGCTCTTCTCATTAATAAAATTTCAAGTTGGTGGGGATAAACTGCAGGAAGACCTCATTAAGCTGTGCTAGTGGACAGAAAATTTACATATGAATCTCAGAATAAGATTAAGATAATGAACCAATATGTTTGTGCTCAGTTGCTTCAGTTGTATCTGACTCTTTGCGACTCCACAGACCATAGCCCACCAAGCTCTTCTGTCCTTAGGATTATCCCAGCAAGAATACTGGAGCCAGTTGCCATGCCCTCTTTCAGGGGATCTCCCCGACCCACGGGTCGAACCCACATCTCCTGTGTTGCAGACGAGTTCTTTAGCTACTGAACCATGTGCTTAGGAAGCAAATAATCCAAACTACACTTGCAGAGTAATGGACTTGTATCTAACCTTATAACTCAGCGGTTATTGTAGACTCTTCTCTGAATACTGTGTTGAATCTATTAAAGGCAGATGAAGTTCTGACAGTCACCAGGAATGGAAAGGAAACAAAATATAACACAGTATCTTATTTTTCAGAAAATTATGCAAATTTGAATAATGTGCAAATGTGCCTGTTCTTAATATCTATGGGTTGGATTACAATATGCAAGATTATAATGAAAAATGAAGCACTAAAGGTAAGACACCCAAAAAACATTTCCTTTTCATTATAGGGAACTGGAATGCAAAAGTAGGAAGTCAAGAAACACCTGGAGTAACAGGCAAATTTGGCTTTGGAATACGGAATGAAGCAGGGCAAAGACTAATAGAGTTTTGCCAAGAAAATGCACTGGTCATAACAAACACCATCTTCCAACAACACTAGAGAAGACTCTATGAATGGACATCACCAGATGGTAGACAACAAAATGAGACTGATTATATTCTTTGCAGCCAAAGATGGAGAAGCTCTATACAGTTAGCAAAAACAAGACCAGGAGCTGACTGTGGCTCAGACCATGAACTCCTTATTGCCAAACTCAGACTGAAACTGAAGAAAGTAAGGAAAACCACTAGACCATTCAGGTATGACCTAAATCAAATCCCTTATGATTATACAGTGGAAGTGAGAAATAGATTTAAGGGCCTAGATCTGATATAGTGCCTGATGAACTATGGAATGAGGTTTGTGACCGTGACATTGTACAGGAGACAGGGATCAAGACCATCCCCATGGAAAGGAAATGCAAAAAAGCAAAATGGCTGTCTGGGGAGGCCTTATAAATAGCTGTGAAAAGAAGAGAAGCAAAAAGCAAAGGAGAAAAGGAAAGACATAAACATCTGAATGCAGAGTTCCAAAGAGTAGCAAGAAGAGATAAGAAAGCCTTCTTCAGTGATCAATGCAAAGAAATAGAGGAAAACAATAGAATGGGAAAGACTAGGGATCTCTTTAAGAAAATCAGAGATACCAAGGGAACATTTCATGCAAAGATGGGCTCGATAAAGGACAGAAATGGTATGGACCTAACAGAAGGAGAAAATATTAAGAAGAGATGGCAAGAATACACAGAACTGTACAAAAAAGATCTTCATGACCCAGATAATCACGATGGTGTGATCACTGATCTAGAGCCAGACATCCTGGAATGTGAAGTCAAGTGGGCCTTAGAAAGCATCACTATGAACAAAGCTAGTGGAGGTGATGGAATTCCAGTTGAGCTATTTCAAATTCTGAAAGATGATACTGTGAAAGTGCTGCACTCAATATGCCAGCAAATTTGGAAAACTTAGCAGTGGCCACAGGACTGGAAAAGATCAGTTTTCATTCCAATCCCAAAGAAAGGCAATGCCAAAGAATGCTCAAACTACCGCACAATTACACTCATCTCACACGCTAGTAAAGTAATGCTCAAAATTCTCCAAGCCAGGCTTCAGCAATATGTGAACCGTGAACTTCCTGATGTTCAAGCTGGTTTTAGAAAAGGTAGAGGAACCAGAAATCAAATTGCCAACATCCACTGGATCATCGAAAAAGCAAGAGAGTTCCAGAAAAACATCTATTTCTGCCTTATGGACTATGCCAAAGCCTTTGACTGTGTGGATCACAATAAACTGTGGAAAATTCTGGGAGAGACGGGAATACCAGACCACCTGACCTGCCTCTTGAGAAATCTGTATGCAGGTCAGGAAGCAACAGTTAGAACTGGTCATGGAACAACAGACTGGTTCCAAATAGGAAAAGGTATACATCAAGGCTGTATATTGTCACCCTGCTTATTTAACTTCTATGCAGAGTACATCATGAGAAATGCTGGACTGGAAGAAACACAAGCTGGAATCAAGATTGCAAGGAGAAATATCAATCACCTCAGATATGCAGATGACACCACCCTTATGGCAGAAAGTGAAGAGGAACTAAAAAGCCTCCTGATGAAAGTGAAAGTGGAGAGTGAAAAAGTTGGCTTAAAGCTCAACATTCAGAAAATGAAGATCATGGCATCTGATCCCATCACTTCATGGCAAATAGATGGGGAAACAGTGGAAACAGTGTCAGACTTTATTTTTCTGGGCTCCAAAATCACTGCAGATGGTGACTGCAGCCATGAAATTAAAAGATGCTTACTCCTTGGAAGGAAAGTTATGACCAACCTAGATAGCATATTCAAAAGCAGAGATATTACTTTGCCAACTAAGGTCCGTCTAGTCAAGGCTATGGTCTTTCCTGTGGTCATGTATGGATGTGAGAGTTGGACTGTGAAGAAGGCTGAGTGCCGAAGAATTGATGCTTTTGAACTGTGGTGTTGGAGAAGACTCTTGAGAATCCCTTGGGCTGCAAGGAGATCCAACCAGTCCATTCTAAAGATCAGCCCTGGGATTTCTTTGGAAGGAATGATGCTAAAGCTGAAACTCCAGTACTTTGGCCACCTCATGCGAAGAGCTGACTCATTGGAAAAGACTCTGATGCTGGGAGGGATTGGGGGCAGGAGGAGAAGGGGACGACAGAGGATGAGATGGCAGGATGGCATCACTGACTCAATGGACGTGAGTCTGGGTGAACTCCTGGAGTTGGTGATGGACAGGGAGGCCTGGCGTGCTGCGATTCATGGAGTCAGAAAGAGTCAGACACGACTGAGGGAATGAACTGAACTGAATTGAAAGATAAGACATCAGATGCAATCAAGAAGAATGGCAATCCTGGGACTTCCCTGGTGGCTCAGTGTTAAAGAATCAGCCTGCAATGGAGGAGATGCAGCAGGAGCCACCTGGAGAAGGAAATGGCTAACCACTCCATTATTCTTGCCTGGGAAATCCCATGGACAGAAGAGCGAGGCTGGCTACAGCCCATCGGGTCACAAAAGAATAGGACTTAGCGGCTAAACAAAAACAAGCCATATAAATGTAGACTAGAAAGATATAAACTCCAATATAGAATGGCAAAGTTTGAAAGGAGAGCCAAAACCTTCAAATCCTTAAGGGTTCTCTTTTGTTTATGAAAACTAGGCAACTCTCTTAGAAGAGGCAAAATGAAGACAACCAAAGGAATTTTTAATGGATAGATTCAGCAGAGAGTGAATTTATGAAACTCTTTTTGTAGAGAGAAGTTCTTGATGAAAGTAGAATTTCCAAAAAGAATTTAATACTTGGTAATATGCACTTGGGTTATTTAAGGGGGAAATAATGATTGTGAATTTATTTTTAGTGTTTAAACTGAATATTCTTGTTATTTATCCCTTGGTGTCCATCATAGACAAAGAAAGAAAAAAAAAAAAAAAAAAACCAGCAGCTTCTCAGGAGTAGTAGTTTCTAGAGTTGAGAAGTTAAAAATGGATATGTATAATTAGTACATGAATTTCTCAAACATCTGTCACATCATATTGTTTAGTTACTATTGAGACAAGGCAGTGAGCATCTAACAGATTTCATCTTTGTAAAACAGAAACATTTCTCAACATTTTTCTTTCTTAAGTGAGTCAACGAATTCTCATCTGAGGAAGACTATCCAATATCAGAAAAATCCTTGTTGAAACAACCTGTAAACACACACAATTTTTTTTTTTTAAAATGATTGGAAGTTATATATCTGAAATAACTGGACCACAATCTTAATTGTTCTGGTAGTGTTGATATTCAATAGCTAATTAAGAGTAGCCTGAGGTAGAATCAATTGACTACAGCGTGACTGGCCCTTGATGTTACTCAAAAGCAACTTTAGAATGGTTAATTTGACAGCTATACATAGACACCGTTTACTTCTAAGGAAATTATACTTTGCTGGCTACAGTCTATTCTCATTTATCTAAAGATTGTTAAGGATGAACAGGAGTAAAAAATCTAAGACAGAGGTCAACAAACATTTTTTGAAAGTCCAGATAATAAAGTTTTCAGGCTTTCTGAACCACATGGTCCCTGTTTCAATCATTTACCTCTGCTGTAGTACAAAGACAGCCCTAGACATACATGAACAAACAGATAAGGCTATTTCCTTCGATAAAACATTATTCCAAAAAACAGGAACCAGGCCTAATTTGACTTGAAGGTCAGCTGACATCTAAAATAAGGAGGAACTGATGTTAGCGAAACATAACTTATCCAAGTAAAGGCATTAAATTAAAACATATGTTTTACAAAAATCCTCTTTAGCTTAACATGTATACTATATACATACTATAGTATAGTATAGTATGTATACTATAGTATAGTATAGTATGTATAGTATAGTATATATACCATAAAGGCCAGCTAGTGGCCTTTACTTTGAAGACCTGGGCTGCTCTTCTCAAGGTTTTCTGTTGAAAACGGTATGGGATTTGCAGATGGAGAAACTGGGCTCAGGCCCTGCTCTGCCACTTGCTACTTGCGTGACCTTGAACAAAGGGCTTAACTTCTCTAAGTTGTGGTTTGACGCTTATGAAATAAGATTATAATAATCTCATTAGGTGCAAGAATTAGATAATACCAATGAAAAGAATTTTGTAAAAAGTCCCCTTCCCATACTTAAACTTATAAATGTCACTGATTCTAGGTTGTTGGTTAACAAGTGTCATTTTCCTCTCTGTATTTTTACAGGCCAATTAGCTTCATGTATTGGGTTGGCCAAGAAGTTCAGTTGGGTTTTTCCTTGAGATGTTACTGGACAACCTGAATAGACTTTTTGGTCAACCCATACTTCCCTTAGATGAGAAGTAAGTTAATCCAAGGAGCATCGGACAATATAATTTACTTCACTAAAAGAATTAAAGTGTCCACTAATCATAAGATTTTAAGAAATGTGCTTTTAAGGAAAAAGGAAGCCTTAGTTTTTTGTAAAAAGAAAAATTAAGAAAAGGTGTAGTAGTTGATATAAATGATAATACAAATTTCAGAAGACATTAGAAGGCAAGATATTAGAAAAAATAAAATAAGCAGGATATGAAAGATAAATCAAGGGGCAAACCAAAATAAGGCCAACAGTGGTAGTTAAGGGGGGAAAGTAATAAAAAGGCAAAGTTAATAAAAGTAGTCTGGTTCAAGGTAAGTGTCGGAGTCTGCAGTCAAAGCACTGAAGAGGGGATTTGCAGCTCTGGGTTTATCTGTCCCCATTACCAGTGTAATGGCAATGGCACCCCACCCCAGTACTTTTGCCTGGAAAATCCCATGGACGGAGGAGCCTGGTAGGCTCCAGTCCATGGGGTCGCTGAGAGTCGGCCACGACTGAGCGACTTCCCTTTCACTTTTCAGTTTCGTGCATTGGAGAAGGAAATGGCAACCCACTCCAGTGTTCTTGCCTGGAGAATCCCAGGGACAGGGGAGCCTGGTGAGCTTCCGTCTATGGGGTCGCACAGAGTCAGACACGACTGCAGCGACTTAGCAGCAGCAGCAGCAGCAGCATTACCAGTGTGATTGTGATGGTGATTTTTGCCTTCTATATTTGTTTTAGTTATTACACGGGAGACCTTCCTATTAGTACCTGTGTTTACTGACAGGCATCCAAAAATAACGACCAGGGAAGCATTTCAAATAATAGCCCACAATTCTATTGGTTCTGCATTTCTAATCAGAGAAAGCTTCCTTGAGGAAAATGACGCCCATGTGCCCTGACTACAAAATGAGTTAAGATAAATGAAGATTAAACAACAGGCTTGTTAATCAGGATTTGGGATATACTTAAATTTTCACAGTCCATTTTCTTGCTCTCACTTTCTCTCGCTCTCAAGCCTGGATTCCTGCTTATACATTCTCACAACACACATCCACACCCACGCACGCCTGTCATACTTTCTCTACCCAGATGGATAAAATGGACTGAAGTTGGGTGCACCAATGTGTCTTTTATAATCAGTATTCACTGTCTCAGAGTCAGACAAATGAGGAAAAAATAAAAGGCATACTTTTTTTTTTTTTTGAAAGCATAGAGAAATGACATTCCTGTTTTACTTCTTGTTATGGCTTAATCTATACCTATCATAGATTAAGGTACCTATCATAGGTACCATGTTCATACTAAGTGGATATTCAGTTCCACCATCTGGCAAACAGAAGGTTAAAAGTAAGACTGCTTAAGGGGGAACACACAATTCAAGAAGGTTTTATTTTCATCTCAGAAAAGAAGTATTTGAAATATGTCTCCTCATTCCCAAATAGATATTTCAGTCATTGGATTATATGTAGTCTTGGCTATACCAGAAAAAAATATGAAAGCAGGCTGAAGAATTGTATCTTTTGTTGTCTTGAAGTTGTAGAGGATTTGGAAGTTTGGGCTTAATGGCAAAGGAAGAACAATGAAGAAGAATGGGAGTGGTATGATATGTGAGAGAAAGGAAATTCATTGCTTTGATGAGAAATACTTTAAAAATCCTAGGGAACACTATCTAAGGGTTCCCAAGGATGAAAATATTCTTAGAAAAAAAATGTAAGGTCAAAATACTTATGACATTTTCATTTTTCTGCTGAGTTTAAGAATGAAGAAGAACGTATTTTGGATACTTCCTAAATATCCAGGGGGGAAATACATGTTCTGGTGGTAATCCCAACTATCTTTGTTTCCTTTTCAGCAATACAATTATACTATACTGAAAAACAGAACTTAATAGGGCTTTCTTGCAGGCCTCCATGGAGAAGGCAATGGCACCCCACTCCAGTACTTTTGCCTGGAAAATCCCATGGACGGAGGAGCCTGGTAGGCTGCAGTCCATGTGGTCGCTAGAGTCGGACACGACTGAGCAACTTCACTTTCACTTTTCACTTTTCACTTTCATGCATTGAAGAAGGAAATGGCAACCCACTCCAGTGTTCTTTCTTGGAGAATCCCAGGTACGGAGAAGCCTGGTGGGCTGCTGTCTATGGGGTTGCACAGAGTCAGACACGACTGACGCGACTTTTAGCAGCAGCAGCAGGCCTCTAACCCCCATCTTAATAAGATAAATCATTTTTATACTCTTCTTTTACAGACCTTCTTTATTTTCTTGGTTGTAAGCTTAGACTTAAGCCCCTTTCAGTCAAAGGAAAACGATGCCTTGGACTATGTTTTCGGTATATATTCTTCCAAAAGGATTGAAATAGTCCATCTAAATTATTTTATTTCTATCCTAGTTGATAGAGAAAGCCAAAGACATGAATATTATAGATTTTCCTTAGAACTCTCCTCTCTACAGGTCAATTATGGCTGATGCCACCAAACAAAAGTGGATTGCACATGAATATACTCTGAATTTTAAATTTGTTTTTACAATAGGTTCTCATCTTACCTCTATCACCTCAACTCAATCCTAAAAGAGTAGTTTCCAAACATAAAAAGTCCATTATTTTAGTCAATGACTAAAGACATGAATACTGGAAGGAAGGACCTGAATTGGGTCAAATCTCATCTCTAGATTTTGTTGCTGTTCTTCAGTCGCCAAGTCATGTCTGACTCTTTGTGACCCCACGGACTGCAGCATGCCAGGCTTCCCTGTCCTTCACCATGCTTTTAGGTAATTATAGATACCTGAAGTAATAAGAAGCATGCACTTAAATCAGCTTTGCAGAGCAGCTTGTCAAACTCTGTTTGCTTAAGAATACCCTGTTTTTGCTCTTTTTTAAATGCATTACAGAAGAAACATTCCACGGTGGTAACATATGATAAAAGTGACACTGATTTGGAATGTAAATATATGCAGGGTGTTTTAAACCGACAGCATTTTGTATATAAAAATACTTTAAAAATATATACTATATTTGAAACTCAATTGACAGAGACTAAAACAAAGACAGTCATTATATTACAATTTTTAAAATGTGCACTGGAAGAGGATATTCACTCAAGGATATTAAAAAAAATTTTTAGCTGACACAAAGGGTAATTTCACATGGTTCAACCTAAAATATAGGGCTTCCTCAAAGAAACAGTATCTCCTCTAAAAAAGGGATGATTTTAAAAACAGTAACTCTTTGTTATATTTTGAGTAGTAGCATCTTTTTTTTTTGCTAAGTCGCTTCAGTCGTGTCCAACTCTGTGTGACCCCATAGACGGCAGCCCACCAGGGTCCCCCGTCCCTGGGATTCTCCAGGCAAGAACACTGGAGTGGGTTGCCATTTCCTTCTCCAATGTATGAAAGTGAAAAGTGAAAAGGAAGTCTTAAGTTTTATAATTATGTGTGTATGTGTGTGTGTGTTAATCTCTCAGTCATGTCAGACTCTTTGTGACTCTTTGCGAACCTGGGGACTGCCCATGGGATTTTCCAGGCAAGAATACTGAAGTGGGTAGCCATTCCCTTCTCCGGGGATCCTCCCGACCAAGGAATCGAACCTGGGTCTCCTGCATTGCAGGAAGATTCTTTACCATTTGAGTTACCAGGGAAGCCACCCTGTGAAAATGAAATGTGAAAATGTACCAAACCTCATCAAATTGGTGCTGACAGGACTTCCCTAGTGGTCCAGTGGTTAAGAATCCACCCGCCAATGCAGCGGACACAGGTTCAGCCCCTCTTCTGGGAAGATGATACATGCCACAAGGCAGCTAAGTCCATGTGCCACAGCTATTGCAGCCTGTACCCCAGAGCCCATGCTCAGCAACAAGAGAAGCCATCACAATGAGAAACCCATGCACTTCAACTAGAGTAGCTTCTGCTTGCCACAACTAGAGAAAGCCTGTTCACAGGAACAAAGACCCAGTGCAGCCAATACATAAATAAATAAATATTTTAAAAAGTTAACTCTAAAAAGAAGAATTGGTGCTGACAAAGCAATGACTATTGTTCAAGACTTTAAAAATGTGAGGGACATTGGTCTACCCTAGCGCTCTAAATTCACGTGGATTCTAAATGTTCCTATCTGGTTTCCAGAAAATAACAATGGGAAACTACACGAACAAATATTTACCTGATAAATTACAAGCGTATCAGGTGGTGACTTCTCTTGTTGCTGAGCACGTGCTCTAGAGTACAGACTTCAGGACTTGTGGCACAGGGGCTTAGCTGCTGGTAGCATGTGGAATCGTCCCAGACTAGGGATTCCATCCTGTGTCCCTTGCATTGGCAGGCAGATTCTTAACCATTGGACCACCAGGGAAGTCCTGTCTGCAACAGTTTTATGAGTTTTGGTACATTTTCACACCTGTGTATCCACCACAACAATAAAAATGTAAGATATTTTCTTCATTCTACCTTATGCCCCCTTACAGGCAATACTCCTCACAACCCTAAGCAGCCAATGACCTGATCTCTGTCACTATAGATTAATTTTCCTTTCATAGAACTTCTAAAAGAAGAAATATATAGTATGTACATTTGATTACTAGCTTCAGCCTGCATAATGTTTTGGAGATTCATGCATGTTGGTGTGACTATCAGTAGTTCATTTCTGTTTATTGCTGTGTTATCACATTTCATTACATGAATACATCACAATCTTGTCTATCCATTCACCTGTTGATGGACATATGGGCCATTATCAGTTTTTGTCTGTTATGAATAAAAATGAATACTGGTGTATAAGACTGTGTTTTCATATCTCTTGGGTAAATATCTAGAATGGAATTTCTGGGTCATATAATAAATATACATTTAACTGAATAATAAATTGCCAAATTGTTTTTCAAAATGGTAATACCTTGATTTTGTTTTATATTCTTGGTATTAACTTTCTTGTTACTGCTGTGACAAATTACCATAAATTTAGTGATTTAAAATGACACATATTTATGATTTTACAGTCCTGGGTGCCAGAAGTACAAAATGGGTCTTTGTGGTAAAGTCAAGGTATTGGAGGGAATGATTTCTTATAGAGTCTCTGAGGGGAGAATCGATTTCCTTGCCCTTCTCAGCTTCACGTGGTTGCCTACACACCTTGACTCATGATAACTGTCTTTCTTCTGTCTTTATATCTCCTAATGTCTCTTTGATCTCCTCTTGTTGATCAGGTGCTAAGCCATGTCCAATTCTTTGCGACCCTAGAGACTGTAGTTCACCAGGCTCCTCTGTGCATGGGATTTCCCAGGCAAGAATATTGGAGTGGGTTGCAATTTCCTTCTCCAAGGCATCTTCCCTATGCAGGGATCAAACCTGGGTCTCCTGCATTGACAGAGAAATTCTTTACTACTGAACCACCAGGGAAAGGCTTTGATCTCCTGCCTTCTTCTTATAAGTACCCCTATGGTTACACCAGATTTACCTCAATAGTCCATGATTCTCTCAAGATCCTTGATTTAATCAAGCATATAAAGTTCCTTATGACATGTAAAGTAATAGTCCCAGATTCTGGAAATTAGGATCTACATCCATTGGTGGGCCATTATTCACCCTACAATATCCTCTAACCTTCTTATCAAGTAATTTCAACTCAAATTACTCATTCACCCAAAACTTTAAGGTACATGCATTTTTTTTTTTGCATACATTTCCTACGTTAACTACTATTGGTGGTTACCATTTGCCAAATACTGCAGTATTGAGTTGGCAAAAATGTAGGAAGATGTAGTTCTTTTTCTTGTCACTTAAAGGCTATTGGACATGAATTGGAGCAAACTCAGGGAGATAGCGAAGGGCAGGGAAGCCTGGCGTGCTGCAGTTCATGGGATCACAAAGAGCTCAATACAATTTAGTGAATCAACAACAACAACAACAACAAAAGCTATGAGAGTCTAACCAGCTGATGGGAAGATGTCTGAGAGGGACCTGTGGGAGCACTAGTGGTCAGAAAGGGCCTGCTTATTTCCTTTTTTTGGAGTCTAAACCTCAGAGGGAGGTCAAAAGAAAGTTCAGTCAAGTGTGTGGGGATCTCGGAACAGATGGGCCTGTGGTATTACCCCATAGGGTGCAGCCATCAAATTGCAAAGTATGGAGAAGCCCACAGTCCATCATTGGGCCTGAGTGGTAGATTGACCATGCTGAAGATGTCTGATTGATGGGTCCAAGGACAGCCTCTCAGAGTCCCATGCACCCAAGTGGGAGAGGCAAGCATTACAGGTAGATGAGTAATTCCAAAGGAGAATTAGGGTTTATTTCACTGATGACTAGAGGCTATGATGGGACAGACTTGGCTTCCAGGTAGGACAGGCATCAAATGACAAAGCAGTAATCAAAGGCAGAATGAACAAGACACTCAGCATTGGCTAGTGAGGACAGTGGGTAGCATATTTCTTAGACATTCCTGACCTGGAAATTATACTGGAAACATAATATGAACTTTATAGAATTTAGATTATCTCTCTGTGTGTGCATGTGTGTGTGTGTGTGTTAGTTGCTCAGTTGTATCCAACTCTTTGGGACCCCATGGGCTGCAGCCACCAGGCTCCTCTGTTTTTGGGATTTCCCAGGCAAGAATACTGGAGTGGGGAACCATTCCTTTCTCCAGGGGATCTTCCCCTTCCAGGGATTGAAACCAGGTCTCCTGAATTGGAGGCTGATTCTTTACCATCTGGAGATGGTAACTGGAGAAGGCAATGGCACCCCACTCCAGTACTCTTGCCTGGAAAATCCCATGGATGGAGGAGCCTGGTGGGCTGCAGTCTATGGGGTCGCTAAGAGTCGGACACACTGAGCGACTTCACTTTCACTTTCACTTTCTTTACCATCTGAGCCACCAGGGGGCCTGAGTTCAGTCCTTGGTCAGACAACTAGACCCCATATGCTGCAACTAAGGGAGCCAAATAAATAAATAAATAGTATGTATATATATATACACTATTATATATAAATAGTATATATACTATTTATATTATATATTATATATATAATTACATATAATATAATAATATAATTATATTATATATTATATATAATATATTATATATAAATAGTATATATAATGTAATTTTTATAATAGTATATATAAATAGTATATTATAAATAAATAGTAGCCAAATAAATAAATAGGAGCCAAATAAATAAATAAATAGTGTATATATATACTATTTATATATTATATATATTATATTATATATTATATATAATTATATATAATATAATAATATATATTATGTATTATATAATATATTATATATTATATTATTATATATTTATATACAATATACTTTTATATATAATATAATTTTATAATAGTATATATAAATAGTATATTATAAATAAATAGTATATATATATACTACTATACATGCACACTATATATATATAGTGTGTATGTGTGAAAGTCAATGGAAAGTCCTACTTACATGTGAAAAACCATTGTTTTCATTTTGTAAAAACTGAAAAAATAATGGTTTGTCTCAAAACCAAGTTTCTTAACTGCAGTTCATTTCCTTTTCTGTAATATATACATTGTCTTCCATTTCCTGAATTCTTTCCTGCCCCAGCTACTGTAAGATGACAGCATCAGATGACGGTGAAAAGGAAAGCATCCAGGTTCTTCAATCTTCAAGTCATTTGAAGCAACACAATATTAGGTGTCTGTTAATAAAAGCTTGAAAATGTGTCACTGGGCTGTGAGTATTTTCTGAAGTTTATAATTTTTTCAATTTAATGTGAGATATTTTATAGGGGAGGGTTGAGTAGGAGAAGCTGATCTAACTGCATTTTCTATTGGTTGTAATCATGCTTGTCACTCACCTGTTCGAACTGCTATCACCCTCCAGGAGCCTGATTATTGAAGCCTCTTGTTAAGTGGGGGAAAGTCTTCTCTGCCTCTTAGCAAATCATTGTAAACATGTCAACACATTATGGAATGTGGTAAACTTGAATATGTGAACATCTGATGAGGAGATCTTTTTGATCAGAACTTTTATGTTGGTTCAATAGGCAGAGCTAGTTATCTGCTTTGTTTACGTTCAGGTATCTGAGACAGTGACACACACATGCTGGAATTTGAGGTCAGCTTCCTGTGAAATGAATGGAAACACATTTAATGCATGGGCTTTCAAGTCTCCCGCACCTCTTCTAGTATTTTTAAGTGGGAGGTCCTGCCTCTAGGATGGTGCCTAGTTATTTTAAAATAAAGACACGAAATCCAGTACAAAATGTGGTTAGATTTTTTTTTTTTTCTGGGTGTTTGTAGCACATTTGTACAAGTTGTGAAAAGACTTGTTTTGCTGAATTTTCATTAGCACATTCTTAGTGAGATAGTAACATTCAATATCCACTGACAAATATACTGGGCTTCTCTAGTAAGAGTTTTTCTAATTATTGGATTTGTAGAGATCAAGGTGTTGGCAGAAATTCTAAATGCTGATAATTTACAGAATCCAACTATTACTGTGATGACCCTAATATTTCAACTAATATGAAAACCACAGCTACACTTTTTTTTTTCAGATTTCTTATATTCTGGGAATTGTTCACAGTGCTTTCCATATGTTACCTTATTAGTCACAACAACCCTATGAGACAGTTACTGCTATTATCCCCATTTAAAAGATGAGGAAACTGAGGCACTGAGGGGTTAACTACATTGCTTTAGGTTTCATACCTGGTGAGTGGCAAAACTGTAATGTGGATGGAATCAGTCAGGCTCTACAACCAGTATTCTTAACCACCCTGTTAATTATACCCCACTTTCTTTATTCTTAATTTCATTTTTAAGACATTTTTAGAGCAGTTTTATGTTCACAGCAAAATTGAAGGTACAGAGATTTTCTGTATACCTCTGCCCCAACATGTGTATAACCTCCTTTATCAATATCCCTCACCAGATAGTACATCTGTTACCAATTGATGAACCTATATTGACACATCATAATCACACAAAGTCCATAGCTTACATTAGGGTTCATTCTTGCTATTGTACATTACACGAGTTTGGACAAATATATAATAACATATGTCCATCATAATCATATTATTGAGACTGCTTTCACGGTGCTAAAGATTGTATTCATGCCTTCACCGTCAACCCCTAGCCACTGATTATTTTGAATGTCTTCATAGTTTTGTCTTTTCCAGAATGTCTTATAATTGGAATTATACAGTATGTAGCCTTTTCAGACGGGCTTCTTTCACTTAGTAATATGCATTGAATGTTCCTACATGTCTTTTTAGGGCTTGATAACTCATTTCCTTTTTAGCACTGAATAACAGTCCATTGTCTGAATGTATTACACTCTACATTCATCTATTGAAAGACACCTTCGTTGCTTTCAAGTGTTAGCAGTTATGAATAGAGCTTCTATGAACATCCATGTGCAGGTTTTAGTGTGAACATAGTTTCAAGTCCTTGGGGCAAATATCAAGAAGCACTATTAATTTTGTGTGAAATCACAAAACTGTCTTCTAAAGTGTCTGTACCATTTTGCTTTCCCATCAGTGATGAGTTCTTGTTGCTCCATATTGTTATCAGTATTTGGCTTTGTCAGTTTTCCAGATTTTGACCAATCTAGTAAGTGTAGTAGAGAGGAGAAGGCGATGGCACCCAACTCCAGTACTCTTGCCTGGAAAATTCCATGGACGGAGGAGCCTGGTAGGCTGCAGTCCATGGGGTCGCGAAGAGTCGAACATGACTGAGAGACTTCACTTTCACTTTTCACTTTCATGCATTGGAGAAGGAAATGGCAACCCACTCCAGTGTTCTTGCCTGGAGAATCCCAGGGACAGGGGAGGCTTCGTGGGCTGCTGTCTCTGGGATTGCACAGAGTCGGTCGGACACGACTGAAGTGACTTAGCAGCAGCAGCAGTAAGTAAGCAGTATGTAGTCGACTGAGAGTATCTCATTTTAATTTATATTCCCCTGATATATGGAACATCTTTTTGTACGTTTATTTGCCATCTGTATATCTTCTGTGGTGAAGTGTCTGTTAAGATCTTTGGCCCATTTTTAAAAATTGGGTTGTTTTCTTATCGTTGAATTTTAAGGGTTCTTTCTAAATTTTTGGATAACAGTCTTATTCTGTAGTTTATCTTCTCATTCCCTTGACATTGCCTTTTGCAGACAGAAGTTTTTCATTTTAATGAAGTCCAACTTATCAATTATTTCTTTCGTGGATCATATTTTTGGTATTAAATTTAAAAAGTTACGATCACATGTAGGGTTGTCTAGATTTTCTTCTATATTATCTTCTAGGATTTTTATAGTTTTGTACTTTACATTTAGGTTTGTGATCTACTTGGAGTTAATTTTGTGAATGGTGTATGTTCTGCCTAGACTCACTGTTTTCCATGTGAATGGCCAATTGTTTCAGACTATCTTTGCTCCATTACATTGCCTTTTCTTTTTTGTCAAAGATCAGTTCACTCTACTAATATGGATCTATTTTGGGGCTTGCTATTCTGTTCCATTGATCTATTTGTCTAGTCTTTAACAAATACCACCATCTTAACTACTGTAGCTTTATACTAAGTTTTTTTCCCTCAATACTTTATGCAAGGGGGAAATTTGAACCTGATGAAGGTTAGAATATGAAACTAATATTACACTCCTCCTTTTTTTCTGCAATATTTCTAAGTCTTCTTCTTTTTTTAATATAAATTTATTTTAATTGGAGGCTAATTACTTTACACTGTGAATATCTAATGAGAAAACTGTCCTGAGGTTTACCAACATAAAACTCACTGTTTTGAGGCTACTCAAAGTCGTTTTTTTCACCAATATCTTACCATCAGTGGGGAACTTAGATTCTGAGTCTCAATCAATGGCTGGGCCAATGGCCAATGATGCTCCCAGAGTTCCACAAAGTTTTAACTGGATTAAACATAGAGTTAAACTCTGTCCAATTATCACCACCTTATATCAAACAAACATCTTGGTGATAACCTCATCTTCACCTGATGCTGAGAACAGGTGCTATCTAGAACTTATATGCACTCAAAAGAGCCTTCTGAATTTTTCACTTAAAACACTTAAAATACTATTTTCTTGTTTATCTCCTTATCTAGATTTTAAACTCTTTGAAGTTAGAAGTAGTATATTTTTGTTATTGTATATCTAATACCTAGTCATATTCATTGTCTAAAATGAAGGCCTGTATCAGGTAAGATTCCTTCAGTTGCTAATGACTGAAAATCCAACTCAGGCTTAAGGAAAATTAAAACACAACCCCCCCCCCCCAAACTCCTATCACATTCAGTTCAGTTCAGTCGCTCAGTCGTGTCTGACTCTCTGTGACCCCATGAATCGCAGCACGCCAGGCCTCCCTGTCCATCTCCATCTCCCTGAGTTCACTTAAACTCACGTCGATTGAGTCGGTGATGCCATCCAGCCATCTCATCCTCTGCCGTCCCCTTTTCCCCCTGCCTCCAGTCCCTCCCAGCATCAGAGTCTTTTCCAATGAGTCAACTCTTCACATGAGGTGGCCAAAGTACTGGAGTTGCAGCTTTAGCATCATTCCTTCCAAAGAAATCCCAGGGCTGATCTCCTTCAGAATGGACTGGTTGGATCTCCTTGCAGTCCAAGGGACTCTCAAGAGTCTTCTCCAACACCACAATTCAAAAGCATCAATTCTTCGGTGCTCAGCCTTCTTCACAGTCCAGCTCTCACATCCATACATGACCACAGGAAAAACCATAGCCTTGACTAAATGGACCTTTGTTGGCAAAGTAATGTCTCTGCTTTTCAATATGCTATCTAGGTTTCTAGTTTATAAATAGCAATCGATACATATGCAAGATAATTTAAAGTTGGTTTCTTAAATTCAAATTCAGTTTAACAACCATGCACTTTAATTTCCCCATGCAACATTTATTGTATTTATTTATTTATCATGCCACACAGCTTATGGGAGTTTTAGTTCTATGACCAGGAATTGAATATGGGCCCTGGGAAGTGAAAGCACAGAGTCCTAACCACTGGACCACCCAGTAATTCCGTTTATAATTTTTGGTATCATATTTTACATCTTTACATTTTGTATATTCTTTAACTGTTTATGATTATTTTACTACTTTTTTATTTTGACATTCTTACTTCGTAAATAAGTGGTTCATCTACTCCCTTTACTGTTTATGTTTATCAATAAAGGCTTTTCCTTTTGTATGTTTCAAATTTTCGTTGTGGTCTTTTCTTTTCCACTTAGAGAAGTCCCTTTAATATTTCTTGTGAAGCTGGCTTGCTGCTGCTGCTGCTACTAAGTCACTTCAGTGTTGTCCAACTGTGTGTGACCCCATAGACGGCTGCCCAACAGGCTTCCCCATCCCTTGGATTCTCCAGGCAAGAACACTGGAATGGGTTGCCATTTCCTTCTCTAATGCGTGAAAGTGAAAAGTGAAAGTGAAGTCGCTCAGTCGAGTCTGACTCTTAGTGACCCCATGGACTGCAGCCTACTAGGCTCCTCTATCCATGGGATTTTCCAGGCAAGAGCACTGGAGTGGGGTGCCACTGAAGCTGGCTTAGTAGTGCTGAATTCTTTTTAGCTTCTGAAATGGCAATCCACTCCATTGTTCTTACCTGGAGAATCCCAGGGATTGGGGAGCCTAGTGGGCTGCCATCTATGGGGTAGCACAGAGTCGGACACGACTGAAGCGACTTGGCAGTAGCAGTATTTATAAAACTGTCTATCCTTCAGACTTGAATGATAGCCTTACCAGGTGAAGTAAATTTGAGTGTAGGTTTCTCCTTCTTTTTTTTTTTAAACAAAAATTATTTATTATTTCTAGCTGTGCTGTCTTTGTTGCTTCACACGGGTTTTCTCTGCTCGTGGTGAGCAGGGGTTACTCTCTCGTTGTGCTGTGTAGTCTTCTCATTGCTGTGGCTTCTCTAGTGGAGCATAGTCTCTAGAGCATGCAGGCTCAGAAGTTGCAGCTCATGGGCTCTGGAGCCTGGGCTCAGCAGTTGTGGCACACTGGCTTAGCTGCCGTGGAGCATGTGGAATCTTCCCTGACCAGAGGTTGAACCTGTGTACCCTGCACTGGGGCAGTCATAGTTTTTTTCCTTTTATCGTTTCAAGTATATCATGCCATTCCCTCTGGTCTGCAAAGTTTCTGCTGAAAACTCTTATGTTCATGTTACTATAACTTCCTTGTATGTAACTAGTTGCTTTTCTCTTTTTGTTTTTAAGATTTTCTTTTTATCTTTGGGCTTCCTTGGTGCCTCAACAGTGAAGAATCTTCCTTCAATGCAGGAGATGTGGGCAATGCAGGAGATGTCAATATGATTCCTGGGTCTGGAAGATCCCCTGGAGAACAAAAATGGCATTTTTTTTGCCATTTCAATTACACTGTATCTTAGTGTGGTTTTCTTTGGATTTATTTTGTTTGGGACTCTGTTCTTCTGGACCTGGATATTTACTTTCTTAGGTTAGGGGAGTTTTCAGTATTATTTCTTTAAATAAATTCTTTGCTCTTTTCTCTCTTTCTTTTCCTTCTGGGTCTCCTATAATGTAAATGTTAGTGTGCTTGATTTTATTCTAGAGGCCTCCTAAGTTTTCTTCATTTTTAAAATTCTTTTTTTCTGTTAGCTTAGATGATTTCTACTGCTCTGTTTTCCAGTTTACTGATCTGTTCCTTTTTATCATCTAATTCACTTTTGATTCATACTGTTGTATTTTTTATTATTTCAATTATTGTATTTTTAAAATCTCTTTGGTTTTTCTTTATATTTTCTAACTTTCTGATAAATTCTTCTCACAAGGTTATTGAGCATCTTTCCTATCTTTACCTTGAAGTCTTTATGAGGTAGGCTGCTTTCCACCCCTTTGCTTAGTTCTTCCTCTGGGGTTTTACCTTGTTACTTCATTTGGAACACAGTTCTTCATCTCATTTTGCCTAATTCTCTGTTTTTATTTCAATATATTAGTTACGTCTATTACATTTCCTAGTCTTGAAGAAATAGCCTTATGTACGTGATTTTCAATGGGGTCTAGCAGCACATCCTGCTCTGCTGCTACTGCTAAGTCACTTCAGTCGTGTCCGACTCTGTGCGACCCCATAGACAGCAGCCCACCAGGCTCCCCCGTCCCTGGGACTCTCCAGGCAAGAACACTGGAGTGGGTTGCCATTTCCTTCTCCAATGCATGAAAGTGAAAAGTGAAAGTGAAGTCGCTCAGTCATGTCCAACTCTTAGCGACCCCATGGACTGGAGCCTACCAGGCTCCTTCGTCCATGGGATTTTCTAGGCAAAAGTACTGGGGTGGGGTGCCATTGCCTTCCTGCTCTAGTCACCAGTATATGCTCTAGAGACACCCTTTATGTAGGCTGTGTGGGCCCTTGTGTTGTGGCAAGGCCACACTGGGTACATTGGTAGGTATGTAGGTAAGACTTCTCTTGTCCTGGTTTTTGTCAGGCTCTGCCTCATGCAGAGGCTGCCAGCCCACTGGTGGGTGGGTGGGACTGAGTCCCCATATGCCTGGCTGCTTGGCATTGGGGCTTTTGTTAGTGGTACCAACCACCTGTTGGGTATGGAAGGCCCTAGTGCTGATAAGCTAGAGAGAGGATTCCAAAATTGTATTTGTTGGCACCAGTGTCCTCGTGGTAGAACAAGCTCCCCAGAATGTGTGCTGCCAGCTTCTATGCCCCTAGAAGGAATTCCCATTGCTTCTTGCCTTGCTGGAAAGCTCTCCAAGATCAACAAGTGGATCTGACCCAGGGTTCCAAATTGCCTCCTCTGTGTTGGGTCTCAGAGTGTGTAAGATTTTGTGTGTGCCTTTTTAAAGCAGCATCTCTTTTCCTGTAGCCCTCCACCTCTCCCATAAGCAAAGCTCTGCTGCCTTTCAATGACATTCATTCTGGGTCCTCACCTTCCTGGTGTAGGACCCCTGAGTTGGGGAGTCTAACATGGGACTTGGACCCCCTCATCCTTGAGGAGAACCTCTGCAAGTGACTGTCCTTCTATGTTGTTCACATTCTAGGGCCATGGGTCTTAAATATATCCCACAACCTCCCGTTTCACCCATCTTGTTTTTGTTCCCTCTATATATCTTTAGTTCTGAAAAATATCTATTGGTCTTTGGGTTGTTCTTACTGATAAATGGGCTTCCTTGATAGCTCACGTTTTTAATTATAATGTGCCTGTAGGACGTGGTTAGTTCAAGGTCTTCTTAGTCATCTTGGCCACTCCCCACCTTTGCTTTTTACTTTTGATGGTTCTATTGATATATTCTCTAGACCAGAGAGTCTTTCTTCAGTCATGTCCAGTCTGCTAATAAGCTCATCAAAGGCACTTTTATTTTTGCTGCAGTGTTTTTATCTCTAGAACTTTTTTTTCCCCTTAGGATTTCAATTCCCTGTTTACATGGATCATCTGTTCTTGTATGCTGACTATTTTATCTATTAGAGCTCTTAGCATGCAAATCATAGTTGTTTTAAATTCTCAGTCTGATAATTCCAATATGCCTGTCACGTCTGGTTCTGGTGGTTGGTCTGTCTGTTCAAAAAAAAAAAAAAACAGTGTTCTCTGGCATATTTCAAAATGGTTCCTTTTCCCCTCCCCTTTCCAGAAGCACAAAAATATTTTCCCTGATATTTATTGGCTTCTTTGAACTCAGCTGGTAAAGAATCCCTCTGCAATGCAGGAGACCCCAATTCAGTTCCTGGGTTGGGAAGATTCCCTGGAGAAGGGAACAGCTACCCACTCCAGTATTCTGGACTGGAGAATTCCATGGACTGAGGAACGCAGCAGGCTACAGTCCATGGGGTCACAAAGAGACAAAGATGATTGAGCAACTTTCACTTTTACTTTCATGGGAAGCTGGTCAGCTTCCATAGGTAACTCTCATCAATATTTGGGAACCTCTCCCTAAGATTCCCTCTGGAGTTTTAGCTGCACTCAGTGAGCCTCCAGTAAATTTAACAATTCAGCTCAGGTTTTCCTACTCCAGCACTTGTTCCCAAGGTGGTTTCTACTTGTGAGTCTGCTCTTGTTAAGCCATGAATCCCTGTATCCACCTGTTTCTCCACTTTTGGGGGCAGTGTTTTCCCTGTGCCTTCCTCTCTCTTATGGACCCAAGAAGAGTTGTTGATTTTTCAGTCTGTTCAATGTTTTACTTGTTAGAACAGAGTGACATTTTCTAAGCTCCTTATACATGGACCTAGACACCAGAAGTCTAGTCTTTATTTTTGTTTTCCACTCACGACCCAGATAATCACGATGGTGTGATCACTGACCTAGAGCCAGACATCCTGGAATGTGAAGTCAAGTGGGCCTTAGAAAGTATCACTATGAACAAAGCTAGTGGAGGTGATGGAATTCCAGTTGAGCTATTTCAAATCCTGAAAGATGATGCTGTGAAAGTGCTGCACTCAATATGCCAGCAAATTTGGAAAACTCAGCAGTGGCCACAGGACTGGAAAAGGTCAGTTTTCATTCCAATCCCAAAGAAAGGCAACACCAAGGAATGCTCAAACTACTGCACAATTTCACTCATCTCACATGCTAGTAAAGTAACGCTCAAAATTCTCCAAGCCAGGCTTCAGCAATATGTAAACCGTGAACTTCCTGATGTTCAAGCTGGTTTTCAAAAAGGCAGAGGAACCAGAGATCAAATTGCCAACATCCGCTGGATCATGGAAAAAGCAAGAGAGTTCCAGTAAAACATCTATTTCTGCTTTACTGACTATGCCAAAACCTTTGACTATGTGGATCACAATGAAGCGTGGAAAATTCTGAAAGAGATGGAAATACCAGACCACCTGATCTGCCTCTTGAGAAATTTGTATGCAGGTCAGGAAGCAACAGTTAGAACTGGACATGGAACAACAGATTGGTTCCAAATAGGAAAAGGAGTACGTCAAGGCTGTATATTGTCACCCTGCTTATTTAACTTATATGCAGAGTACATCATGAGAAACGCTGGACTGGAAGAAACACAAGCTGGAATCAAGATTGCCGGGAGAAATATCAATAACCTCAGATATGCAGATGACACCACCCTGATGGCAGAAAGTGAAGAACTAAAGAGCCTCTTGATGAAAGTGAAAGTGGAGAGTGAAAAAGTTGGCTTCAAGCTCAACATTCAGAAAACGAAGATCATGGCATCCAGTCCCATCACTTCATGGCAAATAGATGGGGAAACAGTGGAAACAGTGTCAGACTTTATTTTCTGGGCTCCAAAATCACTGCAGATGGTGACTGCAGCCATGAAATTAAAAGACGCTTACTCCTTGTAAGAAAGTTATGACCAACCTAGATAGCATATTGAAAAACAGAGACATTACTTTGCCAACAAAGGCCCGCCTAGTCAAGGCTATGGTTTTTCCTGTGGTCATGTATGGATGTGAGAGCTGGACTATTAAGAAAGCTGAGTGCTGAAGAATTGATGCTTTTGAACTGTCGTGTTGGAGAAGACTCTTGAGAGTCCCTTGGACTGCAAGGAGTTCCAACCAGTCCATTCTGAAGATCAGCCCTGGGATTTCTTTGGAAGGAATGATGCTAAAGCTGAAACTCCAGTACTTTGGCCACCTCATGGAAAGAGTTGACTCATTGGAGAAGACTCTGATGCTGTGAGGGATTGGGGGCAGGAGGAGAAGAGGACGACAGAGGATGAGATGGCTGGATGGCATCACTGACTCAATGGACGTGAGTCTGGGGGAACTCCGGGAGTTGGTGATGAACAAGGAGGCCTGGCGTGCTGCGATTCATGGGGTCGCAAAGAGTCGGGCATGACTGAGCGACTGAACTGAACTTTCTGCTAATCTTCCCTGATTTTCTTTCATATTCTGTTTCTCTTTTTTCTACATCCTCATCATCCCCTCTCTTCCTTTTTACTGGCTTCTCTTTCTTCTCATCTTCCTCTTTTCTTTCTTTCTTCTTTTTCTTCACCCCACTTCTTCTGTTAAAGGTTACATTTTCCAAAGTATTCTCCATGTGTACAGTGTATCACTAAACAAACGTAAATATTGGTACCAAAGGTTTAAATTAGAAATTTTAGAGAATAGGTTAAAATTGTGAGTTCTAACATTGGGAGATGCAGAGGAGGAGGTGTTTTACCATTTGGGTTGAGACTCCATTCATTTGAGGCCTTGGATTTCCATAGATATCCACTTTTCTGGTCTTCCCTGATGGCTCAGCAAGTAAAGAATCTGCCTGCAATGCAGGAGACACAAAAGACACTGGTTCAGTCCCTGGGTTGGGAAGGCCCCTGGAGAAGGAAATGGCAACCCACTCCAGTATTCTTGCCTGGGAAATTCCATGGACAGGGGAACCTAGTGGGCTACAGTCCAAAGAGTTATAAAGAGTTGGACACAACTGAGTACACACACAGTTTTTTAGTCACAAATGGCTTTTTTCTTCCCTGTCCCCCCCCGCCCCTCCAAGTCCAGGGAATTATGAGGGAAAAAAGAAAGTGATAAGGAAAGATATAGAAGTGATTCATTAACCATAGTGTGGTTTAAAATATGAAATAGACTGGGAGTGGGGAATGACTCAGTGAGAAGCAACCCAGGGAAAATCTCCCATGAGAGAAAGAAGAAAAGTACTTGAAAAACAGGTGTCCTTTGGGAAAGTTGTAAAAGTAAAGTTTTTAATAGACAGGATACCTGGAGGCTTGAATAATAGCTCTCTTGTTCATGCCTAAAGTTTCTTTATTAGTAGTTCTCTTCCCTATTTCAATGGAAAATCCCATGGAAGGAGCAGCCTGGTGGGCTGCAGTCCATAGGGCTGCGAAGAGTCGGACACGACTGAGCAACTTCACTTTCACTTTTCATTTTCATGCATTGGAGAAGGAAATGGCAACCCACTCCAGTGTTCTTGCCTGTAGGATCTCAGGGACAGGGGAGCCTGGTGGGCTGCCATCTATGGGGTTGCACAGAGTCGAACACAACTGAAGCAACTTAGCAGCAGCAGCAGTAGTCCCTATTTCAAGATACAGAAATAAGCTGTAAGAAATAAATAGGTAATATTCATCTAGAATATCTTACTTTGACTTACCTTCAAGTTTCATTAATCTTCTATTTACCTTATCTAATATGCTCCTAAACCCCTATATTAAGTTCCTAATTTTGGTTATTGTATTTTTCTTTTCTTTTTTTTTTTTCATTCAAGAATTCTTTAATTTTTTTCAACTGTGTGTTACAGTTTAAGGATACAAGTCTTGAAACATTTTTCTTAAGTTTATTTCTAAATATTTTATTCTTTGATACTACTGTAAATGGACTTGCTATCTTAATTTTATTTTCAGATTGTTTATTGCTGGTATATAGAAATACAATTAATTGTTGTGTATTGGTTTTGTATCCTACAAGTTTGCTGAACTTACTAGTTCCAGTACATTTTTTAAAGTTAATTACTTAGAATTTTATACATACAAATTGTGCCATCTGTAAAGTTTTCCTTCTTTTCCAATTGCATACATTTTATTTTCTTTGCCTAATTGCAAACTTCCAGTAAAATGTTGGATAGTAGTGGGAAGAGCATACATCCTGTTCTTGATCTTGGGGAGAAAATTCAATCTTTCTTCTTAAAGTAGAGTGTTAACTATTGGTTTCTCAGAGATACTTTTTATCAGGATGAAGTTCCCTTCTATATGTGATTTTTTTTTCATTTTTAAAATGAATGTTGAATATTTTCAAATGTATTTGCATCTACTGAGATGATCATGTGACTTTGTCTGATGCTCTATTAATATGGTGAATTATACTGATTAATTTGTGGATATTAAGCCAACTTTGAATTTCTAGGAGAAATCCCACTTGGTCATGGTGTAGTCTTTTTTATACATTGCTGAATTTGGTTTGTTAGTGTTTTATTATGGATTTTTCATGTAAATTCTTAAGTGATATTGGTCTGTGGTTTTCTTTTGTGATGTTTTTGTCTGATACTGTTATCAAGGTAAATTTTCCTTCATAGAATGAGTTGGGAAGTATTTCCTCTATGTCCACTTTTGGGAAAACTCTGCAAGTAATTGGTATTAATTCATCTTTAAATGTTTTGTACAATTCACGAGGGAAGCCATGTGAGCCTGGATATTTCTTTGGGGAAATTTTTATTTATTTATTTTTATTTTATTTTTTAATATTTTTTATTTAACTTTACAATATTGTATTGGTTTTGCCATATATCAAAATGAATCCACCACAGGTATACATGTGTTCCCCATCCTGAACCCTCATCCCTCCTCCCTCCCCATACCATTCCTCTGGGTCGTCCCAGTGCACCAGCCCCAGGCTTCCGGTATCAGGCATTGAACCTGGACTGGTGACTCGTTTCAAATATGATATTATACATATTTCAATTATTTTCTAAAATGTATTTTATTTAAAAATAAATTTTAATTCTCTGTCAAAATTCTTTTATTTCCTTGAGCATATAAGGCATAGTTATTTTTAAATTATTGCTGACATCTATATAGCTCTCTTTTTAATTTCTCATGTTTTTCTTGTTTTTAATCAGGTTCTTATCTTGTCTTCTCTTACACTGCTTTAATTTGAACTGCATGTCTGACATTGTATATGAAACATTGTCAAGATAATCTGAGGCCTAAGAGATGGTATCTTTTGCCAAGAGATTTTATATTGACTTCTTGGATTTAAGGACATTTTTCTATGGCTTTAATTCATTTGGGGGTTAAGATAATTTGAAGCTGAACTACAAAAAGACCTATTTTTTTTATTCAGCCATCAGTGACATTGCTCTAGTGTTCTGAAAATAATCTTCAATCCTTGCTCCATCACCTGCTCCAAATCTTCTGGCTATCGATTGTCCAGAGCTGAAAATTTCAAATTACAGTGGTGGTATTCACAGTTCTCTTAATTATGGCCCCTATTTACCTTCCAATCTTGCCTTCAAAGTGTACTTCCATTTTGTGAAATAATTTGTTTTGCGCTGAAGGCATGCAACCTTCAACTTTCTCATTTCCGAGCTAGCATTCTGCCTGAAAAGCTTTCTCTATTATCCAAAGTCTCATACTTTTCACCCATTAAGACTTCTCCAAATTTCATCTTATTCATGAAGCCCCTTTTTACAATCAAGCTCATGGCATTGTCTGCCTCCTATAGGTTTTGTCCACACCTTTTATTTAGTACACATAATGCACTGTGCTGTGCTTAGTTGCTTAGTGGCTTAGTAGTGTTTGACTCTTTGTGACCCCATGGACTGTAGCCCACCAGGCTCCTCTGTCCATGGGATGCTCCAGGCAAGAATACTGGAGTGGGTTACCATATCCTCCTCTAGGGGATCTTCTCAACCCAGGGATCAAACCCAGGTTTCCTTCATTGCAGGCAGATTCTTTACCATCTGAGTCACCAGGGAAGCCCTGGTTGTATTATTAGGACAATAGTGAGTAATTTTTCCAGCTAAGTGCTGGTTTCGTGATAGCGATGCTTTGACTCTCCAACTTCATTATTTCTGCAGCATCTGAACTGTTATGTGTATATGTTGTGCATATAATAGGTGCTCAAACTATTTTAACTCTTGGAGGTTTTTATAAAATCTTGTGCTGCGGCTAAGTTGCTTCAGTCGTGTCCGACTCTGTGCGACCCCATAGACGGCAGCCTACCAGGCTCCCCCGTCCCTGGAATTCTCCAGGCAAGAATACTGGAGTGGGTTGCCATTTCCTTCTCCAATGCATGAATGTGAAAAGTGAAAGTGAAGTCACTCAGTCATGTCCGACTCTTTGCGACCCCATGGACTGCAACCTACCAGGCTCCTCCGTCCATGGGATTTTCCAGGCAAGAGTACTGGAGTGGGGTGCCATTGCCTTCTCCATAAAGTCTTGTAGAGACATTCATTCTGGGTATACTTCATAGCCTGAGTCAACCTTTCTAAGATTTAAGTCGTGTGGGGATTCCCTCTGAAAGGACCCTTATGGACCCTGAAAGGGTCTTCCCGGGTAGCCTAGTGGTAAAGATCCACCTGCCAATGCAGAAGATGCAGGAGACACGAGTTTGATCCCTGGGTCGTGAAGACCTCCTGGAAGAGGAAATGGCAACCCACTCCACATTCTTTCCTGGAAAATCCCATGGACAGGGAAGCCTGGCTGGCTGCAGTCCATGGGGTCAGAAAAAGTCAGACACAACTTAGCAACTGGGCATGCATGTGCAGATCCTGAGAGGTGAATTAAATTACTTTATTGTAGTAATTCTTAACTAGTTAAAACAGAAATGTTGGGAATAAATTCTTTATGCTTATTGTTCTTACATTAATAAAAGCAAATTTGCCAATCAGATAGGAAAAAAGTTAGAAAGTCAGTTACATTAATTTAATATAGCAGATGACATTGTTTTTCTAAGACGGACTCTTTGGTACAGATTTCTAGGGAGCAGGGTTTTATGGAGTTGAGAGTGCTTATACTACATTAAGTTTGAGATGTCTCAATTTTCTATCACTTTGTTTTTACTCAAACTTACAAACACTTTTTAGAGCATCCTGTAACATAACATGACTTTCACTTGTAAAAATATTAATATTTTTGATTTTTTAACTTGTTAACTTTGTACTTGTCATTCAAACAGGATTTGAATTTTTAAATTTTAAATTTTAAATATGAAAGATGATTTTATGCTTTGGGCATCTCTATAAGAACGTGGTCATCAAGATGATCCAGAATATATTTACTGTATATATAGCATATATATGTATATCATATATGTGTATGTGTGTATATAGTATATATAATATACATATATCCTTCAACCTGTGAATTCCCCACAATCATGTCATCAGACTTTAAGAATATTAAGTCTAGAGATTCAACTTGAGAAACACTTGCCTCTTCCTTTTTTATCAAAATGTCACACATTCTCAATCCTTTATAAAAAGCTATACCAGATTGCATTCCTACAAATTATGATTTTAGATTTTAAATCTTAATTATTCCTAAATTCTTATTTCAGTCTTCAGGTGCAAGTTAATTTAACGGTATACTCTGGGCTTCTCTTTTCTATTTGAGCATATGGTTTAAGAATCTTATCATTCAACTTGTGGCATCTCTGTATTTGAACTGATGTTCAAGTGTCTTTCAACTTTGTTGCATAACTGAAAGAGGACTTGCTGCACTTGAGACCTTTTTCAAGCTATCAGAACATGATCTTCTTCCCAGATTTCCAAAATTTCAGAAATTCTTCTGGTTTTAGAAATTAGAAGAATAAATGCCATGAACTTCTCTTTCTTTTGTGTTGGTGGAGCAGATGTTTTTGTTCTTTGTTTCACATCCTCTCTTTTCATGCCTAATTTTAGCTGTTGCTATCATGTTTAGTTTCCTGTAAACTCAGGCTCACCTCATCTTGCTAGCATCTACTAGCCTGTATCTTTCTAGTTTCTTCTTCAAGGCTTTCTCCAAAGCTGTGTGAACCTACTTGTGCTTTTTTGGAAGTGTAGGGATATTGACACTTCCAGGGTGACCTTCTATCAACAGAGCCCACCAGATAAATGCTCCAGTATCCTGTCTCTCAGGTGGACCCTTCTGTGAGTGTTCTAGGGAATTTGAGCTCCTACTACCTAGAGGGCAAACCTGATTCTTAAATGTTATATTGGCTTTTATTTCTCCTTCTCTCTCATGCCTCTTTCCAGGGAGCATCTTCCATACAAATGGCTTGGAATTAAGTCCTTATCTGATGTTCTGCTTTGTGGGAATCCAAATTCAGGAAATATATCCTAAAGGAAATCAACCCTGAATACTCAGGAAGGACTGATGCTGAAGCTGAAACTCCAATACTTTGGCCACCGGATGCAAAATGCCAACTCACTGGAAAAGACCCTGATGCTGGGAAAGACTGAGGGCAGGAGAAGAAGGGGACAGCAGAGGATGAGATAGTTGGATGGCATCACCGACTTAATGGACATGAGTTTGAGCAAACTCTGAGAGATATAATGAAGGACAAAGAAGACTGGGATGCTGCTGTCCATGGAATTGCAAAGAGTCAGACATGACTTAGCAATTGAACAACAAGAACAAAATTAAGACAGATGGTTCCTTTATGAGTTTGAGGATGTAATACAACCATATGCATTTAACAAATATTTACTGATGCCTACAGTGTTCCAGGCACCACTTAATATTCTGTTGGAAATGCAGAATGAAAAAATTAGACTAAGAATCCTTCTTCTTTGGAAGACTCCTTTGTAGTGCATATTAGTTAAGTCTCAAAGTTTCCCCGCAGTGAATGAATCTGGATTAGGTTTGTAAAGAGGTAGATTAGGTAGTGTCAGGAAGCATTCAACAGAAGGCTTCCTGTGTGCTGTTTTGGATCTGTCAGGAATCCTCTGTTCCTTATTAATTCCTGAATATCCAGGAATTAAGAGGAGAGGGAAGCCTCTCCTGGGCAGAGGGATCCAGGCATTTCCTTCATTAGTTTTCCTATATGATGATACGTACCCTCTTCCTTCTTGTGAACCATATGGGAAAATGATTATTTACAACTCTCTCTCTGTCTTTAATATGGATCGCCTATGTTTTGTAAGTCTGGAATTTTAATCTTTATCTTTGCTGAAAATAACTACAGTATATATGCCCACACCATGTTGATTAAAACACCTTTGCTCCATCAGAGGTCTGGTCCCCATGTCTTTCTTTCTCTCTCTCTCTCAGGCTATTTCTTTGGAGCATAGAGGCCCATTGAGTTCATTTTCCTGCCTGGGCTTCTAAGACCCACTCAAGAAGGCATTCTGCACCTTCACCCCATCGAGAGGGCATCTGAGGCTTCTGTGAACAGAGCAAGCCCCATGCCAGGGGCTTTATTGGCTTTCTGCATAAACCAAGGAATATCAGCCTCTTTCTCTCCTTTACTTTCTTATCGTTGACTCCGGAACACCAGGTTCTGGTCCATTAAAGGACCGGTCTTGAGAGAAGACAGGAAAGAAAGATCCAGAACTTGGGATAGAGGAGCCTAAGTTTGTTCTTCATACACAGATAAATAGAAAGCCACTAGTTTCCTGGAGTGAGAGAGACACAGTCTCAATTTGTTAGATGTTTGAGATGGGGAGGGGCCAAACTCAAGCTTTGCTTCTGTCATTACCTTTCATAACAATCAAGCCTAATTAATTCAGTTCAGTTCAGTTCACTTGCTCAGTCGTGTCCGACTCTTTGTGACCCCATGAACTGCAGCATGCCAGGCCTCCTTGTCCATCGCCGGAGTCCACCCAAACCCATGTCCATTGAATTGGTGATGCCGTCCAACCATCTTATCCTCTGTCATCCCCTTCTTCTCTTGCCCTCAATCTTTCCCAGCATCAGGGTCTTTTCAAATGAGTCAGTTCTTCTCATCAGGTGTCCAATGTATTGGAGTTTCAGCTTCAACATAAGTCCTTCCAAAGAACATCCAGGACTGATCTCCTTTAGGATGGACTGATTGGATCTCCTTGCAGTCCGAGGGACTCTCAAGAGTCTTCTCCAACACCACAGTTCAAAAGCATCAATTATTCGGCGCTCAGCTTTCTTCACAGTCCAACTCTCACATCCATACATGACCATTGGAAAAGCCATAGTCTTGATTAGACTGATCTTTGTTGGCAAAGTAATGTCTCTGCTTTTTAATATACTGTCTAGGTTGGTCATAACTTTCCATCCAAGGAGTAAGGGTCTTTTAATTTCCATGGCTGCAGTCACCATCTGCAGTGATTTTAGAACTCAGAAAAATAAAGTCTGACACTGTTTCCACTGTTTCCCATCTATTTGCCATGAAGTGATGGGACTGGATGCCATGATCTTCGTTTTCTGAATTTTGAGCCTTAAGCCAACTTTTTCACTCTCCTCTTTCACTTTCATCAAGAGGCTTTTTAGTTCCTCTTCACTTTCTGCCATAATGGTGGTGTCATCTACATATCTGAGGTTATTGATATTTCTCCCAGCAATCTTGATTCCAGCTTGTGTTTCTTCCAGTCCAGCGTTTCTCATGATATACTCTGCATATAAGTTAAATAAGCAGGGTGACAATATACAGCCTTGACGTACTCCTTTTCCTATTTGGAACCAATCTGTTGTTCCATGTCCAGTTCTAACTGTTGCTTCCTGACCTGCATACAGATTTCTCAAGAGGCAGATCAGGTGGTCTGGTATTTCCATCTCTTTCAGAATTTTCCACACTTCATTGTAATCCACACAGTCAAAGGCTTTGGCATAGTCAATAAAAGCAGAAGTAGATGACAGAATATGGTCCACTGGAGAAGGGAATGGCAAACCACTTCAGTATTCTTGCCTTGAGAACCCCATGAACAATATGAAAAGGAAAAAAGATGGGACACTGAAAGATGAATCCCCTAGGTCAGTAGGTGCCCAGTATGCTACTGGAGAATAGTGGAGAAATAACTCCAGAAAGAATGAATGGACAGAGCCAAAACAAAACCAACACCCAGTTGTGGATGGGACTGGTGATAGAAGCAAGGTTTGAGGCTATAAAGAGCAATATTGCATAGGAACCTGGAACGTTAGGTCCATGAATCAAAGCAAATTGGAAGTGGTCAAACAGGAGATGACACATAGAGATTCTATGAATCAGCAAACTAAGATGGACTGGAATGGGTGAATTTAACTCAGATGACCATTATATCTACTACTGCGGGCAGGAATTCCTCAGAAGAAATGGAATAGCCATCAAAGTCAACAAGAGTCCAAAATGCAGCACTTGTATGCAATCTCAAAAATGACAGAATGATCTCTGTTCATTTCCAAGGCCAGCCATTCAATATCACAGTAATCCAAGTCTATGCTCCGACCAGTAATGCTGAAGAAGCTGAAGTTGAACAGTTCTCTGAAGACCTACAAGACCTTTTAGAACTAACACCCAAAAAAGATGTCCTTTTCATTATAGGGGACTGGAATGCAAAAGTAGGAAGTCAAGAAACACCTGGAGTAACAGGCAAATTTGGCCTTGGAGTACAGAATGAAGCAGGGCAAAGGCTCATAGACTTCTGTCAAAAGAATGCACTGGTCATAGCAAACACTCTCTTCCAACAACACAAGAGAAGACTCTACACATGGATATCACCAGATGGTTGACACCAAAATCAGATTGATTATATTCTTTGCAGCCAAAGATGGAGAAGCTCTATACAGTCAGCAAAAACAAGACCAGGAGCTGACTGTGGCTTGGATCATGAACTCCTTTTTGCCAAATTCAGACTGAAATTGAATAAAGTGGAGAAAACCACTAGACCATTCAGGTATGACCTAAATCAAATCCCTTATGACTCTACAGTGAAAGTGAGAAATAGATTTAAGGGACTAGATATGATAGACAGAGTGCCTGATCAACTATGAATGGAGGTTAGTGACATTGTACAGGAGACAGGAATCAGGACCATTCCAAAGAAAAGGAAATGCAAAAAGCAAAATGGCTGACTGAGGAGGCTTTACAAATAGCTGTGAAAAGAAGGGAAGGGAAGAGCAAAGAAGAAAAGGAAAGATATTCCCATTTGAATGCAGAGTTCCAAAGAATAGCAAGGAGAGATAAGAAAGGCTTCCTCAGTGATCAATGCAAAGAAATAGAGGAAAACAATAGAATGGGGAAGACTAGAGATCTCTTCAAGAAAATTAGAGATACCAGGGGAATATTTTATGCAAAGATGAGCTCAATAAAGGACAGAAATAGTATGGACCTAACAGAAGCAGAAGATATTGAGAAGAGGTGGCAAGAATACACAGAAGACTGTACAATAAAGATTTTCATGATGCAGATAATCACAATGGTGTGATCATTCACCTAGAGCCAGATATCCTGGAATGTGAAGTCAAGTGGGCCTTAGGAAGCATCACTATGGAGCAAAGCTAGTGGAGGCGATGGAATTCCAGTAGAGCTATTTCAAATCCTGAAAGATGTGCTGTGAAAGTGCTGCACTCAGTATGCCAGCAAATTTGGTAAATTCAGCAGTGGCTACATGACTAGAAAAGGTCAGTTTTCATTCCAATCCCAAAGAAAGGCAATGCCCAAGAATGCTCAAACTACTGCACAGTTGCACTCATCTCACACGCTAGTAAAGTAATGATCAAAATTCTCCAAGCCAGGCTTCAGCAATATGTGAACTGTGAACTTCCTGATGTTCAAGCTGGTTTTAGAAAAGGCAGAGGAACCAGAGATCAAATTGCCAACATCTGCTGGATCATCGAAAAAGCCTAATTAATAAATGGATGCTTAAAAAATAATTGTTGATTTACATACAAGTTGTCATTTAAGTCCCTGGTGGCTCAGTAGTAAAGAATGCACCTTCTAATGTAGGAGCCTCAGATTGGATCCCTGGGTTGGGAAGATTCCCTGGAGAAGGAAATGGCAACCCACTCCAGTTGCCAGTATTCTTGACTGGAGAATTCCATGGACAGAAGAACCTTGCAGGTTACAGTCCATGGGGTCAAAAAAAGTCAGACATGACTTAGCGACTAAACCACCACCACCACCGGGGTAAGTGTTCTGCTATTTACTTTGAAGCCTGGGTTGGAGAATTTTGAGCATTACTTTACTAGCGTGTGAGATGAGTGCAATTGTGCGTTAGTTTGAGCATTCTTTGGCATTGCCTTTCTTTGGGATTGGGATGAAAACTGACCTTTTCCAATCTTGTGGCCACTGCTGAGTTTTCCAAATTTGCTGGCATATTGAGTGCAGCACTTTCATAGCATATGTGAACGTGAACTTCCAGACGTTCAAGCTGGTTTTAGAAAAGGCAGAGGAACCAGAGATCAAATTTCCAACATCCACTGGATCATGGAAAAAGAAAGAAAGTTCCAGAAAAACATCTATTTCTGCTTCATTGACTATGCCAAAGCCTTTGACTGTGTAGATCACAATAAACTGTGGAAAATTCTGAAAGAGATTTTTCTCTTTCAGAGAAATACCAGACCACCTGATCTGCCTCTTGAGAAATCTGTATGCAGGTCAGGATGCAACAGTTAGAACTGGACATGGAACAACAGACTGGTTCCAAATAGGAAAAGGAGTACGTCAAGGCTATATATTGTCACCATGTTTATTTAACTTATATGCAGAGTACATCATGAGAAACACTGGACTGGAAGAAACACAAATTGGAATCAAGATTGCTGGGAGAAATATCAATAACCTCAGATATGCAGATGATACCACCCTTAGGTCAGAAAGTGAAGAGGAACTAAAAAGCCTCTTGATGAAAGTGAAAGTGGAGAGTGAAAAGGTTGGCTTAAAGCTCAACATTCAGAAAACGAAGATCATGGCATCTGGTCCCATCACTACGTGGGAAATAGATGGGGAAACAGTGGAAACAGACTTTATTTTTCTGGGCTCCAAAATCACTCCAGATGGTGACTGCAGCCATGGAAATTAAAAGACACTTACTCCTTGGAAGGAAAGTTATGACCAACCTAGATAGCATATTCAAAAGCAGAGACATCACTTTGCCAACAAAGGTTCGCCTAGTCAAGGCTATGGTCTTTCCTGTGGTCATGTATGGATGTGAGAGCTGGACTGTGAAGAAGGCTGAGCGCCGAAGAATTGATGCTTTTGAACTGTGGTGTTGGAGAAGACTCTTGAGAGTCCCTTGGATTGCAAGGAGATCCAACCAGTCCATTCTGACGGAGATCAGCCCTGGGATTACTTTGGAAGGAATGATGCTAAAGCTGAAACTCCAGTATTTTGGCCACCTCATGCGAAGAGTTGACTCATTGGAGAAGATTCTGATGCTGGGAGGGATTGGGGGCAGGAGGAGAAGGGGACAACAGAGGATGAGATGGCTGGATGGCATCACTGACTCGACAGATGTGAGTCTGGGTGACCTCCGGGAGTTGGTGATGGACAGGGAGGACTGGCGTGCTGCAGTTCATGGGGCCGCAAAGAGTCGGACACGACTGAGCGACTGATCTGATCTGATTTACTTTGAACATGTAATTTAACATCTGTATACTTTCTATATCTGTAAATAAGGATAATAACACTGACCTCATAGGATTGTTATGCTTAAGTGAAAAGCACATTTTAAATTTAAAAGCAAATATGAACATCAGTTGTGGGGTGAGAAATGTAAATAAGTGTACTTATTAAAGTCCAGGTTAGTAAATATCCCTTTAGTTGTGCCAGCAAAGTTCAAGGCCTCACATGGAAGCCTCTATGACTATTGAACTGATTATGTTTTGCTTTATCCCTTCCAACTATCATACCATTCGATCTAAGCACCTCAGTGGTCAAGCTCTTTGTTAATTTTTTTTTTAATTGGAATACAATAACTTTACACTGTTGTGTTAGTTTCTGCTGCACTAGGAAGTGAATCAAGCATATACGTATATATATCCCCTTCTGCGTGGACCTCCCTCCCATTGCACTCCCTCCCACCTCTCTAGGTCATCACAGAGCACCGAGCAGCTGAGCTCCCTGTCCTTTATAGCAAGTTCCCACGAGCGATCCATTTTACACATGGTGGTATATCTTTGTCAATCCCAATCTCCCAGTTCATCCCACCCCTTCCCCCCATGTCCAAGTATCTCTTCATATCTGCTTACTATAGCTTATAATCCGTGCCTGATCATAAAGATTGCTGTTTTTGTTGACTGGAACTGTAAATACAGACCCAGAAAACTGCCCTTTCAAGAAACAACTGTATGCTGGTTATTTTCATTTGTAGACTGTGGTGGAAAAACCTTGTTAATGTTAAACAGCACGACTCTATCACGAGGCCTCTTTTCTTTCTCTCTTTCCCCCTGCGTGTTTGATAATGCCCAATGAAAAAAGAAAACAATGAGCCATTGTCCTCAGAACTAATCAGCCCACGAATGAGTATTTCACAGACTTAACGCGACAATGAATTACACATCCAAAGCAGGTTGTGTGTGTGGTTTGGCAAAACAAAATTAAGAGTCATTGGAGGGAAGGACATTGCCACAGCTTTGGCATAATTAGGAATCATCATAATCAAATACAGGAAATTGGCACATCTGCTTTTCAGGCTGTTGATCCAACTGTGAGGCTGCCTGTGCGCACTGGCACAAGCGGTTCCGATGTAGCTCACTGTGTTCTGAAAAGCTGTCTTTGCATAAATATTTACATAATTTTCTCCAAACACCACGATAAGCAGTTGTGTTTTTTTTTTTTTTTATCACTTTTTTCTCCCTTGGGTGATGATTTCTTCCTGTCCCTACTCCTGGTGAAGGAGTGATCACTCGTTATTCTAAAGATTTCTCTTTCTTCAGGGGAATTTTGGGGAAACAACTTGGAGCCTGAGAATTTTATAAAAAGACAGTGAGATGGAAGAGTCCCTTTCATTTGGTATATTTCCCTAGGAGTACAAGAAGAAAAACTACACTCCAGCCAGATGTGGGAAACACAAAACAGAGAATAACAAGGAGAGGAGAGCTAGAGAGGGAATCCACTTGGGGTTTGAGATTGATGGAGAACAGAAAGTCAGATGAGGTGAGGAGGACTAGCAGGCCCTTAAAGAAGCCATTGTCTCTACCCCACCCTCTATTTCCTCCGGTTGTTCATTATTAAGTTACTTAATAATTCCCATAGTTTCCTTTTCCTTAAAATGATCTAAAAGATCTCTCTTCTCTCCTCCAGTTTTGACGGTCTATTCTGCATTGTTGAAACTACAACATGTTTTAAAATGAAACATATTTCATCCTTTAAGGAATCCCATTTGAAAATCTAACATCTCCTCTATTTTCAAAGCATTGTTTTGCCTACCAGTGTGCATGTGTCCTATTTTTAGTAATAGCATATAAATTGCAACAAAATACTTTATAATGTTCTAAATGTTTACAGAAAAACATTCCTTCAGTGTGTAAGGCATATTTGTTCTATTTAAATATGAACTCCTTGATTCTCATGCAGACTCTTGCTGACACATTTCAGTGAGTATGGGATTTGTACATTGGAGGGTGGTTTAGGATACGTTTTTATAATAAAATAATTGGAGAGTTTACACAGGGAAATATGTGTTCACTTTTCCTTACAACATCATTATAAAGAGGCTACTTTTTAACTATTTGCAAATAGGAAAAGCAAAAAGATTCTAAGCAGGAAGAGGTAAGACATCCCCCTCAATCATATCCCCAGCTACAACTTACACTAATATATACATTATGAGGGATCACTAGTCATCAGTTGTGTGGTTAGTTGTGTGTATATGAATACTAGATTGTGAATGGGGTGCTTGTGTTAGTTGCTTACTTTATTTAATAAACTTTTTAGTGAGCTTTGCGTACTTTAAATACAGAGTATAAATAACATTTTTTCAATGAATTATTCTGCTATATTAGATCATACTGAACCATAACAATCTTTTCAATAATACTAAGCAGGCATTTTCCTCTTTCCCTTCTGTCCTTTTTAGCGCACTGTTTTCGTTCCATTGCTTGTTTCCTCATGGATCCCAGATAACTTCTGCAGCACCGAAAAACACAAGGGAGATGAAGGGTGAGAAGTAGGCTGTGTGGTGTCCACACTCCTGCTGAGAACCCATTTCTGCTCTTTTACTCTCTTTCCTCCTAGTATCTGTCTTACTATCATCACCCCTCACCCCATACTTGTCCTCTCTTTAGTTTTCCAGATGCACTGATCACAGCTCCCTGTCAATAAATGGGACCATGGAATGCTTTCATTTTGCCTGCCGAAGATTCTGGGAGTATAAATACTGAAAATGATCCAATGAGTCAGATTTAGTCAACTTAATCAGATTTAGGAATAAAATCATATGTCCACTGTTTGATTCATAGTTATCTTGTATTGATAACTCATTCAATTTTTTTTTATTAGAGTTTAACTAGACAGAATGTTTTTGTATGATGTACATGAACACCTGTGGATATTTTTGAAACCTTAAAACCCCTCACGTATGTATGGTGGTGGTAACTGTGTGTGGTAGTGTATGTGTGTTTACAAATCATTTTTATCCTTCTATCAATGACATGCTTAAAGTTTTAAATGTTCTCTTTCCTCCTAAGTCCGATAACTCTGGATTTTTCCTCATTTCTTGTCGAGTCCTGGATTAAACACCTATATTGTCTTTAACTGATCGTTATTATGATCTGATTTAACAGCTAAGGAATTGTCAACAGCTTTTTTGACCATATCTAATCTCACAATTTGAAGCCAAATTTTGGTGGCTCAGAGGTTAAAGCGTCTGCCTGGAATGCGGGAGACCCAGGTTCGATCCCTGGGTAGGGAAGATCCCCTGGAGAAGGAAATGGCAACCCACTCCAGTACTCTTGCCTGGAGAATCCCATGTAGAGAGGAGCCTGGTAGGCTACAGTCCATGGGGTCGCAAAGAGTCGGACACGACTGAGCGATTTCACTTATTCACTAATCTCACTATCAGCTAGCAATTGAATCTTTTTCTGCTTGTATTATCTATGGCAAGACTTTTAAAAATTCCATGTATGTCTTATTTGTATTCCATTATATAGTTATAATCATCTCTATCTCTACTCATAGTTATTCTGATAATATATAGTTTATTATATTAAGTTTGAGTAACAGTGTTGAGGGGGAAAAGGGGTCTTTCCTGGAGGTCTAATGTTCATATTCAAGAGCTCCAGTTTCTTACCTGTAAAGTGAGGAAGTTGGATGAGAGAAAATTTTAGTTGGCATTTATTGAGCAACTGTCATGTGCCAGCAACTCTTGTAGGTAGGTGCTTGTGAGAAAAAGAGATTCCCAGTTCAAGTTTATGACATTATTGGGAAATGCATAGAGGATTAAGGTACACAGAGGGTGCATTCATCCTCCTCCAGAGGGAGTTAGGGAGAACTTCTTGGAGTAAATTATGTTTAAACTGAAAACAGAAAATAAGTAGCACTAAGATCAAAACCTGGACAGGATATTAAAAAACAGAGACATCACTTTGCTGAGAAAGGTTCATAGAGTCAAAGCTATGGTTTTTCTAGCAGTCAAGTGTAGTTGTGAAAGTTGGATCACAAAGAAGGCTGAGTGCCAAAGAACTGATGTTTTTGAATTATGGTGCTGGAGAAGACTCCGAGAGTCCCTTGAACAGCAAGGAGATCAAACCAATCAATCCTAAAAAAAATCAGTCCTGAATATTCATTGGAAGGACTGATGTTGAAGCTGAAGCTCCAGTACTTTGGCCACCTCATGCAAACACCCGACCTATTGGAAAAGACCCTGATGCTGGGAAAGATTGAGGGAAGAAGGGAGCAATTAAATTTTTTTCTGGAGAAGGGAGTGACAGAGTATGAGATGGTTGGATGACATTACCAACTCAATGGACATGAGTTTGAGCAAACTCTGGGAGATAGTGAAGGACTGAGAAGCCTGGCGTGCTGCAGTATATGGTCCTGCAAAGAGTTGGACACAACTTTGCAACTGAATAACACCAACCTTTTAGAAATATGGAATTTGGGGCTTGATTTGTAATGAGAGATCCTTAATTATTTTTAATTTCATGTTATATTTGTCTTCTTCAAGTCCTCTGAGCCCACTAGCTCAGAAAAGGAATTTTTATAGAATGAGCTAAATAACTGATACAATAGAACGTTCAAGCTGGAAATAATCTGAAAGTTTATTCAGACCAGCCTCATTCTGGAGAATGTTTCTATAAGGTAGAGAGATCAAGCAACTCATCTAAATTTTCATAGCTGATTAGCGGTTGAGTTCACATTAAATGTAGTCTTATTCCTGGTTTGGTGATGATTCTACTAGTTCCTGTTATGACAGAAGGATAAATAAATGTACATTTCCATAGTATTTTATATCCAAGTACCAGGAGAAGAAAATCATAACAGAAGAGGGGTGGAAATAAATTAACAGTTTTTTAAAATTCATTTGTTTTGGTTCAATTTCTGTTCTCTGGTTAGTGGTTTCACTGTTGTAATGTTATAAAGTGTCTCCAAAGTTTAAAAAATGGACCTATTCACTGCTGCTTTCTTCAGGATACATTTTGGTGTTAATTATATATCTGTGTGAGCATTTTACTTGAGAAACAAATATTTTAATCTAGAACAGTTAGCATAAGTCTAAATCTCTCCTTTCCTCATGATACCTACATTTCTGGTGCTATCTGTATCTATAGTTTGAGATTATGTATACATTCTTACATCACTTTGGTTGGCTAAGAAGGTTAAGTTCAGATTCTGATAAAACTCTTAATTAATTCTGGACTTGGTATTTATATAACTTAAGACAAGTAATGTAACTATCCTCTATGATTCTATTTCTTTAACTTTAAAATGTAGATGAGATTGTGATGAGGATTTAGTGAGATAGTTCATGTAAAACATTTAACCTAAGCTTAGAACTGTATGTCAGTTGCTATTATTGTTATGATTCATAAAAGTCAAGTTCTTGGTATAGAACATGGTTGGAGGTGGTCTCCAGAAATACTGCTTGCAGGAGTACTTGTCAAAGCAAATAAGAAAACAAAATTTTACATTTGTGGAATGGAGCAAACTAATTTTGATACTGATGTTACCACTGCTGTTGCTGGAAACCAGATATAGTTTATGGGTCTTGGCTGCCAGATGAATGAAGCAGAGAGCCAGTTTTCTGTAAGTGGACCCTACATGGTTCCTGGGAGTGTCCGGAATGTGAGGAAGGCGCAATGTGTTACTGCTGCAAACCTCTCTTCCTGCCAGCATGACATTATCCGGATAGCCTGGCTTAGCATGGTCATCCCACCCTACTGGCAGCAAGACAGCTGTGAGACACAAACAAATAGCTTGGGCCAGGCAAAGTAAGCCACTGGGGAATGTGGGGATGGGGAGGGAATGCAGACAACTTGTGGAAGGATAGGAACCAGAAAGAGGTTTGGGTAAGGATGTGATCAAATAAAAACTGGAGTAGATCAACCCCATGGGATTCCAACTGGGAAAGATGGAATAATATTTTTGAGATATTAATCAAATTTTTCTTGGCATTTTCCATTTCCACTGTCCTTCCTGTTAAGCTCATCTCCTCCCCCCACCACCTTCCCCTTTGCAGATTGAAGCTTGTCGATGCATGCCATGGGGACATGACACTTAGGATGAGATTCTATCTGTCCATCCTCCACTATTTCTGCATGTATAAATACCTTGGTACTGAAGATGTCCTTTTGATTGTAGATGTACCCTGCAAAGCGAATGAGGAGTCACAAAGATTGACCGAGATTGTTAATTACTTTCTACCCCAGTAGGAATTTAGTAGCTAGAACAACAGAAATAATATTAAATTTCTTCAACATCTAGATTTTGGAATGAGATTTAAATGTGAAACATATGTACAATTTATATATTTTCCTCTTAAATTTCCAGTTTCTATCCAAAATAGACATTAGGTATAAATGCCTTAAGAAGGATTCTTATTTGTGCTATACTTGTGAACAAGGAAATATGAGGGTTTCTCATGAGGATTTCACTGTGTTCTCTATAATCATGAAACTGATATTGATGCAAAATAAATCTATTTGAAAATAACAATGACAATAAGCCTTAAAACTTTCTTGCTGTGCTGAACTAAAATTTTCTCTGTGTTATCTATCCTAATGCAGGTCTTTGTGTTCATTCTCTCAACAAACATTTATTGAAGCACTAATTTGTGGTTAGGCACATGCTTGGCACTGGGAATTTACTGACAAGGATCATAGATGGTTCAGGGAGAGGGATGTTTGCAAGCAGATCAGCTAAGAGTTTATGTGACATTGTGATGGGAGTATGGTCTTACAAGCAATTTTCACATAAGGTTATTTAATCATAGACTTAAGTGGAAATTGTATAATCTATAATTTCTTCTCTCAACCAACATTCTCATTCCCTAAATTGCTTTAGAAAAGGCCAGGATACTGACAACACTGTGGGTAAGTGTGTTCTCATTGGTTGATCTGGCATGTATAAGACTTCACCTCTCAATTACTCACTTAACATTCCAGTACATTTTTGGAACAACAGATAATTTTGGAGGCTGCCAAGCAGATGGATAAATGGTAAGGGACTTAGCAGATCTAGGAAAGCTGAAACCTAAGCCTACCAATAAGCTAATTCAGTCTGCTGAACCCTGGAAATGTTCCTGCATTGAAACCACCAGGTGCTTCTGAAGGTGAGAATGTAGGGTGGGGCTCAAAGCACGAGACTAGGTCAACAGTGCTGTGTTATGAGGAGGGGCTCCCATTCCCCATATTCCATCTCCTCCCCAAGCAATAGCCTGCAGGTTAGCTGGTTGAACCAAGGATGTTTTGCTCATAGAGATTCCAGACAAAGTTGAGAGTGAAGGAATTTCCCGAGTGATCCAGTGGTTAAAAGACTTAGCCTTCCAATGCCTGAGAGTGCAGGGTCGCTTCTTGGTTGAGGAGCTAAGACCTCACATGCCTCTCAGCCAAAAAACTAAAACATAAAACAGGAGCAATATTGTAACAAATTCAATAAAGCCCTTAAAGTAGCCCATATCAAAAAAATATTTCAAATAGTGGCTATAGAGAGCTGATATCATAATAAAGATGGGGAAAATGTGAAAGCCTGCAGTATGAAAAATGAGACCCTCAGAACACTTTTCCATGGGGTTCTTAACATCTAGAATATTGGAGGCTAAATTTATATTCCTCAGGTATTAGATTGTAGGGTTCCTTGGGAAAACACAGCCTATGAGAAAAGACCTACAGATATTATAGCTCTTTTGTAAAGGTGGGAGCAAGGAGGGAAATGGCTACGTGCAAGGCAGTGGTATAAGGGAGTTAAGGCTCATCTTTTATAGCATGTAGTCATTTGTGATAAATCAGAACATAACGAAATAAATATGTTATTTGCTATTTCAGAGTGTTGGAAATATACAGACAATACCAGAATCTGCTGCTAAAGTATTTGAAAGTGAATTTATCCATTTTCCTCTTCTTAGCAAGAATTAGAAGTGGGTTAAGAAAATGAGAAATGTATTACTTCACAATGATAAAAGATAAAAAATATATCAAATCTGTATGGACCTAGAGAATATTATGCTTAGTGAAATAAGTCAGAGAGAGACAAATACTATATGATATCACATATATGTGGAATCTAAAAAAATACTACAAATTAATGTATGTGCAAAACAGATTAACAGATATGGAAAATAAACTAGTGATTACCAAATAAGGAAACAGTATAAAGTGAAAGTGAAGTCACTCAGTCGTGTCCAACTCTTTGCGACCCCATGGACTGTAGCCTACCAGGTTCCTCCATCCATGGGATTTTCCAGGCAATAATACTGGAGTGGGTTGCCATTGCCTTCTCCAAAGGAAACAGTAAGGGGAGGGGCAAATGAGAGGTAAAGGATTAAGAGATACAAACTGCTATGCATAAAATAGATAAGCAACAATGGTATATCTTATAGCTCAAGGAATTATAAACATTTTCTTAATAACTTTTAATGGAACGTTATCTATAAGAATATTGAACCTCTGTGCTGTATACCTGAAACTAGTATAACATTATAGATTGCTATACTTCAATTAAAAAATGAATTAAAAGAGAGAAATCAGTGGAGTTAAACATATCATATTTCAGCTTCTCTGTCCATGAGTTCCATGACTTTGGCCATGGTGCTTAAATTTTCTGAACTTCAGTTCTCTCTTTGATAAATCAAAAATTAGGACCAAGCAAGCATACAGGGAGAAATAAATAAATAATATCTGTATCTTAGGATTATTTTGAATATTAAATGAGATAATATATTTAAATACTTAGTGTAGTATCCAATGGGCTTCCCCAGTGGCTCAGAAGTAAAAAATCTTCTTCCAATGCAGGAGACATGGGTTCAGTCCCTGATTTGGGAAGATCCCCTGGAGGAGGGCATGGCAACCCACTCCAGTATTCTTGCCTGGAGAATTCCATGGACAGAGGAGCCTGGCAGCTACAGTCCAGTGGGTCAAAAAGAGATGAACATGACTGAAGCGACTGAACACTCACCACATATAGTATTCAGTGAAGCTTAACGAATACTATTATGACAACGCCTTTGAAAGATGGGAAGAAAAATCAATCCAGAGTAAGGAGAGGAATAAATATTTGGCTCTCAGTACACACACACACACACGCATGAAGTATATAAAAAGGGGAGTTGAGTGAGGGGTAGACACAGTAAAGACAATTATATTTTTCCTTTATGTTTAAATTAAAAGGGACAGATTAAAACAAAGAGTGCCAATTGTAGGGAAGGAGAGATAACTTTCCTAACTAATCTTTGATTGACTTACCTTAATTTTTTATGTGGAACTAAGTGGCAAATCAATAAATACAAAGATTTGGTAAGTACCTATAATGTGCAAGGTACTCATTTCAATTATGAAATCACATAGTTGTTATATTTAATAAAAGTTGTTGTTATTTAATTGCTAAGTCATGTCCCACTCTTTTGCTGCCCAATGGACTGTAGCCTGCCAGACTCCTCTGTCCATGGCAAGAATACAGGAGTTGGTTGCCATTTCCTTCTCCAGGGAATCTTCCCAACCCAGGGATTGAAAAGTACCTTAATTTATACTCTTTTACTTACAATTTTCATAATTACCCTATAGAACAGGTAGGATAACATGTTACAGTTGATTTTGTTAGGAGGCAAGAAAGGGAAGAAACTATAGGAGTTGCTTAAACACTAGCATAGCTATAGAAGCAAAGTTAGAGACAATAATTTTGTTATGGGTGCCTCAATGTGACCACTTATTAATTTTCAGTGGAAAGTACAACTGCCAAGTGAATCAACATACTGATATCACCCAATATGCACATTCTCTCCCTTGTAAAAAAATATTTCCATAGAAATTCAAATTAGTTGGTAGAAATGCAATCACAGCACTGCTATGGGATGATTTTCATGCCTGATATCATCAAATGATGCCACCTGATGTCCCCCCACACCCGGTAAGGCAATATTTGCCAAGCAACCAGAATGTCCATGTCAGCTGGCCAAGTCACCTTCATCTCTGGGTGATGCTGAAACTATAGAATTGTGTTCTTTGACTTCATGCAGACCATCTGCTGACACTTCTTCTTCAGCGATCTTTCCGTACAGTTGGTTAAGTTGAAGCCTTCTCTTATATCAAGTCACATTCCAGTCATGCCTTCTTGATGAGTATCACATATTAAATGACAATTAGAAAGCCCAGTTTGTGCATAGATTAAGAATGAGTAATGTATCCATATGGTTTTCAAATATCCTTATGAGTGCCTTACAACAAAACCCAACAGTTAATGAAAATGAACTCAAGTTCATTTTGATAAGAATGAAGCTAAAGATGATTATTGGATTAAACAAATATGGCATTAGAAACATAGGTGCTAGTGAGAGAATACAGAATGCACAGTCTGTGTTCTTCTTTATATTATGTGTACATTTAAGATGCTATCAAACTCTTTTAATCACTACCCTTATGTTAGAAGCTTTGTTTGTCTTAGCTAGTGATATGTCACTTCAACAAAACCAAAAGAATTTTTAAAAATACCCACATGCTTGGAAAGCAGAAAATAGCAAAATGTGGGAAAAAAGTCATCTTTGCAAGGAAAGGTCAGCAGAAACATATGGATCCCAAGCGAAATTGAAATAAGGTTTCTGTACAGACTAGATACTGTGGCAGATAATGGTGCCACAGGCCAGACAGAAGGTTCCCAAGGCCCCAGGCTGCTTTCTTACTTCTGCTCGGCTCAAGACTTCATCCAACATTATTTTAGTGATAACACTTGTTATACATCCTCTGGGTCCTCAGATGGTAAATCATCCTATAATAGACTTCATCCAGGAAACCTAAAGGCCAGCCATATTTCATCATTTTTAAAGTTTCAGTGATTATAAAACAGCCATCTGTACATGTCTGGAAGCATATTTTTATTTGGGCTATTATTTGATAATGTACAGACCATCCAACCTTCAATCCTCTCTAATGTGTCTGTTTTTTTTAAAATCCCATAAGAAATTTTTAGTTACATATTTTTAATTTATATTTTATTTAGCTGAAATGCACAAAATACTTCTTTTATTCATATTCAATAGGAAAAGAATAATTCCATGGAATAACAAAGAATATGTTCATTGAAAATTATTTGACTATATTATCTCATTGAAAAAAAAAAAAACAACTGTTTTTGATTGAGCCAACTGCCCATGTGATAAGAGTTGGCAATCATACATAGTCATCCTATATATAGAAAGCCCCCTGGAACTTTCCATCTAAAGCACACTCTTTTGTTCCTGTTTAATATTGATGTATTACTTACCAATTTTTATCTATTAGATGCTTTTATCACCAACCAAATTCAATGCAGGGAGAGAATGAGTTAGATACTGCAAAAATAACTTTGAAACTCAGCTCTATCCAATAGTCCCTCCATTTAACTATGGTCCTTTGAGCCTACATGGTTTAAAAAAAAACTCTGACCCTAAGCCACCTGCAACAGATGGCTGGCATTCTGCCATTAGATATTTATTCTTTGAGATTAATGCAAATATGCAAATATTGTTGGTCAGCTTAGAGACAGGGTAGAAGGAAAGGTAATACATTAAATATTTATTAGTACTGCATATATTAGTGTGAATTTTTTTTTTACCAGATTATTTTGTCTTTATGAAGAAAGCCTGAAGAACTTGTTTGTTTTGAACAAGAATTGCAGCAAGGGATACTTTAAAGGAAGCAAGTCAGAGAGTAGTTGAGATGGACCTGGTAGAAATGGGAGGGGGGTTGGGAGTTGGAGAGTTCTCTTTAGGGGTGAGCCATATCAATCAGGTTCCCAGCAGGAAATAGACTAAAAATATTCCAATTGGATAATCTAATGGAGAGGTGATTTACAAAGGAGAAGGAAGGAATAGATCAGGAAGCAGTTACATCTAGAGCTGTGCAGAGAAAGTTGCCTGACAAAAGCTATGCCCTTTGATGGGGAGATCCTGCAGAAGGGCCAAGGCATCATAGAAAGAAAAGTACACAGGACATCCATCAAAAGATCCGCCCTTAAATCTCTGCCCTTCAGTGTACTAGCTACTTCTCAGCTCTCCATGCATCAGTTTTCTCATCCAGAGGATACAGTAACTTTTCCAGAAATTCATTGTCAGATGACATCATTTACATAAAAACTCCAAATATAGAGCCCTACAGAGAAGGAAGGTTGGAAGAAGTTAATGTTTTCTCTGGGGGATGTAGACATTAAAGGCACAGGTAAGGAAAGGAAGACCTTCCTCACCTGAGATAAATCTTAAGGTTAATATATGGAAGATGATTAATATACATATATCAGTTTCAGAGCTATCTGTGTGTAAATATGGGATCAATGGAATCAGCAAGTTCGAATCAATGAGAAATAAAAGTAGAGGTGGGTGAACAGAGTGAGAAAGGGAAAATACCAAAAAATAGTCAAACCAGTTACCTGAATCATCAGGCTCAAGAATATTAGCTATGTGTTTCCTAGTGGAGGTCTGACTAAAGAGAAAGTCGATAACGCAGACACAATCGAAAGGTTCATTTCTTCATATACTGGAAACGGAATAGCCCATAAATTTTAACAAAAGGGTGATCACAAACATTTTGTCATATTTCTTTAGAAATTTATTTTATACTCATGTGCACACTTTGAGTTGGCACCATTAACTTTCTTAGTAAGCCACAACAAGGAGACTTAGAAATGCTATTTTTCTTATTTCCCTATGGAACTAGCTTTCACTTTAAATCCAAGTGTAAAGTAATGTATGAAGAATGTCAATGCACTTTACCTCTTACAAGATACTCTTGTAAGAAAAATTACTAGTTAAAAAGAATGATACACTTCTTAAGTCTGCATCAGGGAAAAGAGAAATTATTTGATCTCATGAGTTTGGTATTGTGTTTTGATACCATCTAACATGAATGCAGTTTAAAATTCTATGTGAAGTCCCTCTGTTTTGACTGTCAATTCAGGGTGGAAAACCATTTTGTTAGAAGTGTCAAGGATATGATGAATGGTGAAGATATCAACTTTGTTAGCTTATTTTTTTGACTGCCACATGATTCTTCTTGTACTATATCATGTATGAACAAAAAAGGCATTAATTCAAAGACTAGGAATTCAGTGAGCTTTAAACTAATCACCTCAAGGTGCAATGAATTTATCTGCGCTATCCTTCACATATTGATGTTTGTGCCTACCCAGGCTCTCTTGGTTTATATTCAGTATTAGTGCCACAGAAGGGAAATCATTAATGAGTGTCTTTAAAATGCAAATTTGTCAAGGTCAGAGTTTCAAAAACAGAAGGTTGTTGGTTGAACCATGCACTGCATTTTATTTCTTTTTAATAGTTGGTCAGGTTATCAATCAAAATGTTGACTGTAATTGTTTGAAAATTAATTTATAAAAGTCATTTTCAGCCTTTTGTTTAATTGAGCTTCGTGTGAGAGAAAAATCTTTTGGACAGAAAAGAGATGATCGGTATAAGCAGTGCAGACACTGTACTCTGTGGAACTGAAGTCTCCCAAAGAACTTGCCATTAAGCAGAATTTTTGTAAAGTGAATCTTGCTCCCTCGATGACTCTTTATAAAAGAGGGGCTCCTCTTCTTGCAGACGACACCTTTTAAGCCGTCTTCCTGGTGTGTCATCTCTAGAAAATGTCCTCTCACCCCCAGGGTGGGGCCCTGTCTGCGGTGTGTCAGTTACGTGCTCCTGCCTCCGCATTTACCTTTCAGTCAAGGGTGGACATCTGGACCAAGTGACGTCAATGCAACAAAACCTTTCAAAGGTGAAATTGGAACCTGGATCTTCAAGTTCAAACTCGAGTCCAATCTCTAAGTGCATTACGTCTGCTCCCGAGTTTCTATGAGACACTCTGTAGCTTAATGATACTTCTTTTTGTCTTTACCTAGTTTACCTCTCGGAGAAGGCAATGGCACCCCACTCCAGTACTCTCGCCTGGAAAATCCCATGGACACAGGAGCCTGGTGGGCTACAGTCCATGGGGTTGCAAAGAGTCCGACATGACTGAGCAACTTCACTTTCACTTTTCACTTTCCTGCATTGGAGAAGGAAATGGCAACCCACTCCAGTGTTCTTGCCTGGAGAATCCCAGGGACGGCAGAGCCTGGTGGGCTGCCGTCTATGGGGTCACACAGAGTCAGACACGACTGAAGCTACTTAGCAGCAGCAGCAGTTTACCTTGGGATCTGTTACTCTAATTAAATTTACTTCTTCCTTGGGGTGAACCCTATAGATGGAATTGAAGACTTTGGTTAAAAATGGCAGGGTTACTACCTACCATGGAGACCTCCCAGGACTGAATTCCAGCAGTGTGACTTACCATGTGTTGTTTCCTCAGAGCCTTCTCAGCCACGGTCCTACACAGTGCTGCTCACTCCCCAGCTTCTTTCCAGGCAAAGCTTACATCCTGACTACCTGTGTTTCTCTAAGGCATAGAAATTTCTATACCTTCCCACTCTTTTTTTAAGATTTTTTTTTAAAATGTGGACCATTTTTAAAACTTTTATTACACTTTTTTACAATATTGCTTCTGTTTTATGTTTTACAATATTGGCCACGAAACATGTGGGATCTCAGCTCCTTGACCAGGCATGGAACCTACACCCTCTGAAATGGAAGGTTAAGTCCTAATCCCTGGACCACCAAGGAAGTCCCATACTTTGTCATTCTTAAAAGTGTCATTCTTCTGATTTTACTGCCAACTTTGCAGCTTTGAATCAGTCTAGGCTTTAGTATTTCATCAAATACAAGATAAAAAGCAAGAAAAGAATATCAGATTTTATCTCTTTTGAAAACAGTTTTAAGTGTTCTCAGCTCTTTTGCGCCTTTCCCCTCTAATTCGTCTTGCCAAAGAAACCTGGTTATCCTTCTAAATGCAAAGCTTTGTTTGAACTCCTCTGATGTTTAAAAGTTACTATTATCTACACTTTGTCTACTGAAAAGTTCATACATTAAAAGTTTTTTAAAACAAAGTTTGGACTTCTTTTTTTAATAAAAATCCAGTAAATATTTTAGGCTGTAGACCATATGTTTTCTGTCTTAACTACTCAGATATGCTATTGTAGCACAAAAGTAGCCACAGACAATATGTAAACAATTGGGCATGACTGTGTGCAATAAATCTTTATTTACAAAAACAGATGGTGGACAGTATTAACCTAAAGCCTTGTGCGTATTGGACCTTACTTAGCTCAGTCAGCTTTACTTTCTACCCTCTCCCTTCATACTCTCAGGACTCAGAACACTGGCATTAAGTTTTTTCCATGCCTATTAGGTACTCTGTACATTCACTACTCTATGCTTCTGTCCCCTTGGATGGAGGCTGGAGTCGGGCCCAGGAGGACTATTGTTTCTCCATGTGTAAAACAGATAGCCAGTGGGAATTTGCTGTAGGACTCAGGGAACTCAAACTGGGTCTTAACATTAAGTTTAAGATATCATGTAGTCATACTACTTGTTAAGAGTAGGATGACAATACTCTGGAGAAAGCATTATTAGGTTTTACACCATTAAAACACAATACAAATCCTATGAAACAAGTAAAGAAGGTGATCAAAGGATCGTGCTTTAAAAAACACATGCTTGCTCTCCTACACACGTTTTTTTTTTTTTTTTTTAATTTACTTATTTTTAATTAAAGAATAATTGCTTTGCAATATTGTATTGGTTTCTGCCATACAACAACATGGATCAGCCATAGGTATATGGCTCTAGAACCTTCCTCCCTCTAGAACCTTCCTCCCACCTCCCACCCCATCCCACCCTATCCCACTTCTCTAGGTTGTCACAGAGCCCCAGTTTGAGTTCCCTGAGTCCTACAGCAAATTCCCACTGGCTATCTGTTTTACACATGATAGCTATATGTTTCCATGCTATTCTCTCCATTTGTCCCCTACTCTCCTTCCCTCCACCCCATGTCCATAAGTCTGTTCTCATGTCTGTGTCTCTATTGCTGCCCTGAAAATGGGTTCATCAGTGCTATCTTTCTAGATTCCATATATATGTTTTAACATACAATATTTGTTTTTCTCTTTCTGACTCTGTCTAATAGGCTCTAGGTTCATCCACCTCATTAGTACTGACTCACACCCCTTTCTTTTTATGGCTGAAGAGTATTCTATTGTAGGCTTCCCTGGTAGCTCAGCTGGTAAAGAATCTGTCTGCAATTCAGGAGACCTGGGTTTGATCTCTGGGTCGAGAAGATCCCTTGGAAGGGGGCGTGGCAACCCACTCCAGTATTCTTGCCTGGAGAATCCCCACAGACAGAGGAGCCTGGTGGGCTACAGTCCATGGGATTGCGAAGAATTGAACACAACTGAGCAAAGAAGCACAGCCCAGCACAGCACAGTAATCCACTGTATATATGTACCACAACTTCTTTATCCATTCATCTGTCCATGGACATCTAGTTTGCTTCCATGTCCTGGCTATTGTAAATAGCACTGCAATGAGCACTGGGGTACATGTGTTTTTTTCAATTATGGTTTTCTCAGGGTATATGTCCAGTAGTGAGATTGTTGGGTCATATGGTAGTTTTATTCCTAGTTTTTTAAGGAGTCTCCATACTGTCTTGCATAGTGGTTGTATCAATTCCCATTCCCACCAACAGTGTAAAAGGATTCCCTTTTTTCCACATTCTCTCCAGAATTTATTGTTTGGAGATTTTTTTGATGATGGCTATTCTGACTAGTGTTAGGTGATAGGTGACAGTCAAAAATACCTCATTGTAGTTTTGATTTGCATTTCTCTAATAATGAATGATGTTGAGCATCTTTTCACATGTTTATTAGCTATTTGCATGTCTTTTTTTGAGAAATGTCTGTTCAGGTCTCTTGCCCAATTTTTGATTGGGTTGCTTGTTTTTCTGATATTGAGTTGTATGAGCTGCTTATTTTATACATTTTGGAAATTAACTCTTTGTCAGTTGTTTCATTTGCTATTATTTTCTTCCATTATGAGGGCTGTCTTTTCACCTTATTTATAGTTTCCTTTGCTGTACAAAACCTTTTAAGTTTAATTAGGTCTCACTTGTGTATTTTTGCTTTTATTTCCATTACTCTAGGAAGTGGGTCATAGTATATTGCTTTGATTTATGTCATAGAGTGTTCTGCTTATGTTTTCCTCTAAGAGTTTTATAGTTTCTGGTCTTACATTTAGGTCTTCAATTCATTTTGAGTTCATGTTTGTATATGGTATTAGGAAGTGTTTTAATTATTTTACTTGTAACTGTCTAGTTTTCCCAGCATCCCTTATTGAAGAGATTATCTTTGTTCCATTGTATATTCTTACCTCCTTCGTCAAAGATAAGGTGCCCATAGGTGTGTGAATTTAACTCCAGGCTTTCTATATTGTTCCATTGGTCTATACTTCTGTTTTTGTGCCAGTATCATGCTGTCTGGTGATTGTAGCTTTGTAGATGGTCTGAAGTCAGAAAGGTCGATTCCTCCAGCTCAGTTCTTCTTTCTCAAGATCATTTTGGATATTTGAGGACTTCTGTGTTTCCATACAAATTGTGAATTTTTTTCTTCTAGTTCTGTGAAAAATGCCATTGGTAATTTGATAGAGATCACACTGAATCTGTAGATTACATTTGGTAGTATAGTCATTTTTACAATATCAATTCTTCTAGTGCAGGAACATGGAATATCTTTCCGTCTATTTATATTGTCTTTGAGTTCTTTCATTAGTGTTTTATAGTTTTCTGCATATAGCTCTTTTGTCTCTTTCAGTTCAGTTCAGTTCAGTCGCTCAGTTGTGTCCAACTCTTTATGACCCCATGAATCGCTGCACACCAGGTCTCCCTGTCCATCACCAACTCCCAGAGTTCACTGAGACTCATGTCCATGGAGTCAGTGATGCCATCCAGTCATCTCATCCTCTGTTGTCTCCTTCTCCTCCTGCCCCCAATCCCTCCCAGCCTCAGAGTCTTTTCCAATGAGTCAGCTCTTTGCATGAGGTGGTCAAAGTACTGGAGTTTCAGCTTTAGCATCATTCCTTCCAAAGAAATCCCAGGGCTGATCTCCTTCAGAATGGACTGGTTGGATCTCCTTGCAACTGGTTGGATCTCTCAAGAGTCTTCTCCAACACCACAGTTCAAAAGCATCAATTCTTCGGCACTCAGCTTTCTTCACAGTCCAACTCTTACATCCATACATGACCACAGGAAAAACCATAGCCTTGACTAGACGGACCTTTGTTGGCAAAGTAATGTCTTTGCTTTTGAATATGCTATCTAGGTTGGTCATAACTTTCCTTCCAAGGAGCAAGCGTCTTTTAATTTCATGGCTGCAGTCACCATCTGTAGTGATTTTGGAGCCCAGAAAAATAAAGTCTGACACTGTTTCCGCTGTTTCCCCATCTATTTGCCATGAAGTGATGGGACCGGATGCCATGATCTTTGTTTTCTGAATGTTGAGCTTTAAGCCAACTTTTCACTCTCCACTTTCACTTTCATCAAGAGGCTCTTTAGTTCTTCTTCACTTTCTGCCATCAGGGTGGTGTCATCTGCATATCTGAGGTTATTGATATTTCTCCCGGCAATCTTGATTCCAGCTTGTGTTTCTTCCAGTCCAGCGTTTCTCATGATGTACTCTGCATAGAAGTTAAATAAGCAGGGTGACAATATACAGCCTTGACATACTCCTTTTCCTATTTGGAACCAGTCTGTTGTTCCATGTCCAGTTCTAACTCTTGACTCCTGACCTGCATACAAATCTCTCAAGAGGCAGATCAGGTGGTCTGGTATTCCCATCTCTTTCAGAATTTTCCACATTTTTTGTGATCCACACAGTCAAAGGCTTTGGCATAGTCAATAAAGCAGAAATAGATGTTTTTCTGGAACTCTCTTGCTTTTTCCATGATCCAGCGGATGTTGGCAATTTGATCTCTGGTTCCTCTGCCTTTTCTAAAACCAGCTTGAACATCAGGAAGTTCATGGTTCACATATTGCTGAAGCCTGGCTGGAGAATTTTGAGCATTACTTTACTAGCGTATGAGATGAGTACAATTGTGCAGTAGTTTGAGCATTCTTTGGCATTGCCTTTCTTTGGGATTGGCATGAAAACTGACCTTTTCCAATCTTGTGGCCACTGCTGAGTTTTCCAAATTTGCTGGCATACTGAGTGCAGCACTTTCACAGCATCATCTTTCAGGATTTGGAATAGCTCCACTGGAATTCCATCACCTTCACTAGCTTTGTTCGTAGTGATGCTTTCTAAGGCCCACTTGACTTCACATTCCAGGATGTCTGGCTCTAGGTCAGTGATCACACCACTGTGATTATCTGCGTCATAAAGATCTTTTTGTACAGTTCTTCTCTGTATTCTTGCCATCTCTAGAGGTAGTCATATATTAACAAAATAAAAAGTGTGATTCTTAAAAAAAAGCCTTCTTAAAAGCTTAAATATAGTTAATAGTAATAATAAAACCAACAGTCACAGCTACAGAGGAAATAAAAAGAAGAAAAAAAATCTAGAACCAACTACAGAGCAAATCAAAATATAAGAATAATAATAAATGTTTTCCTCAAATCTCAGCTCACTGAGTTGCAGTCCACCTCCACATCCCTAGGATGCCCTCCAATACTTGGCTGGTTTCTGGACCTGCTGTGGGGACAGCTCAGACTCTAATCTGGTCTTACTCCTGCATGTTCTTGCCTCCAATATCTACAGCTGCCAGAGCTAGTGTATTTTCTTTTGTGGGACCTCTCAATGTCCTTTTATATATTCCATAGACACAGAGTTTGCCTACTTGATTATGTGGATTTAATCTGAAGCTTGTACAGCTGGTAGGAAGGTTTTCAATCCTCTTGCTTAGCCACACTGCCTCTGGATTTCAACTGTGGTTTTATCTTCACATCTGCATGTGGACCATCCATAGGAATTTGCTCCTGAGGCTGCCCTGGAGGACTTAGGTCTGCCCCAGTGAGGTGTGGGTGTGGAGGTGGCACAGTTGCTTGGATTGCAGGGACCCTGACAGTGCCAGATATTCAGGGGAGCCCACAGCCAAGCGACGCAGGAGATATGGTGCTTTTAGGGTTTTTCCTAGTCTCTGGCAGCTCTGCCCCAATGAAGACTGAGCATGGAGGTGGCACAGCTGCTTGGATCATGGGGCCCTTGGTGGTACCAAGTGTGCAGCAATGAGCTATGGTACTATCAGAGTCTTTTTCTAGCCTCTGGCAGCTAGCATTCAGAAATCCTCTTTGGCTGGTCTTTCTCTGTTGCTAGGTACTTAAAGGACCCTCCTGATTGGAGTCCTTCTCTATTCTCAGTGTGTCAGGGACTTAAAGGGCCATCTTCTTTGGGTCTTTCTATATTGGCACTGGTGTGTGGGGAGACAAAGGCTGCAGTCATGGCTCCACCCACTGTGCATGACTCAGCAGTATTGCCTTGCCTCCATGGCTGCATGCTATGCTATGCTATGCTAAGTCACTTCAGTCATGTCCAACCCTGTGTGACCCCATAGACGGCAGCCCACCAGGCCTCCCCGTCCCTGGGATTCTCCAGGCAAGAACACTGGAGTGGGTTGCCATTTCCTTCTCCAATGCATGAAAGTGAAAAGAGAAAGTGAAGTCGCTCAGTCATGTCCGACTCTCAGCAACCCCATGGACTACAGCCCACCAGGCTCCCCTGTCTGTGGGATTCTCCAGGCAAGAGTACTGGAGTGGGGGTGCCATTGCCTTCTCCCCATGGCTGCATAGTTTTCCTTTAAAGTCATTTCCCACTGCAATCTCCTCCTTCATGTCCCCTCAGGCCATCTCCCCACAATCAACAACAGACCTCACCCTGGGATTTCTCTGCAACCCCTATGCTCCAGCTCCTAGCCATTGTGTGTTCCAGGGGACTTGTGTCCCTGTCCTGGGTATGTAGAGCTGTGGCAAAGATCATCTGTATGGTTCTTATTCCATTCTGACTGTCACAGATCAGCTGTTGCACTCTCCAGCAGCCTCAAATGCTTCTCCTCTGTCCCAAACAGTTGCCCCAATGTGGGGATCTGACCCCTGCTTCAGCTCCCCCACCCCTGGGTGCAGGTGCAGCCCTGCTCCTTTCCTCTCCTTCCTTTGTCCTACTGAGTTTTGCATGGGTCTGTACATTTCTTTCTGGTGGTCAGGGATTCCTTCTTGTACTCAGCTGGTGTTCTGTGAGGTCTTCTGTGTCTAAAGGTGTAATCCAGATGCATCCGTGGAGAGAGTTTTTCTCCACATCCACCTACTCCTCCACCATCTTCCTTCTACACATCTTAATTGATAATGCCATCTTTTTACCAACCCACCCCCATCACCAGACAAGAGCTGGTTATGCTTTGTTTTCTGCAGACATTTCTTCCTTTCATCTGGGCTAAACTAAAAAGACTATCCTTCTCTCAAAAAGCTAATTAAATGCTCGGTCCTCCATTGATTCTGATCTTTCCAGCTATGAGTAACTTCTCACTTTTTGGAATTCCTATTACACTCCATCACATAATTTTAATCTTGGTATTATGGATATTTAATTATCTTAGTTCAGTAACTAGAATATCTCACTAGAGTATCTCTTACTAGACTCCATCTTCCAAAGAGCAGAGAGCAGTGCTTAGCAGAAAGTGGGCATTAAATATTTGCTTGATTAATAAATTTTAAAAATTTGTAAAAATGAATTTCTTCAAATTAAGACTCTTCCTTTATTTGATGAACAAGTGTTAACTCTGTATAAAGATCAGGGTCAAAAGCAAACCTCTGGTTTAGTAAACTTTGAAAAATATCCTCAGGCATTTGTGGTCCAGTGTTGGTGAATACCAGTGTTAAGCTGGTATTTTTGCTAGCCAAATTTGCTACATATGAAACCCATTGGCCATTTGGGGATTGACAACTTTCCTACTGCTCCTTTCAAAGAACTTCCCAAGAAAACTGGGATGGATAATCTATGTGCCATATGTGCTGTTAAAATAAAGTTGGATATGCACCCATCAAGTGGTTTCCATGAGAAACGCAAGGACTCCAGAATATGAAAAATCTTTTAATTGTAGTACTTATGGTAGGCACTCCAAATATAAAAATTACATTTCAAACTTTTTTATCTTAAAAAAAAAATAGTTTATACCACAGCTTAAATATCTTGGAGCAGAAACAATGTGGCTGTTTAAAATGTTATATAAACAAGTTTTGAAGAAGAAAATAAAAGTTTCTTTTTCTTTTTCATGTTGCCTACAAAGTCTTTAAATATAGTGCTTAGCTTAAAAGAAGGATTTTTTTTTTTTTTTTTTTTGCTTCTTGAAAATGGTGGGGATAGGTACGGGGAATCCTTCTCCCACAATGATTTGAAGGTAAATGAAAATGGGTAACCAAACTTGAATTCCCTGAACTGAATGGATGGGCTAAGAAGACCTTCATTTGGTATCATCCACAGGATAAACCTGGGGGTTTATTTGTCTGTCTCTTTTGAGGAAGCTGTTGTTCTTAGCTGTAACTTGTTTTGTCTCCCTTCTGAGTTGTCTGTTTCTATCTATAGCCACTTCCATTCTTTGAATTTTGTTATTTGAAATTTATGCTTCTGTGTTCTTAAGAAAGCTAAAGAAATTTGTACTTGTCTTATGATATCCTCAAAGAAGTTGATTGGGTCTTCTTCTACTTTTTAAAAGAATATTTTCCAGTATGTAAAAATTTATTGACTTTGCTTACTGTGAAGGTTACTTTTTAAAAATGTAAGTTAATTTTTTGGTTGTGCTGGGTCTTCATTCCTGAATGGTCTTTTCTCTAGTTGTGGTGAGTGGGGGCTACTCTCGTTGCAGTGTGGGGGCTTCTCATTGCAATGGCTTCTCCTGTTGCAGAACACAGGCCCTGTGGTGTGTAGGCTTCTGTAGTTGCTGATCCTTTTCTCTGGAGTACAGACGCAGTAGCTGCGGTGCATGGGCTTAGTTGTTCCAGGGAGTGTGGAATTTTCCCAGACCAGCGACTGAACCTATATCTCCTGCATTGGTAGGTGGATTCTTTACCACTGAGCCACCAGGGAAGCCCTACTTTTTTTTTTTTTTTTGAATAAAAGATTCTTTAAATTCTACAGTGCTTTACAATGTTCAATTTTATGCCAAGTGGAATAAGTCAGACAAAGACAAACACTGCATGATATCATTTATATGTAGAATCTAAAAAATATAACAAACTAGTGAATAAAATCAAAAAGAAGCAGACTGACAGAGTGACTGACCAGTGGGGAGAAGGATGGGAGGGGCAATATAGGAGTAGATTTTTCAGAAAGGGTTATTAGGGGATTATATGAAATCATGTACGTGAAACTTTTAAAGAATGTAAAGCCCTTTTGAAAATCTTTCTCTTTAAAAAAAAAAAAAAAATTAGGGTTTCCCTGATGGCTCAGTTGGTAAAGAATCTGCCTGCTAATGCAGGAGGCACAGGTTCAATCCCTGGTCTGGGAAGATCCCACATGCCTTGGAGGGACCAAGCCCACGTGCCACAATTATTGAGCCTGTACTCTAGAGCCCGAGAAAGGCAATTGCTGAGCCCACACACCGCAACTATTGAAGCCTGAACGCTCTAGAGCCCGTGCTTTAGACAAGAGAAGCCACCACAATGAGAAGCCTGACCACCGCAACTGGAGAGCGGCCCCCATTCTTTACAACTAGAGAAAGGCCCATGCAGCAACGAAGATCTAGCCCAGCCAAAAATAAATCAATAAAATTATTTAAAAATCATTTAAAATTTCCCATTTCCTTCAGAATTACTTTGCCAACAAAGATCTGTCTAGTCAAAATTATGGTCTGAAGAATTGATGCTTTCAAACTGTGGTGTTGGATAAGACTCATGAGAGCCCCTAGGACTGCAAGGAGATCAAAGCAGTCCATCCTAGAGGAAATCAGTCCTGAATATTCCTTGGAAGGACTGATGCTGAAGCTGAAATTCCAATTCTTTGACCACCTGATCTGAAGAACTAACTCATTGGAAAAGCCCCCGATGCTGAGAAAGATTGAAGGCAGGAGGAGAAGGGGATGACAGAGGATGAGATGGTTGGATGGCATCACTGACTCAATGGACACGAATTTGAGCAAGCTCTGGGAGCTGGTGATGGACAGGCAAGCCTGGCATGCTGTAGTCCATGGGGTCGAAAAGAGTCAGACATGACTGTGTAACTGAACTGAACTGAACTTCCTGCAGCATATTTGCATTTACCAAGGAGAGGAATAACATCAAATGAGTGCAAAGGATAATTTAAAAGTTCACAGTTTCTTATCTCTTTTCTTCCATTTACAATCTTTTATCGGAATTATAAATGCCAGCAAAATGACTAATGTAAGACTCACAGAGATTATAGAATGTTAGGACTTGTCTGTGTGCTTGAAAACAGAATTGTGGCTAAGAGAAAAGGATTTATTAAGAAGTATAAAGAGCTCACAGAGTCATTTGGATTGCTGAAGAAGGATGGTGAAGGCCGAGCATTCAGGGACAACTCCTCAAATACACCCAGCATGGGGGTGCAAGGGAGCTGCTCACTCTACTGGGATTGAGGTGGTGAACCCTGAAGCCACTAAATGAGGTCCAGATACTGCCTCTTGCACACAGCCTCTGTCATGACCTGTACCAGCAGAAGGACACTGCAGGGATTTCCCTGGTGGTCCAAGAGCTAAGACTCTGAGCTTCCAATGCAGGGGTCCTGGGTTCGACCCTTGGTTGGGGAACTAGATCCCTCATGCCCCAACGAAGACTGAAGATTCTGTCTATTGCAACTAGGACCCAGCACAGCCAATTAAATAAACAAATGACACTGCATGCTCTGCTTGTCTCCTCATAGAACTTAGTTCTGATCCGAAGTCCAGCCTGAGCATATATGGGTGGATTCTAAATCATGAGGAAAACCTATAAGGGAGTTTAGGAAATGTCCATTTTTAGCTTTTTCTAGCATGCAAAAGACACATTGGAGGGGAGTTGGATCAGTGTTGAGTGAGTTCAATTAGGGTCCACCATTTCAGGCAGCTTTTCTATTTTCCTTGATTTCCACCACTCCCTGAGCTGGGATGTTGAAAAACAGAAAAATGACTAGAATTTGAAAACTGGCATATGAATCAGGTTGTGTCAAGATGCATCACAGACCTATGAGAAGAGTAATTACTTTCTCATTTCCTTATTTGTAACTTCCTTCTCAGACGGTGATAAGTGTGTTATCTGTGTACTCAATCTGTCTATCCCTCTGCACGTAGCCGCTTTCTCATCACCACTGTGACCTGCCCCCAGGACTGATGCCCTAATCCTGCAGGAGTTCTGACACTGTCACCATCTGCTGCTCCCACTCAGGCAGTGACACACTCTGTACGTGGCTGCCACCCTGCCCTGGGGTGGCTCTTTCTATAACCCTTCTGGGCTCTGAAACGCTATGGAGGTGACTCCTGAATAAAAGCCTCCATGTGCTATTAATACTTAGGTTTCAATATATCCAGCCAGCTTGGAGAAGGAAATGGCAACCCACTCCAGTGTTCTTGCCTGGAGAATCCCAGGGACGGGGGAGCCTGGTGGGCTGCCGTCTCTGGGGTTGCACAGGGTCGGACACGACTGAAGTGACTTGGCGGCAGCAGGAGCAGCAGCAGCAGCCAAGTGCTCCCCAATTCGAAACTCCCTTCTCTGCTTTGGTCCAGTCCCACAGCAGGCTGGCTCCCTTGTGCAGAATTTCTTTACATACTGCTCAGGCTTGGAGAAGGAAATGGCAACCCACTCCAGTATTCTTGCCTGGAGACTCCCAGAGACAGAGGAGCCTGGTGGGCTGCCGTCTATGGGGTCGCACAGAGTCGGACACGACTGAAGTGACTTAGCAGCAGCAGCAGGCTGCACTGCCCCAGCCTCAACTCACCTCCCTCATGCTTCAACATTCTGGACAGCTGGTCTTCCAGTTTAGTCTCTCTTCATGCTCTATCTGTGCTCTGACACCCCACAATGGGGGACTTCCCTGCGTGGGAGTCTGTGTGTAGGCTCCAACTGCTCCACAGTGGGCTTCCTTCCCTGAACAGAAGTCTTCTCCTCACTTAAGGTCAGAAACCGCACATCGGGTAGTGCCTCTACACACACACACACACACACACACACACACACACACACACACACACACACACACACGGGTAACCTCCTCACCTGGCTGATTCTTTGACGCCTCATGCTGGGCCACTGCCCTCCCATGTGGACATCTCCCTCACCCTTTTTGGTTCAATATTCCATGCCAGGCTGCCCCTCCCTGCACCTGGGGAAATTCCTTACTCTGCTTGGCCTCTGATATCCTGCCTTAGACTACTATAGATCCTCTCCACCAGAACACTGTTTGCTTGGCCTCGTCTAATGGCTTTTGACCTGAATTGTTCAGTAACAGAATGGAAGGGAAGTGAAAGAGGAAATAGAATCTGAAACCTGAAATATGGTGTCAGGGAAATGGAAATACAAAATGGGGCATGTCCCAAAGGCATGTTTGTGTATACGGGGGCATGGTGACCACCATGGTCTCTTTGGAGCATAGAGTACACGAGGGGGCTTAACTTATTCGAGGTAAAGATATGGAGCTAATCTGCGATGCTATTGTGGAGGGCCTTAAATGGCTAGGAAATGGTATCTCACTTGCAATTATTACTTAGCATTAGATTAGCATGACTGGTTTGCACTTCAGAAAAATAAATCACACTGGAAGTGTGTAGGAGGTATGGGAAGACAGGACATTAATAGAATAATTTCACTAAGCATTGAGAAACTGGCCTGGACCAGGTCTGCTCTAGAGTGCATGAGAAGAAAGGGTATCATCACAGGAAATTATCACTCCAGGATGCCATTCAGAGCCTGCGTTGGTTTGCGAACATCTGACATTTCTCATGAGATATGAGTTTCACCAAACAAGCTGCCAGGTGTTTTTCTTTTTATGGATGTTCTGGATGCTGTGGTCCTCCTTCAGGATTGAGGTACTCATTCCCACAGCCAGGAGTTTTGACTGCTGGCAGCTCACATCTCCTTCTTATAAATGTCCTAAGTTAGAGGAAGCTGCCTTGCCCAAGGTTACACTTATTTTTAAAGGGGTGTCCACAGGGACACAAAACTCTGACTTCATTCAATTCAGGACAGCTGTGAAAGGCCATTCCAGCTCCAGACTACCACTGGAGTGGGCTGAGACTGCCTCTGCAATTGTGTTATGTTTCAGTTTTTCCTCTGCCTATTTCTGCTTCTTCACTCTTCACAGGTTTTGCTTCTGAGAGCATGACCCAATATACCTCCTGCAGGAAGATCTCAGAGTCTCAGATCTGTTTCTGGGAAACTGGATTTAAGACACACCCAGTCCCAAGCAGCTTCCCTAATAGCTCAGTTGGTAAAGAATCCATCTGCAATGTAGGAGACCCTGGTTAGATTCCTGGGTTGGGAAGATCTGCTGGAGAATGGATAGGCTACCCACTCTGGCTTCCTTTGTGGCTCAGCTGGTAAAGAATCCTCCCACAATGCAGGAGACCTGGGTTCGATCCCTGGGTTGGGAAGATCCCCTGGAGAAGGGAAAGGCTACCTACTCCAGTATTCTGGCCTGGAGAATTCCATGGACTGTAGGGGTCGCAAAGAGTTGGACCTGACTGAGCAACTTTCACTTTCTTTCAATCCCAAACGCAGATGTTAGTAACCATTTTCTGCCATTGGTTGACATCCCCTGTTGTCACACACAGAGATATTAACTTAGAAGTAATCAACACCTTCAAAAAGCATTTTGTTCACTGTCAGGAACTAGTTCAGACATTGGTGAAATCTAGCTCTTTAGTGACTACACTGATAAAAGTTTGAATAAACTCTGTCATCTATAGGTACTTATTGTCTTCCTGTGAATCACGGTAGTTATATAATGAATCACTCTACAGGTACTGTGAATATGAATCACTTCCGTTGTGGTACTTTCCGGGAGCATCATGTTGGACATTGTACATGTCATACAAAGTTATCAACTTGTAAATAATATAGATTATATGACTTTTTACACATAAAGGATACATTCATTTCTATTTTCCTGTGTTTATTATTGTAGCTTATTTGTCTCTTCTGTTTATTCTTTGCTGGCGTCAGAGGAGACAGAAATAAATTAATGATAGGATATTGGAAAGATGAACTCCTGAAAGCATAAGTTATATGCTTAGACTATTACCAGATACCTAGTGGGTATTGATAAATACTTGTTAAATAAAAATTAGTAAATAAATAAATAAAATTTGACATAAAATCCACAGGAGCTCTGTGGGTGTAAGAGATGGCATGTGACCAAGGCCTGCTGCTGCTACCAAGTCGCTTCAGTCGTGTCCGACTCTGTGCGACCCCATAGACAGAAGATCACCGCTCCCCCGTCCCTGGGATTCTCCAGGCAAGAATACTGGAGTGGGTTGCCATTTCCTTCTCCAATGAATGAAAAGTGAAAAGTGAAAGTGAAGTCGCTCAGTCGTGTCCGACTCTTAGCCACCCCATGGACTGGAGCCTACCAGGATCCTCCGTCCATGGCATTTTCCAGGCAAAAGTACTGGGGTGGGGTGCCATTGCCTTCCCCGGACCAAGGCCTAGTGGATACTTTTTTTTTTTTTTTTAGTGGATACTTTTAAGCAGGTGTTAAAGTCAAGCTACTCTAAGTGCCTTAAACTGAGTTTAAAATGTTCTTGGATTTATTAGTATGTTTTATAATAAGGTAATAAATTCTAATGTTGAACTAGAACTTCAGTTTGATACAAAGAATAACTTTCAAAGAGCAGGGGCTTATATGGATTATGAGGCAAACTACTTCAGCAGAAATGCAGATAATTTGATCAAAAAGAAACATTTTGGATTTATTTATCTAAATCATTCAGTTGACGTGTCCCCCCTCTGCTAAAAATCTGCATTTCTTATCTCATTTTTGATTTAAAATAGAAAGTTAGGGGCTTCCCTGGTGGTCCAGTGGCTAAGACTCTGTGCTCCCAATGCAAAGGGCCTGGGTTCAACCCCCTATTGGTGAACTAGATCCCACAAGCTCTAAGACCTGAAGAAGCAAAATAAAAATAATAAATTAAAAAAATAAAAGAGAGTGAAACAGTGTGCCAGAATGTTTGTAATGGTGAAGTGAAGTGAAGTCGCTCAGTTGTGTCCAACTCTTTGCGACCCCATGGATTGTAGCCTACCAGGCTCCTCTGTCCATGGGATTTTCCAGGCAATAGTCTCGGAGAAGGCAATGGCACCCCACGCCTGGAAAATCCCATGGATGGAGGAGCCTGGTGGGCTGCAGTCCATGGGGTTGCTAAGAGTTGGACACGACTGAGCGACTTCACTTTTACTTTTTCGCTTTCATGCATTGGAGAAGGAAATGGCAACCCGCTCCAGTGTTCTTGCCTGGAGAATCCCAGGGGCAGGAGAGCCTGGTGGGCTGACGTCTATGGGGTCACGCAGAGTCGGACACGACTGAAGTGACTTAGCAGCAGCAGTCTTGGAGTGGATTGCCATTTCTTTCTCCAGGGGATCTTCCCAACCCAGGGATCGAACCTGGGTCTCCCGCATTGTAGACAGATGCTTTACTGTCTGAGCCACCAGGGAAGTCCGTTTATAATGGTACAGAAGTCAGTTTGGAGCTCTACCTGGCTAGTGTCCAGCTGACACAAGGCTTGAGTCCTCTCTCCCCAGAGTGGGGGAAGAGAAAGTTTTACTGTTGTGACCTCTCCTATTTCATGTCTTGTTGAGATTCCTGTCTGCCTTCGCTGTTATCTTCCCTCATTATTTCTTGGAAATAGTGTGACTAACAGCCCTCTTTAGGGACCACCCCAGTGTCTGCCCCAGTTTCAGCACTGAAAGTTGCATGTCCCTGGACACTCTTCAGTCTGGGACAAATTGGGACAGTTGGTTGCCCCAGCAAATTAATGACCTTCCCACTCATTTATATTAGATGAAAATGATTTGATTAATTATTGGCCTATGCTAGATGAAGCCACATCCCTGCTCAAATGATAAACATTTCAGAACTGGGCTGGATTAATTACCCAAATAAATAAACAAGGATTAATCTTTCTTTCTTTATCAGGAAAGAAGAACTGAATGAGAGAAGTCTAGGAGGGCCTAGGAATTTGGAAGAAGAAGGAGTTTTAATTCCAAAGTATTTTGCTTTAGTTTGTTCCTAGCACAAGATGGATCCTTAAACTAGTTTGTGGAGTCCCAGAAATTGAACAGAAATGGATCAAGGAACCTGGGGAAAAGAAGCCAATGTATGTGAATTTAAAATACTTCATCATGAGGATAGAGTGCATGAGACACATATTTCCTTACTTTCTGTCATCTTCTAACTTGAAAGCAATGGTTATTGCTTTTTGGCAATCCCCCCAACCTTGATTTTATTCAGTCATGTACTAATATGATATTCATTGCTAAAGGTATATGGTATCTCAGATTCCATTTTGATTAAAATGAAAGTTGAAAATGGAGATCAGTTTTGACCAACTACTGCTAAGTCACGTCAGTCGTGTCCGACCCTGTGCGACCCCATAGACAGAAGCTCACCAGGGCTCCCCCGTCCCTGGGATTCTCCAGGCAAGAATACTGGAGTGGGTTGCCATTTCCTTCTCCAATGAATAAAAGTGAAAAGTGAAAGTGAAGTCGCTCAGTCGTGTCTGACTCTTAGCGACCCCATGGACTGGAGCCTACTAGGATCCTCTGTCCATGGGATTTTCCAGGCAAAAGTACGGGGGTGGGGTGCCACTGCCTTCCCCGTTTGACCAACAGTAAATGATAAAGACCTTTAACAAGCTGTTTATATAAGTTTCCTGAAAGTCAACCTGTGTCTGTTCTGCCATGGGAAGTCAAAGAGATGAATGTATCCACTACAACCCCATGGGCTGTAGCCCACCAGGCTCTTCTGTCCATTGAATTCTCCAGGCAAGGATATTGGCATGGGTTGCTATTCCCTTCTCCAGGGGATCTTCCTGACCCAGGGATTGAACCCAGGTCTCCTGCATTGCAGGCGGATTCTTTACAGTCTGAGCCATGGGATATCCAGTGTATCCACAACAGGGCCTAAATCTGAAATGAGAGGTGGCAGCATATTCCTGGAGGCCTTATGGCTGCAGAAGAATAAGAATTTCAGAAGCTTAGGAGAAGATGAAACCAAGGAGCACAGAATTAGGATGCTGATAATATAGCCATCACTCTCATTGGACTTTTTTTTTTCCCCCTGGAGCTCACTTACTTGAAAACAGTGGAGGATTTGTATTTCTTTCTAACAAAAGTGCTTTCTTCTACTCAATCAGCCACTTGGCCCGTCAGTACCTGCCTTACTCTATCAGGTAAAAAGTGGTAGGTCCAGCGGATGATAGTGGAATTTCCATCTCTAAGTGGCAGACATTTCCGAACTGGGGATCCACCTGTATTTGCCAAAGTTCTTACCTGTTTTCTATCTTTATGTTCAGACACTACAGAGATGCTGGTCCAAGGTACCATTTTATTGTGCCCTGGTTCTGCACTAGTCTGCTAACTGGTTTTCTTGCTTTCATTCTTGCTGCCTCCAAATTCATTGTATCATATCAGCTATAATGATCTATAAAAAACATAGATCATAACAATTGATCCCCTTCCCCACCCCTAGAACTCCTTTAATGGGCTTTAGTCGCACAATATAAAATATTTGAATTCTTTACCACAGTTTATGAAGCACATATACTAGCTAGCCCCTGTCTGGCTCTCTTCCTCTTTCTTATAAAACTCCAGTTACACTGTTTTTCTTTCTGTTTCTTGAATGTGCTAAGCTAATACTTCTGGAAAGTTGCAGTCACTGGAAATGTTTCCTCCTCTAGCTCTTGGAATGACTACCTTCTTTGTTAGTCATTTAGTTGGTCTTTCGCTATCATATGACCGTATTTTAAATCTCTGTGAGCTACCTTCTAAATCGACATTTACTTATGTATTTCTGCCTGTTTTTCCTCATCAACCAGATTGCAAGCTTCATGGAAGCTGGGGCTTGTCATCTTATTCTGAGCTTTAACTCTAGGTCCTAGAACAGTGCCAGGCATATTGTCGTTGTTTTAGGCGCTAAGTTGTGTCCCACTCTTTTGCAGCCCCATGGACTTATAGCCTGCCAGGCTTCTCTGTCCATAGGATTTCCCAGGCAAGAATACTGAAGTGGGTTGCTATTTCCTTTTCCAGGGGTCTTCCCGACCCAGGGACTGAACTGTGTTTTTTGCATGGGCAGACAGATTCTTTACCTAAAGTAAATACTAAGGTGATGGATTTCTATCTTTAAACAGCTTGCAAATCTGGTTGTAGTCAAAGACAATGTAAACGAAAAGTTAAATATACACAACTATTCAAATTGCTGAAACAACATGTACTGTAGTACTATATGAACTTTTTATCATAAAGCCTTGACTTAATTCAAATGAAGAGGAGGTGACACTGAATGTTACTCTCAATCACTGGTGTGTATACCAGTGGGATTCCCTGGTGGCTCAGTGGTAAAGAATCCGCCTGCCAATACTGAAAACTCAGGAGAGGAGGGTTCAACCCAGGGTGGGAAAGATCCCCTGGAGGAGGAAATGGCAACCCACTCTAGTATTCTTGCCTGGGAAATCCCAGGGACAGAGGAGCCTGAGGAGGTACAGTTTATGGGGTCACAAAGAGTCGGACACGACTGAGCGACTAACATACCGGTCAGATGGTTAGGCTCTAAAAGCCATTTTCCACCGGGGGAAGGCAGGTTGCGGTGGGGGCAGAGAGGAGAGGTTGAGTGCAGAATGGGTAAGCAGAGAATCCAAAATGCGTGCAAACTTTCGGTCCTGTGCAAGTTTCCTCCGACATGAAATTCTTAATATCTGGAGCTTGAGATCACTGTCAGTGGGATGCAATGTTTTGAGGTACAACTGTTCGTTCACTCCTGAAGAGTTTTCCACCCTTACTCCTCCCAACCCCCCACACAGAAGTTTCTAGTCTGTGAGATGAAACAATGAAGTAGGTTTATTGAAAAAAAAAAAAAAAAAGGAAGTTGCCTTCTTTAGATACCGGAGCAGCAAGTGCGCTTGTCATATTGGGGGTGAGGCAGAGAGAGAGGGTTATGCCCTTTCTCGAGACCGCTAGACCTCAGTCTCTTAACCTCGCCACGGGCTGCTCTGCACAGCTGCTGCAACAGGCCGAGCCTGCAGGGTACAGGAAGGGGGGCTGTTTAGTTTCTAGAGGACATCTGTTTTTCTAAACTACTTCTCTCCTTTCCAAAAGCTGGCAAGCCTTAGTCATCTCGGCTCGGCACGAACCCACAAGTGTGCGTGTGTGGCTCGGCTCAGGCCCCGCCCTCGGGCGCACACTGCCACCGCGGAGACCCGGCCGGATTGCGGTTCTGGCCTTGGCTGCGAGTGGCTTCTCCGGAGCCGCCCGGCCTCCTCCCCTAAAGAGGACCGCCCGGCCGCCGCGCGGTGCCAGAGCCGAGTACGAGGAAGAAAAGTTTGCAGTGCCCGGCGGAGGCGGGGAACCCGAACCGAGCGGTTCTCGGTTTTAAGAGTACGCGGCGGCGGCCGCGTCCCGGACGGCCCTCCTGGAGGACCCGAGCTCCGTAGCGGAGGCTGGAGGCTCGACCCAAGGCGGCGGAGGAACTTCTCCTGCGAGCAGTCGCCGCGGGCCCCGGTCATCTGCAGGAACTCTCCGGAATCGGGAGGGGGAGGGCCAGATCGCTCTTCCACGGGGATTCGTCAAGAGTTCCGGCGGCAGCTGCGGCGGCGGCGGAGTCTCCCTTTGTCCTCCTAGGACCTCCCTCCTTCCCTGTCTCCCTCCCTCGGTCAGTCAGTGGGTCCCGCTGACCCAGGCGCCGGCGCCCTAAGGGACTCGCTATCCCCCTACCTCAGGGTGCGTCCCTGGTCACTCCCACCACCCTAGCGTCGCCCCCGAGTGGAGCCTAGCCGAGCCGAGGGGGGCTGCGAGCAGGAGGGAGCCGCAGACCCCCGGCCGCAGGATGGTGGCGGGGCTCTCCCCGGCCCGCTGTCCCGGGAGCTGGCTGGTCCCCGGGCTGTGGCTGCTCGCTCTCAGCGGTCCCGGGGGGCTGCTGAGCGCCCAGGAGCAGCCCTCCTGCCACGGAGCCTTTGATCTCTACTTCGTCTTGGACAAGTGAGTGCGGGAAAAGGGATCCAGGATCTCCTGGGGAGAGTGGCCCTGGGTGGTGAGCTGTGGTGGGGGGAGGCTGAGATATCTGTGCGACCTGGGGAGGGGTGAGGGGTAACTCCGGTGATGGGCGCACTGTTGCTATCTCTGTTCGAAAGGCGAGCGCTTTGGGATCTGTGCGGGCTGCGGGGTAATAGGAGGAGCCCCGAGCTTCTAGGCTCTCTAGGGAGATGGGCAGTCGCTGCTGGTCACTGGCGGGGTTTCTTAGGAAATGGGAGTGCAGTCACTTGGGGTAACCTTCTGCGACCCTGGAACCTACATAAGACTCCTTCTGAGTCCCCCAGTCCTCAACGCCTCACGCTGGCTAAAGTTTGCCGGGTTTTACCCTGAGCACAGCACTTTCATTGTAGCTTGGCAGTCTAAAGTTAACGTACTCACTGTGGTTTTGCATTTCCTTCTAAGGAAGGCTGTGTTTATTTGAAGAGCTGGGATCTTACTCCAGACAATTAGCAGGCAGGTGATCCCTGAAGATGTGTAGACTTTCTAGGTTCTTGTAGTACCTACCTTTCAGTTGCTGATACATTAACTTGGCTTGAAGAAGAGGTCGGGTTACACTCCTGTAAATGTGTTGTTTTTCTGATTCGTTCAATTTTCTTTTTCAGGTCTGGGAGTGTGGCAAATAACTGGATTCAAATTTACAATTTTGTCCAGCAACTTACAGAGAGATTTGTAAGGTATTTCTCCCACTTTCCTTTTCTAAGCAGGGGACTTGGAGTTGGAGGCAAGTAGACCAAAAGCTAGATAGGGTATCCTTTTTTGGAAACCATTTGCAGGGAAAGCCTTTACTGAAGTGTTGATTTTTAAGTGCCTCAAGGTCTTATCACACACATGCTGTTATTAGGACAGCCCTTAAGTTGTTGAGGGCTTATTTCATCTGGATCCCAGAAACTTGGCTCAGGCTCTGGGGAAGTATCTTCAGATATGATTCCAAATGTCTTTTCCTTTCTGAGTTTTCATCTGTTTTGAATTTCATTTATGCTTTCTCATAATTTATCACTTTAAAAGTTTATGCTAATAATATCCATAATATTTTTTCCATTCCACATAATTCTTAGCATTATTGAGGTCCTCATTAAGAAAAAAAAAGTGTTGGTAAACTTCAAATGAGCATGTGTTAATAACCCACTCCCAGAAAAGGCACTTGTGTGTGTGTGTGTTTAAAGAAATGACTTGTGTTTACACAATGTGTGGGTGTGTGGCTGGTTTAAAATTTAACTGTTCTATATATGCAATAAGCCTTACTAGGAAAGATTGGTTTGTCTCCTATAAAAAGCATAACTGCTATGATAGCCAGCTTACTCTCTTATTTAGAGGTAACCAGAAATTAGTGGCTTTCTTATTTAAAAGTAACCCTAAGACACTAGGCTTTTGAGGCTTTTTTCCTCCTCCTCCTCCTCTTTTTTTTTTTTTTTTCTTTTTAAAGAAGAAAAAAAATGCAATGAGGAAATGCAAGTTTATCAAGATAATGGAAAGGACATGAAAAGGAGCTGTATCATTAAATATTGCTTCTTTCAGTCGTGTTAGCCCAAATGTTTTCTTTAAAACAGGCTTGGATGATCAAAACATTTTGAAAGTCATGTTGCAAGTAACTTCAAACAATCTGTAGAGGCCTAGGAAATCCTTGCTTTCAGTTATTGGCAGCAGTAAGCTTATCCCTATAAAAATGTATGCTTGTCCATGTTCAGACATCAGTCTCCTGTTTAAGAAGCCAAGTATAACACTCATTTCTGGACAGGGTCTAAGGTAAGCTTGTCTAGGAAAGAAAAGTAAACGATGCTCTATATCGTTAAGTGTCAAAGGCAGGAGAGAGAATTGTTGATAAATTTTCTGATTTAATCCAAGAGTGTGCAGAGTGTCTCATAGATTTTGATCAAACGCAGTGGGTCATTTCAGTACATTTCCAAGAAGTACGGCTCTTATTTGGTCTGGTTTACAAATTGGAATTCTATAGTAAACAGTTCTCTGGCACAAGTTTAGTCGTTCAGTTACTAACCCATAATATATTGTAGGAAATGAGTAAAGGGTGACTACTGAAGTGAATGACTTTTCAAATATGTATAACCCTTGGGCGTCATTCTGCTCTTCAGTTTATAGAGCTGAGTGTTACAGCTTCAGGTTCAGATCTTAAGAAACATTGCATAGCATGTCTTTGAAACAGGAATCATTCTGTGAGATCAAGGCTTAGAGCTTAAAAGGTGTAGCTAACTAGGGCAGTTGTTGCCAGTTGGAAGTATGATGCTAAAGACTTAGAGAACTGAACATGTCTAATCAAAATGTGATTTGTTCTTCTCTTTCACATTGTCCTTGACACTCTTTAAGTAATCCTACCTCAGGGTAACTTGTATGAACTCCTCTCATAGTTGTGGTAATTAAATCGAACCTGCTTATCTCCAGCCCTAAACTTGCTATGATAATCATTCTGAAGGGATTGGCCTCCTTGAAGGAGATGAGGTAGAAGGCCAAAGAAAGTGCTTTCTACAAAAAAAAAAAAAAAAAAATAAAAATTTCCACTGGCCTGAAATTTATCTTTCTAGGTAATTTCTTCCTAAAGTAGCCCTGTGGGTCAGAGAGGAGTGCCTGAGTGCTGAGCAGCACTGACTAAATACAGAATGACTTATGTGATAATGGTAATGTTGAGCAGAGTTCATGTATCTACTTAGGGGTTCCATTTAAAAGAAGCCTGGACTGTTCAGTGAGACTGATTTTAAATGAGACTCCCTAGCTATACATCTGTATTATATCAATATTTCTTTTAAAAATGTTTTAACTGCCTCTTTTCTTATTTTGCAGCCCTCAAATGAGATTATCTTTCATTGTGTTTTCTTCTCAAGCCACCATTATTTTGCCATTAACCGGAGACAGGTTAGTGCATTATCACTTTGCTGCAGGCTTTTAGTAGAGACTAATCTTAAAGGAATGATGGATATTTCCAAGTGGTGATTCAGGCCTCTCAGTGGAATCAAGCAAGTACACAGACAATTTAGTTCTCTTCACTAATAGAGGGAAAAGGAGGTATGAATAATATAAAAGAGCAGCTAATCTGAAAATCAATATCATTCATATTGCTGTGGAACGTACAGTGAGACCCAGATCTCAGCCTTAGTTGTGTGTTTACTGCCTCCCACCTTTCCACTTCTCTGTTACTGTAAGTAGTTCTACATCTTTCTTGTTTCGATGTAATATATTAATCAACTAGGAATTTGAAGAACATTAAGGAGGAGAAAGATATGGATCTATTTGGATAATTTACTAGATGGAGCAGACATCCTGCATCTTTAGACTTACTCTGAGGTCCACTGATGCGGAATATGTTTACCTTTATGAAAGAGCTTGCTTTTACTTTCATAAATATATATATTTATGAATTTGAATTTAATTTCATTGAAATTTATATATATATATATAAGTTTCCCCCAAATCAATGTCATAATACTTTATATGACCATTTTGGTGTCATTTGAACTAATCATTGTGTCAAGTTAGAAGTAGTCATTGATGTTAGGTGGCAGCCTGGATGGGAGGGGAGATTGGGGAAGAATGGATACACGTATATGTATGGCTGAGTCCCTTTGTTTTCCATCTGAAGCTATCACAACATGGTTAATCAGCTATACTCCATTATAGAATAAAAAGTTAAAAAAATAAGTAGTCGTTGACATTTTAAAGAGTGGTTCTTTCCATAGTGGGAAGGGGAATTTTCTACTTCATTTAACACGAAGTACACAAGGTAAAGTTCTGGATCAATTCTTGAATAAATGAGTGGGTTAGTTTTATTTTGAAACCCAATTTCTCCAAACTGTAGTTTCAGCAGAGAAGGCTGTTGTACCTTGTTCTGTGTAATATGTGGATTTCTGAGAAGTTTTGTGTTTATAGTTCCTTTAAATAAAGTATATATATTTTTACTTTAAAAATGTCAAGAACACATAATTTTTAAAAGAGCTTACAGAGGTAACTTGTTTAAAATTCCCAGAATTGATTTGGAAAATCCATCAAACTTCTAACATATTTGTGCTTTAAGTTTTACTTTTCCTGGAGAGGAAATCTCTCTGTAGGTGGGGAGTCCAGCTTATGAGCTCAGTCTCCTCTCTGATACTTCGTTTCATACTTTCTCATGTGCATCTGGGTCTCATCAAAGGCCGGGGCAACAGTAGTCCCTAACAACCCAAATACAACAGCTGTTTATTCCCATTGATATAACAGTCCTTGCCTTCATGAAAAGAATTTTTTCCATTGCCCAGCTTAATTTCCAAAGAAACAGCTTTTGATTCACCCCAGGTCACTCAGTGGTAAAGAATCCACCTGCCAATGCAGGAGCTGCAGGTTTGATCCTGGATTGGGAAGATCCCCTGGGAGAGGAAATGGCAACCCACTCCTGTATTCTTGCCTGGGAAGTCCCATGGACAGAGGAGCCTGGCGGGCTACAGTTCATGGGGTCTCAAAGAACTGGACACAACTGGGCAAATGAGCATATACACAAAAAGAGAACCATGCTAACATTTGTGGAGTGCATATGTAGAGAAAAGCATTTAGAATATTGCCAGACACACAATAGACTCTCAGTAATTGTTAACTGCCTACTTTGTGCTAGATTCTCTGTTAGGTACTTTATATGTGAGTTCTCCAGCACTTTGATAAAGTGTAATCACAGGTCAGCGAGATTGGTATTGCATCAGCAGTCATGGAAAGGGTTTAAATTGTGTTAATCTCACTAACACAATTTTTACTGTTACTATACACTGTAATATAGTAAATTTATATTACTGTACACAACCTCACTAACACAATTTTAACCCAGGTGTTGGTGATGGATGGGTTAAAGCCTGGCGTGCTGCAGTTCATGGGGTCACAAAGAGTTGGACAGGACTGAGAGAATGAACTGAACCGAATCTCACTAAAGATTTTCCGTTATCATTGGTTGAATCTGATAAGGCAGAGGTTGGGATAAAGAGGCTTCTGTTTCCAGAGGCAGCATAATATTGCAGCTGAAAGTTGCTGAACCAATTTCCTAGCCAAATGGTCACAGACAAGTGACAACCTCTTTATGTTTCATTTTTTTCCATCTGAATAATGATGATGATGATGGTCATAATAATAATACCTACCTCATAAGACTGCTGTAAAAATTGAAGTCAGTGCGTGTGGACAATGTAGGACAGAGTCTGGCATACATGTATCAAGAGAAGAGAGCTTTGTTGTTGTTAGTATCTGCAGTTAGGGAGTGTGCAGTATTTTAATCATGGGGAGACATTATCCTTATATAAAGGGATTATTGTACTGCTTGAAAGGATTTATAATAGTTCAGGAGGAATTCTAATATAATGCTCTTTGCAACTTAAAACATAGTTGGCTCTTCTTTCTCTTTTTAAATAGAAATAAATTTAGTTTTAACAAATTTCCCTGTTTGCCAAATTGCATTAGTTTAGGGTAGCAGAATGTACACTAACAAGACCTGGGTTAGAGTTCCAGTTTTGCTACTTATTGTTTAGAGATGGGATAAATCATCATCTCATTCTGTCAGTATTTATGTCTATAAACTGCAGGCATAATCTACTGTGTTTTCTTTTCTTTTTTTTTTTTACTGTGCTTCCTTAAGAGATTTGTGGGGATCAAAAATAAGACAATGCATACAAAAGTATTTTGTATATTACAGAACAGTTTCCATTAAAGGATTAAATTCTGAACCTAGTTGTTCTTTTACCAATTTTATTTAATTAGTAACTTTTCAAATTTCTATGGTCCTCTATATTTGGATATAAGGTCACTTTTCATTCATTATACCCCCTTTTTTTAAAAAACAATTGGGGTATTATTGCTTTACAGTGTTATGTGTTTCTGCTGTACAACAAAGTGAGTAAGCTATATGTATGCATATAACCCCTCCCTCTTGGACCTCCCTTTCCTTGCAACCCCTTCCCCCTCCTCCTCTCCTTCCACCCACCTCCTGCCCCAGCATCTCACCCCTCTAGGTCACCACAGAGCACTGAGCTGAGCTCCATATACTATACAGCAGCTTCCCACCAGCTATCTATTTTACACATGGGTGATATGTTTATGTCAAGTCTAATCTCTCAATTCAGCGCACTCTCTCCATGTCCACATGTCCATTTTCTACATCTGCATCTCTATTCCTGCCTTTTAAGTGTGTAGAAATCATTTGCATATTTAGATGCAAGATCACTGAACAAATGTTGCCACAGCTATTGGGGATCCTTGTTTCAAAGTCTAGAAAGGGGAATTCTACGCATGAATTTTCTTGATGTCACACTTAGAGGTCTGAGCGCATAGGAAAAGCAAAGGTCAAATACATCAGGTTTCACAATTTTGTTTCTAGTTCTCATAATTCTTCTGTAGCTTGGTAAATATGAGAAGTACCTCTTTGATGTTTCAAAGTGTTGCTAAATATCTTCAGTAGAGAGGAAACAAAAATTAGAAGGCAGTGTCCTTACAGTTGGACTGTGTCTTCTGTTAGGGTTTTGTCATGAAGTCTGGTACGATGTAAATGCATAAACAGAATAATAAACATAGTAAGAAATGATCAGTTATCCATTTTATATGCTCATGATTCAAAACCATTATTTTTTTAAAATTTATATTTATTTATTGGCTGCATTGGGTTTTTGTCGCTGCATGTGGGCTTTCTCTAGTTGAGGTGAGTGGGGGCTACTCTCTAGTTGCAGTGTGAGGGCTTCTCATTGTAGTGGCTTCTCTCATTGTGGAGCATGGGCTCTAGAGCCCACAGGCTTCAGTAGTTGTGACACATGGGCTTAGTTGCCCTGTGGCATGTGGAATCTGCCTGGATGAGGGATCAAACCTCTGTCCCCTGCATTGGCATGCAGATTCTTAACCACTGGACCACCAGGGAAGTCCTAAAAACATTATTATTTTGAATATTTCAATTTGAAACATTCTCTTCTTTTGCCCTCATGATTTTTATTTTATTTTATTTTCATTGTTGTTGTTAAGTTGCTGCGTCCTGTCTGACTCTTTGCGACCCCATGAACTGTAGCATGCCAGCTTCTTACCTCCTCCACTGTCTCCGGCTCAGATTCATGTCCATTGAGTTGGAGATGCTATCTAACCATCTCATCCTCTGCTGCCTACTTCTCCTTTTGCCTTCAGTCTTTTCCATCAGAGTATTTTCTAATGAATTGGTTCTTTGCATCGTGTGGCCAAAGTGTTGGAGCTTCAGCTTCAGCATCAGTCCTTCCAATGAATATTCAGGGTTGATTTCCTGTAGAATTGACTGGTTTGATCTTCTTGGAGTCCAAGGGACTCTCAGGAGTCTTCTCCTTTATCCTCCATATCTGGTAATTCCTCTACTCACCTACCCACCGTCCTTCTCTGCCTACCCTGTATACCATATTTTGAGCATTATGTGCTCTGGAGGTAATGCGAGGATGGATAATCTTGTGTTTGATAGTGAGGAGTGTACACAAACACATATAATTCAGGGCTGTATTATAGGATCCAGTAAGAGGAAAGTGCTGAGTGTTGACTCAATATGGAAATATCCAGCCTCTCAGTGTTAGAGAATTTGAATCAAGACTCATTTAAAAGGATATTTTTAGTTATTGTGTTGAATAATTGGTGATAGTGAATTATGCTTAGTTCTGTTCAGTGTAATCTTAATGAGGTAAAAGCGATTTAGTTGGAAACATTTAGTGAACATTTTTATGTGCTAGATACTGTGCAAAGTGCTTTCCATTCATTACTTAGCTTAACCCTTATATTAACTCCATGTCATAGATACTATTATCTCAACTTTATAAATGAGGAAACTGAAGCTGAGAAAGGAAATGTAGCTTGTCCAAGGACACACAGTTAATCAGTGATGAGGCGTATATTAGCCAGAATGGTCTCTTGAAATGTAGAGTAGATCATGCCACTCTTGCTCTTAAGACAATCTGATGGCTTAGAGTAGAAAGCATTTCCCAGTGGCCTAAAAGCCCTACCTGACTGCTCACCCCATCTGTCCTAATACTGCATGCCCCAGTCTCGCCCACGGGCCACCTTTCCCTTCCCTGAATGGGCCGGGTGTGTTTCTGTGCTAGCAGCTTTGCCCTTTGTCTTCCTGTGTCTTCCCTGGCCTCATCCCATGCGTCACCTCCCTGGATAGGCCTTGCCTTGGCATCAGGTGTGAAGCAATCCTACCCCACCTTCCCAGTAGTGTCTCACAATTCTCTATTTGGTTGTCACTTTTTGAAATTGTTCTGATGATTAATCGATTTATTTTATCTCCATAACCCTAATGTAAACTGCATGAGAGCAGAGGGGTCTTGTTTACCTTCACCTCTATATCTTAACACCTAACAGAACTTGAAACATAGTAGATGTTCAGTAAGTATATGTTGAATGAATGGTTGGGTTGGTCTGACTCTAGAACCTGAGTTAACTGCTATCAAATGTTTTCTCTCCTTAAGAAATAATAAAACATGATTTATATTTGCTAATCTTCTCATTCCTATTGTTATAGATCAGTTACAAACATTGCCAACTCTCTTTTTGATATACTTGCCCCCAACTTGAAAAAGTCATATAATTGTTTGACCTGAGAATAATAATCAATTACTTAGGAAAAAAATATTCTGTAGGCAAACTTATAGGAAATTAAAAATAAGTAATTTGATTAAATTTATATAAAAAATGTGAGTAATATATACATTTCTGTTATTTGAAAGGATTTCTTTTAATTCCTTTGAATCCAAGTTAAAAGTTTACTTGTGATAAGATAGTTGGCAATTTATAAATTGGTTCATTCATTTTGCAGGCAGGGAAATTTGTCAGTATCTGTAAACGTTTAGAATAGTCTTCTATCAGCAATTTTACTTTTTAAGACTATGCCCTACTGAAATAGTAGCACCAGTGTGCAAAGATAGGTATATGTGAGATTAAACCCTGAAGCATTATTCATAATGTGAAAATGGTAGTAAATCTAAATGCTCATCAGTTGATGATACTGTAATTAAATTAGGTATATACATAGAATTGGATACTATGCAGTCATTCAAAGACCTGGAAAATCTATATATATTGCTATGAAAATATGTCTAAGATATACTAGTTGAAAAAAGCAAGTTGCAGAATACTCTGTTAAAGATGATAAAAACAAAAATTTTAATGGTTTTTATGGTATGTGTGTATGATAATGAATGCATGGAAAAAAGTCTGGAAGATGAGCAACAAATTGCTAACAACAATATTGTCTTAGCAATGAGATTCAGGGTTGGGGTTCCTTCAGTGAGATTCAAGGTGGGGGCTCCCTCATGTTTTAGTTTCTATACATTTAGGTTGTTCAATTTTATTTGAATAATGTACTATTTATAAAAAAAAAAACAAATGCTTAGGTTTAAAGGAAATGACTGACTTATGTAGCCAGAGACAACTCTCTTGGTATCAGAATGGAACTAGGAATAGAGCATTGTTGTTCAATCACTCAGTCCTGTCTGACTCTTTGCGGACCCATGGACTGCAGCGTGCCAGGCTCTTCTGTCCTCCACCATCTCTTGGAGTTTGCTCAAATTCATGTCCATTGAGTTAGTGGTATGCTGTGCTTGGTCGCTCAGTCATGTCCGACTCTTTTTGACCCCATGAACTGTAGCCCGCCAGGCTTCTTTGTCTATGGAGATTTTCCTGGCAAGAATACTGGAGTGGGTTGCCATGCCCTCCTCCAGGGGATCTTCCCAACCCAGGGATTGAACACAGGTCTCCTGCCTTGCAGGCAGATTCTTTATGGTCTGAGCCACCAGGGAAACTCAAGAATACTGAAGTGGGTAGCCTATCCTTTCTCCAGGGGAACTTCCTGACCCAGGAATCGAACTGGGGTTTCCTGCATTGCAGGCGGATTCTTTACCAGCTGAATTACTAGGAAAACCCATTGAGTCAGTGATGCTATCTAACCATCTCATCCTCTGCTGCCACTTTTCCTTTTGGCTTCAATTTTTCCCAGTGTCATAGTCTTTTCTAATGAGTTGGCTCTTTGTGTCAGGTGGCCAAAGTATTGGAGCTTCAGTTTCAGCAACAGTCCTTCCAATGACTATTCAGGGTTGATTTCCTGAATAGGAATAGAACATATTCAGCTGTTAACTTGGGGAGTGCTGAAGTGAAATGAAATGAAAGTTGCTTGGTCATGTCCAACTCTTTGGGATCCCATGGACTATATAATCCATAGAATTTTTCAGGCCAGAATACTGGAATGGATAGCCTTTCCCTTCTCCAGGGTATCTTTCCAATCCAGGGATCGAACCCAGGTCTCACACATTGCAGGTGGATTCTTAACCAGCTGAGCCAGAAGGGAAGCCTGGCGGAGAGGTGCAGATCCTGAAGGTTGCTTGTTAAATGTAAACATCAGGGCTGGACTTTGGGTCAGAAAAACATAGGCACTGTATACAAGCTGTGTTACTTTGGACAAGTTATTTCACCTCTTGCTACCCAATTCTCTTGTCTGTTATAAGGAGCGAATCATTCCTACTGTGTAGAAGTGTTGGGGTAATGTTGGGATGATTAATGTTGGGATAATGGGTAATGTTGGGGTAATGTTGGGATGATTAAGTGCACATAATGCATGAGAAGGCCTAATTGATGACTAGGTGGGAAGGAGGCTGAGGCTGAGATGAGATCTGGGTCTTATCACTGTACCGCCTCATCACCGTTATGTGCCCAGATTCAAGCAGAAGTTTGAAGTCAAGTGACTTTGCTCAAAGTGACACGGCTGTGTCAGAGCCAAAATTCACCCCTGCATATGGCTCTTGAGCATGAGCACCTAACCATTCCACTGCCTCAGAATCTGTGTTCCCCTTTCTCCAGCTGGTTTCCAGAATTGGTCAGAGTTGTCATCATTCAAAGATATATTCATCCTCTAAATTTCTTCTGTTCTCTTACAAACCAGTGACGTGGTGAGAGGAAATGACTAGTTGTTTTTGTTTAGATTCTAACAGGGAAGTAATTTTTCCTGTTGAGAAAAGTCAGTGCTGGTCACACATTGTGCTAATTCTGAGAGGTCTGAGCATGGCAGCAACTCAGATTCCAGTCGTGGATATGGGAATAGTCATTTTCAGTGAAGTCTCATGTTTGCTTTATGGGTATGTTCTAGAAAATTAAATGCATTGTTACTCAAGTCTGGAAGACAGACCTGGCACACTCAGGTGCTAAAATGCAGAAGTCATTTTTTCATGGCCCAGGGAGGTGTTGAATGAGGAAATGGGGTATAAACACACAAGATACCACAGATACAGACTTTAGGTGTCATCTGAGTACCTCACTTAGATAAGTGTAGACTAAATTAGAGATGAATTTTCACAAACCCATATTGTATGGGGCATTTTGTAAGCAGATATTTTTGAATCTAGGATTCTGACCTAGGATTCATTGGTCTGGAATCTGTACCATAGAGACCTTGACATATATTGGCCTTACTATGACATGTTAAATAAAAAGTAAACAAGTTTTTATATAAAGTGTGAGTTCCTAAGATAATGTATTAGCAGTATTTGTGTCTGAAAAGTCATCTTTCACTCTTTTGAAACCCTTGAAAATCGTTGAAGTTGAGCTAATAGGGAACAATCTTTTTTTATTGCAGTTTATTCTTCACACTGTATGCCATATAACAGTATATAATGACATAATTAAATAGATAGCTAGGATGGTCCCGCATTTGAATGAGTGAGCAGATTTCCCCTCCTGTAATTTTTCTAATTTTGTCAGACTGATTATATAATATTGTGGTTTAGTAATGGAAGGAGACAGAAGTAGTAAAGTTTATTGAGCACTTACTATGTATCAGACATTTTGCTAAATGCTTTATTTGTAATTGCTCAGGTAAAGTACAGTGCTAAGTGGATTATAAATCATTAGTAATTTTGTATGGACATAAGCAACATCTTGAGGATTGTTTTGTCTCATATTCTACTCAGTCTACTAAGTTTTATTGTCTAAGAGCAATATTTAATTATGTTATGTAACTATACTTCAGCCACCTGATGCAAAGAGCTGACTCATTGGAAAAGACCCCGATGCTGGGAAAGACTGAGGGCAGGAAGAGAAGGGGACGACAGAGGATGAGATGCTTGGATGGCATCATTGACTCAATGGACATGAGTTTGGGTAAACTCTGGGAGTTGGTGATGGACAGGGAGGCCTGGAGTGCTGCGGTCCATGGGGTTGCAAAGAGTTGGACACAACTGAGCAACTGAACTGAACTGAAATCTTTATAAAGTTTCTGTGTATTACTACATTTTGCTTGCAGTTTTGTTCATTTCATATCCCTCGCTGATAATCTCTTAAGGATAAAGTACAGTTCAGTTCAGTCACTCAGTCGAGTCCGACTCTTCATGACTCCATGGACTGCAGCATGCCAGGCTCCCCTGTTCATCATCGACTCCAAGAGCTTGCTCAAACTCATGCCCATCGAGTCTGTGATGCCATCCAACCATATCATCCTTTGTAATCCCCTGCTCCTCCTGCTTTCAATCTTTCCCAGCATCATGGTCTTTTCCAGTGAGTCAGTTCTTCCCATCAGGTGGCCAAAGTATTGGAGTTTCAGCTTCAGCATCCGTCCTTCCAATGAATATTCAGGACTGATTTCCTTTAGGACGGACTGGTTGGATCTCCTTGCAGTCCAAGGGACTCTAAAGTGTCTTCTCCAACACCACAGTTCAAAAGCATCAATTCTTCTATGCTCAGCTTTCTTTATAGTCCAACTCTCACATCCATATATGACTACTGGAAAAATCATAGCTTTGACTAGATGGACCTTTGTCAGGAAAGTAATATCTCTGCTTTTTAATTTGCTGTCTAGGTTGGTCATAACTTCTCTTCCAAGGAGCAAGCATCTTTCAATTTCATGGCTGCGGTCACTCTGAAGTGATTTTGGAGCCCAAGAAAATAAAGTCTCTTACTGTTTGCATTATTTCCCCATCTATTTGCCATGAAGTGATGGGACCAGATGCTTGATCTTAGTTTTCTGAATGTTGAGTTTTAAGTCAGCTTTTTCACTCTCCTTTTTCACTTTAATCAAGAGACTCTTTAGTTCTTCTTCACTTTCTTCCATAAGGGTGGTGTCATCTGTGTATCTGAGGTTATTGATATTTCTCCTGGCAATCTTGATTCCAGCTTGTGCTTCATGCAGCCTGGCATTTTGCATGATGTACTCTGCATAGAAGTTAAATAAGCAGGGTGACAATATACAGCCTGATGTACTCCTTTCCCAATCTGGAGCCAGTCTGTTGTTCCATGTCCAGTTTTAACTGTTGCTTCTTGACCTGCATACAGATTTCTTAGGAGGGAGGTCAGGTGGTCTGGTATTCCCATCTCTTGAAGAGTTTTCCACAGTTTGTTGTGGTTCACACAGTCAAAGGCTTTGGCGTAGTTAATAAAGCAGAAGTAGATGTTTTTTGAAACTCTCTTCCTTTTTTGATGCTCCAGCAGATGTTGACAGTTTGATCTCTGGTTCCTCTACGTCCATACCGCTAACACTTACGCTTATAGGGTTATCTAAACTGGCATTTGGTAGCATAGATGTATGAGGCTTTTCATTTTGTGATAGATTTCTCCTTTGTGACCTCCAATGAAACACAGAATACATACAACATATATGCGTGTGTGTGAGTGCACATGCTCAGTTGTGTGTGACACTTTGTGACCCCATGGACTGTAGCGTGCCGGGCTCCTCTGTCCAAGGAGTTTTCCAAGTGATAATACTGGAGTGGGTTGCCATGTCGTCCTCCAGGGGATCTTCCCGACCCAGGGCTTGAACCCTATTCTCTGGCATCTCTTGCATTGACAGGCAGATTTACCACTGAGACAAATATGATTATATATGTAGTAGGTATAATATATGTGTGTATAAGTATTTTTATATATTTATATATGTATATAAGTACACACATATTTATATATTATATATATTTATATATACACCTGTATTTACATATATGTATATAAGTATTTTAATTTAAATATATAATTTAAAAAATGTGGGCTGGGGCTATGGCTCACTTTGACCAATGGAATGCAACAGATATGAATGAGCATGAAACTGAGCCTCCAGTAACAATTTGCTCACTGCCTTTGCAGTCTTTACTATCCATCTCTTCAAGGTCATTTAGCTTTTACTTTAGTCACAACTTTTATTTTGGATATCTATTGCTGCATAATAAACTACTCCAAAATTAGTGGTGTAAATACAACTAGTCATTTCTCATGATATTGTGCATTGAATGGGCAGTTCTTATGCTTTGCCTGGTGTCAGCTAGAAAGCTGGAATGGCTAGAAGAGTTGAAATGACCCCACCCACATGGTTTGAAAGTTCGTGCTGGTGCTGGCTGTTGTCTAGGAGCTCAGCTAGGACTCTTGACCTGAGTCTTCATTCTGCTACACATGACTTCAACTCACGGCTAGGTTAAGTTTTCTCCTACCATGGTGATTTCAGGGTAATCAAAGTTTTTGTATGGCAGCTAGCTACCAAGGGTACATAAAGGGAAAAGTCCTATGCCTCATTTAGACTTAGTCCTGGAGCAGGCATAGTGATCATGAAAAACCACCCCAACATTTAGTGGCTTAAGCAATGATTTTGTTATCTCTCATTATTTTGTGATAGATGGCTCAAATGGAAGCTTTCTCTGTCCCACATGATATTATCTGGTGCTATAATCATAGAAGGTGGTTACTGTTATGGAGCACAGCTAGGGCTGTTTACTGGAATAATATGTTTTCCTCCATGGGACCCTGGCTTGTGGCCTGGGCTTTTCACAGCACGATGACTAGGTCCAAGAGCGAGTACTGTGAGATGAAGGAAGCAGTGTCTCCAGTTCTCTTAAGGGTTGGACGTCTAAGAATATCGCTTCTACCTTGTTCTAGTGCCAGGTAGCAACAGGGCTGGGCCAGAATGAAGGGGATAGGGGATAAATTCCAACTTTTGATGGGAGAGTGGGTGCATATAGAGTGGGAAGAAATTGATAGAGGTCATATTTAGAGATTCTGTACCAAAGTTCATACTGAAAATAATAATGAAACTCCAAAGATGAATCGCTTTGAGAAAGAAACATGCCAGCTAAGAGGGAAAAAAAACCTTGTGTGTAACCAAAATAGCAAATTAGACTGGTAATTTTGGCACTAATCTTTAGATTCTGCTGTAACCCATAACCCATGTCAGCAAATTTTGAATGATGTGTTATTTACTTTTATTTTTTATTATTAGCCTCTCATTCTTTTGTATGAATTAAAACTGTTTATTAACAACGTTAATACTTTATTTTTGTATTATTTTAATATTGTCATTATTTCCATCTTGAGTTGGATTGGAATAGATGGGCACATTTCCTTTTACTTTCATGATTTTGAATAGTTTTTTCAATTCGAACTCTCAAAGTCTTAAGAATTAGTATGTAAGGTAGAAATGTGACAACTGAAGTTTTATTTATTAGAAATGATAATTTTCCTAAAATAGTTAAAATTGTGCTGTGATAGAAGTACATTTTGGGATTTTGATATTCACCTATTCAAGAGCAATACTGAATACACGCATATGAGTTGGAGTTTGCATAACAATATAAAGTTTAAAAATTCTATGTGTTTTTGCACTAGTGAAGAGAAGTTCTCAAATAAGGCTTCCAAACTGTGAAAAACAAAGGTGATAGTTCCTATTAACATTACCTTCAGTTAAGAGAGCAGTACAGTGCACTGATGGGCTTCTCTGGCAGCTCAGATGTAAAGCATCTGCCTGCAATGCGATCTTCCTTAGCAACTAACACTGTGCTTCCCTGGTGGCTCAGCAGTAAAGAATCCAATGCAGGAGCCACAGGAGACGCAGGTTCGATCCCTAGAAGATCCCCTAGAGGAGGGCATGGCAACCCACTCCAGTATGCTTGCCTGGAGAATCCCATGGATAGAGGAGTCTGGTGGGCTACAGTCCATGGGGTCGCAAAGAGTTGGACATGAGTTAAGTAACTTAGCACGCATGCACAGAAAATTGATATAAACAGTTGGTATTGATTATTGAACACTTAGGTGCCATGCAGTGTACTAACTGTTTACAAGTAATAAGTGAAAGTTGCTCAGTTGTGTCCGACTCTTTGCGACCCCATGGACTGTATAGTCCATGGAATTCTCCAGGCCAGAATACTGGTTTGGGTAGCCTTTCCCTTCCCCAGGGGATATTCCGAACCCAGGGATCGATCCCAGGTCTCCTGCATTGCAGGCAGATTCTTTACCAGCTGAGCCACAAGAGAAGCCCAAAAATACTGGAGTGGGTAGCCTATTCGTACTCCAGTGCATCTTCCCAAAACAGGAGTTGAACTAGGGTTTCCTGCATTGCAGGTGGATTCTTTACCAACTGAGGTCTCAGGGAAGCCCTGATAATACGAGTAATAGTCCCTTTAATTTTTATAACAACTCTGCTATATAAGTACTATCAATGTTCCCATTTTCAGAGGGGAGAAATGCAAGCTCAGAGAGGACACAACTTAGCAAAGTCACAAAATTACCAAGACTAGTGAGTCTTAGAGCTGGGAATTAAGGTGGCCACTGCACCATGTTTGACCTGTGGGTTGCGTTCATGGTATGATTCAGGGTGGCGTGATGAAAGAATGAGGGCTGGCTGCAGAGGACCCTGCTCAGTTCCTGACACATCATGTGATAAAAGAATAATAACTAAAGTCTGTGTGACACTGACTTTGTACTGAACTCTTTATATGCATCAACTCCTTTGATTTTTCACAGCAACCCTGTGGAGTTAGTGCTGGTGTTACTTTTGCTTAACATGAAGCAACTGGAGGCTGCGGTGGTAGATAATTGGCTGGAGCAGTCTGGACTGCTATCCGTTGTGCCATCTGTCACCTCAAATTCAGCTTGCCACCATTTGTAGGTTTTCTAGAAGAGCAGCATGGCAATGCAGAGGAGAAGCTGTAGTGAAGAGTGTTTTGTTTTGGGCACTAACCATTTCCTTTCTCTCGTCTATCTCCTCTAATAGCTCTTCTGTCCAGATCCCACAGCTTTGTGAATTGTTCAAAGCTGCCAAATATAATAACATTATATTAAAAAGATGATGGGCTTCCCGGTGCCTCACATGATAAAGAATCTGCCTGCAATGTGGGAGACCAGGGTTTGATCCCTGGGTTGGGAAGATCCCCTGGAGAAGGGAATGGCTACCCACTGCAGTGTTCTTGCCTAGAGAATTCCATGGACAGAGGAATCTGGTGGGCTTCAGTCCATGGGGTCGCTGAGCGACTAACACTTTCATAAATGTGATAGTAGTCACCTAATAAATGTCTGTGGAACGAGTGAATGAAGACTTCATTGGAGCAGCCATTCTTACTTACATTTTATGGATATGGAAGCTGAGCTGCAGGAATTCAAACAACTGCCAATGCATACACTAGTTGCAGAACCCAAGTTTCAGTTTGTTTCTGATTTACTCCAAACCTGAGTCTTCCCACCTCGTTCTATAGCTTTGTATATCATTTGTTCTCACTAAAGCTTCAGTATAAAACTTTCTTTCCTCTATTCCTTTCCCTCCTCCTTTTTGGATCTTTATCAAATTTTTTTAACCCTCAGTTTGCTGAGTGAGCTCTCCTTAGAGTCAAGAAGAAAGTAAACTGGATGAACAAAATCCTATGAACAGAGGAATGACCTGTGTCAATAACAACCATAGTAGCTACAACTAACTCTACTTTTTTTTTCTTGGCCATGCTGCATGGCCTGTGTGATCTTAGATTCCTGACCAGCGATTGAACCCGCACCCCCTGCATTGGAAGTGTGGAGTCTTAACCCCTGGACAGCTAGGGAAGTGGCCTAGCCCAGTACTTATTATGTGCCATTTAATCCTCCCCTGTAGTACAGGTATTTTCCTCTTTGTTTTATAGTTGAGAAAATGAGATTGGGCTTGGAATTAATCCATGTTCTCTCTGGCTATAAGTCATCCATCCCAGAAACTGCATTTTACATTTTAAAAGATTATCCTAGTTATCACCAAAACCCCTTTAGTAGAAGAACTGACTGGCAAAATAGGTAAGGAAAAGAGCACTCCAAGAACATTCCATGGAATTCTCCAGGCAAGATTACTAGAGTGGGTTGCCATTTCCTTCTCCAGGGTATTTTCCCAACCCAGGGATTGAACCCGGGTCTCCTGCACTGCAGGCAGATTCTTTACCAACTGAGCCACCAGGGAAGCCCTTTCCAACAACATAGAAAGATTTTTAAGTTAGATTAGATCAGAGTTTCATAATTCTTGGCCGCACTATAGAATGCTCTGGAGAGTTTCCAAGAAATACCCTGACCCCAGCACACATCAAGTAAATTATAATTTTTTCCATTAGTGTCCAGAAGATGTTTTTTAAAAAGCCTATTAGGTGATCCCAGTGTCCAGCCAGGGTGGAGAATGACATTGCACCTGTAAATGGGTGAGAGGGTAGCCGTAGACTAGGCGTAAATTGTCATATCACAGTGTAAGATCACAGTGTTCACATGTGTGGGTGTTCAGCCAATGTGTGTAGACTGATTGACTGAAACCTAGAAAGAGCTTTGAAATCTTGAGAGTTAAGGCAATGCACATTGAAAAGTTCAGGGTCGCACGTAGTCGGACACGACTGAAGCGACTTAGCAGCAGCAGCAGCAGCAGCAGCAGCAGCAAAGAGATACATTTATAAATGTATATGCTTAGTCACAAGTAGAAACGACTTAAAATTATGCCTGAATTGTGCTAGTTGGGCAGGTCAGAATTTTCTGCCAACTATTTTATTATGCCACTATTTATGAAATATATCTTCACCTTAGTTGTGACATCATGCACACCTTCCATAGTTGCAGGTGTCTTATGGCTGGAGAAAGGCCACTGATGTGGCACAATGCCTAGCAGTTGTGGTTGCTATGTTTCCTTCCCTTCCCTTCTTTTGTCTGCTTATCTTTCCTCGTCCCTTGTTATCTCCTCTTTCCTTTACTCAGCAGAGAAATTTGAAGGATACTAACAGAGCTGAGAGTGTTAATTTTTTAGATTAAAAAATGAGTCAATATGTTTTTGCCTCTGCCACCCCCCGCCTCTCTGCCTCATCCCCTCTTTTCAATCAACATAGTTACAAAGTCAAGAAGAAAGAGTTGATTATAGATTTTGGTACCCTGATAGCCAACAACAACAAAAAGACAACAGTAGCAACAGCAATCAAACAGAGGTTTCATATCCTGTTTTATTTGTTTAAATTCTGCCTCTTTCCAAGAAGTATTTGAAGTCACACAGAATACAATAACATTACAGAAAATTAGTAACATCTGAAAAGAAAAGCTAAGATCTTAGAAAAGAGGATAGAGCAATAGGATAACCATATGAGCTTAACAGAATTTTCTGAATGAGGAAGACATTTACCATGCAGTTCCTGTTAGTCAGGGCAAGAAATAGCTGTAGTTAGCAGAAAAGAGGAAGTGTGTAGCGATTACTCAGGGATGGCAAAGAAGCTTCTGCCCTGTGAGCTCATAGGGGACTTTGTGTGTCTTGCATCCTTGGCTACAGAATCACAACAAACTCCAAAGTAGTTTCAGTATTGCTGTTTGTTGCAGTTGAAGACAACGTTAAAGCCAAGCTCAGTGAATCTGATATTGATTTGAGCTGATCTTCATAACATACACATTTTTTCTTCTCTTATTTTTAAACATTTTCTCCCTTGCTTTCCTTTAGAACTTTAAGTCACGGTATAAATGGATGAGTTGTGTTTTTTACCTACTACATAATTTTTTTCTCCCTCAGTTCATCATTTACTAATAAAGAAAATTTAAACTTATTTTTAGTTACTTGGAATCCCTCAAAGGCCCTGTCTTGTTGTGACTTCCATTTCCCTTTTGGTGACACTTTTTTTTTTCAATTGAAAAACTTTTAAATTTATTTGTTGTATTAGGTCTTAGTTGTGGTGCAGGGGCCTAGTTGCCCCATGGCATGTGGGATCTTAGTTCCCCAACCAGGGATCAAACCAGCATGCCCTGCATTGGAAGGTGAACTCTGTATCACTGGACCACCTGGGAAGTCCCAGCAATACTTGCTGATAGAGCAGAGACTGACAGAGTATGTAGTCACTCTGGAAAGTGACAGACCAGGGCTAGTGTATGTTGACGTTGTTGAGTATGGCCAAGGAACACATTTCCTCTTATGACTCTGTAGCTGCAAAAGTAATGAAGCAGTTCAGAGCAACTTAGAATGTCACAGTGGCTGCTATGGGATACAGGCAAGAGTGCTCTGCTTCTTCCAGCGAAGTAAGCAGGCAGAGACCTACCTTCCCACTCTGAATCCCACACTGGGCGAGTTCTTTCTGCTTAGAGTCTTCTACTAGTGTTGTCTAGTCCTCAGAAGTAATGATGATTAGAATCTGAATTAATGGAGAAGGCGATTTTTACCAGGCAAAAGCTGTTTGTGTAAACTTGGATTTCAGTTGTCTTTTTTCATTTCTCTTTTGGCAGCAAACATTAATGCTTGAGGACACGCTGCCACTCATTTCTGGGAAGCACCAAATATTTGGTTTTTATCTGCATTCAGACTGAGTCAGTTTCAAGTTGTTTCTGTAGATATTAAAACATAAATATTTAGATAAAACAAGTTTATGAATTATGTAATTTACTCCATCATCTGTGGAACTATGAATTTTTTTCCTAGGGTAGATAGAAAAATTTATTGAACACTTACTTTGTAAAAGGCATTATAATAAGTAACTAGGGCAAAGTTGGGGGATACATTATAAATAATAGACATGGTGGTAGCCCACTCACTGTAAGCTTACAGTCTAGTTAAGTGAAAATGTTAAATCCGTGAAATTATTTTAAAGTAGAATATTTTTAAGAGACAGAATTGTTCATTGCAGTAAAAGTTGAACATGAATATATTTGGGGCATCTTAGAAAAAAGAGTGTACTGAAGTTAGTTAGTTTCAGAATAGGTAGATTTTAAAACAAGTATTAAAAGAGACAGTCAACATGGGTTGGTGGAGGTGACTGAGTTACAAGGAAGGAAGATTAGGATTATACTTTGAAAGTTGTGTTTTCTGGAAACTTCCTGAGATGAACTTGTCTGATAATAATTTTCACTACAATATTAAAATAGAATCCTTAAAATTAAAATAAGTTATTTTTAAATGTGGGTGAGGCTTTGGTGAATGATTGCATGCTTAAAATACAGACATTATTAAATACTCATTAAAATGACAGTATGAGGAGTTGTTTGCCCTCAAAACCTGGGACAAAACTGCCTTAATTGCAAAACTGCCACATATTTTGAAAAGTGCTTATTGTGATCATTCCTCATTTTTCTTTTGTTTAATTTTGTACTGTATTATTTTCAGGGGCAAAATCAGTGAAGGCTTGGACAATTTGAAACATGTTAGTCCTGTAGGAGAGACATACATCCATGAAGGACTAAAGCTAGTAAGTTCTTTTATACTTATAAGTATGGGAAAGAACGTTTCCTTATTCTGTAATAAAATAAATTATAACTCCCTAGTAAAACTCGAAGGTGCCATTACATGCTTACCTTAAAATTAAAAAAAAAAAATTCTTTTAGTTGTTCTAGGGATAAGATTGATAGAACGAATTTACTATGGTGATAAAAGAAGTTTGGATGACAGTTTGCCTTTTAAGGAATTTTCCATTTTCTCTGCAACTATATTCAGAGAACCACATTTTCTCTGTGGTTATAGTCAGCCAGGGCTAAAAACCTTTATCATTTACACCCAATAGTAATTACTCTATAATGTGAATATATGTATATTTCAAATTAAAATAGTTAATATAAAATACCCTGTTTTAAAGAAAGAAGAAAGAAAGTGAAGTCGCTCAGTCGTGTCTAACTCTTTGTGACCCATGGTCTGTAGCCTACCAGGCTCCTCTGTCCATGGGATTTTCCAGGAGTGGGTTGCTATTTCCTTCTCCAGGGGATCTTCCCAACCCAGGGATCGAACCCAGGTCTCCCACATCGCAGGCAAACGCTTTATCACCTGAGCCATCAGGGAAGCTCTATCCTGTTTTAAAAGCTAGTCCAAAATAGTTGGATTTTACCAGACTTAAAATGCAGCTTGATGGAACATCCTGGTTAAAAATTAAGATTAACTTGTGAGTTGGACAATTTTTCTTCATTTTCAGGCAAATGAGCAAATTGAGAAAGCAAGAGACTTAAAAACCTCCAGTATCATAATTGCTCTGACAGATGGTAAGCTGGACGGTCTTGTGCCATCATATGCAGAGAAAGAGGTGAGTATTGAACTGAAACTGTCTTTACACCCCAGTGTATTTTGCTGTATGTCTCTGCATGTGTAGCCTGATGTTTGAATAATTTACCTGTCTTCCTCTCTCTGTCCCTCTCTTTTTCTTTCAACAGGCAAAGATATCCAGGTCACTTGGGGCTAGAGTTTATTGTGTTGGTGTCCTTGACTTTGAACAAGCTCAAGTAAGTACAGCAGATCTGCAGCCTTGAATCTAAATCACATAATAGTCTTAAGGAGAGTTGATCAGATTTTTAAATAATGACTTGCATGCATGCTTCCTTGGTGCCTCAGATGGTAAAGAATCTGGTAGGAATGTGGGAGACCCAGGTTCGATTCCTGGGTTGGGAAGATCCCTTGAAGAAGAAAATGGCTACCCACCCCAGTATTCTTGCCTGGAAAATCCTATGGACAGAAGAGCCTGGCAAGCTCCAGCCCATGGGGTCACGAAGAGTCAGACATGACTGAGCAACTAACACTTCCATGCATGCTAAGTCATTTCAGTTGGGTCTGATCCCTTGCAGCCCTGTGGACTAAAGCCTGCCAGGCTTCTCTGTCCGTGGGATTCTCCAGGCAAGAATACTGGAGTGAGTTCCATGCCTTACTCCAGGGGATCTTCCTGACCTAAACCCATGTCTCTGATTTTGTCTTCTGCATTGACAGGTGGCTTCTTTACCACTAGTTCTTTACCATGACTGAGCTATTTTACTTTCTTTCTACCTGAGAAGCACAGTGTTAGTCACTCCTGGGGTCTGACTCTTTGCAACTCCATGGACTATATAGCCTGTCAGATTCCTCTATCCATGGAATTCTCCAGGCAAGAATATTGAATTGGGTTGCCATTCCATTCTCTAGGAGATCTTCCCAACCCAGGGGTCAAACCTGGGTCTCCTGCATTATAGCAGAATTCTTTATCATCTGAGCAACCACAGAAACCCACTCAATTGTTAAAGATCTTCTATAAAAATGGCCCCCTGTCTTGAACTCTGTGTTAGTAATGTTTGATTTTGATGGGTTTCATTACCTAATTAAACTGAAGACAAACTTTATTTTTCTTGAACATTAATAAAATAATACGCATGCTCCTTTTTAATCAGCTGATGAGATTATCATGACAAGTCTTGTTTAAATGTTTTAGTTTGATTGAAAACTTAACTCTTAGGAGCTTAGAACTTGAGAAGTCTGTTGGAAAAATCTTTACTGATTTTCCTTAAAAAATGTTTGTTTGTTTGTTTTCATGAAGTTCACAGGGTTTATGTATTAATTTTTTTTTCCCACTCACAAAATGTTTTTACATTTAAATGTCTGGTTGAGTGTGCGTGAAGCTTCTGTGTCTCATGACATTTACAGCCAGTAGAGCTCTGCACTGTTTTAAAATTGCGACTTGAGGCTGGTTGTAAAGGGGCTGTGCCTGATCTCATTTCACGTTGTTGTGCTGCATTTAGAGTACACCAGTTACTCCAGTCAGTTCCTGACAAGGAATTAATCCTCTGGTGTGATTTTTCAGAGGAATGTGACTAACAAGTAAGGAAGGATATAAAAGGTTGTATGTCTCAACCACCTCTCAGTGAACTTTTCCTCCTTTTCCTAAAGCTCGAAAGAATCGCTGATTCCAAGGAACAAGTTTTCCCTGTCAAAGGTGGATTTCAAGCTCTTAATGGAATCATTAATTCTGTGAGTATTTCTTTGGGGGTAGGAAAGGCTTATCATTTTAGACATATTTTAAATCAAAAGAATTTAAAAATTTTTAATTTTGTTTGGGGATATAGCTGATTCACAATGTTATGATAGTTTCAGGTGAACAGTGAAGGGACTCAGCCATAGCCATTCTCTCTCAAATTCCCCTCCCACCCAGGCTGCCACATAACACTGAGCAGAGTTGCTGTATTATACATAAAGTAGGTCCTCATCGGTTATCTGTTTTAAATATAGCAGTGTATAGATATCAATCTCAACCTCTTTAACCATCCCTTCTCCCCATTCTTTCCTCTGGCAAAACGTTGTCCCCATAAGTTTCTCTAAATCACAGAGTCTTTGAATTTGTGAATCTCTTTCTGTTTTATAAGTTCATTTGTGTGATTTCTTTTTAGATTCTACATATAAGGGGCATCCCTTAGATATATTTTAAATTATAGGGAGTAATCTTTTTATCTTGAAGAGAAAATTTAAGAAGGAAATTTGTTGAGTATTGCACATGCTGGGAAATTTTAGAGATATGGATTTTGTTTGTGAGATTTGGAATTAACTCTTACCAATTGAGTGCTGTGAGCCTGGGTTTGTGATTTCAAGTTTAAGATTGTCATCACCAGTCTCAGAGTGCCCTTTGAGCATGGAGTTCCTCGCTGACTCGCTATCTTGAAAGTTTTATAGGCTTTGTAGAAGTATAAAATAAAAATTTGGATTGGAATGTGTGATTGCTTCCTGCTCCAAATATGGGTGTCTCTTAGCTATCAGTCAGGCAACTCGAACCAGCAGCAGAGTATTTGACTGCGGTTGTTGTTCTTTTCCATTTTAATGATTAATAGTTTCACTGGAACTCATAATATTTCTGTTTGGAATTCAGTTGAGCTGTCTCTGGTGATTGTTAGAATCCGGGCCATCCTAAGCAGGGGAAGGGAAAGTGGAGTGATGAAATGCAAAGCAAAACTCCTGGGCTTTCACAGCTGAGGTTTATGTTTCATTTTACTGCCTTTTGCTAGAAGCAGTAGGAACAGTTGCTATTAAGTATTTATGATATTTTGGTAAACAACATCCTAAAATGGAAGTGAATAATATATATATATTCTCTAAGCCAAAGTTTTTCCTTTAATCTTTGGATATTTATTGAAGGGAAAAAAAAAACTCAGGTTTTTTCTGACATTTGGTTTTGGTATTTAAAATTTCTTTTTAAAGATCATGTTTTTTTCAGAAACACAGGGTGAGATTAAAAAAAAAAATTTGTTTTTGGTAGCATGTATGCTTTTTTTCCTCATGATAAATAGGACTTTTCAGGGAAAACATGCAATTTATTTCTATCACATATAAGAATAGCCAGTGGAAAGGCCAAAACTAAGTGCAGAATGGAACAGAGATATAAGTATTTTAGGAGTTTTACATAAGTATTTATTTTCAGGAAAAAATTTCAATGTAAAATTAGTAAAGATTTTTAGAGATGGATTCAAGGTACATATTGCACAACTGTAATTTGTTTCAAAATATAGGAAAATGTATTGACAGTGCAAAGGGGAGGATAATTTGACCCTGTAAAAAAAGTGTGCTGTGCTGTGGTTAGTTGCTCAGTCGTGTCTGATTCTTTGTGACCCCATGGACTGTAGCCCGCCAGGCTCCTCTGCCATGGGAATTCTCCAGGCAAGAATACTGGAGTGGGTTGCCATAACCTCCTCCAGGGGATCTTCCCAACTCAGGGATAGAACCCACATCTACTGCATTGCAGGAAGATTCTTCACTGTCTGAGTCACCAGAGGAGCCGAGAATATTGGAGTGTGTACCTCCACTCCCTTCTCCAGGGGAGCTTCCTGACCCAGGATTTGATCCCTGGGATGGGAAGATCTGCTGGAGGAGGGCATGGCAACCCACTCCAGTATTCATGCCTTGAGAATCCCTTGGACTGAGGAGCCTGGCAGGCTGTAGTCCATAGTGTTGCAGAGGGTCAGGCATGACTGAAGCAACTCAGCACAGCCAGTATTCTTGCCTGGGAAATGAGGAGCCTAGCAGGCTAAACAGTCCATGGGGTTGCAAAGAATCAGACATGACTCAGTGAGCACAGGTCTTGGACCTAGGGAACAGCTGAAAAAGTAGATTCAGAATTCCCATGACAAAAGCTATGTAGAACTTCAAGATTCTCCGTTCTTGTTGGGGAACTCATGGTATTAATTAGTGATTCAGAGTAGAAACCTTACTTGGTTAAGGGGGAACCACAGCCCAGTGGAGCACAGGTCCTTAGGGCTTATTTCAGGCACTGGGATTCTAGGTCTTTCCCAATAAAACTAGGTCAAGGATGTCAAGGGAAGTGCCTAATAGATTCACTGTCCTGCTCAGAACTATGTCAGGAACAAGGTGGGGCTGAACCACTAGGTATAAAACTGTTGGCTCTTTCTGAGCCAGGCTCTGAAGACTCCAATGAATGTTACCTGGCAATTAGTTGCTGCTGTTAAAATTGTGATGGAAGTGAAACTGGAAATAAAATGGTAAATGTGGGAAGCTTTAAAAAATTAATAGAACCTGGGAGCTTACTGGATATAGGATGAAAAGGACAGAGCGGGGAGTCAAATACAACTTCTACTCCTGATAATGTGGCCGAGTATCTAGAAGCATTGAAAGTGAAAATTGTTTTCACAGAAGGGCCAGAGTGTTAGAGGACAGCGTGAAATTGGGCCTGGGAAGAAATCCCAGTGGGGAATGTCACTGAGGAAAGTGGAAATCCAGAGAAATGTTCAAGCCAGGAAACTGTAGACTTGAGTCATTCTCCAGCCTCTTGATCGTTCTCCTTTCCCACTGCCCACAAACACAAGGATTTTATTCTGTTTTCCACTTTAGGTTAACTTTAAAATCTTAGAATGTTACATATCTTTGGTTTATTGGAAAGACAATTATAGGACTTTTATTTGAAGATGAAATTTTATTCAAGCTAGGATAGGTCAGACTAGCCTGTGAGTACCATGTTCTTTCCAATGCAGTGTTTCATTATGCTAGGGAAGAGAACATTGAAAATAGGACAAAACCATGATTAGTGAATAATAGGGGAAGAATAAAAAGCAAAATAATCTGTGCAAAACCTCCCTCCCTTTTTTTTTCCCTCTAAAAACAAGGCCATGAGATGTCTTACTCTTTGCAGTTGGTTCCACAATTTTTTTTTGATACGGTACCTCAGAAAGTATTAAGCAGAAGAGATGAATCTTCTCTCACAAGCCAGGGTTGTGGAGCTGGCTTTATAAATAACGCCTGATCCAGAAGAATTAAGAACACTACATCCTAGGTGATGGCAGCAAATGCTAAAGTTCCTAAGTACATAATGGGAAAATAAGAGAGCCTAAAGAGGAAGAACATGTCACTCAGATGTGTAAAAAATTTAAATGAAACTGTAATAGATTGCTTATAAAGGGAAAAAAGTGCAATATACATTTCAAAAGGTAACTTCATTCATAGTGCTGGGAATATAAGCTTAATTTGACCTTTGGAGCCAAGTTGTTTTTCTCAGCTATATCTGTTGTTGTTATTATTATTTTTAAAAAGTATCTAAGAAAGATGTCTAAACTATGTTTGAATGGAATAAGAAGACATTGCAAAATGATTTTCTCTATAGGAAAATCATTTTCGTAGAAGAGGATACCTAATAAACTATCTGATAAGACTTTAGCTTAAATACTTTTGGCAGGTTCTGCTACAGATGTTGACTGCTTAGTTGTGGAATCTCTATTTATAAAATCATGGCTGGATGAAAAACCTGAAGTCTGAGCTACCTATGAAGATATATTCATAGGAAAACAACCTGAACTGGTACAACTCACTTAAAATTGGAAGTCAGTTTCTAGGATTCCCTTTAAAAAGGGACCGGCTGTAATGTGAGGCCCACTGTATGTCAGATTCTCCTGGGCTTCAGTTTATCCAAGAATCACTAGTATTAAATGTAGATGAGGTGTCTCTTTTCATAACACCCTTCACATTAATGATAGAAAGGTTGGGACTGTATTTCCCTCTGCCTCCTTTTTTTGGTCTAGTACCTAATACAGTATTGGATAAGTAGGTACTGGAAATTCCCATTTATCAGTGAATGAATAAATAAAATCTATGCTCCTTGAAAATATTTGTATAATATAGTTATGGTGTATTTAAGCATCAGAAAAATCAACTCTTTTTTTTTTTTTAACCAGAGAATACTTTATTTTGAATTGTCTTTTGATTCTACATTACTTTATTTCATCCTTTTGTTTATATTCTGCTATATTAAGACTTTTGGTTACAAGTGACAAAAACCAAGTGTATAGTAGCTTAAGGGAAAGGAAAAGAAAGTTATTGGCTTATCTAAATAACTGGTGGTCCAGAGGAGGAAATTACCCCAGGTGCAGTTGGATCCAGGGTACCAATCCACTCTTAAGGTCTTCGTTTCTAAGTTTTGCCTATGATTCTATTTGCCTTTGGAGAAGGCAGTGGCAACCCACTCCAGTACTCCTGCCTGGAAAATCCCATGGACAGAGGAGCCTGGTAGGCTGCAGTCCATGGGGTCGCTGGAGTCAGACACGACTGAGCGACTTCACTTTCACTTTTCACTTTCATGCATTGGAGAAGGAAATGGCAACCCACTCCAGTGTTCTTGCCTGGAGAATCCCAGGGATGGGGGAGCCTAGTGGGCTGCCATCTATGGGGTTGCACAGAGTCGGACACGACTGAAGCGACTTAGCAGCAGCAGCATCTGTTCGCCTCATTCACTCCTTGTTTTGTTGATCATCAGAGGAAAGTTAATTGCCAAAGGTTTCAGTTTACATGGCCTCAATTAGCAAGCCCATTGTCTCAGCATCAGTTTATTCTATCCCAGTTAAGGACTCTGATTGACTTAGCTGAGTCAAGTGCTCATTCTTATAACAGATAACATAGTCACCAGACATATTTGGACCAACCTGAGTAACATGCTCACTCCCATGGTGGAAGGTTGGGAACAAGGTGGGGAAAGAAGGTATCATGATTGATAGCCTCACCAGAACCACATGGAATAAAGAACAATTTTCCCAGTAGAAAGGCAACACTGTTTATAGATTTGTAAGGATGAAAAAATGTTAAGGATAGGGAAGAAAAATCAATAGCTATGACTGTCCACTATATTAAAATATATTTAACATATTCTAATAAGGTACTTCATTTCTTCCTAATTCCAATTAACTAAAAAATACCAATAGAAAGTTCACTTTAAAATATTCATTTAATTTACTGGAATTTTATAATCTTGACATCTTTTGTCCAATGGTCTATTTGTATTTGCATGATAATTTTACTTAATATTATTCTTTCCTTTTTCATTATTTGGTGGGGATTGTAGTATAAGGAAATAAAATCCATTTTTGATAAATAATTACAACTGTGATATTTTGTGAGAAAACTTCAGTGGTGGTATTAGGTTGCATCGCCAAAGTTAAGTGTCAAGTGTTTATTTCTTAACATTAATCTTTTGGGCTACAAAACAAGATAAACTTTTAGAGGCTCACTTTTTTGTGAAAGTAAATTCGGTTAAGTAGGACATTGAAAAGGGAGATAAAATGGTAAGATTTATGATTAAATGTACCATCAGTGTAAATCACATAATTTGAATGCACTTTTAATGTAAAGTCTATTGTTCATCCATTAAGAAAGCATTAAATGATTATTCTGAGTTTGTGCTGAACAAAAGAAAAAGGAGAGGCATATGAATTTTTGTTTCGTATCACAATCCAGTTTGGGGCATATTTTTATGTTATAGTGAGAAAGGAAGACCTGCTAATATGATTTGTTTTGAAAATTGCAATTGTAACAGGAGGAAGAACTTTAAATGCCATTTCAATATTTTGTTTCACAATTTGTGATATGGGCATAATTTTACTAACACTATACTCGGAACTGTCATCTGTTATGTTTGGAGCAGAGAAGAGTAGAAGGCAATGATTGTAACTTACATTCTTCCCTAGATTTATTAAAGTAGAAGTTTGTTTAGAATTTATCACTTGTGCTTGTATTACCCAAAGGGAGAAAGAATCCATATTTAGAAATGGGTCATGCTGTATTGAGCAACTGGCATTTTGAAGCTCCAAGCATTTAAAAAAAACAAACACAACCAAACATGTGATTACAAGTTATAATTGTTTTCATTGAATCATTACCTCTTAAAGAAAAATGTATTTGGTAGGATGTTTTACAGCTAGAGAGAAAATAAAAATTGTATCTAAATATTAAAAGGTAAAAAGCAAACAAGAAAAGATTGTGAGAAACATCTTTCCATTTGTTTTAGCTCCTTATTTTGTGTACATGTGTAGCTAATTACTAAAGCTTTATTTTTTGGGGAACTCTTTTTGGGAACTAATATTCTTCACTGATTTTTCCTTTTGAGATTTAAACTTGGACTCCTTCATGTTTGGGATGAACTCCTGCTGTGCTTAAAGACTCTCAGTGAGTCAGAAAAAAACAGATTATATTTTTCAGACCTTTTTATTATCCTTACTGATATTTTCTGGCATGCTGTATGTCATGCAAATTAACAGTTTCTATTTGTTAAGGCTACACTGAGGGTACTTGTAAATTATCTATAATGTTCTGTTGTATGTGATGTTATTTACTCAAAGTCAGTGTTAGAAAGTTATTGCTAGAATGAATATTTTGAATTTTGAATAACATTGAAAATGTTCGAGATGTTTGGGTAGCATATTGAACTTAAGGGTGAAGAAATAATCCAGTTTGGGGGAAAATTTTTTATTTAGAACTGACCTTTAAAAGGGAAGTCACAGAGGAAACCATTCAATGGGATTTAATCTCATTTTTCTCTTCCATATATCCTATCTAAAAATTAACCCTCTTTTAAAAGAAGGTGCATGTCTTAAATTTGTTTCTTTTTTGTATTTGGCTCAATGCCTTATTAGTGGCATTGGTTACCGCAATTTGAACTATACAGATAAGTTTTCCTTTCCTTGTATGAGACCAAAGATGTGATTTGAAAAGCTCTTTAATTTTAAATATGTTTAACTGTCCATTGTTAGACACCCTGTTTATTTGTCTTATAGTCAAGATGCTTGTTTTTTACTAGAAAATTTTGCATTTACTCAGTTAAGTCAATAAATATTAACTGAACAGGTGCTGTTTATAACATTGTGCTATATATTTTCATATTAGATTGGTTTTAAATATGAGGTATTATCATTCATTAAAAAAAGTGTTTACCTAGTTTCATGTGGAATGGGCTCTATTCTATTTTCCAAATATAGTATCCTTACCATCACCATTTAGAATTTGGAAAAAATATAGATTTAAAAAATCTGTCTTGATGTATATTAGTTGTAGGAAGTGGGCTTTTGTTTGTTTATTTAAACTAGATGTTTGGTCTTCAAATCATAAGACCTAGATATCACTCCCAAATTCAGTATAAACTTCCAAGAGACTGTAGGTGCTAAGTAATATTTTGACTTTATCACCTCATCTTAACTAATTTCATCTAAATTTTATCTTGGATGCAGCCCAACTGCAATTCTCCACTAATTAATCTCATTTTATCTTCAATGCCAGGAGAAAAAGGCCAAAGCTATATTCATTGTATGCAGTTTTGGGGGCTATAATATGATTTATACTACTTCTACATATTCGATATTTGTTATTATAGCATGTGTTCATTATGTAAACATATTCAGGAACTTACAGATCTGAATCAAAATGTGGTTTCATATGTATCTTAAAATACCTAAGAAAGAAGAAATCAAGTCTGATGCTTTCTGATTATTTCTGCTGTAAATGTTTCCTAGATTAATACTGTTAATTTATGTAGTTATTATTCAATAATTTTAAAGATCTGATCCTAACACTATAGATAAGCAAGATAAGAAGTTGCCTTGTAGCCACTGGGATTCTTGGAAGAGTTGTGTCTCTGACTTAGCAGTGATTCTTACATGACCATAAGTCTTGGTCAATTCTAGCTCCAATGTACATGTCTGTCCCCTTGTTGCTCTGTATGCAAATCTGGCCTCTAGTGAAATCCTGCAACCTAAGTACATGATGCTAGATGCAGAGTCAATTGAAATTAATTTGGAACACGCCTGGAATACCCAGGGTGAAACACCATTCTGGTACTTCATTCAAGTTCAACTTTGGGCAAGGGACAGCACAATGGAATCTACTTTCATCTCCTGCCAAACATCTGTAAGAGGCCAGCTGGCAGTATGGTCAGAGCTGACCCCTAAGGCTACATCCTGTCTTTTGGCTCACCGAAACCAACTCAGAGGAGGGCGTAAATAACCTTATCTTATCCTACCCTACTCCCTTGCCAAATAGAGAAATTCCATGTATCCATGTTTACAGAGTTCACTGAACTATTGAGAGTATTCTGATGGTCCAAATAGTGCAAAGAACATATCAAAATTGTATGCAACCAGTTAGAAACAACAGAAAATAAGTAATTATAAATTGTAGGGCTGAATGCTCTTGTTCCCCCTGTAGTTTTATTCCAAACAACTCAGAAGAGGAGGATTACTTGGATTTTCATTTTCTTGTGATAATGTGTTTCAGGCTTTTTACCTTACATTTTTACAGTAATTTTATTTATTTATATTTGTGCTGGGTCTTTTTTGCCACACGAGTGCTTTCTCTAGTTGCAGTGAACAGAGGCAATCTGTTGTGGTGTGTGGGCTTCTCATCGTAGTGGCTTCTCCTGTTGGGGAGCATGGTCTCTAGGCGCATGGGCTTCAGTAGTTGCAGAACTTGGTCTGAGTGGTTGCAGCCTGCAGACTCTAGAACACAGGCTCAGTAGTTGTAACGCACCTGCTTAGTTGCTGCAGGGGATGTGGACTCCTCCCGGACCAGGGTTCAAACCCCTGTCGGCTGCATTGGGAAGTCCTATCATACGTTTCGAAGGTGGCATTCAAAACAAATACATTTTAAATAGGACAGAAAGTTTTGATAATGAGAAAGGACTATGTTATTATAGAGATTAAATATATAAAACCATCTTTAGGCATTTCACAATTTGGGACAATGAGCTGAAACATAGACCTTTTACACAGAGTAACAATTTAGAATTCTATATCTTTCGGCCTCTTTTTTTATTGTAGTTTTTTTTTTTTTTTTTACTGATTTATAAATACAGGTCTTGCAGACAATTGTGGGTATACCATCAACTTCTCTGCCCAGACCTCTCCCCACTGGAAGGTCACACTTTTACCTCCAACCCAATAGTACCCTGTGGGCTCAAACTGTCGGTTAAAAACCTTTAAAAACCCTGTGGTTCACAAATACAGGAGGGCAAGAAACTAAGAAAAACAGTAACAGAGGGACAGACCTCCCTCAGGAAGACATGTAGGCAGAGACATTATTTTCCAACATTGACATCTCATTTATATAAAAACATAAATTCACTTTATTCTGCTTTATCTTAGTCCTTTTATGATTGTTGATTTGCTTACTAGACATTTTTGCTAAGTAGCTTCAGTTGTGTCCGACTCTGTGTGACCCCATAGACAGCCCATCAGGCTCCCCCATCCCTGGGATTCTCCAGGCAAGAACACTGGAGCGGGTTGCCACTTCCTTCTCCAATGCATGAAAGTGAAAAGTGAAAGTGAAGTCGCTCAGTCGTGTCCCACTCCTAGCGACCCCATGGACTGCGGCCCACCAGGCTCCTCTATCCATTGGATTTTCCAGGAAAGAGTACTGGAGTGGGGTGCCATTGCCTTCTCCAAGACATTTTTAATATTCTCAGTAATCAGTACTATTGGTCTTTATTCTCTAAGCAGTTTTTTTTTTTTTTTTTTGGTTGTACTGCGAGTACAAAACAGTGTGGTACTCCTGGAAGGTTTGCACAGTATGAGATCCCATTTATATGCTCTGAGAGTTTGTGTTCTAATAGAGGGGGTGATTCAACACTCAAAACATTTTTCTGTAATGCTGATAAAGGTGTGCCTAAAATAACTAGAATAGTAAAAAGATTATCAGCTCTAAGATCAGTCAGTCTTCTCAATAGGATTTAGTTTCAAATAAATTCTTTCAAGAATTGTTGCGAGCTAAAATAGATTTGGGGGCTTTATGCTTTCCTTTGACCTTCATTTTCGTGGCTCAGTTCTCACTTTTATCGCAGACTGGTCAAACCTAGAGCAATATTGCACCTATTTTGTTAACTGGAACCTTTTTAGCTTCTTACTCTTTTGGCAAAACTTTTGTATTCTGTTCCCTTCAGAGTCTTGTTATCTGAATTATGTCAAACAATTTAAAGATGTTAGTGATTTGAGATTCTTTCTTTCCATGAGGGCACATTAACTTTTGAGAGTGATCCTCAATCCTTAAATGAACAAAGGTGCTTGCTCTTCAAAGGAGTGAGTGTTGATTATCGGAGATACAATAGCAGACCAAAAGTTGTTGAGGCCCTGACAGTCTTTGGGTGAAGGTGGAATCTCTTGGGTCATTTCGGAGTTTAAATAGATCTCACTCAGAATTTCTCAGTTATAGTATTTTACTCGTCAATGACTATGTGAAAAGTGGATTCTCTGGGAAATGACCCTAAAAAGTACAAATGTACCCTCTTTCAGAGGGGCATATTCAGCAACAAAAATTCCATGATTTGACCAGCTGATTTTTAGAGTCTGACAATTTATATTTCTACTGCTATTAAAGAAAGCAGGGAAAGCGTTTCTATATCCTGCCACAGTCCTTCCTTCCTGCTTTAGTTATGAGCAGGAGACGCTACAAACTACTGCATGTCGTCTGTCCTTACCGTCCAGCAAGAAAGGAATGTCTTTCAGAGATCATCTGGAACTTGTCTGCCTTTGCTAATGTAGTGCAGAGCAGTTCTAAAAATAAAGACAGGATTGTTGAGCCCATGAGGAGAAGCTTGTTTCATCACTGTTGTTTTTCACTTGTAGCCTTGTGCCTTGTATGGTGGTTTCTGTCTCTCAGAACACGCTAAGAAGAGCTGTTCTGTTCCTGTGCTCTGGGAATGCTAGAGTAGAGAGTCTGTGCTTTTGAGAATAATATTTGGCTCATACAAGGGGCCTGTGTTCTGCAAGTGTAATGTTTGATGCATATAAGGAGGATTAGCATTCATGGGAATTGAGGCAAAGAAATTGAATAGAAATGCCAGAGTCAAATAAAGAAGTGTTTATTTATTGATATTATGTTGAATCTTTTAATAGAAAATGTTAAATTAGCATAATTAAATAGGAGGTCTGATTTTGCTATCTTGTTTTTGCTTGATGGAAAAGTTAGCGTTGATTTTATGGCTATTGAGAAATTTTAGTTATCTTTTCATACCCAAGGCTCCCAGACTTTGAAGCAACAACTCCTTTTATCTGTGCTTATCTGTATTTATTCTAATCAAACAAGCATTCCTACAGAATACAGTCTTGAAATATATATTAAAAGATGACACAGAAATTTCATAAGAGCTTGGTAGCTGTATATGTGGCTAATAAATTTTCTCTGCCATTTATTGTAAAGGGAGGACTGCAGATTATTAGTAATCTTACGATTCATTTTACATATTATGATTTGGTTACATATCTTGGTCTTCTTTTTATTTCCTTTTTAGATACTAGCTCAGTCATGCACTGAAATCCTGGAATTGCGGCCCTCGAGTGTCTGTGTGGGGCGTAAGTAGTTAGAATTTAAAAATACCTTGTAAGAAATTGTACTTTTTTTCCTAGTTAAAATATATGGTTTGAAACTCATGTTGGAAAGAGAATAGCAAAATTAATTTTTTGGCATCTTTTTCTGCAAGAATTTTTAAATAATTCCTTGAAATATTTCTATTTTAAATTCAAATTTTTAAGATTGGAGTGTTATTTTAAATAATGAACATATTGTGTGACAGGCTTTTAAAATCTTCTGTATATTTAGTTCATGTTTGAGACCTTTCTTATGACAAGTAAAATAAAATAGGAAATTTTCTCTTTTATCTGATTATACAAATAGGCATGTATCTGTAGACTTTGAGCTCCATGCCTTGATGACCTGGCCAAAGTACGTCCCGGCCAGCTCACGGTGGATGGCAGGAAAGAAGCAGGTGGCTTGATCAGCTGGTGCTAAAAAACAGACTCAGGTTTTAGCACTTTCAAGCCATCCAACCCAAAGAGAGTGGGATTCTCCGTGGCCTATATAATTTCTTCAAGTTTTAACCTGGAGTTCATTTTAACCCAACTTTTCTTTCAAAAGTTAAACACTGGGCCTGGTGGCCTCCCACCTGCTGGACATGGGATGAAGTTCTACATTTTTTAGTGTTCTGTGTTCTTAGTCGCTCAGTCCTGTCCGACTCTTTGCGACCCCAGGGACTGTAGCCTGCCAAGCTCCTCTGTCCGTGGGAATTCTCCAGGCAAGAATACTTGGGTGGGTAGCCATGCCCTCCTCTAGAGGATCTTCCCAACCCAGGGATTGAACCCAGGTCTCCCGCATTTCAGGCTGATTCTTTACCGGCTGAGCCACTGCTGCTGCTACGTCGCTTCAGTCGTTTCCGACTCTGTGCGACCCCATAGACGGCAGCCCACCAGACTCCCCCGTCCCTGGGATTCTCCAAGCAAGAACACTGGAGTGGGTTGCCATTTCCTTCTCCAATGCATGAAAGTGAAAAGTGAAAGGGAAGTTGCTCAGTCGTGTCTGACTCCTAGCGACCCCATGGACTGCAGCCTACCAGGCTCCTCCGTCCATGGGATTTTCCAGGCAAGAGTACTGGAGTGGAGTGCCATTGCCTTCTCCGGCTGAGCCACTAGGGAAGCCCAAGAATATTGGAGTGGGTAGCCTATGCCTTCTCCAGGGATTCTTCCTGACATATGAATCAAACCAGGGACTCTGGCATTGCAGGCATCTTTTAGACCCACCCTTCATTAATGATTATTGAGATGTTTAAGAGGAATAGTGCATTTGAACATTCTAGAGTGGGATGGTGTTCTTTGTATTTATCAGATCAGATCAGATCAGATCAGTTGCTCAGTCGTGTCGGACTCTTTGCGACCCCATGAACTGCAGCACGCCAGGCCTCCCTATCCATCACCAGCTCCCAGAGGTCACCCAGACTCAAATCCATCGAGTCAGTGATGCCATCCAGCCATCTCATCCTCTGTCGTCCCCTTCTCCTCCTGCCCCCAATCCCTCCCAGCATCAGAGTCTTCTCCAATAAGTCAACTCTTCACATGAGGTGGCCAAAATACTGGAGTTTCAGCTTTAGCATCATTCCTTCCAAAGAAATCCCAGGGCTGATCTCCTTCAGAATGGACCGGTTGGATCTCCTTGCAGTCCAAGGGACTCTCAAGAGTCTTCTCCAACACCACAGTTCATTTGGCCTAATCCTCACAACAACACTATTCAGCAGTTTTATAATCCTGGATTCACAGATAGGGAAAGTGAGACAGAAATATATTCAGTAGTTGCTATTAGTAAATGTCCTGTTAGATTCTTGTCTGTCTGACTCCCAAAGCTCATATTCTTTTTCTGAGTCACATTTTACATTTTACTTGCACTTTATCGTAACTTATAAGAACATTCTTTACATTCAGTAACACACTGAGTGAAGAGTGGCATGGCAGCATTTTCTTCCACAGTTAATTATTAGATACGTGTTAGATTATCTTGGGTAGGCGGTCTCTGAAGAGGATTGAAAGTTAATTACTATTAAAAGAATTGACATATCTTCTTACAGCTAAGCAGCAAAGATATAAACATTTAAACTTTTCTTCTGGCATATTATTTCACTCTCTAATATTTAGTGACTGCTCCTCTTACACAGAGTATGCATCAAATCAACTTCTTTTACTAATTGGCCACAGATTATTATTAGTCCAAAATGCCTGACTTTTGATGAGTTACAAGTCTGTATGCAACAAATTAAAAGTAGGATTAGATATGTGAAGAAGCTGTTAAAGAAGAACCTCTGTATGGGGTGTCATAGGTTAAAGAAAATACAACACGTGACTGTTCTAAGAACCAGGAAAAATGAGGCAATAACTTCTTCACATTCTCATACCTCAGTACCAAGACAAGAGGAAAACAAAGGGTTTTCTTTCCTACAGATATTTTGCTCGGGATAGAATTTGGGCAAGTTTGTACAGTATCTGTCTGGCATGACTGTTGTGCTTCAATTCTATTGGTCAGTTACACTTCAATTCTTTTTGGTTATTATTGGAAAACACTTTGTTTAAAATGTAAAATAATGCGTCTCTACCGGGCAGTGAAGGGCATCTCCACTGTATTTCCTTGGAAGGTCTAAGAAAACTAATAAGACCATGTCTTTTGTTACTAGTTGGCCGAATAGTATTAAAAAATTCTTTGCACTTTGATGCTTTTGATTCAGGTGATGCTTTTTGTTGTTGTTTTTGTAAAGTAGCATTTACATTTGTTATTCTTCCTTTTACTTCTAGAGGAATTTCAAGTTGTTTTGAATGGAAGAGGATTCAACCTGGGGAGTCGGAAAGGCAGTGTTCTCTGTACTTACACTGTGAATGAAACATACACAACGAGTATGTCCCCATAATTTCAGTATTGCTTTAATATCTGTGCAGTATTTCAGCATGAAGTATTTTTCTCAGCTGAAACTAACAGTGCTATGTTTTTTTAATCATTAAAGAAAGGAAGTGCAATAATAATGCAAGTAGTAATAATAGTTACTTAATAGTTATTTAATAATGGCAACAGTTGTTCATAACTTATTAAATGCTGGACTGTATCTGAAGTATCCTCATTATACAAATTATGGCCTTGTGGCTGAAAGAGTCGTGTAACTTGTCTGTGATTACACAACTAATTGTGGGCAGAGCTGAGAGTTGAACCCAGTTTTCTTGACTGCACTCTGTATGGACTATACCTACCTCCTGATTTAATTGTCTCTTTCTCCACATTTGTTTCTTGACACTCTTGCTTGAAAGTCTACCAGTCTTGGACTACTTTACTACTTATTACCTCATTTCATTGTCACTTGCTGTCTTTGTCTAATTTGCAAATAAGTTGTCAGCCAGTTTTCTGAGTACAGACTTCTTGCCTTAAAGATATGTCTCTAATGTTTCCCTGGTACAGTATTTGTTGGTGATTATCATATTTAAGGAATTAAATTTCACTTTGCCTAGCTTGACTTTCAAAAAAGCAGATGAGTGCAACATTTTTAATCTTTATTCTGAGAAAAACTTCTCTTTAAATAAATAGATCTTAATATTTTGGGCTTTTTGGGTCTCTTTTAAGACTTTTCTCCTCATTGATGATTATATTGTCTTCTAAAATTTTATACTGTAAGGCACATGCTGCAACTCTGTGAACTCTGGTAGAAATATTTTTTGAAAGGATCATCTACAATTTTGTTGTTTATCTGATTGTTATAAACTCTCCGTTTAGCACAGCTTTGTCTGCATGCAAGGTAATTGCTCAATATGTTTGTTGAATTACAGTGTTAAGGGTCTCAGCATGGTAAATGGTATCATTAATTCCTATCTTTTCTATTAAAATCATCATTTTGGTAAGGAAAGGCAATAATATTTGTAACGAACTCTCTTGTTAGTAGGTTCTACAACTGAAGAGGAAAAATTATTTTAGTATTTTTATTTAGTAGTCATCTATATCTAAGCATTAACTTTACCTAACTTCTTTTGATTATGGGTTGGAGTTTATTATAATAGAAATATATTTTATGTTTAGCTATATAAGATTAAATTTATTAAAATAAATCTCAAATAAATTGAGTCAGATTGTATTTTCATAATTTGCATTCTAAGATTATCTGATCATGTAGCTTTTCTGAATATTTATAGTCTAGATCATTTTTCTCATATCTATTAAAATTGCAAGGCAACTTAAGTATTCTATAAAATGTATTTATATATTATTTGTTGTTGTTTAGTTGCTAAGTCATGTTTGACTGTTTTGCAACCCCATGGACTATAGCCCACCAGGCTCCTCTGTCTGGAATTTTCCAGGCAAGAGTACCGAAGTGGGTTGCCATTCCCTTATCCAGAGGATCTTCAGAGGATCCAGGGATCAAACCCTCATCTTCTGCATTGGCAGGTGTATTCTTTACCACTGAGCCACCTAGGAAACTTGTTTATATGTTATAGACCCAATTATTTTATTAAGCTCTTGAAATAAATTTACTATCCTTTGGATATTTATCTTTATCATTTTAAAATTCTGCTTTTAAATATATATCATTTTTTCTTGAATGTCTGATATATTGACAAAATTGAGGGAGAAAAGGTGATAATTTTATAGTATCTACAAACTATATGTGAACGTTATATAAAAAATCATAATTTATGATTTACCAGTACTGTGTATCAGTAAGGTGTATAATCTCTATTTTTCATTCTGTGTTCCTTCTCTTATTTCTTTAGATGAGTATCTTTTTGTTTTTTCATTGTATTGATGTATCTAATGCCCCACACTTGAACACTGATTGCTGTATCTCTTCATATCAGTAATAAAACTGCATGAGATACATAAAGCCCCTTATTAATTCAATGGCATCTTATTTTCTAGATGTAAATCCAGTAAGTGTGGAACAGAATTCTATGCTTTGTCCTGCTCCTACCCTGCATGAAGTTGGAGAGTAAGTGCTTCATTAAAACATTTAAAAACTTTTATCTACAAATTATAAGGAAATTGTGACCCAATATGCAGTAGTTGTTTTATCTATTGTTGATATACAGGTTAAACATGGAATAGTAAAACCTCGGCAAATCACTCTGATTAGTACTTTATACATTTCTTAGTAGATTTTAAATTGGTAAATTCTGCTTTATCTTGTTTCTTAAATATTGATTAAAAGACTCTATAAATATTTATCTGGGTAGGTTGGAGATCTGTTGTTAGAGTCTTTAAATAGTAAAGCCATGGCCAGTGTTTTGAATTTTAGTGTACTGAATTTACACACACACACACACACATACACACACACACACACACAAATTTCAAAAGTGGGATTTTGACTAATTACTATGCTATGCTATGCTAAGTCACTTCAGTCGTGTCCGATTCTGTGTGACCCCATAGACGGCAGCCCACCAGGCTTCCCCGTCCCTGGGATTCTCCAGGCAAGAACACTGGAGTGGGTTGCCGTTTCCTTCTCCAATGCATGAAAGTGAAAAGAGAAAGTGAAGTCACTCAGTCATGTCCGACTCTCAGCGACCCCACGGAGTGCAGCCCACCAGGCTCCTCCATCCGTGGGACTCTCCAGGCAAGAGTACTGGAGTGGGGTGCCATTGCCTTCTCTGCTAATTACTATAGTATTTAAATATTAAGATTGAAGAGCAAAAGGAATGTGGCTCAGTAAGACACAGCTTAGACTAGGAAATATTTGTTCTTTAAGTTGTGTCCCAGTCCTGTTAAGGTCTATGTTCTTATGTTCTTTGGTGTGGCAATAAACCATGATACCTGGATAAACTAAAAGCTATTTAGTTTATAGGAAGGGCTATTATTTTAGTCACCTAAAATACACAGGTAATTTTATCAGTATCTTAATATTTTCATCTGTGACTTTTCCCTCTGTTCTCTCTATTGTGCAGAAAATGACCGTGAATAGTTCACATGTTCTCTTGTTCAACAGTTCAATTCAGTTCAGTTCAGTTGCTCAGTCGAGTCTGACTCTTTGCGACCCCATGAATCGCAGCACGCCAGGCCTCCCTGTCCATCACCAACTCCTGGAGTTCACCCAGACTCACGTCCATCGAGTCAGTGATGCCATCCAGCCATCTCATCCTCAGTCATCCCCTTCTTCTCCTGCCCCCAATCCCTCCCAGCATCAGAGTCTTTTCCAGTGCGTCAACTCTTAACATGAGGTGGCCAAAGTACTGGAGTTTCAGCTTTAGCGTCATTCCTTCCAAAAAAACCCCAGGGCTGATCTCCTTTAGAATGGACTGATTGGATCTCCTTGCTGTCCAAGGCACTCTCAAGAGTCTTCTCCAACATTTAGGATAATGAATAGGATACAGTTCAGAGAGGGAGGATTATATTTTCGTTTGTGGAACCTAAGAAAATTATTTTAGCAGTTTGAAGTTGACTTGAGCACTTGAATTATGTGGATGCTTAAATATGCAGGACATCTACTGGACATTGGTTCTGGTCAACTGAGTGAACTGGAGTGGTATCAACTTTCTATTTTAAATTGGTTATAAAGGGCTATATAACTTATAAAAGCAAGACTATCAGAATCTTTTTTCTTTCTATAAAAAAGTATTTGTTTTCTTTGTCATATAATAATTTAGCATTACTTGTAACGTGCTTATATCAAATTAGACTGCTTTGGGACTTAAGGCCTGTCCATTTTACATTGAGCCATCTTTACTCCAAGGGCACACTGGGGCTCAATGTCTTTCTGAACAATACTGTCCTGTATTAACAATGGTAAATCTGTTGACTTAAAGTTTGGTCTTATTTTATTGAATCTCTGACTCCGTATTGATACCCCTGATTGTTCCCCCAGTCTGCTTTCAGAGGTGTCTTCTCTATCTTAGTCATTGGCAGCTCCATCCTTTTTGTTGTTCAGGTAAAAAAAAAAAAAACTTCGAGTCATTATTGATCTCTTTGGAGAAGACTCTTGAGAGTCCCTTGGACTGCAAGGAGATCCAACCAGTCCATTCTGAAGGAGATCAGCCCTGGGATTTCTTTGGAAGGAATGATGCTAAAGCTGAAACTCCAGTACTTTGGCCACCTCATGCGAAGAGTTGACTCATTGGAGAAGACTCTGATGCTGGGAGGGATTGGGGGCAGGAGGAAAAGGGGATGACAGAGGATGAGATGGCTGGATGGCATCACTGACTCGATGGATGTCAGTCTGAGTGACCTCCGGGAGCTGGTGATGGACAGGGAGGCCTGGCGTGCTGCGATTCATGGGGTTGCAAAGAGTCAGACACGACTGAGCGACTGAACTGAACTGAACTGATGTAGGCCATCAGCAAATCTCAGCTCTGATTTCAAAATATATTCAGAATCCAGTCCTTCCCCAGCTCCACTGATATATCCTAAACCAAGCCATTGTCAGTTCTTGGTTAGGTTATTAGCCTCTCAGATACTCTTTCTGCTTCTGTCTTTGGCAACAGTGATTCTATTAAAACAGATCAATTTATATCACCCCTTCACTTATCCTTGATAATGAGTTCTCCATTATACTGAAAGTCTAATCACTGCAGTCAGTGTTCTACAAGGTTCTACAGGATCTGACTCTTGCTGCATCTCTGACTTTATCCTCTTTTGCTTCTTTGTTATGGGCACACTGGCCTCTTTACTCTTCATTAACCATGTGAGCTTACTCCCAGTCCAGCATCTTTTACACTTGCTGTACTTGCTGCTTAAGAGGCTCCTCCCCTCTTGTCTCACTTGCTTAACTTCTTCAAGTTTTGTTTATATATCATCTTCTCAGTAAGCCCTTCCCAGTTACCCTATTTAATCATATAATCTATTCCCTCCTTTGAGTCTAACACTCTCTATTTTCTTTTCTTGGTTTACTTTTTCTCCAAAGCATTTGTTTGTTTGTTATTGTGTCTCCTTCCTGCTAAAATGAGTTTGTTTTGTTTCTTGGTGGACATGATGCTGGACACATAATAGATTTGTGAAATATTTGTTACATGTTTCTCAAACGTTTTGGTTCATTATTTATATATGGACTAAAATAGTGCATTTGGTTACTGGGTATTTTAGGTAGGAGAAAGATGATCAGAATTCTGTTTTGGGGGTCATACCATTAAAGAGAGCAGAAAACTAAGTTGGATTTTTCATAGTAATGACTAGTAAGGTAAGACAGCTTACTTTCTTCTCCAAAGTACTTATAAAATGCAATCTGCCTGTTCTGTCCAACACTGAATTCGTTTTCTGTAGAACTTGCCTTGGGGCACTGTCCCCTTTTGAATAGGCTGCCATACATACCGCCTGAATTTTTTAGTGATTTGTAGACAAATCCTCTTCTCAGCTTGCTTGTGGGTGAAATATTAATGTCAAAAGCCAGACAAATGATGGTTTCTCGTGCCGGATATTTATTAGGTCTTATATGATTTTTAAAAAAATCAGGCGTAAGAAATCATCCTTTGTTTGGCTTTGTATGTTCATATTTCACCTACAAGCTAGCTGAGAGTGTTTTGGAAGGAGATCTGTCTAAAATAATTTTGCTTTCCTCTTTCTTGTATCAATTACATGATACCACTGAGGCAAAATTGGAGAAGATTTTGTTTGTTACTGTGTTGGACATTTGGCGACATCATTATGTGTTCCACTAAGTACTTTGCAAGTCATTTGGACCTTTCCTCTGCCTTGCATTTCCTTCAGATATTTTTGTAGGTGATGAAACCTCTTATGAGATTGGATGAAAATCAACACCACTGAAACAGTTTAGCCTTGTAAGGTGACTGATGCTTTACTATGTTTGTCTAATTAGCTTTTGGCTAAGGATTCAAACCCATTAAGTTGCTAGTTAGTCTGTGTTTCAAATAAACACATCTGGCCCAACAATGAGTGAAGGTTTTTCCTGTGTGAGGGTGACAGATGTGGTGATGGTTCCCCCTGTTCTCTCACGTAAATAATTAACAACATGCTGGTGAAGTAACCCTAGACAGACAGCCTCAAAGCCAGATGCACAGTCTCAGAGCTGGAGCCACGGACATGTGCCTCATCTCATTAGAGTGCTCGCTCAGCCCCTTTCTTATCTTTATGTTACTTCCTGAAATACATTTTCTTTGAGGATAATCCCTTTAAAAATCCAGGGCTCATGAATTTTGGTTTGAAAGAGGCTTCACATGAAGATGTTTTCTTGGAGATGGGAATTAAGAATGCAGCAGGGTAGCTAGGACATAAGTTTGCATCTGGAAATTGATGTCGTAGAGAATCTCATGCACAGAGTAGCTTGGTGGGCTTACAGTCCATGGGGTCGCAACTGATGTGACGTAGCACGCATGTACAGCATGTCATGGACAAACCAAAAGTTAAAGCTATCTGGACAAATCTTTTACTTTTCACTTTCATGCATTGGAGAAGGAAATGGCAACCCACTCCAGTGTTCTTGCCTGGAGAATCCCAGAGGTGGGGGCGCCTCGTGGGCTGTCGTCTATGGGGTCACACAGAGTCGGACATGACTGAAGCGACTTAGCATCAGCCCCAGCAGCAGGGCAAATCTTATCTGGGTATATCATTGCTTAGTGTCGCTGGAATGGGTCTTTGGAATCCTTTTTTTGAGGGGATATCTATGTATTACATTTTTTTGTTTGGTAGAGAATTTTACACCAAAATGCACAGATTCTTAGTCACTAAACAGAAAGAATGTAAAGGAGGTAGTTCTTTTCTTTTTTTTTTCCATTGGACACAATTTAATTTTAAAAATTGTCCTATGGTTAAACATATTGTCTTACCTAGAAAGATGCATAGATTGGAAGGTAGTTTCATCAGTGGTTTATTTGTACCAAAATGTTTTAAGGAGGAAGGACTCTGTGAAGCCCTGCAGATCCCACTCTTTCGAGGGCAGTTGCCTTTTGAGTGGAATGTGCGGGTGTCACCATTCTTACGAAATGGGCTTATTTGCTGACCCTTGTTTGGTGAGACATCAACAATAGCACAGCTGCTCTGCACTAGTTGAGATCTCAAACCTGTAATTTGGCAAGAAGAACAGAGCAAATTGGGTAAATATACATAAACACATTGTGAAGAAAGAAAAACAGAACAGAATGAACCAGAGCCTTATCCTACAGCTTGTTTGATAGAGATGATTTAAGGAGGCATATGGTATAGTTAAATGTGCTTTCAAAAACATTGGCCAGAATCTTCTGGCAAATATGAAATAAATATCTCAATCAGATGAAACTGATAGTATTAGTCCTCTTAAAAGGCTGTGCAGAAAGACAGTTGACAGAGTGTTTTGAGTAAGAGGAGGTGGGCCATCAGTGTATGTGGAAAATTTGAAGCAGCTGATGCTGAAGGATCACGGAAATGCATGTGTGGCAGACTTGGGGTTAGAGCCTGACTTGGTGATAGAATCTTCTTTTCTTCAGTGTTGTTATTTTTTCAGTGTAATTAATTTTGCCCGGAATAAAATTGATTCCATTTCCCTTTCCTGGTTTGACAAATTCTGCCTTTAGCCTAGCTTCTCACATGAACAGTTTTAATATATTTGTATGGTTAAGTGAATTTCATCTTGTCAGTTTTTTTTTTTCTTTTTTTAATGAGAGGGAGACTTCACACAATTTTTTAATCAGAAAAATTCTTTAAGAAGCACTCCAAAACTGAGGTGACGATTTGATCCTCAGCAGGTGACATGGCGGGCGAGGCTGCTTTGCTGCACCGGTTTCCCACTTCCTCCCTTGTTCTGGGTCCAATCAGAGCAGTGACATAGCTGCAGGGCCCCTCCTGAGCTCATGGTTGGACCGAAGACCTGAATCGTGTGGCCTGTGAGCCTAGCCACCTTGGCCATGGTTGTTCTCAGTATGTGTGCTGAGTCACTTCAGTAGTGTTCAACTCTTTGTGACCCGTGGACTCTAGCCCTCCAGGCTCCTCTGTCTATGGGATTCTCCAGGCAAAAATTCTGGAGGGGGTTGCCATTCCCTTCTCCAGCGGATCTTCCCGACCCAGGGATTGAACCCATGTCTCCTGCATTGCAGGAGGAATCTTTACCCGCTGAGCCACCAGGGAAGCCCATGGTTGAGCGCTTCCAAACAACAAACTGGTTCTGAGCAAAGCCGTGGCCTGAGATGAACTCCTTATAGTAGGGGACCAGCGGATGGAGCATGCCCAGAAGCATCCACAGCACTCAGCCCCATAGCAGACATTCTAGATGTGAATGTGTCCATCAGTGGGTTTCCTTCCAGTTGCCAGGACATTGGCCTGCCAGAGACACCAAGCTACAGCCTTGACAGCCTCTTGCGCTGGGGTGAATGTCTGTAGGGGAACTCAGCCACTCATTCCAAGAGCACTCGGCCACACGGTGGCCAAATGTTGTACGTTTTTATACATATGTTGTGTTTTTAGTCACTAAGTCATGTCTGACTCTTCTGTGACCGCATGAACTGTAACCAGCCAGTCCCCTCTCCCCAGGGGATTTCCAAGGCAAGAATACTGGAGTGAGTTCCCATTTCCTTAGGGGATCTTCCCAACCCAGGGACTGACCCATGTCTCCTGCATTGGCAGGCAAATCCACAGGGAAGCCCTGTAAATGTGATAAATTCACCTAATCTGCATTGAATCTTGATCCTAAATATGATTTTCAGTTCTAGAAATTACCTTTTAAGAGAAACAATAATTAATTCAAGTACATCCAGGGGTGGCTAACAGAATGTGGTCAAGTATTAAAATATTAAATAGGATGCAGTTAAAATACTGAAAAAGACATAATCTAGATGTGACACCTCAGCTTCCTTCAGACTTCAGGTCTGTTGTGTGAAAGATAGATTTGATTTATTCTGTATTGCTCCAAGAACAAGAGAAGAATGAAAGGTAAAGGGAGGCACATTTCAGCTCTGTATAAGGAAGAGTTCTGTAAAAATTAGAATCATTTAGTGAGTGTTTGGTAACTAAAAGTGTTCCAGGAGGGTCAGCCATGCGATGATATGGAAGATGTGGTAGTTCAGTCGCCAAGTCGTGTTCAACTCTTGTGACCCCATGGACTGTATCCTGCCAGACTTCTCTGTCCATGGGATTCTCTAGGCAAGAATGTTGGAGTGGGTTGCCATTTCCTTCTCCAGGGGATCTTCCTGAGCCAGGGATCGAACCCAGGTCTCCCGCATTGCAGGCAGATTCTTTACCAACTAAGCCTCTGGGGAAGTAAATATGTATTTAAATCCTCTTATAGATCTACTTCTAAATTTTGTATTATTAAGACATTTGACATTTTTGGATGAAAGACACTAAAAATTGAGTGATCTTTTCCAAGCATAATTTGAGCACTTTTAAAAAATACACAATGCAGTTAAAAAGGGGTTATTTTCAGTGTAATACTGAAAACATTTCCAATACAGCTTTAAATGTGATATCCAGTACTTCTCTGATACAGCATTTTTTCTTCTAAAATCTAGCAGTCTTCTTGACTGCAGCGTATTTGTTTCAGTTTTATATAACTATATTGAGTATCTCAAAAAGAAATTATTTTATTTAATTATTTTATCCTTTTACCCTTTGAAGAAAATATTCTTAGATGAAACATTAATTTACATCTATATTCATAACTAGAAATTGAATCTTTATTCACAAATATGAAATTTGACTTTCAACTCATAATTTATTATGCATAAAGCTAACTTTTAAAAAACTCTTCAGAGTATTAAATAGTAGCACTTGGTTTCAAAGTATCTTCAGTTGACATAATTTTAATAACTTTTTGAGTAGTTACCAGTTTAATTTTCAGTATATGCAAATTGGAGGTAAATTATTTATTTCAGTAAATGTCTTTCACAATTTTATTTAATTTTTTCATCTTTTTAATGGATCATAAAATGGCAGTCTTTTATTGGTTATGCATAAAGTAAACAGCAAATGAATACTTTGCAAATAGGTTACTGTGGATTGTCAACCATATTTCATGGAGTATGAAATTTCTCAGATCAGAGTAACCATAACATATGGCACTGAGCTGTTCTCCTGTTTTGGAATTTTCATACATCTTTAACATTAAATAAAAGCACTGTGACCGTTAGGACCTTGAATTTTATTTACTTCATTAAATATCCCAATACTATTGAATAATTTGTCATGTGGAAAAAATTTAGTACATTTGAATTTAGTTTTATTGCTATTAATTTGAGAAGCAATTGACATTAAAACGCACTTCCAACAGTCTTTTTGTTAAGATGTTTAGGTTTCTTCTATCCTTCTACTTAAAAATATTCTGAGGATGGAGCAAAGAGAAAATGAACATTTGTATACAATTCTAAACAGTGTAGCACCAATTTGTAGAAAACAAAGTTGAGAGAGTCCTCGGTTCTGAGCCCCACCTTCCTTAAATGCCCAGAATTATCTGTATGGTGGGCCGGTCCTGTCTCAGAAGGTTTTCCCTTATCTTTCCCGACTTCATAGTCCCACCTCCCTGGCTGTTTCTTCTCTGATGTCACCTGTGCTTCCTCTTCTTGTGGTTCCTTGTCAGTTTTCACCATGACTGGATTCCTAACCCATAAACTCGCCTTCTGGAAGGCTTCCTTTACGTGCTGATGAGCTCCCAATCTCCAAACAAGATCTTTCCCTTAGCCTTAAGCCAATTATTCAGATGTCTAGGATCCAGATGTCAACTCACTCACTTGTATTTCCCCTAGGCACCTTAAACCTGAAGTTCCCAAATTAAACTCATGTACTTCCATTCAAATCCATTCCTTTCAGGATTCCTATTCAGGATTACCCACCTTCCTGTGCAAGACAGAAACTCTGAAGTCATCTTTAACTACTCCTTCCTCCTCACTTCTGGCATCCTATAAATGTCCAAGTCCTTTCTATTTTTAACTCCTTAATATCTCTCAGTTTTCATTTTTGCCCTACCCCCATTGACACTATTTGACTCAATTCTACTTTGGTTTTTATTTGAAATGCACTGAGAAATTCTTTAAAAAAAATTTTTTTTAATTAGGATAACATTATAACATTTATAATATTATATATACTTCATGTGTGCAATGTTAACTTTTGACTTCTGTATACACTACAGCATGTTTACCACCAGAAGTCTAGTTTCCACCCGTTAGCATACAATTAACCCCATTTATCCATTTCACCCTCCCCCTCTTCTCTGGGAGACATCAGTCTGTTCTCTGTATCTATGTGTTTCTTTTTGTTTTGTTTGCTCGCTTTTATATTCCACGTATGAGTGAAATCACACATACTTGTTTTTCTCCATCTGATGTATTTTACTTAGTACTCTCAAGATCCATCCATGTTGTCATGACAGCAAGATTCTGTCTTGTTTAGACTGAATCCTATTCCACTGTACATGTACACTGTACATCTTTAGCCATTCATCTATCAGTGGGCACTTAGGTTGCTTCCATATGTTGGCAGTTCTAAATAATGCTGCAGTAAACATCAAGGTGCATAAATCTTTTGAGTTAGTGTTTTTGCATTCTTTAGATAAATACCTAGAAGTGGAATAACTGGATTTTATGGTAGTTCCATTCTTAACTTTTTCAAAAGCCTCCATACTGTTTTTCAAAGTAGCTGTGCCAATTTACATTCCTACCAAGAGTGGAATACACCGTGACTTTCTCAACTGGTCTTCTACTGTAGAAATGATTACTCTTCCAACCGTTACTCTACAATGCAACACATGTGATATTTGTAAAACACAATTATGACCAGATTTCTACTTGTCTTAGAAGTTCATAAGACTAATCTCAAACATCTAAATATAGCATCCTGGGTTCTTCATGATCCTTATTCTATTCTCCTTTTCAGCCTCAAACCATATATTCTCACTGTCCATATTCTGTGTTGCTGCCGTATTGAATGACTGTTTAGTTCCTTGACTATTCTGTGCCTTTCTTAACTTCTAACTTGTCAAATAGTGCTCCATCTTATTAGATTCCTTTCTTGTCTCCTTTCCTAACTAATTCATGGTCATTCTTTAGGATTCAACATAGAGATGACTTCGTGCAGGAAACCTTTGTTGATGCCCTCATGCAAGGCTGAGTTAGTTGTTTTTCCTACATTGTGCTCTCGTACCTTTCTGCTGGTACCTATTTTAGTTAATATCACATTCTACTGTAATTGTGTTATGTGACTTCTTTTCAGTTACATTGTAATTCTGTGTTTTACTTGTTTTTGCAGCCCTATTACCAAGCACAGCCTTGCTTGGCCTATTGTAGGTAATTTATAAATATTAGAGCAATAGACTGATTGAGTGAGTGATTGAACTTATTGGCAGACATTCAGAAACCAATTGGGAGTGTAGTTTTAAGTGTTAAGTTCAAGCACACAGTCAATACAGTTGTAATATTGGGTTTTGTCAAGATAGCATTTTATAACAGGAAGGAAATAGCTCTGAAAAATTTCTTTAAACTTTCATGGTATTATATTCTAGGCATTTTCTGAACAATTTAGCTTTCTCTATATTTATATGGAAGTAAGGGGAAGAGAAATTCTTTAAACAAAAAAGTATTGGGCAGTTATCTCATTGTTGCAATATATTCTTCAGTATTATCTATGTTGCTTTTTAACTTGGTATAAAAGTATCTTGATATTCTGAATAATTTTTTTGACAAGTAGTCTGATGTTACAGTAGTGTATAGAGTATCTGCTGTGTTCTAAGCACTGTGTTGGACATTTTGAGGACATTATTTTATCAAGCTTTTTTCCTCCAAACTCTGAAGTAGGTACAAGTATCCCCATTTTACAGATTGAGGAATGCAAGATTGAGAGTATAGTGACCAGGGTTCGAACCTAGAACTCCTGATTCCCCAACATGTGGGCAGAATCTATCCTCTTTTTCAATTTTATTTATTCTTGGGACAAATAAAGATGAATTCTTGACTCACCTCTCACTGATGTGTGCTATGCTATGCTATGCTAAGTCACTTCAGTCATGTCCAACTCTGTGTGACCCCATAGATGGCAGCCCACCAGGCTTCCCCATCCCTGGGATTCCCCAGGCAAGAACACTGGAGTGGGTTGCCATTTCCTTCTCCAATGCATGAAAGTGAAAAGAGAAAGTGAAGTCGCTCAGTCATGTCTGACTCTTAGCGACCCCATGGACTGCAGCCTACCAGGCTCCTCCGTCTGTGGAATTTTCCAGGCAAGAGTACTGGAGTGGGGTGCCATTGGAATTACATAAAAACAATGACTTTAGTACATTTTTGTCCATAATAAAGTTTCTGTAACTGAGAGTATGAGTTCTACTGTTTAAACATTACTAACCAGCAACAGAGGTTATATAGCAATCAGAATGAGAGATCCATAAATTCTAGCAGAATTACATAAAATATGACAAAACATGATATGCATATATTGGAGTCTCGGGGCAAAGAAAGGTCAAGGTATTGAGTCTGGGTTAAAGGATGAGGTGGCTTTATCAATCTGAGTGCCATCCATGAAGGAGCAGAGCTTTGGACAAAGGTACCAACTCATAACAGTGCCATTCAGTTCAGTTGCTCAGTCATATCTGACTTTTGAGACCTCATGGACTACAGTACTCCAGGCTTCCTATCCATCACCAGCTCCTGAAGCTTGCTCAAACTCATGTCCATCAAGTTGATGATGCCATCTGACCATCTCATCCTCTGTCATCCCCTTCTCCTCCTGCCTTCAATCTTTCCTAGCATGAGGGTCTTTTCCAATGAGCCAGTTCTTTGTAAAAGGTGGCCAAAATATTGGAGTTTCAGCTTGAACATCAGTCCTTCTAATGAATATTCAGGACTAATTTCTTTTAGGTTTGACTGGTTTGACCAAACAGTGCCATTATCATACCAATAATCTCAAAATATTTTTCTAAAGAAACAACAAAATGTAAAAGCAGAAATAACTTTTAGAATGTTTTTCATTCTTGCAACATTTCTGGAAAAAACTACCAGCAAATATATATCCATATAAAAATATACAGATATATTCACAAATAAGTATTTTATATAGTAACTGTTAGTTGCTCAGTCCTGTCTGACTCTTTATGACCACATGTACTATAGCCCTGCCAGGCTCCTCTGTCCATGGGATTCTCTAGGCAAGAATACTGGAGTGGGTTGCCATTTCCCTCTTCATTATATGCTGCTGCTACTGCTGCTAAGTCACTTCAGTCGTGTCCGACTCTGTGTGACCCCATAGACGTCAGCCCACCAGGCTGCCCCGCCCCTGGGATTCTCCAGGCAAAAACACTGAAGTGGGTTGCCATTTCCTTCTCCAATGCAGGAAAGTGAAAAGTGAAAGTGAAGTCATTCAGTCGTGTCTCTTAGCGACCCCATGGACTGCAGCCTACCAGGCTTCTCCATCCATTGGATTCTCCAGGCAAGAGTACTGGAGTGGGATACCATTGCCTTCTCCCATTATATATTATATATTGCCTTCTCTTCATTATATAGTAAATGCCAATGTAATTAACTATGAGAAATAACATGAATGTTGTAAAAAGTTGGAGGAGTGACACAAAATTTTGCCAGTGAGCAAAAATTAGATATCAGACCCTAAAGCATTTATCGAGGATTAAGGTACTGTGCAATAGAAGTGAAAGCGTTTGACTACAGAGTCAAGAGAAGTCCAGTTTTGGGCAGGTTACCTTTTTAAGGTTTAAGTTCCTTGTTTGGAAAAGGCAGGTAATGGTACAGCTTCCCTCAGTGGATTGTTGTGAGAATTAAGTGAAAAGATGAGTTAATGTGTTGGGTTTGACATCTTATGTATCTCCGAAGATTTAGCGTTGGGGCCAGAGATGAGTCTTGATCACTCAAGAGCTTTTGTACAGCAGAGTTTTATTAAAGTATAAAAAGGGACATAGAAAGCTTCTGACATAGACGTCAGAAGGGGGCTGGAGAGTGCCCTCCTTGCTAGCCTAATGGAGGTCTTACATACTTTTACCAGACCCACTCCCACAACATAGATCTTGACCCACTCCCACAGCATACATCTAACAATAAGATTTGTCAGAAGGTCCTTGTTAAAAGGGACCTTTTAGCAAGATACATCTTTGAGCAAGATACATCCTTAGTTATTATTGTTATATAATCCTTAGTACAGAGCTTAAGGAAAAACATACCTTGCGCCATTAACTCTGGGCTTAAAGAAAAAAACATTTTATGTGACTAAGATGAAGGAATGTAAGAAAAACCAATTTGTCCTTTTCTCCTCCTGGAGAACTCCAGACCCTTTTCTCCTCCCCAAGGGCTTTGGACCCCTTTCTCCTCCTTGAGGGCCCCAGACTCCTTGTCAACCTACCTAAGAATTAACTCTCTCAGGTTCATAGTAAGGAATTGACAAATGCCATCATTATTAATATTGTTGTTAATGGTAATAGTTTAATAATGCTACTATTGCTCTCAGGAAGGGGAAGGTTATATTGTTTCAACTGAGTCCATGTGCGCAAAGAATTATCAGGTGGATTTCCATGTCTGTGGAGACTTAATTCAGTTTTATTTCACCAACCACATGATACTGGACAGATTTTAGGAATAATACACAGTTGTTTTGGTTGCCAACAAGAGCTCATCAGCATGCTATGGGAGACTATAGAAAAGAGTGAACTTTGTTGTAAAAATATCTTCTGTTTTTATTCCATTTGGATAATCATTAAATGTTTCCTTTGTTAATTAAGAGAACTGGTTCATGTCTGGTGAGTTCTACCTGCCAGATTATAAACAATTTATGTCAATGTCTACTGAGTCCTTCAAAGTTGAATCAATAAGATTATCTGCAACGATCACGCAGTGTTATAACTCAAATAAATCTTCCCCAAAACCAAAACCATGCCTTCTGTGTCATGTGCTTTCTGATGCATGCTTTAGAGTGGAGGAATTAAGATCTAGGAAACTTGTTTTTGGATTCAACTATGCTTAGTCTTCAAAAAATCAAAACAAAACAGGGCACTCAATTCTGCAGAATAAGCAAGTAATTTTAAGTTTACCTTCTTAAATAAGCCACTTCTCATTCTATGTTGGAAGTTCATAGAAGTTCAGTAAAGTTGACATAAACACCCTAAGTTCCTGCTTGTTTCTGGATTTAGTTAAACATATTTTTAAAAACAAAGTGTTTTGAAGGGAATAATTTACAGGGAATATTTTTAATAGGAGTTGTCCGGAATTTTGAAGAAGAGTTTAGCTAGAAGTTTACTAGTTTTATCTTTCCTGGAGACTCTAGCACTCTAAAAACCCAAGCTACATATCACATTGAAAGAATAATAAAAAAGAAAAACACAATAAGAACTTTCGTTTCTTCAAGCTTCAGTGGTATAATGGAAAGAACTTGAAATTTGTTAGAATCCTGTCTTTACCACTTTGAACAAGGTAATTAGCATTTGGGGGCCTTATGTACCTCAGTTATAAAACTGTGAAACTCCTTACTTTAAGAGTTATAAGAATTAAATGAGATAATATCATAAAATGCCCAGGATGACATCTGGCAGGAACTGAATAATATTTGTCATCTCTGGCATCATTATTGAAACTCTTACCAGTGGCTTGAGATTGCTTCTGTTTTATTCTGTCTGTAACTAATAGTGTTTGACACACAATTCAAGGCCTAGAGTAGAACTCTAATAAATTTAATAAGATTCTACTAATCCAGAGTAATTAAGGCAAAGTTTCTGGCTCTTAATTCTTGCACTTTAGATTGTTTTGTGAACACTGGGGCATGGTGTGGTATAGAAGCTAGATTAACAAAATGTTGCCTATTTCACTTTGATGAATGGATAGCTTTGTTTTCTTGGTGTATTGATTATTATAGGTAATATACTTTGTAAACGCTTTTGGAAAAGAGCTGTTTCCTTTAAAATCTCCTTGTCACTATTCCTCCTTTGATATCTTCTTGTGGTGGTTTAGTCGCTAAGTCCTGTCTGGCTTTTGCGACCCCATGGACTTAAACCCACCAAGCTTCTTTGTCCATGGGATTTCTAAGACAAGAATACTGGAGTGGGTTGCCATCTTCTTAAAACTATGAAAAAAAAATTACCAACTGATCCCAATTAATGAATTACTATAATAAAACCTGAATTAATGAAATTTTAATTATTTTTAATTATATTATAATTTGAAATCATATTTTCAAAATGAGAGCTGTATTTTAATTACAGTAGTTCTCAGCAATGGACAAAAATTATTCTCTCTTTTCTCTGCCTTTTTCAGGATATGTTAAAATCTTGGGTATTTGCAACAAATGCCTACAGATATTTACATGTATTATTTTTTCCCATTCAGCTTATCTCTTTCATTATCACTTTCTCTGTATTTTATCTTTGAATGGTTGGTTATTTTTATATTCTTAAACAAAGATCTTGTAATAATTGTAATATCTACAGACAGGGAAAAGTGAAATGGGATGGAATGATTTTTCTCCTTTTTAAAAAGATTTTTGTGAACCTGAAAAATCTCAGCATTTTTCTGCATTAAGGAATTCTTCTAAATTAAATTTTTGTCCGAAAGATAGCATTTTTAAACTAGAAGGGCGACTATAGCAATTTTTCATGTTTCTGTTTACATTAGTGCCTCTTTTGGAAACAATTGAATCACTTAAGGAATTTGCTTCTAGCTACTGAGTAAGGGCTGGAACTAAGAAAGAAAAAAGCTAAGATAACTGACCAGGCACTTGACTTTTAAAGTAGCCTTTCTGGTTACTTTTGAATTATTTAAAGAAAGAAAAATCTCCCACAAAGCTCTACTTTTTAATTCATTGTTAATTATTGTTTCTTCATTTTCTTTCAGAACTCTTCATGTTTCAGTGAGTTTTAATGAAGGAAAGTCTGTCATCTCGAGTTCACTAATAGTCACAGCCACAGAATGTGTAAGTCACAATTTGCATAAAGTTACCTTTTAAAAATAACTCTACCCAAAAATAATTTATGGTCTTTCGATGTTGCTGCACACTATGGTAAAGTACAACGGTAACACTGAAGACGTCACGAGAAAACACTTGCACTTGTAGACGTTTGCATTTTTCATTTAGTTTCATTTTAAAAGGGATTTTAAGCGAGTATAGGTTGTGTTTTGATATTTATAAAATTGGAAAGTCATATCAGAATAAAGTAGGAGAATGATTTCCAAATGAAACTATTTTTTTATTAAAACAATAACTATAAAGTAATGTCTTCTCTTAATGAAGGTTTCATTATAATATCTAAGACATTTATCATGCTTTTGAAATTATTAGTTCATTTTAATGAGTGAGCTTATTATTTTGTGCATTTTATGTTGGTATTTTCTCATGAGTAAGGAATTTGATTTCGAAAGCTTGATAATATCTTGGCTTAAAACTATATTGAAGTTATAATTTAATTGAGGTTATAGTTTTGTATCATAGATCATAGTGGACCTAAAATGCAGTATCTTGATATATAAACTCCATTGATAAGACAATGTTTTCCTTAATTTTTTTGGTTTAAGTCTTGATATTAGATTGTTGAACATGAAAACACAAAGCATTAAAAGGAACTGATCACATAGCTGTTAGTCTTATGATTGCGTTTTCTTTGTAAAAAATAAATAAATCAGAGCAAAAAAAAAAAAAAAAAAATCCAACCCTTCAAAAGACCAAAATCCCAAACCTAAACATTGTCCCACATCTCATGATTTCATGAGATGGTTTTACATTTTGATCTTTTACTTTGAGAGACATCCTTCCTCCAGAAAAAAAAAAAAAAAAAGGCAACTCAATATTATCTGTATAAGATAAGATCAGTCGCTCAGTCGTGTCCGACTTTTTGCGACCCCATGAACTGCAGCACGCCAGGCCTCCCTATCCATCACCAGCTCCCGGAGGTCACTCAGACTCACATTCATCGAGTCAGTGATGCCATCCAGCCATCTCATCCTCTGTCATCCCCTTCTCCTCCTGCCCTCAATCCCTCCCAGCATCAGAGTCTTCTCCAATGAGTCAACTCTTTGCATGAGGTGGCCAAAATACTGGAGTTTCAGCTTTAGCATCATTCCTTCCAAAGAAATCCCAGGGCTGATCTCCTTCAGAATGGACTGGTTGGATCTCCTTGCAGTCCAAGGCACTCTCAAGAGTCTTCTCCAACACCACAGTTCAATTATCTGTATAGAGATAGTTTATTTCTTCTTGTGAGGAAGCATTGCAGGGAAAACAGCATCCATATGGACTCTTGGGTCGTTATTGGATTCCCTGGATACCTCTTTTTCAACACTTGTTTTTATTTTTTTATTCTAAAAATAGCTCGCCCACCCCCCCCCCCCACAACCCCCACCTTTTCATCTTCAATTGATGTTGCAATTTGTAGGTTTTGTGGATATTGCAGTTTGTATATTTTCTGGTCCCTCAGGATGTGGTTGAGATTATAAACATTTGTGGTTTATGGTTTCTCAGTGTTTCCTCACTGAAATGGCCTTCTTTCTCTATTCATCCTGTTCTGCACCTCCAGCTGTTTTTTTTTTTTTTTTTTTTTTTTTACCTGTCCTCCACTCAAGTGTGGTTGATCCTATAACCATACACAGTTTCCATGTACAGGAATGCTGAAGTTATATGACCCATTTGGAATTTATAGCTTGTATGCTTCCTAGAAAGAGGAAGTCTTTATAGGTCTTGGTTGTTTTCAGAGGAATCAATATCATGGCATCTGGTCCCATCACTTCATGGCAAATAGATGGGGAAAGAGTGGAAACAGTGATAGACTTTATTTTTTTAGGCTCCAAAATCACTGCAGATGGTGACTGCAGCCATGAAATTAAAAGACACTTGCTCCTTTGAAGAAAAGTTATGACTAACCTAGACAGCATATTAAAAAGCAGAGACATCACTTTGCCAACCAATGTCTGTCTAGTCAAGGCTATGGTTTTTCCAGTAATCATGTATGGATGTGAAAGTTGGACTATAAAGAAAGATGAGCACCGAAGAATTAATACTTTTGAACTGTGGTGTTGGAGAAGACTCTTGAGAGTCCCTTGAACTGCAAGGAGATCCAACTAGTCCATCCTAAAGGAAATCAGTCCTGAACATTCATTGGAAAGACTGATGCTGAAGCTGAAACTCCAATACTTTGGCCACCTGATGTGAAGAACTGACTCATTGGAAAAGACCCTGATGCTGGGAAAGATTGAAGGTGGGAAGAGAAGGGAACGACAGAGGATGAGATGGTTGGATGGCATCACCGACTCAATGGACATGAATTTGAATAAACTCCAGAAGTTGGTGATGGACAGGAAGGCCTGGTGTGCTGCAGTCCATGGGGTCGCAAAGAGTTGGACATGACTGAGAAACTGAACTGAATGTGACTAGAGGTGGTTTAACAGTAAGGTGATTTCAGAAAAAAGGGACACTAGTTGTATCAAAGATGGAGAGAGAGTGTGGGGATATGTTGTAATATTAAACAAAGGATCTCAGTCATTTCCATTGAGAAGAGATTTGAGCGAAGACTTGAGGAAGGTGAGGGAGTAAGCCCTGTAGACCATGTAAGGGAAGAGTGTTTATGTGGAGAGAGCTGCTAAAACAGAGTCCAAGGTGGGACTGTACCAGGCTGGCTTAAAGAGGAACAAGGCAGCCAATGTGCAGGGTAAAGGCAGCTAGGGGAGGAGGAGGCTTGAGATGAGTAGAAGAGAGTATAGGGAGGGGAACGATCATAGTGGGTTTTATAAGTCATTGTAAGGACTTGAGTTTCTCTTCTGAATGAAACAGGGAGCCATTGGAAGGTGACATGATTGTTGTTGTTATTCAGTGCCAAGTCTTTCAGAGTCTTTGTGACCCCAGGGACTGCAGCACGGCAGGTTGCCCCATCCCTCACCATCTCCTGGCGTTTGCCCAAGTTTATGTCCATTGAATCAGTGATACCATCCAACCATCTCATCCTCTTTCGACGTCTTCTTCTTCTGCCTTCCATCTTTCCCAGCATCAGGTTCTTCTCCAGTGAGTCACCTGTTTGCATCAGGTGGCCAGAGTATTGGAACTTCAGCTGCAATATCAGTCCTTCCAAAGAATATTCAGGATTGATTTCCTTTAGGATTGACTGATTTAATCTTGCTGTCCAAGGGGCTCTCAAGAGTCTTCTCCAGCATCACAGTTCAAAAGCATCAATTCTTCGGCACTCTTCCGTCTTTATGATCTAACTCTCACGTCCGTACATGCCTACTGGAAAGACCATAGCTTTGATTATATGGACCTTTGTTGTCAAAATGATGTCTTTGCTTTTTAATACATTCAGTTTGCATAGCTTTCCTTCTAAGAAGTAATCATCTTCTAATTTCATGGCTGCAGTCACCATCCACAGTGATGACATGGTATGACAGTGTTTTAAAAGGATTATTATCCACCAGGGTTCTTGACCTTCTTCATCAATAGAAATTAATCAGAGGCTAGACAAGAAATTCAGGCAAGGTTTTCTTGGGGCCCTTGTTGCAGCAAGGGGGAACGAGAACACACAAGAAGTTCCTCTGCTTTCCTGCTTGCTGGGCAGGGAGTTTGTCCCTTTTATAGGGTGAGGGTAGTAGTGTGTCCAGGGGTTGGGCCAGTGGGGTGGTTAGGTGGTTGCCCACCCCTTAGGTGGTGTTGTGTGCAGGGGGCATGCGCAGCACCCTGCTTTTGTTCTGGAAGTGGCAGTTTAGAAGTGGCAGTTTGGTTTTTTGATCTCTTTGTATCTTTTGTCCAAAATTTGCCCTAACTGTGCATGCACACAGTTATTTTTAGTCCCTCACAGTTTCTTTGTATTTTGTTGTTGGAGGAGAGGCTTTCTGCTGCTGCTAAGTCGCTTCAGTCATGTTCGACTCTGTGTGATCCCATAGATGGCAGCCCACCAGGCTCTGCCGTCCCTGGGATTCTCCAGGCAAGAACACTGGAGTGGGTTGCCATTTCCTTCTCCAGTGCATAAAAGTGAAAAGTGAAAGTGAAGTCACTCAGTTGTGCCTGACTCTTAGTGAGCCCATGGACTGCAGCCCACCAGGCTCCTCCATCCATGGGATTTTCCAGGCAAGAGTACTGGAGTGGGGCACCACTGCCTTCTCCAGAGGAGAGGCTTAGGTACAAGCATTGCAGAGGGTCTTGGGGTCCATCTCTGTCTCAGGATCATTCTGGTTGGAGTAAAAACAGTGGAAGGAAAGCTTGGAAATAGAACATTTAGATCATATTATCAACAATCTTGTAGGTCTTCATAGAACCGTTCAACTTCAGCTTCTTCGGCATTACTGGTTGGGGCATAGATTTGGATTACTGGGACATTGAATGGTTTGCCTTGGAAACGAACAGAGATCATTCTGTCATTTTTGAGATTGCATCCAAGTACTGCATTTCGGACTCTTTTGTTGACCATGATGGCCACTCCATTTCTTCTGAGGGATTCCTGCCCACAGTAGTAGATATAATGGTCATCTGAGTTAAATTCACCCATTCCAGTCCATTTTAGTTCGCTAATTCCTAGAATGTCAACATTCACTCTTGCCATCTCTTGTTTGACCACTTCCAATTTGCCTTGATTCATGGACCTGACATTCCAGGTTCCTATGCAGTATTGCTCTTTACAGCATCGGACCTTGCTTCTATCACCAGACACATCCACAGCTGGGTATTCTTTTTGTTTTGGCTCCGTCCCTTCATTCTTTCTGGAGCTATTTCTCCACTGATCTCCAGTAGCATATTGGGCCTCTACTGACCTGGGGAGTTTCTCTTTAAGTATCCTATCATTTTGTCTTTTCATACTGTTCATGGGGTTCTCAAGGCAAGAATACTGAAGTGGTTTGCCATTCCCTTCTCCAGCGGACCACACCCTGTCATCTCTCTCCACCATGACCCGCCCATCCCAGGTTGCCCCTCGGGCATGGCTTAATTTCATTGTGGAAACAGTGTCAGACTTTGTTTTACTGGGCTCCAAAATCACTGCAGATGGTGACTGCAGTCATGAAATTAAAAGATGCTTACTCCTTGGAAGGAAAGTTATGACCAACCTAGATAGCATATTCAAAAGCAGAGACATTACTTTACCAACAAAGGTTCACCTAGTCAAGGCTATGGTCTTTCCTGTGGTCATGTATGGATGTGAGAGGTGGACTGTGAAGAAGGCTGAGCGCCGAAGAATTGATGCTTTTGAACTGTGGTGTTGGAGAAGACTCTTGAGAGTCCCTTGGACTGCAAGAAGATCCAACCAGTCCATTCTGAAGGAGATCAATCCTGGAATTTCTTTAGAAGGAATGATGCTAAAGCTGAAACTCCAGTATTTTGGCCACCTCATGCGAAGAGTTGACTCATTGGAGAAGACTCTGATTCTGGGAGGGATTGAGGGCAGGAGGAGAAGGGGACGACAGAGGATGAGATGGCTGGATGGCATCACTGACTCGATGGGTATGAGTCTGGGTGACCTCCGGGAGCTGGTGATGGACAGGGAGGCCTGGCGTGCTGCGGTTCATGGGGTCGCAAAGAGTCGGACACGACTGAGCGACTGATCGATCTGATCAACAATCTAGAAAAAAATAGAGCTTAGAGTTCATCCTACAAGTCTGTGGTTCCTAAGCTTTAGTACACAGAGATGTCAGTATTAAAAATGAATGAAGGAAAGAAAATCTATGTTCATGAGAGCTTGAGCTTAACTCTGTAGAGACAAAGTTTAGAGAGTTTTTTCTTTCCAGTTTTATTAATATAATTGACATATAGCACTGTATAAATTTAAGATGTACAACATAACTATTACATAACCATGGGATGATTCTTTTTTTTTCATTAGATTTAATCATTATTTTTATTCAAGCTCAAATATGTCTGGTTTTGTTGTTACTAAGTCATGTCTGACTCTTGGCAACCCCACGGACTGCAGCACGCCAGGCTCCCCTGTCCTTCACTCTCTCCCGGAGTTTGCTCGTATTCATGTCCATTGAGTCAGTAATGCTATCTAACCATCTCATCCTCTGCTGCCCTCTTCTCCTTGTGGATGGTAGTAATATAACCATTTTATCGATATGGAAAGTGAGACTGGAGCTGATGAGAAAGGACCAGTGGATGTGTGCATTACATCTCTATTCAGAATAGAAGAGGACAGTGGGTAATACTATGATATAATAAGTAGTGGGCATTGTATTTATGTGATACCTAGCCTTTCAGGCATATTTGGATAAGATAATTAGGGAATGTTTTGAAATATTCAGATATTGTTAATTAGGTTAGTAATCTTATTCATTCTAGGATGATGTTTTTGGCTCTTCATAGGCATTTGAAAGTCACACCAAATAAAATACCATTGCCTTAGCAGTTGATTAATCCTTGTGGAAATCCCACAAATAAAGAATCCCCTCTGTTCTCCAGGAGCATCTGGGTTCGGTCCTACTAAGGCATTTATGTCACTGGTCTGTAATTTCCTGTTTACTTCTCTGCCTCTCTCTGCAGTGTGTGGCTTGCTCACTGCCTCCCTTTTGGTGCCTGGTGCTTACACAAGGCAGGTGCTCCAAATTATTTGTTAAAGGAATGAATGACAGTACCCATATATTTGAAGTGGAGATACTAAGGTTTAGATTTAAGAGATTTAAGCTTAGGGTCTGAGGAGGGCTTAGACTTAGGCTGTCTGCTCTCTCTCTCTCTCTCTTTTTTTAAATTTTGGCCATGAACAGGCAGCATGTGGGATTTTAGTTCCCTGCCTAAGGATCAAACCTGTGTGCCCTGCTTTGGAAGCACAGAGTCTTAACTACTGGGCGGCCAGGGAAGCCCTCAGGGAGTCCATTCTCTTCATTTGTCTCAAAGGTCTCCTAAATGTGTCTCTGTTTTTAAAAATGCAGTGAGAGTTGTTTGTTCTCCCCATTGGAACCACCGCTCTTCAGATTCTTTTAGAATAATATACTAAAAATGTATTTTCTGAGCAAGAGATACGTTCCAGACACTGTGCTAAGCCTTGCACATGTGCTCAGCACTTTATGATTTAACTCTCACCACTGAAGAGAAGGCTGTTATTATGATCTTAATTTTACAGATGAGAAAACTTAGGAACACAGAGAGCCACCTCCAATCTTTAGTGCCCATATATGCAAACACAGTAGAAGGTGCTTCCTCTTGTAAGTGGATCTAACTCTCAGTAGGGTACACACAGCTTGATGTGCAGAATATTAAATGATTTCAGCCTTCACCGCCCCCAAGAAAGGGGAGACTGGGAGCCTGGAGACTCTGGTGGTTAAATTATTTGCTCAGTTTCATAGTTGAGTAAATGCTAGAATTGAGAATTGAACCTGTCTGTCTGCCCCTTTTTCATAATCTTCCATTCATTACCAGGTCCTGACTTGATTTATGTAAGATAAAGGTTGGCAATTTTTTTTTTTTGTAAAAGGTCAGATAATAATTATTTTCAGCTTTGGTGGCAATACAGTTGCACTACTCAACCCTTCCATTAGCGCAAAGGCAGCTATAGATATATAAACAAAGGGGCATGGCTGTGTTCAACCAACTATGTACACTAACCTTTGAATTTCATGTAATATATTTTTCTTTCAATTTTCCCAGCTATATAGTAATGTGAAATATTTGTTTTAGCTTGCTAGGTATCTTATGAAATTGATGAGCTGATTTGGCCTGATATGGAATATTTCAAAAGAATCCAGTAAATGAAATCATCACCTATTTTATGACTCTTTTCTTTCCCAAGCTCTGAACTCATGGAAATGAAGTTGTGGAGATCTAGTTCCCCTTTTCTGTTTGTTTTATTCTGATGTGGTCGCTGTGATTAATTATCTTATAGATAGATTGCAACATGCTACTCACAAAGTTTTGAAATTTTTGAGTGATTCATCTTTTCTTGTAGTTATTTTGCAAGTACAGTAGTAACTCTGACTTGTTTTTATACTTCTTTAATGACTACAATTTCACATCTGTTTGGCAGAGTACAGTTTTTCATTGTTACCTTATAGCTTGCTTTGAATGAAGAAAAGGAAATTAGATGCAGATAAAGTTCAAAGACTGAATGCATCCAGGACAACTAGAAAATATATTCCTTTTACCCCCATATCAAGCTCAGGGTTCTGTCCCCAACTGAAACTTTAAAAGGTTTTGGCTTCACAGCCTTGACCAACACCTGAGTTAGTTAGTTAGTTAGTGTTAGTTGCTCAGCTGTGTTCAACTCTTTGTGACTCTATGGACTGTGGCCAGCCAGGCTCCTCTCTTCATGGAATTCTCCAGGCGAGAATACTGGAGTGGATTGCCATTCATTTCTGCAGGGGATCTTCCCAACCCAGGGATCAAACCTGGGTCTCCTGCACTGCAAATGGATTTCTTACCATCTGAGCCACCAGGGAAGCCCCAAGGTACTGAGTCTCTAATTGGTCTCCTCAGCTAACTTGTCTTTGTAGATATCTGAAAATGCTACTTGTTCAGAACTATAGTTAGGAAGAATTGATCCAACAGATGGCCACTTGGAAGGTCATCCAACAAATTTGTTAGGTATTAACCCAGACAACCCAACAACCCAATTCTCTGTGTAATAAAGAAGATTCCTGCTTTCCAGAAATTTGTGTTTCATTAGTTTCTTCAGTTGCTTCAGGTCCCCTCAGATTCTGTTTTCCAGCCGAAAATTGTCTTTTCTTGTTCTTGCAAGAAGCCACTCGTTAGACCCCCACTTCTTCCCGGGCTTTCTTATACTTCCCCAGGAGGTCCTCTGAGAACCCCAGTGCAGGCTAGTTCCTTATTTGCCCCGTTTCTATTGTGCCATCTTTCCATCCTCCTCACATTTTTGATTGTGTGTTCAAGGGTTGTCCCTGTAACTAACCTGTGGGCTTCATGAAGACTTGTACAACATAGCTTTGGCAGCTTTTTAACTCTCTACTGTTTAAAGAGCAATCACACCTAAACAGAAGTAAGAGCATCACACCTAAACAGAAGTGAGAGGCTTTTAGTTTCTCCCTATGATACAGATCTCTGTGTAATCAGATCTGGTTTCATCTGACTTTGAAGTTTGCACTTTGCAGCACAGTGTCTGAAGTCTATGTGTTTGGCCTTTTTTCTTAATTTGTTTATAAAGTTATCTGAATTATGAAATTATTTCCCTTTCATTGCTGAGGTCTTTCATGTTCTGATAATGGCTCTGGCAAATCAAAACAAAGGAACTGTGGAAGCCTGGATTTGTATCCAGTTAACTGAGCTCATGTCTGGGACTGGGGCATCCAGGGAAGTGTTTATGGCAAGTTCCAGTTGCATTCAATTCTTTGTTTACTGTGACCTGTTCTCCATCATGCTTAACTTTAAAAAGTAAGTCTGTAGGTCTGTAGAAAGTGTATGTTTTCATAGTTTTCTTGTATACTAATCTTCAGAATCAGTTGAGATGATAATATTATTATACGAAATGATATTTACATCTGGATGTGCACAGTGTTTTGCGAGTGTTTCTCACAGGGACATTTTTGAAAGAAAATGCAAGAATTTTGACTGCTTGTCATGGCTAGCCCATCTACTTTATATTCTGTCAGTATGATTTTCTGAATTTCCTGCTCATGACACATTTGTAGAAAGAAGGAAAAAAAAAAAAACACTAACCACTAAACTTGTAGCATATTCACACCCTCTAGTTTCATGTCTTTATTTCTGAACATAGGATTTGAATTCTAAGAAAAGGGGAAAACAAATGTTCATAGTACCCTTTTGGAATTTGTGAGCAGAGCCAAATGGTGAGCCATTTCCATGGACACTGTGGCTCGATCCTCCTGTGGGAAAGGTCTGAGGGGCACGTTGTGTTCACTCCATACATGAACAGCCACAGGTTGGGAGTGTCTTATGTAAGAGCTTAAAGGTGGGATCATGAATTTAACACATTTGACAACATTTCTCCCATAGGATATCATAGTTTTCTATGTATTCCGTTGACATTCTTTTCCTGTTATATTCTTGTTTGTCTAGATTTCAGAGCTTAGTGTAATCATTGAGTGATTTGCTCATGAGTGTTTGGAATTCCGTGTAGAAAGATGTCCTTTGAGTGCTTTCATAAGGATCCTGATGTATGCTCTGAATTACTTCCTTTGGTTTTGAGGATAGAGAACTTAGATAATTACCTGAACCTTTTCTATAATGTATTTATTTTCTCTCTCTCATTGATACACACACATATACACACACAAATTTCTATCTGCAAGACACTGACTTAGATGTGTAGGCTACATCAATAAATACATTTTGAGTTTACACTTTAATTATATCAAACTGTACATGAAGAAGTTGCTAGATGACTGCATGTCTTTTCATTTCTTAAAATCAGTGTTTTATGGTAAATACCATGTAGTAGCATCTTCAAGTGCCTTAAGAGTGGGCTAATAGTAAATAATGGAGAAGGCAATGGCAACCCACTCCAGTGTTCTTGCCTGGAGAATCCCAGGGACAGGGGAGCCTGGTGGGCTGCTGTCTATGGGGTTGCACAGAGTTGGACACAACTGAAGCGACTTAGCAGCAGCAGCAACATCAGTTATATAAATAGCTTGTATGGTTATTCCCTCTTATATCCAGATGCAAAATTAGAAAGCAAAGGATGGCTTTCATTATTCATGTATATACTTGATTGTTAATCTCTTAAAATTTCTGAAGTCAGTGCATGTTTTATGGTCTATGTTGCCCTGAGAATTATTTTAAAAGTTATTTTTAGTGGATTTATTAAAATTGAAATGCAGTTAATAATCAATGTTTTTGAAAACTGATTTGTTTGGAGATAGTTTCCAAGTCACTGTATGGTAATCTCTCTCTCTTTTTTTTTTTTTTTTTCACACTGTGATATACTAACAGAGGATATGGGGAAACTATGACTCACATTTCAAGATTTTTCTGATAAGCTGTACAAAGAATATTTTGCTAACACTCCTTAAACTAATACTTTTGAAAACTACCTTCTCTTCTTCAGTTATTTACAAATAACTGTCTACATAAAGAGGCTTCTCTGTTGGCTCAGTGGTAAAGAACCCACCTAGCAATGCAGGAGACGTAAATTTAATCCCTAGGTCGGGAATATCCCCTGGAGTAGGAAATGGCAACCCATTCCAGTATTCTTTTGCCTGGAAACTTCCATGGACAGAGGAGCCCTGAAGACTACACTCTATGTGGTTGCAAAGAATCAGACATGACTGAGGGAGTGAGCAGTCAAGCATGTCTACATAAAGATCATTGTCTCTTTGTGCATAAGTTATTATGCATTATAATTCAAATTCCATCATAAAATGTTCTGATTACTAAGAAAAATTGTTACTTCAACATCCAAAAGTCTTTTAGCTTTTTGATCAATCCTAACATTTCCCCAAATGGATACTGGGGGATCCTAGCTTTTGCTACTACAAAACCATTCAGAGCTTTAAAAATATGTTAATGTGCACAGTGCTTTTCTAAGAGAGATATCCTGGTTATCCCTTTGCCACAAATAATTCCATGCTTTGGGAACAACTGACTTTATTATTGAATAGATTAGAAAACAGAGTCCCCTAAGAATTAAACAGCTTGCTTAAAATTAGACATCCAGACTAACACTTGTAAGGCAAGGCTATTTTAAGATGAGGATTGGTAGGTTCTTTCAGCTCCAGGCTCTCTCTTTATCAGCTCTTGGGATAAATGTGACTCTTGTCTTGATTTCTGGGCTTGTACTTCTTATTTGTTTTGAATGACAGGGTGTGTATCTCTGAAAATCTGTCTTTGAAGACCGTAATTCCCACCCAGAGATAACGTATTGCTTTATTTTTTTGATTTGCCTTTTTTTTTTTTTTTTTCTTCCTTGAAGTCTTTTCTTAAAAAAATAAAAACACAAAGAAAACATGATTACTGGGAATCTCAGAGAGTAAGCATTTGAAAGAGACACCTTGTTCTCTTGGAAAATTGATCTCTGTGCTAAAAATTAAGTATTCTTCTTTGTGTCGTAGCTCAGTTGGTAAAGAATTTGCCTGCAATGCAGGAGACCCTGGTTCGATTCCTGGGTTGGGAAGATCTGCTGGAGAAGGGATAGGCTACCCACTCCAGTATTCTTAGGCTTTCCTTGTGGCTCAGCTGGTAAAGAATCTGCCTGTAATGCGGGAGACCTGGGTTCGATTCCTGGGTTGGGAAAATCCCCTGGAGAAGGGAAAGGCTACCCACGCCAGTATTCTGGCCTGGAGAATTCCAAGGACTGTATTCCATGGAGTCCCATGGGGTTGCAAAGAGTCGGATGCGGCTTTCACTTTGTGTTTGTGGCTCTTGCCGTCTCATTTCTTTGGAGTTCATTCTCTTAGTAAATAGTTTTACATTCCAGGCCTGGAATATACCTGAATAAGTAGATTGGGAAGAGGCCCTGCCTTCCTAGAACTCATAGTGAATATAGAAATGACAAATTAAGCAATTGTAGTTCATCATAAATAAATAAGCAAACCAAATAAATAAATTGTGCTAAGTGCTAAAGTTTAAGGTTCAGAGAACTATGCTATGTACAGTAAGAAGGGTTATTTTCTAGGCAGAAGGTACGAGAAAGGCTTCCTGAGGAAGTGGCTTTAGCTACACCCTGTAGGATGAATAGGTAGTTGGTAGATGAAGCAGGTAGAGGCTGAGCCCAGGACAGAGGTGTTAGGGCTGGAGGAGCTCGTCATTAGGATGTGAAAGAACACCAGTGTGGTTTGTGGTTGAGAGTGGGTAGCACTTGAACTGCCATGGGTGATCCTCTGATATACGAAGCATAAAATTGCATCCTTTCATTGATACACGTGTACCACTTGCCAACAAGAACCGTTGCTGTTGGTTTGTCACCTATTCGGTGAGTTTTGGTGTTCATCTTGTCCTACCATTTAAGTATATGAAGAAATAATTCTCTATCATCAAAAAGTCTGGGGAAATTCTGCATAAATTCTGCCTAGAGGTAATCATGCTTGTAGCCACAATAATCTTTTCCCAGAGACAAAAGATAAGCACCATAGGGATTGTTCATGGGGCTTCCCAGGAGGCGCTGGTGGCAGAGAACCTGCCTGCCAAGGCAAGAGAGGAAAGTACATGGTTTGATCCCTGGAGGAGTAGGAAATGGCAACCCACTCCAATATTCTTGCCTGGAGAATCCCATGGACAGAGGAGCTTGGTGGGTCACAAAGAGTTGGACACAACTGAAGTGACTTGGAGAATTTTGAGCATTACTTTACTAGCGTGTGAGATGAGTGCAATTATTCGGTAGTTTGAGCACTCCTTGGCATTGCCTTTCTTTGGGATTGGGATGAAAACTGACCTTTTCCAATCTTGTGGCCACTGCTGAGTTTTCCAAATTTGCTGGCATATTGAGTGTAGCACTTTCACAGCATCATCATTCAGGACTTGGAATAGCTCCACTGGAATTCCATCACCTCCACTAGCTATGTTCGTAGTGATGCTTTCTAAGGCTGGTTTTAGAAAAGGCAGAGGAACCAGAGATCAAATTGCCAACATCCGCTGGATCATGGAAAAAGCAAGAGAGTTCCAGAAAAACATCTATTTCTGCTTTACTGACTATGCCAACGCCTTTGACTGTGTGGATCACAATAAACTATGGAAAATTCTGAAAGAGATGGGAATACCAGACCACCTGATCTGCCTCTTGAGAAATCTGTATGCAGGTCAGGATGCAACAGTTAGAACTGGTCATGGAACAACAGACTGGTTCCAAATAGGAAAAGGAGTACGTCAAGGCTGCATATTGTCACCATGTTTATTTAACTTATATGCAGAGTACATCATGAGAAATGCTGGACTGGAAGAAGCACAAGTTGGAATCAAGATTGCCAGGAGAAATATCAATAACCTCAGATATGCAGATGACACCACTCTTATGGCAGAAAGTGAAGAGGGGCTAAAAAGCCTCTTGATGAAAGTGAAAGTGGAGAGTGAAAAGGTTGGCTTAAAGCTCAACATTCAGAAAACGAAGATCATGGCATCTGGTCCCATCACTGCATGGGAAATAGATGGGGAAACAGTGGAAACAGTGTCAGACTTTGTTTTTCTGGGCTCCAAAATCACTGCAGATGGTGACTGCAGCCATGAAATTAAAAGACGCTTGCTCCTTGGAAGGAAAGTTATGACCAACCTAGATAGCATATTCAAAAGCAGACATTACTTTACCAACAAAGTTTCGCCTAGTCAAGGCTATGGTCTTTCCTGTGGTCATGTATGGATGTGAGAGGTGGACTGTGAAGAAGGCTGAGCGCCGAAGAATTGATGCTTTTGAACTGTGGTGTTGGAGAAGACTCTTGAGAGTCCCTTGGACTGCAAGGAGATCCAACCAGTCCATTCTGAAGGAGATCAATCCTGGAATTTCTTTAGAAGGAATGATGCTAAAGCTGAAACTCCAGTATTTTGGCCACCTCATGCGAAGAGTTGACTCATTGGAGAAGACTCTGATGCTGGGAGGGATTGAGGGCAGGAGGAGAAGGGGACGACAGAGGATGAGATGGCTGGATGGCATCACTGACTTGATGGATGCGAGTCTGAGTGACCTCCGGGAGCTGGTGATGGACAGGGAGGCCTGGCGTGCTGCGGTTCATGGGGTCGCAAAGAGTCGGACACGACTGAGCGACTGATCTGATCTGATCTGAAGTGACTTAGCACACACAGCACAGGACCATTCACACAACTCCAAATTGTGATTTTTTTTCCTATTTTTCTTTAAGGTATAATTTCAGACACTTTGGGAGGGTTTTATACTTATCCTTGCCTGTCTTAACATAATATATATGAGGTATAATATGAGGGAATTTAATACAAATAGATTATATTTGGTATATTATATAAATATAATAAGATGGAATATAATGTAAGTAGTATATAATATCAGAGAAGGCAATGGCACCCCACTCCAGTACTCTTGCCTGGAAAATCCCATGGATGGAGGAGCCTGGTGGGTGGCAGTCCATGGGCTCGCTAAGTCGGACACGACTGAGCGACTTCACTTTCCCTTTTCACTTTCATGCATTGGAGAAGGAAACGGCAACCCACTCCAGTGTTCTTGCCTGGAGAATCCCAGGGATGGGGAAACCTAGTGGGCTGCCATCTATGGGGTTGCACAGAGTTGGACATGACTGAAGCAACTTAGCAGTAGCAGCAGCAGTATATAAGTAGTAAGATAATTTATACAATTTAAAGAATGTAAAGGAATATATTAGCAATCTGGTTTAACATTATGATGCTTCCTATCATTTTTTCTGGTGTTTGCTTAAAAAGTACATGTTTGGGATTTGACCGTCAACTTTGCTGACTGTCTTGTTTTTGTTTTCGGCTTCCTCCAGTCCACTGGGATTGCAGCCCTCATTGCTATTTTGGTGTTACTGCTGCTCTTGGGTATTGGACTGATGTGGTGGTTTTGGCCCCTTTGCTGCAAAGTGGTAAGTAAGAAGGATTTGCAGTCCTCCCCTTTTTTTAAAAAAAAACCATCAAGGTGTAAATTAAGGCTGAAATATGAATCAGTACCACATTGCTCAATGACAGCAAAGTTTCAATTAGCAAATTGAATTTTAATAGTTATATTTTTTAGTTATTGTAAGAAATTCTATTCATGCCTGCTAATAAATGTTTACTATAAAACTTCATCTGGGAAGCACTTCTAAAAAATCAGGTTTAGTGGAAGAAGAGAAGAAGAAGGTAGGAATGATGATAAGGATAAAGGGTTCCCCACTCAAGTACAAAAGAATTTCAAGTAAATTGAATGATATTTTCTACTGGATTCATTGAGAGGGATTGATAATCTATCAGGTTTAGGGTTTGTTTTGTTTTCATTGCTTATTGAATGTTTCATTATCTCTCTGAAAGATACACTATTTCAGGACTTTTTCTGTTTGCCTCTTGGAAAAACATTTTAGAAATAAGTCACATGCAAATGTTAGGTATCTGTGAAACAGTCACTTTGAAGTTATGACAGTTGGTTTGAGGTTGTGTCCTTTTTCATGCTTGAGTAAAACCTCTGAAAGAACATGGATATATACAAGCTCTCTAGTGCTACTGTAGCAAATTGCCACACATTTGCTGGCTTAAAGCAACACAAATTTATTACCTAACAGTTATGCAATCACAGATCCAACATGGGTCTTGCTGGGCTAAACTAAGCTGAAAAGTATCGACAGTGATACATTCCTCTCTTAATGCTCTAGAGGAGAATCTGCGCCCTTGCTTTTTGCAGCTTGCCGGGGCTCTTTCCATTCTTGCCTAGTAAGCCCCTTCCTCCAGCTTCAGAGCCAGGCATGTTGCATCTCTGTCATCATTCTTCTGTAGTCACATGTTTTTCTGACTCCAAACCCAGCTGGGAAAGGACCTCCAGTATCAAGGAACCATGTGATTAGGTTGGACCCACCTTGATACATGCATACATGCATGCATGCCTAATCTCCCATCTCAAGATCCTTCATGCTGATCACATCTGCAAGGTCTCTTTGGTCCTGGAAGACAGCTTATTCACAGTTCCAGGGAATTAGAGTGTGGATATCCTTGTATGTGTGTGTGTGCTCAGTTGTGTCTGACTCTTTGTGACACCATGGACTGTAGCCTTCCAGGCACCTGTCTATGGGGTTCTCCAGGCAAACATACTGGAGTGGGTTGCCATTTCCTTCACCAATGGATCATCCTGTCCCAGGGATTGAACCTGCATCTCTTGCATCTCCTGCTTTGGCAAGTGGACATCTTTATGGGGCCGTTATTCTGCCTGTCACAAGGTGGAACTCTGAGTAACAAACATCAGCACATTTCAAGCAATATAACTTGGATTGTTCAGGCTTCATAGAAAAGGTTATTCTGAAGAAGCACTCCTTCAAAGCATGCCTACTACCTATTTTGATATCCTCTTCTTATCAGCACCTTATATTGAATTTTATGTTTTGTGGATCACAGTAGTGTTTTACCTAATATTCCTAGACTGACTCTTTTCCCCTCTCACCCTTGCTGACTGATTTCCACTCCTTGCAACTTCAGGCAATGCTTTGTATTACTTCTGCATTTATTATTCATTGTACTTCAGTCCACTTTCATGAGGCAACTTTACAGTCCTTTATCTCAGAGCAGTTGGCAACGGAGGAGGCACGGAATTAATTTAGACAACAGCAGAGACAAGAAGCATCCTGTCTCTTTGCTGAACTAATCAGTTTCCTGCATAGCAATTTCTGCTCAGTTTCCTGTTGTAATCTTGATTATCTTAGATATGGTGATTTTTAGACGAGCTAACTTTCTTGAGTCTCAAATTAAAAAGCAAAAAGGTGCCTTAATGTGATTTGTACTCCTTACTTTTTTAATTCAAAATTCACGGAAGTGGTTTTCATTCTTTTGTTACTTTGCATTTTCATCTACTATTGACCAGAGGGCTCAAAAGTGTTAAAGTATATGTTTTTTTTTTTAAAAGGACATGTGAGAAGACTGAGCTGGGCTTCTTTGTGAGGTTGCTGCATGCCTGCTCAGTTGCTGAGTTGTATCTGACTCTTTGAAACCCCCTGGACTGTAGCCTGCCAGGCTCCTCTGTCCATGGACTTTCCCAGGCAAGAACACTGAAGTAGGTTGCCATTTCCTTCTCCAGAGGATTTTCCTAACCCAGGGATAAAACCCAAGTCTCCTGCTTGGCAGGCAGTTTCTTTACCACAACAGTTGATGTAATCAGATGAAGTCTTCACCGTCACATGGGATGTATAGAGGGGATTTGATCATCAGGTAGTGAGAATAGATCCGTTCCGTCCCTGAAACTCTGCAGATCGGGAATCAGGAATTATATTTCTTTATGCAGGGTGCAAAGGGACACTATTAAGGTGTGTTTTTAGGATGTCAGGAGGGCTTCCTATTTACAGAAACATCATGAATGCTTACTAATTTCTGAAACTTATTTAATAGAGAGAATCACCCATATTTTACATTTAGAAATATAGACTACATAGCCTTGAGTATGAACTTGCATTTAGATCTAAAAATAAATGAATTGGGCTTTCCAGGTGGCACTAGTAGTAAATAATCTGCATGCCAGTGCAGGAGATATAAGAGATGCTGCTTCGATCCCTGGGTCAGTAAGAAAATGTAAGAAATGGCAACCCACTCCAGTATTCTTGCCTGGAAAGTCCTATAGACAGAGGAGTCTGGTGGGCTACAGTTCACAGGGCCGCAGAGAATCAGACATTACTGAGCGACTGAGCACATAAATGAATCAGAACAAATGTTCCCTAAAAACACAGATTTAAAAGCAGAGAGAAAGTAGAGGCAAAATTCTGCATTCAGCCCTTAGTAATCTGAGCCAGTGCTGGGCTTGGAATTAGGGGTTCAGAAATGACTACCGTATGATATGGAAACTCATATTTTAGTAAGAAGCACAGAATGGTAGAGAAAGTGAGAATGGAGGTTCATGAGTATGCCAGGAGCAACACATGTCAGGAACACAATTGAGAGAGGGATTTGCCGGAATTGAGGGATTGTTTCAGGGAAAATGGGTGGAACTGCCGATTCCAAACTGATTTTGAATATTGAACAAGACTTTGGCAGTTGAGGAGGGACATTTCCTATGAAGTGTGTGTTGAATTACAAGTTATTCAGACATGCTTTGAGATGTCCTAGGCTGAGGTCTAGCGTGCCAGGGAAAGGAATGGTGAAATATGGTTTAGGATCTAGGCATGAACTTCCTATGTCTTTGAGGACGTTTGAACTCACCCCAGGGGTGAGGAGAATAATACTGGACAGATTTGATCACTGATCCCCTGAAAGAAGCTTTACTTGCTGTACATGGTGCTGAGATCTGGTCCTGGTGGGGATTAAGTCTGATCCAACTGAGACCCATTAGCTATTGAAATACGAGCCAGTAATAGACAGTAAGCCTTAGACATGGCAGTGGGCAGGGGAGGGGCAGCATAGGGATTGGGGGAGTGGGGAGTACAAACTACTGGGTGTAAGTTCGGCTACAAGGATGTATTACACAACTCAAGGAATATGGCCATTATTTTATAATAACTGTAAATGGAGTGTAACCTTTAACATTTGTATTTAAAAAAAAGATATAGCCTGAGCAAAGTATCTCTAACAAAGTATAGAGAGTTGGAATATAACAAGTAAGCTAAATCAATTAGAGAAAGATGAGGAGGTGATGTGAAAAGGAAGGGTCAAAGGAAACCATAACCTTATGAAAAACAGGATCTTGAGTATTACAGAAGGTGTACCATGATGGTACAATTGCACAATATTTATTTACTTGATTATGTTTAGAGAACATGTTTCCACAATGCTGGTATTAGAATATGATTAGTTAATTGTTAACAGCATTCGATTATTAGGGATTATTTTGAACTTTGACTATCAGCTATTACCGGTAATAATTCTTTTTAACAGGAAATGAAATGCATTTATTTCAGCTTAGTGTTAGTCACTCAGTTGTGTATAACTCTTTGCAATCCCATAGACTGTAGCTTCTGTCCATGGAATTCTCCAAACAAGAATACTATAGTGGGTTGCAATTCCCTTCTCCAGAGGATCTTCCCTACCTAGGGATCGATCCTGGGTTTCCCACATTGCCGGTTGATTCTTTACTGTCTGAGTCACCAGAGAAGTCCTTATTTCAGCTTAGTGTTGTGTAAATTTCTTTTGTTTGAGTGTCTTTTAAGTACTGGGGCAAACATTTAGTCTTTCAGCTGAAATATGATTAAACAGCTAAAATGTCTGTTTTCAGGCACATTTAGACTATGTCAGCCATCACCTCCTTGGGAATCATATGCTTAGAAGCTCTTATAAAGATAGAAATCCTGGAATGGAAAAAAAAAACCCTGAACAGAGGCACCCATATCTATCACACATTCTTCATTGAATCATTTAATATTTTTAAAAAATATTTTGTGAAATAATGTAACCGTTCATTTTTCAGAGATTAAAATTTCACAGATATCTAATTAATGACTCAGAGATGACAGTGTTACCTATGTCTTAGCCTGGATTTTTTTTTCTGCTCCTGGTAACTGGAAGGCTTTCAGAGTAGCTGCTCTCAGATTTCCATCTGTGGTGTCTCTCTCTGAGGGGAAAGGGTAGTTGAGTGAAACATCTCCAGGGATCAGTGTGGTTTAGGATAGCCCCTATGGTAAGGTGTCTGTGATCGTTGTCTTCTACGGCAAAAGAGACTTTACAGATATGATTAAATTCAGGATCTTGAAATAGGGAGATCATCCAGAATGACCTAGCTGGCTCTAAATACCATCACTGTGCCCATATAAGAGAGTGACAGAGGAGATAAGACCATAGATGGGGAGAAGGCAGTGTGACCATGGAGGCAGAGACCAAAGATTTGCAGCTTCTAGGCAGGGAATGCTGGTCACCAGGAGCTGGAAGAGGCAAGGAGTGATAAACCCCTGGAGTCTGCAGAAGGAACCTGCTCTGATGACACCAGACCTTAGTTATAAGACTTGGTTTGGACTCCTGGCATCTAGAACTGTAGGAATATAAATTTCTGTTGTGTTAAGCCACTAAGTGTTTAATTTGTTACTGCAGCATTAAAGATCTAACAGATTCCCTCAGGGCTATTGATTTTGGGGAATTCTTATGGAATATGTTTTCAGATCAACTCATTACAAAACCTGTATATGGAGTGCAGGAAGTTGTAAGATGGGAGATAAGAAAATATTCTTAAAATGTTTGCAGTGATTCTGTGGCAGTTAAAACCCATGTGCGTTCTTCAAAATTAGAGTTACCATTCTGTTTTGTTTTGGGTCAACTGTCAAGTAAATATGTGTAATGCTTTATATACTGAGTAGAATTTACTCACTGTTTCAGAGTGACAGGGATTTGTTGAAGAAACAGGTTTCCCATTTTAAGAAGTATCCAAGACATATATGTTGTTAGAACCCATTGACAGCAAAGATCCGTGGTCAGCTTTCTCAGGGTGCTTGTTATTTGATGGTAGAAACCAGTACAGTCCTGTTCATATTCAGATACATACCACTATTTCAAAATTATGAGAGAGAAAGACAAATACTACATGTTTCCACTTATTTGTGCAACTTAGAAAACAAAACAAAGGAACAAATATAACCAAACAGAAGAAGACATGGATACAGAGAACAAACAAGTGGTTGCCAGAGGCGAAGGGGTGAGGGATGGGTGAAGGGGATTAAGACGTCCAGAATACAAGTTATAAGATAAAGTAGTTGTGAGGATATAATGTATGGAACAGACAAAATAGTTGTATTGTTATAACTTTCTAGGATATAAAAATACTGAACCACTGTGCTATACATGCAAAACGATTATAAGTTAATTAAACTTTAAGAAATCATGATAGTTCCTAGACCTACTATTATATTTCATTATTTGATGAATTAATAAAGAAGCACACAGTATTTCTGTTTCACAGATCTGGTTTCTTGTTTTTAAAAGTAGATTTGACAGTTACATTTCAATACAACTGGATTCCTTTTGCTATGCTATGCTAAGTCACTTCAGTCGTGTCCGACTCTGTGCGACCCCATAGACGGCAGCCCACCAGGCTCCCCCGTCCCTGGGATTCTCCAGGCAAGAACACTGGAGTGGGTTGCCATTTCCTTCTCCAATGCATGAAAGTGAAAAGTGAAAGTGAAGTCGCTCAGTCATGTCCGACTCTTAGTGACCCCATGGATTGCAGCCTACCAGGCTCCTCTCCATGGGATTTTCCAAGCAAGAGTACTGGAGTGGGGTGCCATTGCCTTCTCCAGGATTCCTTTTAATCCTGTGTACTTTGGCTTGTTTAGTCTAGGAAGGGGTTCGTTGGTCCCCTATAATCAGATTGCCAAAAAGGAACATAGAATAAAAAAGGTTAGAAAAAAGCTCCCCAAATAGAATGTCTGGCTACCAATGATGCTTTTAATATGAGATTATTTTGAAATGTTAAATCTTTCAATTCATTTAATGAGTATATTCAAGGATAAAAGAGACAGGTGATATCATTAAAGACAGATTAAAATGTTGCAGATTTGTGTCCTCTGTGTGCCTAGGTTTTCCATGGCAAATAGGATCTAAATCAATGAACTTTGGAGAACTTTATCTTGTAGTAGTAGTAATAGTAGTAATAATAGTGGAACCCTCATGCAAAGCTGGAACTTTTAGGCACTATCATTAGTGAACTATAGAGTATGTTGAGTTTGCAAACTATTCCATCAAGGGGGAAGTTCTCATTTTTGTGTAAAGTAATTTCTCACAACCTGTTTATGATTCTGTTTCCTACTCATTGAATAACCTCACATCCATCCTTTACAACTGCTTTTCTGTAACAAAGATGTCAGCAGCATCCTTCCTTTTCCTTAGATTAAAAAAGGGGAGAAGTTAAAAACAATCATGTATTGAATCATGAAGGAAATATCAGAAGATACGGCTCTTTACATCACTGTTTAACTCATAAGATGTGTTGAGTTTACGGCAGGTTTGTTTTACTACCTGGATAGCAGAACTGACCGTCCTTTAGTTGCATCATTTGGAAGAACTGGGCATTCTGCAAAATTACAGATGCAAGGCTAATGAGGTGGCAAACAAAGACTTTCTGGAGTGTTGTCAATTAGAGTGTGTTATCCAGCTGCAAATAAATATCTGAATATGCTGGAAATGATAAATGTTCACTTTGCTCTAGTGTCCTTGGCCAAAGTTCTCCATCCACAAGGGAAAACTGCGAGCTCATTTTTCCTCAGTGCATTTAAGACATTGCATAAAGATCTCATAAATCTTTTTAAAAAACCATTTTAAAAACTTATCTTTTTAAAGCCCAATTTACTTACAAGTAAGCTGGGCTTTCATGATGAGGATATATCTGACTAGAGCTATATAGAATCATTTTCTTAGCCAGCAACAGCTGTGCTGTTCTTTCTAAATAGTAATAATGCTTCTACATTGCACTTGTTTTTTATTGTTGAGGAGGGCTCTTGGTGCCTTTATTGAGTCACTTTGAGAGCAGCCTGATTTTTTTTTTAAGAATGCACAATAAAACAGAAGGAATTTAAATTTTAATATGCCTTCCTTGCACCATTAATTAAAATGATTTATGTTTGGTTGCCTCTTTGAAATAGAGTGTGATGTTAGTACTTATTGGTTCTATGGTGATGTTTTCCAACAGAGCGTCATTACAAAACAGGTTATCATACTCTTCCCAGTCTTAGTTTATTTACCTTGATGGCAGTACCTTTACTTAACTCCAGAAGAATACACTCTCACGGGGCTTCCCAGGTGGCCCAATAGTAAAGAATATGCTTGCTGATAGAGAAGACGTAGGTTCGATCCCTGGGTCGGGAAGATGCCCTGGAGGAGGAAATGGCAACCCACTCCAGTATTCTTGCCTGGAGAATTCCATGGACAGAGGAGTCTGGCTGGCTACAGTCCATGGGGTTGCAAAAGTATTGGACACAACTGAGCATGCATGCTCCCCAACCCTTCAAAGCACACTCACACGTTATTCTTCCCAGTGCTCATTAGGCATTTAAAATTATATTTATTGTCCGGACTTCCCACTATTATTTGTTTATTCAAAGCGGTCTCTTTGAACATTGGTGAGTCCGTCAAGGAGGAAAGGAAAGGGAGGTAGATAACCCGACCATATCTTGGTCTCATTGTTGAAAGCAACTCACTTTGTGGGATTTGGAAAAGGACTTCCCAAACACTAATGTCAGAGAACTTTGTATTCATGAGAGGAAAGGCATTGCGCTTGTTCTATGATCTTATCAAAAAAGAAAGGGAAGAGTGAAAGGAAATCCCACATGTATTTTAAACAAGTTTTTGTACACACTAAGAATGAGTGCTTGAAGTCTGTGGACCCTTAGGTACTTAGATGACATTGCTGAAATATTGGGCATTTGTTTCTGTCACTGGCAAGAGTCACTTCTGAAATACTACTTGATCTACAGTCATTACACAGTATCTTTTTTTTTTTTTTTTTAATCCAAGGCAGTTCACTGTTGACAGTTCTTTTCACTCTTCTCTGAATATCGGAACATATGATTGCATCAAGCTGGCTGCAGCCTCCAGTGCTGACATTTTCTAGCGCAAAGAATGCCCACATCACTCGAACATTTGAAAAGTGTTAATGAGCAGATCAAAAGGACTGTTGCCTGAAGCAGCTAACTTTTTCTTTTTTTTTTAAATCGGCTCTCCTCCAAACTGAAATCTTCATTCTAGCAGCTAAGTAGATGAGATATAATCCTCTCTGATGATGATAATAACAAATGAAAAAAAAATTGGAGAAGAATCAAACTCTGCATATGGTTCATAAAGTGGTGAAAGTGTTTTCCAGAATCTTCAATATCAAGTTGAAGGATGCTAAGTAGAAAAAATCCTGGCAACTAGGCAATATTATGCCTTTTAAAATCTGCAAATTCTCATAAAATATGGTGCATACGAATACATCCTTTTCTGAGATGAGTGTTCTTGCACTATTTAATACAAGAATGGGATTCTCATGACTGTTATTTTTAATGTATTTGGACAACAATCAGGTTTCCTTTTCTCCTGCACTAATTTTACTGAAATGTAGGGACATCAGTGGACACAGACTTTTGCAATTTTGGGCTTTTGGACTGAATGACTTCAGATTATTTTCACTCTCCTTTGTTACTTATGAGGCTGTGTGGTACAATGGCAAGATGGAGCATTTATAAACATCAAATACACACAACATTTATTTCCTGTTCCAACATTTCTAGGGCAATGATGTTGGGCATATGAATGAATATGTTATGTCCCTATAAAATGAGGATGATAGCATCTGTCTCATACAGTTACCATAAATATTGATTTGTATCTGTTTGTCTATCTCCATCTATCTTATCTACCTATTCATCTATCTAACCGTCTGTCCATCCCACCAAGTAATGTCCTTCTCAACACATCTTAAACCTTTTCTCCTGTACCCTTTCCCTTGGCAATCCAAACCTTATTTTAAGAGAATGTCATGTGCCAGAGAAAGTTGAACCCAGAGTTTGGAGGTAGGTGGACCAGTGTTCTGGGTTTAAATACTAATTCTAATGTTTTCTCTGTATATCCTTGGACAAGTTACTGAATTCAGAGCCTCCCTCTCCTTATATTTAAAATAAGCATAGTAACTGCATAGCATTATTATGAAAATGAAAGAAATATAGAGTGTGGCATATGCCAGCACCAATAAAATGTGGTTATTGTTAATAGTATTAACAGCACACAGATGAGCCTTGGGTCTGTTTCAGTTTCTAAAAGTGCTGTTATTGGTTGTGGTGGTGGTTGTGTCTCTTAATCTACAAGATCAAATTTTTATTTATGCAGAATTTTAAGAGTTTTTTTTTTTCCATTGTTAACAATGTATAAAGTATACTTGCCAGGATTTCAAAATCAATTTAAATTTATAATAAGTCATGCATTTAGTCATACATACAATTAATTACACATTATTGGAAAAACAAACCCTAATGTTCTTTTCTGAAATACTGCTACTACTAAGTCACTTCAGTCGTGTCCGACTCTGTGTGACCCCAGAGACGGCAGCCCACCAGGCTTCCCCGTCCCTGGGATTCTCCAGGCAAGAACACTGGAGTGGGTTGCCATTTCCTTCCCCAATGCATGAAAGTGAAAAGAGAAAGGGAAGTCGCTCAGTCGTGTCGGACTCTAGCGACCCCGTGGACTGCAGTCCAGCAGGCCCCTCCATCCATGGGATTTTCCAGGCAAAAGTACTGGAGTGGGGTGCCATTCTAAGGTGAATACAAATACATGTAGACATATGGCCTACTTAATTACGTAAAGGCATAGAAGCAAAAAACCCGTTGGAAATATTGTGATGCATATTTTGTCTTTATCATTCTATTAGAATTTTCATTTTGGAAAGGACCTATAGTGAATCAAATTTATTTCCCAGATGAAGAAACTTAGCATGGGCTTATATTTTCCCATCTGTCTTTGAGTTCATTAGCTCTTGGACTTTATTGGTCAAAAGAGAAATTTGATACTTCATTTTCTTTGGAACTAGCAATATTTTATTTTCATGGAAATCTTTATCAGTTTATCATTTATATCTTTTTTCTCCATTAAAAAAAATAAATTTAGTGGTTGGCTATGAGCCTTTGCAAACATTCTCAACTAGTTCCTTCAACTCACTTTCAATCATGTTTTTAGTATCTGTTGTTTTCACAGCACTTTGTTAGGCACTGTGATATTTTTAAAGAAGGAGAAATGATATTGCCCCTAAGAAATCAACACTTCTGAGAGGTAGTTGAAAAATTCCAAAGTAAACATATAAACCCAAATTGATGAAGCATGAATGGTTCTACTGGGTGATAATGTTTATTTTTTTTTTAATCAAGAATCTCTTTTATTGATTATCAGAAACATTACAAACATCTAGTATGAACAAATTGTAACATGATAGTGTTTAGTTTGAACAATTAATACATTTCAGATATAATATTATACATATTTCAATGCTATTCTCCCCAATCATCCCACCCTTTCCCGGTCCCAGAGTCCAAAAGTCTGGTCTATACATCAGTGTCTCTTTTGCTGTCTCGTAAATAGGGTTATTTTTACCATCTTTCTAAATTCCATATATATGCATTAGTATACTGTATTTGTGTTTTTGTTTCTGGCTTACTTCACTCTGTATAATAGGCTCCAGTTCCATCCACCTCCTTAGAACTGATTCAAATGTTTATATTGTTAAAAGCTTTAAAGTTTCTAGATAATGGAATAGAAAGTTGGTAGACTACTCTATGAAGGATGGAAGGGACTTAATATGGAAATGGTCATTTTATTTGGGGTAGCAAAGGGGTCTTCAGTCAGTCTGGAGTTAGAGGTACACAAACAGAGATTTTGTAGCTAGAGTGTTAGGGCTGAACTGAGGGCCATGCTAAGGCATTTGAACAATGAGAGTGCAAGAGGACCCATGCACTGAAAAAGGACCTTTTGTTTTCCGGGTTGTGGCTTATGATAACAGATAGAGTCTCTGATAAAGAATGTAAAAATGCCTCTCATTATCCTGCTGTGAGGTTGTCAGCAGCGGTCAGATGAGGCTTTTAAATTGAAACTTGATTTGCCCATATCTAAAACTTGATGCTATGCAGGATTATGAGCATGATAAACATGACATAAAAAAAGAGGTGTTATGGAGGTGGGTGTTCAGTAATTCTCAAGGGGATATAGAAGGCACTAGTGTAAAGAACCTGCCTGCCAATGCAGGAGACGTGAGAGATGCGGGTTGCATCCCTGGGTTGGGAAAATCCCCTGGAGGAGGGCATGACAACCCAGTCCAGTGTTCTGGCCTGGAGAATCCCATGGACAGAGGAGCCTCGTGGGCTACAGTCCATGGGGTCACAAAGAGACACAACTGAAGCAACTGAGCATGCACATGCACATAGTCTAATATAGGACTGGGGATACTGTTTCCGTTCTTAGAAATTCATACACCCTACAAGATGTACATGTAGTAACCAGAGTAAATTTAAAATCCTCACAAGGAAATGAAAATGGGTACCATATATTAAATTAGTCTTAGTGGGATGAAGGTACCTTAGCCTTTTCCCAGTGAAAGAACTCTAGAGCACTTTATGATAATTTCAAAACTGAGTAGAAGCATGATGTGTAAGGTTCTTCCAAAAATTCAATAATTCCTTGATTTCAGTTGTGGTCACTGGAACATTTGACCCATTTTGACTAGAGAAATGATCAATTAAGCTCCTATTGCAATCAATTAAACTTCTTGAGAGTCCCTTGAACTGCAAGAAGATCACACCAGTCAATTCTAAAGGATATCAACCCTGAATATTCATTATAAGGAATGATGCTGAAGATGAAGCTCAAATACTTTGGCCACCTGATGTGAAGAACTGACTCACTGGAAAAGACCCTGACGCTGGGAAAGACTGAAGGCTAGAGGAGAAGGCAGCAGAGGATGAGATGATTGAATAGCAGCACTGACTCAATGGACACGAATCTAAGCAAACTCTGGGAGATGGGGAAGGAAAGAGGAGCAGTCCATGGGGTTGCAAAGAGTCAGACACAACTTAAGAGACTGAACAGCAAACAACAACAAGCTTAGAAAAATAATGACCTGGCTGCATAGCTTAGAATGAAGGATGAGTTAGAGATAGAGAAGCAAGCTGCATGTATAATTTAGCTACAAGTAAAACATGTAGGGGCTTCCTAAGTGGCTCTAGTGGTAAAGAACCTGCCTGCCAATGCAGAAGACATAATGAGACACAGGTTCGATCCCTGTGTCAGGAAGATCCTCTGGAGGAGGGCATGGCAATCCACTCCAGTATTCTTTCTTGGAGAATCCCATGGACAGAGGAGCCTAGCAGGCTGCCGTTCATAGGGTTGCAAAGAGTCAGACACTACTAAAGTGACTTTACACACACACACGCAAAGCATGTAGACATTAATGCCAAAATAAAGCGATGGTAATTATAGATCAATCCTAGTTTTCAATATGTTATTAATTAAAATGTATGGAATGAAGGTGAGGACTGCCAGGGGTGCATCTGTTTTTCCTGAGTACCATGCCTTTAATTAATGGCTTGGCCACACTTAAAGTGCTATTTATCAGTTCTAGAATCCACATTTTGAGACATTGTACAAATGAATACATACTAAAGAAACTGACCAAGATCACCCAATATCTCAGACCATTACATGAAAAATGATTGTGAGGTTTAGCTCTCAGATGACATATGGTTCGTATTCAAAAACAGGAAACCCTCTCTTCTGGAATTAAAAATAGTTGTCTGTGTGTGTGTGTATACATTTCACACTGTAGGATCAGGGATAAAAAGTGGAAACTACGAAAAGGGAGGCTTTGGCTTCATTTAGGGGAAAAATTTTCAAATGTTGTGGGTTCCTTGCCAGTGGAATGAATTGCTTAGTGAAGTAGTGAATTTCTCTTTATTGCAGGAATTCAGACATAGTTGGATGACAACTAGGTGGGGATTTTTCAGAATAATGAAGTTCTGGTTGGATGCATTGGGGAAGTTGAAAAATATTGTACTAGATAATTTTAAGGTCCAAAGACTCTCGAGTTCATGATTTTAGGTAGTGATAATGGGAATGGATATGAGAGTTGGATTATAAAGAAAGCTAGAGCCCCGAATAATTAATACTTTTGAACTGTGGAGTTAGAGAAGACTCTTGAGAGTCCCTTGGACTGCAAGGAGATCCAACCAGTCCATCCTAAAGGAAATCAGTCCTGAATATTCATTGGAAGGACTGATGCTGAAGCTGAAGCTCCAATACTTTGGCCACCTGATGCGAAGAACTGAGTCATTGGAAAAGACCCTGATGCTGGGAAAGATTGAAGGCAGGAGGAGAAGGGGACGACAGAGGATGAAATGGTTGGATGGCATCACCGACTCAATGGACATGAGTTTGAGCAAGCTCTAAGAGTTGGTGATGGACAGGGGAGCCTGGCATGCTGCAGTCCATGGTGTTGCAAAGAGTTGGACACGACTGAGTGACTGAACTGAACTGAATGGCAATGGAATGTAAAGAATCCTTCCTTCTTCCTGTCATCTTCCTCTCCCCCTGCCCTCCCTCCTTCCTTTCCCCTTGCTTCCTTCCTTTCCTCCCTCCTTCCCTCCTTTCCTTTCCTCCTTCCTTCCTTCCTTTCTTTCTTCCCTTCTTCCTTCCTCATTCTCTCTTCTTCCATTTTCTTTTCTCTTTCCTGTTTTACTCCTTTTTCTCTCTTTCTAACTTCACTTCTTCCCTTCTTTTCTGCTAGACACCTTGCTAAGTTCTGGGGATATAATTAGGAACAAAGCAGATATAAAATTCATTCTTATAGAAGTTACAGTGTTTTGGAGTTGGATAAAATTATCAATTGTGATCAATGCCAGGGGAGAAGAAACAGGCATCCGTGCATATTAAGGAAATCTGAACTACTTTGAGAAGACTGGGGAACTCATGGTGGGGAAAGAGGAAAAGATAGGAGTGTGGGGAGAAAGAGAGACACACACACACACACACACACACTGCAGAGACTGGAATATTTCAAAAAGTCTGTTGGACATGGTAAATGATTTGGTGAAGTCATTCAGAGGTGGGAATAAATTATAGATTATGAGAAAATTTTAAGGCTGCAATTTTAAAGAAAATGATTAACTTGAAAGAAACAGGGAAGACAGGAGGAAGAATTAGCTTTTAAATGAAGGTAATTAGGTTGGTTTTCACTCTGTTGAGTGTGAAATATTGACTGATCTGGTTTTCATTTATTTTGAACATGCACGTTGATAATGACATGTGTGCTTCTTTTTTTTTTTTTTGATTTGCCATACTTTTATTTATTTATTTTCTAGATTAATGTTATTTTTAAATTTTGTTTTATTATTGAAGTATAATTGCTTTACAGTGTTGTGCTCGTTTCTGCTGTACAGCAAAGTGAATCAGCTCTATGTATACATATATCCCCTTTCTCTTGAGCTTCCCTTCCACCCTCCACTCCCATCCCACCCCTCTAGGTCATCACAGAGCAGTGAGCTTAGCTCCCTGTGCAGTCTCCCACTAGCTGTCTATTTTACGCATGCTAGTTACATACGCCAGTGCCACTCTCTCAGTTCGCCCCACTCTCTCCTTTCCTCTCGCCTTGTCCACATATCCATTCTCTACATTTGCATCTCTATTCCTGCCCTGCAAATAAGCTGAGTGCTTCCTTTTTATAAAGGAAATGCATCTGTAACATGATACCCTTTGTCTTATTTTACTACAGTATTATTTTAAATCTTTATCCTCTCTTGGCGTTTATTTCTGGGCTAAATCTCAAAATTGACAGATTTCTATCCTTCAATATTACCAAAATGAACTGGAATTTTATGTTTATTGATAAAATGAACTTGGATAATAAAAGGGTTAAGTAAAAATAATAGCATTTCTTGTAGCATTCAAATGCTACGATGAATTAGTTTGAGGTTCAATCAGATTAAATTACTGTCCAGTTATATCCATGTGATTGTGGTTACTGCCTTTTTTTTTTCTTCCTGAGATTTAGATCTAAACCAAAATTAGAATGATGAAAATAATATACATAAAAAAGATGATGGGTCAGTTCTCTAAATATTTTTTAAAAACCTTTCATTATGGAAAATTTCAAACATATGCAAAGAGAAAGGGTAAAATAATGAATCTTCCATGTCTTCTTCACACAGCTTCAGTGATTCTCAATTATGGCTAATCTTATTTCATCTGTAACCCTATTCACTTCCCACCTCAAATTATTTTGGTGAAAATATCAGAATTATATCATTGACCTGGAGGTGATTTGGTATATATCTTTAAAATATAAGCAGTCTGTAAAAAACATATTCAGGGATAGTTAGGGAGTTTGGGATGGACCATGTACACAACTGCTGTATTTAAATTGGGTAACCAACAAGGACTTACTGTATAGCACATGGAACTCTCCTCAGTGTTATGTGGCGGCCTGGATGGGAGGAGACTTTGTGGGAAAATGGATACATGTATATGCATGATTGAGTCCCTTCACTGTTCACCTAAAACTATTATAACATTGTTTGTTAATTGGCTATACCCCAATACAAAATAAAAAGTTTAAAAAATAAATAAAAACATATTCATGATAATAGATACCAGTACAGTAAAAGAATTCTTTAATAATATTCATTTTCAAATTTTAAGCATCTAATAACAGAATTGAAACATTTGACCTTAAATGAAGTGGAGCAGTTATATTTTCAGTTTTCCTTCTTAGTATACAGACTTGGATGTGTACCCGAATTATCAGAAGCCATTGACACTTGGTCAGTCATTTTCTATCAGGATGGTATGAAAGTCCAGACACCCCAATACCAGTGAAGATCATTTAAATCAGATTTCAGTCTATATTCCTCTCACATAAAGAATTAACCATATCAGACTTCATGAAATAATCCACTGAGGAAAGGAATCTTAGCTAAGAGGTTGATTTGTTTATAGGGAAAAAAAAAGGTGGGGGAAGGAGAGTATGTTCATTTCCCTTATCTCATCCAATGCAAGCTGATTTTTATATCATCAATTCGAAAAGAATCAGTGAATCACAGCAGGAAGACTTTGCTAGTAAATACCCTCTCCATTTGAGGGAACAAGCTGTAATCTAGTGGAAAATGTTTGCATTTTAACATTAGAAGAAACACCTACTGAAAGGTATTTGACATTTTTCTTGTTATTCACCTGAAAAATGAAGCTATAATGTATCTATATCATAAGATAAAATGAGTAAATGTGCTGGCTGGTTAGCTAGTTAGTTAAAAAAAAAAAACTACTAGTAGTTGCTAGTTAGTCAAAAGCTAGTTAAAAAAAAACCCAGTTTCAAAGGGCAATAGGGGCATACGTATTGAGAAGCTAAGTTGGTCAGGGACATCTTTAGCACCACGGTATTTTACTAATCTAATTATTTTGTACATTCTTATTGTCTCTTCTCGATGCCACTGAAATTCCTACATTTAATTTTTTTTTTTTTTTTTGTACAGGTTATCAAGGATCCTCCTCCACCACCACCTTCTGCACCAATAGAGGTAAATGAGTGCTTAATAAGTGATGTGGGTATTTTTTTTTTTTTTTAGATATTATGCCCAGATCTGATCAATTATGCTGTTGTTAGATAATTCTGATACATTGACTTTTGAGTTTATGAAAGTCACGTTATTTTTCGAACCTTTTACATGTTAGAAGATGGGACCTTCTTACACTGACAAATGTAGACTGGTTATCAGGAGCAATAGTACATAGAGATTTAATTTACTTTTTATACCAATATATGAATAATTTGCTGTTACTTACCCTATTTACAAAAAGTTGGAAGATCCAAGCTTGCAGTTTAAAGATATTGTTACTTTCTTCAAAATTATTATTACTTTTATATTATTGCTATATGCTGTATTGTCATACTATTAATATAGTATATATTAAATATTATATTAGCAAGAAGAAACATGGCATGGTGCATTTTCAAAGCTTCTCAACTACCTTTTTAGTACCAATTTTGCAGGGTTCAAATTTACACATATGTTGAGACTTTAAGTTCAGTTCAGTTCAGTCGCTCAGTCGTGTCCGACTCTTTGCGACCCCATGAACCCCAGCACGCCAGGCCTCCCTGTCCATCACCAACTCCCAGAGTTCAGTCAGACTCACGTCCATCGAGTCAGTGATGCCATCCAGCCATCTCATCCTCTGTCCCCTTCTCCTCCTGCCTCCAATCCCTCCCAGCATCAGAGTATTTTCCAATGAGTCAACTCTTCGCATGAGGTGGCCAAAGTACTGGAGTTTCAGCTTTAGCATCAATCCTTCCAAAGAACACTCAGGACCAATCTCCTTTAGAATGGACTGGTTGGATCTTCTTGCAGTCCAAGGGACTCTCAAGAGTCTTCTCCAACACCACAGTTAAATGTGGTCTTAATTTTAATGTTTTGTCTTTTTACATATGAAATGATGAATAAATCTGGAGAAAACAAATGAAGTTCACAGTTAAGGAGCAACTTCTGGTAGCCTAGCAAAATAAGGTAGATTCCATGAATTGTGGAATGAAAGGAGCCCTTATATTCTGTAGAGCTTCACTTGAAATTTATACACATAAGCAGAAGTACATACACATGTGCTATGTGTAATTTTTACTATATTTCTTCCGTATCAGTGGTATTATTCAGAAAAATATCTAAATGTGAGCCAGTTCTGACTAACATTTTAAGAAATTATTAAACACATTTTCAAAAACTTGTATCTGCATAGGAGGAAGAAGAACCTCTGCCTGCCAAGAAATGGCCAACTGTGGATGCTTCCTATTATGGTGGTCGAGGTGTTGGAGGAATTAAAAGAATGGAGGTTGGTATCTCTTAAAAAAAATAGAAGCTGCTAATCTGTAATATATATTTTTAGAACTATTAAGCCATGGAAACTACTTTGCACAGCTCAGTTTCCTAATACCATCTAATTTTTCTTAACATGTGATTTTTTTTGGGCAATTTTTTTTCCATGGAATAATTCTAGCCATTTCAAAACTGTTCAAGAACTGACTTCATTAGCCAATGGACTGCATTGATAAGATGCCTGAATTCTAAAGGGCAAAACAAAATTAGGGATTTTCCTCACTGTTTTGGAAAAAATGACTATGGAGAACATCAGCTTTGAAGAGGCCAACTACTTAAAGTTGTTAACAATGATTGTCTTTGAAAAGTTTCAGTAGTTAAGTACTGTTTGGAGAGAAAAAAAAGTTAAAATATTCAGTAGAGTGGATATGATCCTATCACAAATGTAGGGGAAGTACCTTTAAGGCTTTTTAAAAATAGGTTTTATATTATAAAGTAATTAGCCTCCAATTAAAATAAATTTATATTAAAAACATGAAAATAAAAATAGGTTTTGGTTGCCACACTTATGAATAATCATAATTAATATTAAATATCATTTATAGAATGTATTAAATTTTTAGACTGGCAAAATGTGTGGATTAAAATAGTACTTAAATATTATATCCTAAATATCAAATGAGGTCTTCTTATCACCACAGACATATTTTTCAATGTGATGGAATAATTAATAATAAGCCAGCCCTGTCAGCACTGACCCCTTAACAGGGGCAGAGATAAGCCAGCCTCCCACCCAAGGGAGCAATTGGAGGGATTTTCTCATTGATATCCTGACTTTATTATTAAACACAGATCCTGGCAAAGCATGTATATAAGAAGATGTATGCAGGGGAAAGCGGTTAGACAGGACTTAGCACAATGTGCTAGTAGTTGTTTTTGATGGAGTGATTTGCAATTTGTGTTATATATTTCCCTGCTTTTTCATGACCTATTTGTCAGTGAGCATGTACTAATTTATATCAGAATAATAAGCCTAATTCCACTTTGAAATCCACACATCTAGAATGCCGCATGACAGTGGGGTTCAAATGCATTGCACGCGTGCTCAGTTGCTCGGTCCTGTCCAACTCGTTGCGACACTATGGACTGTAACCCCCGGGCAGCTCTGTCTGTGGGGTTCTCCAGACAAGAGTACTGAAGTAGGTAGCCACTCCCTTCTCCAGGGGATCTTCTCAACCCAGCGATGAAATCCAGGTCTCCTGCACTGCAGGTGGTCCTTTACCATCTGAGCCTCCTGGTATATTTGTTCTTATTGAAAACACAAGGAATTGTGGTGGATTTTTGTTATTCCAATATTCTAGTATTCCAGAGATTAGGAGTCTCTTTCTACAGAAAATAAAAGCATATGCATGAGCTCCTGAATGGGTTTATGGTCAGGAAAGCCATGGGGCCATGAACATCCTTGAATAACTCACATTTCAAGTCTTAAGAGTTATTGACTCTTTTATTTAAAATTTAGTTGAATTGAAATTTATTGATTTGTGTTTTAGTTTTGACTTAATATGAAGTTACATTGCCCTTTCTTTTTAGCCGAAGAAAATTTATGAGAAGGATTCACTTACCGTTAATAAATCAGAGTCCATTTTAGTCATAGATAATTTTTAAAACATTTTTTCTTTAATGTGGACCATTTTTAAAGTCTTTATTAAATTTGTTCAATTTGTTTTACATTTTGGTTTTTCCAAACAATATTGTTTGTTTCTATTTTGCATTTTGGTTTTTTTGGCTGCGAGGCATGTGGGATCTTAACTTCCCGGACCAGGGATCAAATCTGCTCCCCCTGCATTGGAAGGCAAAGTCTTAACCAATGAACCACCGGGGAAGTTCCCTAACCATGGATAATTTTGGCTACATTTTATGGACTACTCCATCAGTGAGGTGGAAATAAGGATGGGAATGATGAAAAAAATGAGCAAGTAATATGGGCATCACAAAGGGGAAATACAATACGTAAAAATATACAGTAAAAATACATTGAGAATTAAGCACCATTAGACTTTTTCAAGCATGAATTTATTTAAACTTGGAGAGGAAAAATAGAAAACATACCTTGTTTTAAAATCATACCTATTCAAATCTTTAAGGAAACTATTTTCCTTAAAAAAAAAAAAAAATACCTTAAAGGGAAAGTAAATGGAATTATAGAAATCATGGTACATCTGAATTAAAAAATAAGTCTTTGTAACTAAATGTTGTTTTAAGCCAGTATAGGAGTTTTAGTAGAAAGTCTTTCTTCCTTCTTTACATTAAATATTTAAACACTATGGTAATGGCTATTTGCAGAAAGCTGGAGCTGAACTGATGTTAATAACAGCTGTTAGCACAACTGATCCACAGTACCTGATGACTTCACATGTGTGTTTCTGGCAGTTCAGCAGGAAACTGTTTTTGTTTCTTTTTTCAGTTCTGAAATTGCTCCTTTATGATACAACCTCTGAATATGCTCAGAAATTATGGAATTTCATTGTTTATCATGAAAACCAAATAGAATTGGAAATGTTTAGCTATCAAACTTGCACTTTTTAAAAAAATAGTCAAAAGTCAGATATATCAATTTTGTTAAGGCTGCCTTTAGCAATCTATTCTTGTTATTCTTTTATCCTTTTTGGCTATCTCAATGTGGTCAAACTAAAATATTAAAATTTATACATGTAAGTATGTATATATATTTAATTGTTTTTAAGAGTTTAAGGAAAACTCTATATAGTGTTTCCTAGCTTTAGAATTTGAAGTTGAGTGAGAATTGATTGTGCTATTGTTTGTGGTTATGGTGATGATGATGAAGCAGCTGTAATGAACTAAGAATAATGGATTTATGTAGTGCATTTATTTTAGACCTCAGCAACTATAATTGGGGCTTCCCTGGTGGCTCAGAGGTAAAGAATCTGCCTGCCAATGAAGGAGACGTGGGTTCATTCCCTGGCTCGGGAAGATTCCCTGGAGAAGGAAACAGCAACCCACTCCAGTGTTCTTGCCTAGAAAATCCCATGGACAGAGGAAGTTGGCAGGCTACAATCCATGGGTCACAAAAGAATTGGATGCAATTTAGTGATTAAACAACAGCAACAACAAGTATATATTGTGTTGGCCAAAAAGTTCATTCAGTTTTTTCCATAAGATGTTGTAAAATGGACTTTTCCACTAACCTAGTATCATACATTTAATTGTTTAATAGTTGAGTCCTTAGAAATGCCATGGTGGGTGAGAACTCAAGTTCAACTATCTTCGTGTTCTTTATCTGAGAATGGTGCCAATGTTATTTAGAGGAAGGATACAATTACCATTACCTCTGTATGCAGATGACACCACCCTTATGGCAGAAAGTGAAGAGGAACTCAAAAGCCTCTTGATGAAAGTGAAAGTGGAGAGTGAAAAGGTTGGCTTAAAGCTCAACATTCAGAAAATGAAGATCATGGCATCTGGTCCCATCACTACATGGGAAATAGATGGAGAAACAGTGGAAACAGTGTCAGACTTTATTTTTCTGGGCTCCAAAATCACTGCAGATGGTGACTGCAGCCATGAAATTAAAAGACGCTTACTCCTTGGAAGGAAAGTTATGACCAACCTAGATAGCATATTCAAAAGCAGAGACATCACTTTGCCAACAAAGGTTCGCCTAGTCAAGGCTATGGTCTTTCCTGTGGTCATGTATGGATGTGAGAGCTGGACTGTGAAGAAGGCTGAGCGCCAAAGAATTGATGCTTTTGAACTGTGGTGTTGGAGAAGACTCTTGAGAGTCCCTTGGACTGCAAGGAGATCCAACCGGTCCATTCTGAAGGAGATCAGCCCTGGGATTTCTTTGGAAGGAATGATGCTAAAGCTGAAACTCCAGTATTTTGGCCACCTCATGCGAAGAGTTGACTCATTGGAGAAGACTCTGATGCTGGGAGGGATTGAGGGCAGGAGGAGAAGGGGACGACAGAGGATGAGATGGCTGGATGGCATCACTGACTCGATGAATGTGAGTCTGAGTGACCTCCGAGAGCTGGTGATGGACAGGGAGGCCTGGCGTGCTGCAGTTCATGGGGTCGCGAAGAGTTGGACACGACTGAGCGACTGATCTGATCTGATCTGTGATATCAACTGTGAATGCTGCACTAGTTAAAATCTGAGTTAGAAATCTATAACTTCTGAATGGTCCTAAATTTTATCTACTTCTACTTCTACTCTGAATTACTTCTCTATGTTATGATACTATTTGACTATGTATCTTATTTTTTTGTTTGTTTGTTTTTCTCTTAGAATTGAGACTTTACAACTGCAGGAGATGGGTCCTGGTTTTAGAATTTTTTAGTTCAATTTAGATATATCTAAAGATTTTTAAAGTTTTAATTAATCTAGGCGAAGACACTGATTTGAAAGAGAAGGTCATTTCTCTGGAAAGAAAGCCAACTATCTAGCTCTAAAGGTTTAATGGTGTTTAAAACAATTTTAACAACCTCATAAAGAACATTCTAGTACCACTGATCACACTGAAAGATACAGATACATTTTAATGACTCAACAGGGTCCACTTGAAATTGAAAACCTATTCTAAAATTGCAGTTAAAAAAGGGTAAAAACATCTAAGTAAGCCTTATCAAAAAACTATGAATAGATCTTTCTATGAACAGTAATCATCTGTATTCCTGTCCACTAATTCAGGTCTTTAAAATGCTTTTAAAAAGCTTATTAATCATTTTTTCTTTGTAGAAATTACTTAACACTGGTGAATCACTGTGTACCCAGGACAGGCCTTCCTGTTTTTTAGAGCTTCACTTATCTTTGTCTTCTTTGGTAACATCCTTGTTTTTTAGACTTCTCTGCTGCTCTTGGATGAACAAAACCTTCCTCCAGGGGCCGCATCCTCTTCACATCTCCACACTTGAAAAAAATTTGGCTCAGATTTAGCCAATTTTCATTGAAAAATAAAGAAAACATCACTTGACCTTGCAGTTGTTGTCAGTATCCAGGGTTTTCAGAGAAAGGAATTCCCCCAAATTTGTGGAAATCTCTGATGTCTCTGAATTCTTCTCTTCAGAGTATTTTCAGATTTATCTTCCTTAATGAAAAATGTGTATGTCAAACCATATCCATATGAGCAGAGGAACTGAAGACAGAGCTGCTTTACAGACTGAAGATAGAGCATACATAATTATTTTTACTTCCAAAGGCAAAAGTTTAATCATACTTTTGTCCTTAGTTAAACTTGATGGAAACTTTATAAGGAACAATTAACTTCTTTTATAAAATATATTTGTAAAATTCGAACCTAGTTGAAATATCTTGACCACTTCAGACTAACATGTTCAAATCCCTGTCTTTCTACTTACTGTGTGGCTTTGGGATCATCACTTAACCTCTCTGTATCTTTGTTTCCTCCATGGGAAGCAAACAACACAGTATCTACCTCATAGCATTTTTTGTATGGATTAAATGCAGCTTGGCACATGACAATTATTCAGTAAATGCTAATCATCATCATCATTATTACCATCTATTTCAACCATTGTCATCAGTATATAGGGGTGTGTGTTTAGCTAGAAGGAGAATATACCTACAGAATAGAATTACACATTTCCCTTGTAAAATACAAATTAACTCTTTATTTGAAACAATGGAGAAATGGTTGTATCAGATTTGCTGCTACTGCTGCTAAGTCGCTTCAGTTGTTTCCGACTCTTGTGCAACCCCATAGGTGGGAGCCCACCAGGCTCCCACCTCCCTGGGATTCTCCAGGCAAGAGCACTGGAGTGGGTTGCCATTTCCTCCTCCAGTGCATGAAAGTGGAAAGTGAAAGTGAAGTCACTCAGTCGTGTCCGACTCTTAGCGACCCCATGGACTGCAGCCCACCAGGCTCCTCCGTCCGTGGGATTTTCCAGGCAAGAGTACTGGAGTGGGGTGCCATTGCCTTCTCTGGTATCAAATTTAATCGATGCCAAATTTTTATAAAGGGTCTTTGTTTATAGGATCTTGATATTAAATACATATGCTATGCTATGCTATGCTAAGTCACTTCAGTCGTGTCTGACTCTTTGTGACCCCATAGACGGCAGCCCACCAGGCCTCCCTGTCCCTGGGATTCTCCAGGCAAGAACACTGGAGTGGGTTTCCATTTCCTTCTCCAATGCATGAAAGTGAAAAGAGAAAGTGAAGTCGCTCAGTCGTGTCCGACTCTTAGCGATCCCATGGACTGTAGCCTACCAGGCTCCTCTAAGGAATGGTGAAAAATCTGTTAAATCTCAGAAGAGAAATTTGGAGTTAGGTTACTTACTCATCTTTTGACTCTAAGATGATGAGCCAAGAACCAGCTGAACAAGAGTCTGTTCTCCTAGGCCACTGTATGTCTGATACCAATATTTCCCTTTGTTTTAAAGGTTCGTTGGGGTGATAAAGGATCTACAGAAGAAGGTGCAAGGCTGGAGAAAGCCAAAAATGCTGTGGTAACCCTTCCTGAAGAACCAGAGGAACCCGTCAGACCGAGACCACCGCCATCTAAACCCACACACCAGCCTCCTCAGACAAAGTGGTACACGCCAATTAAGGTGACTGTTCAAACTTTGTGGGATTTAACTGCAACTTCCTAAAATGTAATCCTTTTAGTCTCCCCAAAGGAGGACCAAGGTATATCAAACAGCAGACATTCAATGTACCTTCTAATGACTAACTGAGTCATTTCTCAGCAACAAGAAACTCTGTTTTTGGTATTTATTCATTTAATTTATGGAAGAAATGAGAGTAGAGGAAAAGACTTTATCCTCTTCATTTTAGCTCATTTATCTAGCAAGCGGAGGTTGAGTACATTCCCAGAGATTCACAGATCATGCTTCCCTTTAGGGTCGGCTGGACGCGCTCTGGGCTTTGTTGCGGAGGCAGTACGACCGAGTTTCCTTGATGCGACCTCAGGAAGGAGATGAGGTTTGTACCTGGGATGTGTTGGGAAAAAGCTAGATTATTCTTTTAAGGATGAAATAATTGATGAGATTAATATTTTCAGTGCCAAGCTATATTTAACGTTATATGAGTCTAGCGTGGTGTTTAAATTATCAAAACATCTAAATCTTAATATTTTACTTCTATGAGATGGAGATAATTTTAAAAATATCTGAGTTCAACCATTTAGAAGACCAATTTGAGAAAATATTCCTGGAATATTCCTAACAGATCATTTACCCTTTGCTGTGACCATAGGTAGAGAGAATCAGGTGGTTTGTGAAGCAGGCTTTTTCATTACCAAACCACTGTGGTTAATACAAAGTTCTTGTATTTAAGAAGTTTGTGCCTCTGTTCAAATTAATGCATAATCTAGAGTTCTGTTTCTCAAACAACATGTAAAAACTCTCTTCTTCAATATGCTAAACTTTCACTTTATAGGTTTTAAAATTGTTTTCATGCATCATCTTAGTTTTCTGTCCCCCAACTTAGATATTAATTTTCAACATTTTAAGTGTTGGGTATAGTGGTAGCACTGAAGATGTATTAGCAAAAACAAGAGAGTGGTTCCAACACTCTTGTCAGTAATCTTCTATATTCCTTTAACTCTCATGATTAAAATTTAGTTTTATGGCCTTTTCTCATTTGTACTAATTTTGACGTAATTCAATAATTTATAGATTATAAATATGCACAAGTAATAGCATCTGGTAATATTGGGGGGTACAGATGATAGCCTTTGCCCTTAAGAAATCTAAACTTTGGGATATACACAAAAATACAATTTATTCCAGAACATGATCTAAGCCATATATAGATAAGCATCAAGTACTCTTGAGTACATGGAGGAAGAGATATTAACCCTTCCTGGAGGAATCTGGGAATGTTTCATCAAAAATAGAGGCCTGCTAGTTTTGAAAATGCATAAGATTTCATCAGGTGGAGCTAGGTGGAATGAGTATTTCCACAGATGAAGCATCATGAGCAAATCTCCGAGGTAGCCAAGAACAGGGATGTGTGGATTAAAAGACAGTCAGGGGGTTGGGGATTCAAGCCAGAATGATGAATTGGGAATAGAAGAAATCTTTGAGTTTGGATAAATTGACATATTTGTGCTTCTGATGCATTATAATCATTCTTTCATTAATTCAAACAAATATCTATCTAATGTCTAAAATGTGCCAAACATTTTGTTAGATACCAAGTAAATTTAACGTTCTTCTTAGATTATAGTGCTAGAATAGTTTACACATTGCCCCAGTAGGTTAAAGCATCATTTATTTTTCCATGATTGCAGAAGAATGCTTTCATTATTTTGACCAAAATTTCCTTTGTTTTTTTTTGAGAATTTGCTCATTCTTCTGTCTGGTATAATCCTAGAATCTTTATCCTAACTCTTGAAGTTAAATTGTTTCAAAACTCAGAATCTTTCAGATTTTAGGAATTTGATACAGTCCATATATCTGTTTATATACTATGGAAAGCATCATCTCCTGAGCTCAGTGTTGAGACATTCTGTTACAGAAATATTGATTAGTACAGGTGGATAATAATAGACCATAAATACTCTTTAGTTAGTTCAGGTCAGTTTTTTCTTCCAAATGTATTTTAGTGACACAGTTAACACAAAACTTGCAGTTTTAAAAGACTTTGTATTTAAAAAATATAGACAAAAGGTAGTAAACTTTTACTGTTTCCCAGTTTTTTTCACTCTTCACCTATATATGTGACTTATGATTTTTAAGTTTGTTTTTGTTTAAATGCAGGACTTTAAACTTAGTAAATATCAATTGTTGGTTCAGTTAATTGATTTGCTTTTTCATCAGATGTATATTATGATTCTATGTGTGTCTGACACAGTCTGATTTAAAATTTATTCATAATACCTTTTCTTGATGGCTTTCCTGCTTCCAAAATTTTGTCAACTGCAAATTTTTGTCACTTATTTCAAATTCAGACCTCAGTGGGGTACTCCATGAGTACCTTTCACACGGATTGACACTCCACAGTGTTAATTGAAATGAATATGGTAAAGGTAGAAGCCCACCAATAGTATTAACTCAGTTTACCATCTTATTCACAAGGATATTTAATAAATTTTATTAGTTTTCTGTATTTAAGGTATAACGTATATTTATGTATTCACCCATTCAACCAAATCAGTGATGTAAAATCATTTGGTTCTGGAAATCAAGTAGTTGTGATATGATTTTTTTCTTGCTTCTAATTCTTGCTATGATCTTTTATAATATTTTTTATTCTTTTAGACTAGGGTTTGATGTCAGACCTATAGATTACAGCATGTAACTTTTTCCCTTTAGAGAGCCTGGGAAATCTTTGCCTTCCCCTCTTTTTATTTCTCATTTCCCCACTTTTCATGTTTCACAAAGATTATTAAGAATATCTGAGTTTCTGTCACCTTTGTATCATCTACCAGGTCCTCTTTATTTGATAGAGTTAGTTCCAATATTAACTTCCCATCCTCCATATGCTAATTTCTTATACTAGTTTATGCATGTCTTATACACTATGCTAATTTTCTTTCTGGCTTCTTCTTATTCTGAAGTCTTTTAATTGCTCTATTCTTTTCCTCATGAGCATAGTAAATACTGTTATTGATAAGGCCCACTCATGGGACTTTGGTACTTGTGCCCCAAAGAATCTTCATCAAACATAGAACACTTAATCTTAGTAAATATTTGGTGGGTTTATTTTTAAAAACTTGACAATGACTGGAATACATCAAATATTATTATCCAAAAAGTAATATTTAATTTTTTCTCTAAATAAAATTGTTTGCATGGTACATGGTGTAATCTGTGCTGATATACCAGCGTCCCACAAATTTTATTTTTAAAAAAGACCATATAGTATTTTTAAAATTCCAGTACTTTTCTTTTGCTTTAGAATAGCTTTCATTTGAGAAACTTAATTTACCTAGTAAGAAATTGAGGACCCAGAGGTAGGAGGATAATAAGTGATACAGAACATATTTGGTACAGCTAATTTTTATGTATGTTAGTAAGATGGGATGCTTTGCCTTTGTAAGTATCTAAGCAGGAGAAGAAGACCATGGCTCACTGTTACCTTCTATTTATTGTGGCTAGTTAGGTAAGCTCTCAGAAATTAAACTGTCTGAACCCCAGGGTTTTTATCAACTTAGTTTATACAGATATGGTTTATCTCATAGGATTACATGGAGTAGAGGAAAATTTAAACTTAGAAGATGAAGCTGTCCAAGTAGCAGTGTCCTCTAGTTCTCTGCCTCTTCTTTGTTTTGGATTTCCTAGGCAAGCTGGGACATAATCACTGAATGAGAAAATTAGTCTTGGAGGGTTTTTTTGGACACATTTCGATAGCCAGATTTACCTATGACTAGACTCCGCCCGCATAAGGAAGGATAAAATTCTAACTTCAACTTGACTCCCCTGAAACCAATCACTACTTGATAAAACTAAGTTAAAATATAGATCTCTGACTACTCAGACAACTCATGAAAGATTTCTTAAATATGTATGTACTACATATATAGGTATATATATGTATCAATATTGATTCCCACTAAAAAGATCTGTCTCTGCATATCAAATAGTTCATTGGAATATATGTTATTAGCTGTTCAAGGCCAGTTATTTTAAGAAAATCTTATCAACAAACTGGTGAATAAATTTTGCAATACTTTTGTGATTTTTCTGTGCTTGTAAAGGCTTGAATGTGTTTAGTTTTGACTATGCTTCTTGTGAAATGTGTGCATAATGTATGAGGTGTGTGTATGAGGTGTGTGTATGTGTGTGTGTGTGTTTAAAGCAATTTGTACATTGCAGAGATTAGGAGGACTTTTGCAAACATTTTCATTTCGTTGGGCATGGATGCAGTTTTGCTGTATATTGTCAAGAAACAAATGAGAACACTTTCTCATTTCTCAATTTTAAAGAAAGTAATAGTCAAGCTCTTTCTTTGGAGCAGGGCGGGGAGGTGTGTGGGAGACACAACAAAACTGCTTGAGAGACAATAAAACATCATTGTTTTCAGATTGTGGCTGATGGTTCCAAAATAACACCACCTCCCCTTAGTCAACAGCGCGGTTTTCCACCTCGAAAACCCATCCTGTCATGGATTTATAAATTGTTTACTGCAGATTCTGCCTCTTGAGAGTCTAGTTTCATAAACACATCAGCGTCCATAGAACCAAACCCGGAGTCACGCACATTTCCCCTGCAAGGCCCGTCACGCTGAATTTCCAGCCAAATGGCTCTCCTTTCATGGCTCCGAGGCCGCAGCAGGCTCAGCGGCAGCATCCGCGGCCGAACTGAAGTCCTTGATCAAGTAACTGAAGTTCAGGCATCAAGTATCAAAGCGACGCCAGACACCTCTCGCTCGGCCCCCGCGCTCCTGCTACCTGTGGGCGCCGCCAGCCCCCGCCAGGCGGGGGACGGCGGGGCTGCGGGGCTGCGGGCGGCCCGGGGGCCGGGCTTTGATGGCGGCCGCCGGTCCTCGGAGTCATGAATGTTTCAGCGCGCGGGCGCGAGGTGCGGGCGGCGCATCCAGGTGTGAGCTCGCAGGTTGTCGCCGACATCTGTTCGCCGCGGCGGCGGCGGCCTCCCCCGGCCCGCAGCGAGCGGCCGGATTGTCAGCGGAGGTAGTTGAGAGCGGCAGGACCGTTTTGGTCTCCCTCTCGCTGCCTGGAGGCCTGAAACACCAAAGGTAGGAGCAGGGGGTGGACACAGCTGCGCTCCCGAACTTGCCTTAGGCGCGAATAAAGAGATCTAATGCAGTTTGACTCCGTGGCGGTGGGGAGACGAGGACGGAAAGCCACTTCAGAGACAACTTAACGCGGCAACATCTGCCGCCAAGTTTCCAGGGAGTGACGGGGGACAGCAGGTACCGATCGAAGTCTCCACATAAACAGCCTCCGTGAAGCCGGGGACTCTTTTGAAGGGCCTCCATCAAACGGGCTGGGGTCTGCAGCAGGCGTTTGTTTGGTTTTCAAAGCGGTGTTTTGTTTTTGCCATAACACGGTAATTTATAAATGATGCATTAGCAGGCGTTCTCTCTCTTCCTTTTTTTTCTTTTTCTATTTGAAAAGAGTTGGGGAAGCAGCAAAGCAAAGAAGAAAGCACAGCCCTGGTTAGGTAGCTGTTCCACAAACCCAGTCAATCTCCAAGGAGCTTCTTGTCTGTCATCGAGGTTATGTTAACCTTCAGACCGCAGTCCCTCCTTCACCAGTAAGCAGACAGAAATTGAAACAGGGCCAAAAAAGAATGCTGGTGGTAGTAACACCCGTGAAGTATGCCCACTATGTCTTTGTGTTTTAAATTTAGGGCTTTTTATTACACGGAAATGAAAGAGAATTAGGTTTTCTTGCCAGATGTGTTTAAATTTTAGTAAGACGAAATTGAGAAAATTGCACTAACTTTCATTTTCTTCTCATTTATAAAGGCTGCGTAGCGATAGTTGGGTATTAAAAATCAAAAGTAAGAATAAGGTGTTAATGGAAGCGTTTTTTTTTTTTTTTTTTTTAAAGAAAGTTTTCTCCTCTACTACCTAGATTCAGCCAGAAAAAAATCTTAAGGATTTGTATAATTCGCTGAGATTGCAACAACTTATAATTGTGCGTGCACAGTATTGGCACAACAGATTTATTAAAATATTAGTCTGACAAGTAAAGCTTCAGGGTATGTTAAGGTAATAAGGATTCTATGGTAATATAAACGGTTGTGGTTAATAATATTTAGGCAGCTTCACCTGAGGAACTAGTTGGGCCACCACGAAGATAAGGGAAAGGAGTTCATCCAAAGTGGCCTTTGCAGTGAGGGCAGCCAGGGTGCAATGACCTGAGGAGAAATGCTAGCATTTGGCAAAGTTTTCATCAGTCGGTGGTGAAATAAACAATATAGGTGCATAGCGAGTTTCCAGTTAAGCTAAGTTTATTACATGGAGAGGACTTCCATTAATTGTGCAGATATTTTCATTTTTAAAAATGATTGATGGAAGCTGCTTTAAAAAAAAAAAGTTTATTATAACAGAACTCAGTGCTAGTCCTCTGATTTAAAAAAAAAAATCTACAGACAAACTCTCCCACCAAAACCCAGTCTGAGAACATAGGTAGCACTGGTTTATTTAGAAGGCACCAGAGAAGCCTGAGAACCTCAGTGGTAGATGATTCGGGCTGGACCTCTGGCTTCCATCTCCAGATCTAGATTTAGGTTCAGTCCTTTGTCAGTCCTGCTTCTGAATTCTCGCGCTCCAAACTAACGGCCTCACCTCTTCAGTGGTGGCTTTTTCAAGGGTTCTTACCCTCCCAAGGATCACTCTGAACGCTCATGCTTACAAAGCAGCGCTCTGTACTATCAAACCACTTCATCTTCAGATTGAAGAAGCATCTGGAAGGAAGTACCAGGATGCCTTTAAATTCTGCATCACATTTGCAAGACATAAACTACTTGTGGATGTTTCTGAGCAGATTGCAGCTTTCACTCAGACGATTTGATGTGTAAGATGTCTTCAGTGCTTGGAACTATGCTGCCAATAACTGCATCCTTAAACTTCGTTTTTAGATTCCATGTAAATACTTTGTGTCATATAGCCAAACGTAGATTTTAGGGACTGTACTTTAGCTTTATTGAGTCAGTCCTACTGAACACAAAATGCCTGCAATGCTTTCACATTTCCTTTTTTATACTTAAATGAAAGAGTAGAGAAAAATATCATTTGTAAAAACTCTTAAGTGATTGCTTGCATTTTGTTTCTATAAAATCTGAAATTTTATAGGACAAGTATGATGCAACAGCACTTGAAAAGAGTACCAGTAGATGTTTCTATCCTTTTTGTTATCGCCAGTATCTTTCCATTCTTACTATCTTTCTCTCCCGTTCCCCGCCCCCCCGAAAACAGCCTTGGTAGGCAGATTTATTCATTTAATCTTTTGGCTGTACCGCATGGCATGCGTGAGGATCTTAATTCCCCACCTAGGGATTGAACTCTTACCCCACGTACTGGCAGCATGGAGTCTTAACCACCTGACCATCAGGAAAGCCCCAGTTCTTATTACCTCTTGTCATTACATTTCAGATCATCCTTAAAATACCTTAAACATCCCACTTAAATTAGCAGAAAGAATTAACTTTGGTTTACACATATTTGAAAGACAAATTTTTACTAGAATAACTCATGTCGTGAACATGCCATTGTTACAATTCCCACCGTCTGATTTATGCGTGTGTGCATGTGTGTATATATATGTGTGTGTATAAAGTTTAATATAAATGTATGTGTATATATAGTCCTACAGAACATATTTTTCAGTGTATATGTCTTTGACTAATGTCTTTTTCAGTGGAAAATAGCAAGTTCAGAAAATAGAGTGCTTTTTTGATACTATTTCATAGCTTAAATAAAATTGTTGCTTAATTATGCATATAAGCTGGCAAAAGTGTTGACTCAGTTTGGTTCCCCAAAGTGAAAGACAGAATATGCAAATTTTAATCATTTAAATTACCCAAAAAGGTTTATTTTTTCAACCAAAGTATAAGCAGAACTTAGATATTTAATTGGCTTTTTACCCCTCTGATCCAAAGTATTTAGTGGCCTCATATATACATTATATATTAATTTGTAAGTTTAGGTTGACATATATCTTGGTTAGAATTGATCGGCAACCTTTAGAAAATCACGAGACAAAAATGATTAAATTAATATAAATATCCTCTTCTTGAATTAATGCACTGAGTTTAAAAATAAGTCTCTGTCTCTGGTTTTTTTTTTTTTTTTTTGGTCACCAGTGAGCTTTGGCACACTAAAAGAATACTTTAAAAATATCAACTTTGTTAACATTGGTTCCATGGCCAAATGCATTATTGTATTTGTGGGGAGGCTGGCAATCTGCCCATCTTATTCCTCCACCATCTTCTGCTCCCCCTCTGGCCAAGTACGTTATTTTCTTAGGCTTATATACAGTTTTGTTGTTAAGCACCTGGAGAACATTAATTAAATCATCTTATTGGGAGTAGAAATGTCAGCAAAGGTAGATTTTTAACCTTTTTCTGTGTTTAAATACTTTTTCTGTAGCCCTTATATAATTTTAATTACAATAGATTAAATTTATATTTATTTAAATGTCATCTTACAATTTCTGATAATTTACAGAAATTTATATTATTCTGTATGTCTTAAATATTGCTTTCAATTTAGAGATCAAAGGATATAGTCCAATGAGGGAAAAAAGTACATTGTTTTGTAGACAGTTTATTACTTTAACAGAGAGCCTAATGATGGTGCCTTTATGTCTACCAGGCCTCCATTTATAAGTTCAGTTTAAGGAAACCTTTGTAATTCAGTTAAGGAAATTGGCTTGAGTAGGAAGCTTTCATTGTCCCCTTCTTTTAAAAATGAATTTATACTAATACATTATATAAATGTATACTTTTAAGGAGAAATAAATGACATTTTTGGCTAAATAGCTTTCATTTATTTTTCTACTTCTAAATACAACACTATAATTTTTATAATATACATTTATAATCTAAGTAAATCATCTTTAAAATTGCTTCACATAATCTTATATTTTCCCCTAATTCCACTCTGAACAGCCTCTGATATATGAGGAATTTGAAACTGTTGTAAACTTTGAGGTAAAAAATAAAAATGATTTACTATTCAGACTTTGCAAAAATTATGTTTAAGAATGCCAATGGCCATTTACTTGTTTACCATTTTTATTTATCTGACTTTGGATTAAAAATTAACTCCTTTTTTTTCTCCTAATAATTTTCTTTTTTCAGTTAATGAAATTGGAATAGTTTACAAACTCTTTCCCATTTCAAAATAATTTTGTTCACTGATATACTTCATATTTCTCACCCTAGAGAACTCTTTTCACTTAGAAAATATGGGGGGAAAAGGTGGTTCTAATTTTCTAAACTTTAGATTCCCATAATGCTTCTTCCAAAGCAGGTTAGTGTATTGAAAATAATATATATTATATATGTTTTTCATAATCCTGACCAGTATTAAGCACAGTTTGGTTTGCAATCGCACACACATACATCATATTATATCATATTGTATCCTGTCTGGATTGACAGTAAATCTGTAACATACTTCAATAAAAAATTCAAATAACACATCTATATACATAGTATGCAGATTAGAGGTCAATAGTAAAGAATGATTACTCTCCAATTACCTTTGCCCAACACTTTCATTTCTCTCCCTTCTCTATCGCCTAACATTGGTTGATTTCTACAGTTTAACCCTTGATCTTAAGTTTTCTCTCTTCCTGCTTTCTCTAGAGACCATGTAGATTTTCACTGCCTTGCTGTCATCACGATAAACACCATTTTAGACAGTTCTGGCCTCCTTCCTCAATTCCTCTTCCTTGTCTCTGAAAACGTGTATAATGTTGTATTATTACCACATTCTCTGTGTTTAACTGGATTAGCATATTCCTTATGTATATTTTTCATATATTAACTTTATTTCCATTCTAGCTACCCTTCCCCTGCTGCATCTAAGCTGAGGCTGAACAGACCTCATGGTTCCCACAATTCAGTGAGCAGAGACAAGACCTTAACTTATTCTGAGTATTATGTCTTATGCCAAAAAATCACAATATTACCCTATAATGTATACAAGGCACTTTGATTGAATGAACAGAATTATGTGATTTAATGTCCCCTTTAGCTTTATTGTAATTAAGATGAATTCTTAATGAATTTATGTAGTAAACTCTACTGATTCTTGAGAGATACATATTCTGATTTTGTGGAACTTAAAAAGTTTTTTGTAAGCAGGACTTATAATTTTACCTTCATGTTTCCACCCTGAAACTAAGCTAATGAGAAAATTATGACATCAGAGCAATTCATAAATTTGACAAATATGAATTGTCTCTTATAATAGTGTGACTGAGGATGCTGATACATAAACATGCTATTTCTCTGGAGCTAAGGTTTATCATTTGGGGATGATGATTAATTTTTAATTCATAATTAAATCTGTTGACCATTTTCTGAGTTATAAGAGCATGATACAATTATTTCTCCTTAGGTTAAATTCTGAATAGATGAAGGCTTATAATTTTTATTAATTCTGTTTATTGGGATGTGTTTTTTATTTTCTTGCTTGCAGTTGTATTCTTCTTGGTTTTTTTAAAACAGATTTACTCTTTGTTTCATATTAGATCCAAGAGAAATTTTCAATGACTGGAATTCTTGTAAGATGTATGTTTATCCCAATGAAATCATACAGTATGATGTCAGTCTCTTAAGCATTATCATCTTCTGTGCAAGCATACATGTGGCTTATGCTAGCTCTGAGTCTCATTAGTCCAGTTTATAGAAACACTGGCTCTTCTCAACAAAGTGACCAGAAAGCTGACAACTGAACTCAGTCCCTACTCTCCAGAAGAAGCATGATGGCTTTATCTATTCTCTGAATCCAGATTTATGAACTAGTCCTATGCTCTTAACTAGATTAGTTCCTTTTCCATTAACTGCTTAAAGTAGGGCAGCTGTCTGAGCTGTTGGTTGTAAATTTGCTAATGTCTACTTCGTTAATCTCAGGTAAAAAGGCAGCACATAACAGGATCAGAGTTTCAGGACCTGAGGTTTTCACAGCCTGAAATGAGCATGGAAGGGTCAGTGGAGTGGAGAATTGAAGAGATGGGAGGAAGTGTTACATTAGGGAGAAAGGGATGACTTCTGTCATTAATCTTAATTAATTGCCAAGTTTTAAATCTTGAGTTATTAATACTGAAGTTAAGCCCTTAATATACTGTTCATGCTTTGGCATCAGATGCTCTTTTGTAAGATAAAAGGTTTAGGAGGGAGAGAAGGAGTGTGTGTGTGTGTGTGTGTGTGTATCTTACATAAATATTTTCATTTACATCTTTCAAAGATTTCCCTGGGTTAATATTCAGGCCTTCACCTTTTGACAGTTACTGTAGGGCAGTTAGGAATTATAGACAAGTAACACTAAATCCAAATAAAATTTCTAGGTATAGCAACAGCAGTAAATCTGAATGATATTACTTTCATGTTTACCAGCATACAAAATACTTCACTGAAGAGGAAATGTCAGATTATGGGCTGAAGTAGAAGGAGGAAAGATCATGAGCAGAAGTGGGAAAAGAAGCAAATGAAAAAGAAATGAATGAGAAAGAGATTATTCTTCTGAAAAACTTGCAAGCAATAGAATTAGTGTTTATTTAAATATTAAACTACAAATTATACATTTGTATAGTTCCGTATTCCTCTATTGCAGCCCTAATCAATTAGAATTAAACAAATTGAACCTTGAAATGACTAAGCAGCCTTTCCTATAAAATTCTTTTTTTCTCCCCACTTGGCTGTTCTACTCATGTTTGCCAGGTTTACCCTACTTTGCTATTCTCCGTTATTATTCCATGATACTTTTCAGTGTGAAAGTGCAACTAACTGTATTAATTGTGAGTATTTTGGCCAAGGAGGCTATGGAATAAGGCTTGCAGTACTTCCAGGGAAAATTGCCAAAAAGTAAGTATGGCTTAAAGCTTCCAAATTATGGTTTCAGAGTTATATTTCAAATTCTCCATGTATTTGGACAAATGAGAAAGTCTATAATGAAAGTATATAATGCACTAAGTTAATTTTTATGTATATATCTTTCTTCTGATGGCTCTGAACTGAATTGTAGTAGCAGGTTATAGCCAGTGACTTGAATATTGTTGTCCACGAATTTAAAATCCCAAATTAAGTTTTGAGATATATAATGTTTATTCTTTACAGAAGTGTTTTCTTCCTTTTGTTATTAGCTTTAAATATAAATAAGATGAAACATAGTATTTGTCTACCTATTTTGCACACTAATTATTGGAGAGACAATGCAAAAATCTGAAGATATCAAGAGTTTAGATTTTAATTTAATTTATAGGCAGTGGAGAGCCAGTAAAGTTTTGGAGCTGGCTAGTAATGTGACCAAATGAAATTTGGGACAGGAGTGGAGATAATTTTTTGTGTGTGTGATAATCTAGTATCAGTGCTTTGATATTTATGTGTAGTCTTTCATCATGAGTTGCAGAAAGAATCACATGAACATTATAATATCAGAGACCTGATGGATTGTCAAATGACTAAGTGGTTTTTGAATAAAATAACACTTTTTTTCTAATAGACATCGCATTTTTAAAAAATACCAACTTAGGTTAATTAGCTAAAAATCTGATATCATGGCTTTCATATATTTTTCCTGATTTGTCAGAGGTCTAGAGGTCTTTCTTGCTTCTTAGCAATATTTAGATAGATAATTCAAGCTCAGACTAGCAGATCAGATGTACCTGAATACATATATTCATATGTGCATGCAGGCATGCATGTGGAATGTGTTTCTGCATCTGATGGGGGTGACAACAGGGCATCATGTTGTTGAGGACACTCATAATTTCAGGAAAGAGGGCACACTTTCTCTTGTTGGGAAGGATTTAGGACTCAAATTCACCTAATTGCTGAGCACTTACTATGTCTTAGGTGCTTCCCTGGTGGCTCAGTGGTTCAGTGGTAAAGAATCTGCCAATTCAGGAGACAAGGGTTTGATCCCTGAGTCAGGAAGATCCCCTGGAGAAGGAAATGGCCACTCAATCCAATATTCTTGCCTGGGAAATCCCATGGACAGAGGAGCCTAGTGAGTTATGGTCCAGATGGTTACAAAAGAGTCAGACATGATTTAGCGACTAAACTACAGCAGATGTCTTAGGTATGTTCTGTTAGGTGTGTTCAGCTACTAGTGCTTAGAATTAGATGTCATTTCATTTCCATTTTATATATGAAGAACATGAGACTCAGAGAAATTTACTGCATTTGCCAAGGTTACATTGCTGAAAAATAACAGAGCCTAGATTCAAACCCAGGTTTTATTTATTTCCAGTTCAGTGAATGCCCCATTATGACATTTTATCATTGTCCAGTGCTGCCCTTTATTCTTTTTCCTATTCAGTCAATAACTCAGTGAACTGGGGCTTTTATACAGGTAGAGAAGTGCTTTTTAAAATTTCCAATTTTGAGTCTGATTCTCTTGGGCCAGAATGATCAATTTTGTATCTTTTTTTTTTTTTTTTTTTTTTAGCATGTAGAGTTGAAATTCAGTCTACTATTGGTTGAATCTGTGGATGTGGAAACAGTGGGTAGAACCATTTCAGATGAAGGTCTTGAGCGTCAGTGGATTGTAGTATCCTGCGGGGTCTTGGAGTCAATCCACTGTGGATACGGAGGACAGAGAGACTATGTATTCAGAATGCATCAGTTCAGATCAGTTCAGTTGTTCAGTCATGTCCAACTCTTTGCGACCCCCTGGACTGCAGCATGTCAGGCCTCCCTGTTCATCAGCAACTCTTGGAGTTTACTCAGACTCATGTCCATTCAGTCAGTGATGCCATCCAACCATCTCATTCTCTGTTGTCCCCTTCTCCTCCCGCCTTCAGTCTTTCCCAGCATCAGGGTCTTTTCCAATGAGTCAGTTCTTCACAGCAGGTGGCCAAAGTATTGGTGTTTCAGTTTCAGCATCAGTCCTTCTAATGAATATTCAGGACTGATCTCCTTCAGAATGGACTGGTTTGATCTCCTTGCAGTCCAAGGGACTCTCAAGAGTCTTCTCCAACACCATAGTTCAAAAGCATCAATTTTTTGGCACTCAGCTTTTTTTTAGTCCAACTCTCACATCCTTACATGACTACTGGAAAAAAACATTGCTTTGAACGGACCTTTGAAAGGTCCAAAACATTGGACCTTTGCTGGCAAAGTAATGTCTCTGCTTTTTAATATGCTATCTACTTTGGTCATAACTTTTCTTCCAAGGAGCAAGCGTCTTTTAATTTCATGGCTGCAGTCACCATCTGCAGTGATTTTGGAGCCCCCCAAAAGAAAGTCTGTCACTATTTCTATTGTTTCCCCAACTGTTTGCCATGAAGTGATGGGACCAGATACCATGAAGTGATGGGACTAGATGCCATGCAGTGACGGGACCAGATGCCATGATCTTAGTTTTATGAATGCTGAGTTTTAAGCCAACTTTTCCACTCTCCTTTTTCACTTTCATCAAGAGGCTCTTTAGTTCTTCTTTGCTTTCTGCCATAGGGTGGTGTCATCTGCATATCTGAGGTTATTGACACTTCTCCTGGCAATCTTGATTCCAGCTTGTGCTTCATCCAGCCCTGCATTTCTCATGATATATTCTGCAAATAAGTTAAATAAGCAGGGTGACAGTATACAGCTTTGATGTACTCCTTTCCTGATTTGGAACCAGTCTGTTGTTCCATGTCCAGTTCTAACTGTTGCTTCTTAATCTTCACACAAATTTCTCAGGAGGTAGGTCAGGTGGTCTGGTATTCCCATCTCTTTCAGAATTTTCCACAGTTTGTTGTGATCCACACAGTCAAAGGCTTTGGCGTAGGCAGTAAAGCAGAAGTATATGTTTTTCTGGAACTCTCTTGCTTTTTTGATAGTCCAACGGATGTTGGCAATTTGATCTCTGGTTCCTCTGCCTTTTCTGAATCCAGCTTGACCATCCGAAAATTCATAGTTCACATGCTCTTGAAGCCTGGCTTGGAGAATTTTGAGCATTACTTTACTAGCATGTGAGATGAGTGCAATTGTGTGGTAGTTTGAGCATTCTCTGGCATGCATATTATAAGTTAACTTTGCATGCATCTATAAATAAAAGCTGATATTAGAAGTGGCAGTAAATTGTACAGAAATTTTATGAGCTGCATGGAATAAGGAACTTTTGCATCATAAAAGACCTCAGAAGTTACATAATTCAGTACCTTCTTACACTGCAACTTCTACTACTGCCTCAATTCTGGGCTCCAAAGGAAGAAGATGTTCAAAGGCACAAGGGATGAAAAAACTTTTATATTCCAGGAATTGCAGCTAGTTTCCTTGGCTGAGCAACAAACTGGGAGATGGAGAAATAAGTTCCGAGAAGAGAGCAGAGTTACAGCAATTCCTAAAGCCCTTGGTGGCATATTGGAAAAATCACTGCGTTAGGAGTCAGAAGACATTGTCTTGAAAACTGCCACAAATTTCCTCATCTCTCTGGTCCTCAGTTTTCTCATTTGTATTAAGAGACATAAATGATCACAAAGGTAACTTTGAATTCTCAAAGTCTTGATTTTTATTAAATTCCAAACAAGCCAGCTCCCCATGAACATATCACTTGTCCTGTTATGCTCACTAGTATAACCCCAGGAGCTTATGCATTGGCTCTTGGACAGCAGGCTTTGATAATCTTTGAGGAATGAAAAAATTTATGTCGTTAGAATGTTTGGTTAGAATGTTGTCATTAATGTTTTGTCGTTTTAATGTTGTTTATAAAGCTGTTAAATTCATACATTTTTAGTAAGTAAACCTTTCATGATATCATCAGTAATTAACACATATATACATATGTATATATGTATACATATAATATATACATATACTTATATCATCAGTAATTAATACATATACAGAATTACCTGTAAGTAATTCTTACAGGTTACTACAAGAATTAAAAGTGGCATATGTATCTCAATATTCTGAAATACACTTGAATAACTATGACAATGCTGTGATTCTAGATCCATAATGGATATTTTACTACTATTATGCTTTAAATAAATTGGTAATAACTGCACATGGAAGAAAGTAAAGAGGATACAGATTTAAGAGAGCAGTATATTTAAATTTTATGCCAGTTTTCTGTCTTTCTATAAGACATCTATTTTTTGCTGCTTGTTTCAAAACAAAAAGAGAAGATATTAATGTGTGATCTTGGATTTATCTCTATTGTCATTTTGATATGTGGCAATTTTCTGTCTTGTGTCACAACTACAGAATAATTTAAACTCACAAGTTTCTTTTATTTAATACTATTATAAGCATTGAAGTACTAATGTGTTTTTGTCATTAAATATATATAGCTACATGGGACTGTTCTCCCATTGGGTCATTCTGAAATTGATTTTCTACCTTAGGCTAACAACAGTGGACAAATGTTAAATGAAAATCAATCACTTTGATTTAAATCAGCTAAATACACTCCTTTTATTAACTGGTCTTTTCCCCTACAGCTAACTAGAAGACAAATAACATTTGTTTTGATCTTTAGCCTTTGAACACTTTTAACATAAAACTCTGAGGACAATGGTTTGATTGCAATTTTATTCTAATATTAAAAATATCTTATTCTTGAATAGTTAGATAAAAGTTTTAGATATTTATAAATAGAAATTTCTTAATTAATATTACTTAACCACCAATTTCTTAGACTTTTAATATTTCAAATCTATATCAGAAATACCTCATTATGAATACAACATGGATATAAATAGTAACATGTTACTGGGAAATACTAGGATGTAGCAAGACATGATTTTTCCAGTAGTCATGTACAGATGTGAGAGCTGGATCATAAAGAAGGCTGAGTGCTGAAGAATTGATGCTTTTAAACTGTGGTGTTGAATAAGACTCTTGAGAGTCCTTTGGACTGCAAGGAGATCAAACCAGTCCATCCTAAAGGAAATCAGTCCTGAATATTCATTGGAAGGACTGATGCTAAGGCTTAAGCTCCAATACTTTGGCCACTTGATGTGAAGAACTGACCCACTGGAAAAGACCCTGCTGCTGGAAAAGATTGAAGGTGGGAGGAGAAGGGGACGACAGAGGATAAAATGGTTGGATGGCATCACCAACTCGATAGACATGACTTTGAGCAAGCTTTGGTAGTTGGTGATGGAGAAGGAGGCGTGGCATGCTGAGATCCTTCGGGTCACAAAGAGTTGGACACAACTGAGCTACTGAACTGAACTGACTGAGAAAGACTTGGAAACAGTAATTTTTAATTTCATATTTGCAACTGCTGCTGCTAAGTCGCTTCAGTCGTGTCCGACTCTGTGCGACCCCATAGACAGCAGCCCACTAGGCTCTGCTGTCCCTGGGATTCTCCAGGCAAGAACACTGGAGTGGGTTGCCATTTCCTTCTCCATATTTGCAACTAGAAAAGATAAATCAGGAAAGACCCCAATGTAACATATGCCTTAGATTGACTACATTGATGTTGGGACAGTGTCAGGATCCAAAACTGTGATGGCTGGTATAGAAAGTCAAAACTTGAAAAATATACTTAACTAAAAAATTAAACTAGTTCTATGGAAGTCAGTGTACATGGCCATCATTTCTAATGTCATCATCAGTAATGAAAAAACAGCATAATCTATAGAGAAGCAGCTATGTGCCAGGCACTGTGCTAGTGACCTTGTGTGTGTCACCATAATTCTCAAAGCCACTCACTTTCCTTATCCCCATGCTTATGAATAAGGAAACTGAGGATCGGAAAGGTCCGATGAGTTGTTAGCATCACACAGAGGAGTAGTGAGTGAGGGGTGTTAACTTTGTTTGAACTTTAGGTTATAGGAAAAATTAGTATGCCATTTAAATTCTACTTTATGTTTTAAAGTTAATTGGCCAGTTATATAGACAGGGATTGGGGGCAGGAGGAGAAGGGGACGACAGAGGATGAGATGGCTGGATGGCATCACTGACTCGATGGATGTGAGTCTGGGTGACCTCCGGGAGTTGGTGATGGACAGGGAGGCCTGGCGTGTTGCAGTTCATGGGGTCGCAAAGAGTCGGACATGACTGAGCGACTGATCTGATCTGATCTGATCTGATAGACAGGCATTCAGTGTTTTGGTTACAATTTATAGACCCATGCATTGTACTGATGAAATTAAATTGCAAAGTCCAATATAGAAATGGGAATTACTAGTCAACTGTTTAAATAACATAGGAATCACTAGTGATTATTTAGATACAGTATACCCAGCATGTATATGTAAAGTATTTTAATCACATTTTTAAAATATTGGGGTCAGAAAATATGTGTGGATTTATTTGGGGGCACTTGCAGGTATTATGGAGGGGCCAAGAATAAGGAGGAATTATAAAACATTTTCTTTTCAAAAAGAAGTGATATAGTTAATGGTAGAAAATATATTGACATATATAATAATATTAAAATATTAATCTTAATATTAAACTTTTACAAATCAATGGTTATTTCTAATCTATAAAATCAAACTAAAAATAAAAGTTCCATCCAGAGATTATGACACAATTCCAAGTTATGTTTTCCAAATGTGCTTCATATCAAAACTCATATTCACTAAAGAAAGGCCATAATTTTTAGTTTAGGATGCTGTTGGCACAGTCGTATAATTTATTGTTTAGAATCCCTCTTAAAATCTTGTTTTCAGAATATTTCATCATCATTTTCAACTTCAGTTAAATATTTATTGAGTCTACTGTTTATTTCCTCGATCATTTTCTCTTGCTTGAGCTCTCATTTTGATCTATGGAGCAACTGATTCCACTTGTCAAATTTATCCCTTGATCTAGCTGCAAATAGCGTGCCCCAAATCATCCTACAAGAGCCCACTGAAATGGTTTTTAAAGTGTCTTCTAAGGTACATTAGTGAAAATTGAAGCAAACAGGCTGTCAACCATTACTTTTAAGGCAGATCCCTAGCGTGTAAGTAGCAGGAACTGAAGGTTGACATTTGTAGGTTGATAGCTACAGTGTAATGGTCTAAGTGGTTTTTATGTACCTTCCACTTCACACGATGAGGCCAGGGTTTCCTTGTCATAAAACTGTCTTTGATGAGGCACCTAGAAAGACTTTCATGACATGGCTTGCTGACATTATCATTACAACCGTTGTTGTTGTTATTTTGCTGAGAAAATACCTTTTTAACAAATTATGAGAAATACTGTTTCCCCTATTTCCCAGATACCATTCTGCGTGCTCCCTCTCATATAAACTACTAATATTAAAATTAATAGTAATGATAATTTATGTAACTGAAGGCATGAGAACAATGTCCTTATAAATTGTGTGTTTGTTTTTTTTTAATAATTGTATTTATTTATTTTTGGTTGTGCTGGGTCTTCGTTGCTGCTCAGGCTTTGCTCTAGCTGCAGAGAGCAGGGGCTACTCTCTTGTGGTGCACGGGTTTCTCACTGCGGTGACTCTTGTAGAGCACAGGCTCTAGGGCACGTGGACTTCAGTGGTTGCAGCACGTGGGCTCTTTAGTTGTGGCTCCTGGGCTCTAGAGCACAGGCTCAGTAGTCATGGCTCGTGGGTGTGTTTGCTCTATGGCATGTGGGGTCTTCCTGGATGAGAGATCGAACCCCTGTCTCCTGCCTTAACCGGCAGATTCTTTCCCACTGAGCCACCAGGGAAGCCCTAAACTATGTTTTAAAGCCTAGTTTATTATATTTATAGTAAACAGTTCTTCTAATGCTTTATAAACATTTACTGATTTGTTTCTAAAATCTTTTTTTAGGAATAAGAAATAGGGAAAACAATGGAATAGTTAATGGCATTGCATTAATGAAACTATATGGTCTATAAGATTGCTGGTGGATATCTTTGAATTTAAAAATTATTAATGCTAGAATTTTTCTTTTTTATGTGTTGGAAAACATACATTTAAACATGTTTCTCATTTTTGGTTGATATGCTTTTCAGTAAAATTAGGCTGAAAGGAAAATGAACTATAATATTGTCAATAGACTCTTTTATCTTAATTAAGAGAAACCTTAAAAAAAATTAATGATGACTTAAAAAATTACTTCTTGTCCCTAACCTTCTAGAAATTTATGATCTATTTGGAGTAGAGGATAAAGTAAAGCCTCAAAAATTATAATTCAAAGCAAAGCAAGCAAAATTCAGTTAAAAACAAATATAAAAAAATAAAGCCCATTGTACATTCTGGATGGACTCTAATTTCTACTCCAGCTTTCTACTCCAATTTTTGTATGGCCTTGACATATACGATAGTGATGCTTTTGATAAATACTATATTTAGAGAATTAATATTGCTGCTTTAAATCTTAGTAATACATGCACAAAGATATTACAGATAATCTATACTATATATTAATGCAGCAAATAAAAGTGTAAAATATATATCAGTTCAGTTATGTCGCTCAGGCATGTCCGATTATTTGCAACCCCATGGACTGCAGCACGCCAGGCTTCCCTGTCCATCAGCATCTCTCAGAGCTTGCTCAAATTCATGTCCATCAAGTCGGTGATGCCATCGAACCATCTCATCCTCTGTTGTCCCCTTCTCCTCCTGCCTTCAGTCTTTCCCAGCATCAGGGTCTTTATATCCACACAGTTATAATTCCACATCAAATGGTAGTGTGACAAATGAGCTAGAATTAGAATGTAAGAGGCATAAAAATAGTAACTTTTTTCTTGAGCACCTTGTGTTTTTAAGCAGTCTTTGAGCTCCCAAAATATTTGGTACATAATCTTCAGTAAATTTTTGATCTATTCAAAGGATCAAGAATACATATATAGAAAATAAAATAATGATGTATTTAAATATCAGTTCAAGGCAGTAACAAGAGATGTAGCTAATGTGTTGCCTAATTAATTTCCAAATGAATGGTCTAGACTTTAATTGCTATTTGAGTTCTCAGGGAAGAGCATTTCAGATGAGGAGATAAGATGACAGTTTATAGAGGAAGAGAGGTGTGAATTAACCTTGAAGGATTTGTACAGGTAGAGAAGACAAAAAAGTTCACATGTGTTCCAGGACAGTGGCTCAACTATATGCTTTAGTCACTTCCAAGTTACATGGTGGGAAATAATGGGGACTAAATATATGTCATATCCATTTCTGAGGGTTCCAGTATATTAGATTAACATTTAGCACTCAATATCCAGCAAGTATTTCATTGTGCTGTTTCTCAAGCTTTTCATTTTTACATTTTTTTAGTTTTTTTTATGTGGACCATATGAAATCCCGTAGAGAGAGGAGCCTGGTGGGCTACAGTCCGTGGAGTCTCAAAGAGTTGGACAGGACTGAGCACACATGTGTGTGCACATACACACACACACATGTACACACACACACACATTTTAAGTCTTTACTGAATTTGTTTCAATATTGCTTCTCTTTTATATTTTAGTTTTTTGACCACAAGGCATAGGGGATCCTAGCTCCCCAACCAGGGTCTGAACCCAAAACTTTGTCTTAATCACTGAACTTCCAGGGAAATCCCCTCAAGCTTTTTAAAGTTTTACCCCTCCCAGACAGAAATGTGTGTATTGAATTTTGCTTTCCAGTTCTGTATTAGGACCTCATGGAAACATTTTTTTTTAAAGAGGATTAGCTTCACAACCTCAATGTTCATTGACAGATGAATGGATAAAGAAGATGGGGACTGTGATGAAATATTACTCAGTCATAAAAAGGAACACAGTTGGGTCCTTTGTAGAGATGTGGATGGACCTAGAGTCTGTCATACCCAGTGAAGTAAGTCAGAAAGAGAAAAACAAATATTGTATATTAATACACACATATATATATGGAATCTAGAAAAATGGTACAGATGAACTTACTTGCAGGGAAGAAATAGAGATGTAGACATAGAGAACAGACGTGCAGATACAGGGGAAGGGGCGGGTGGGACGAATTGGGAAAGTAGGACTGACATATGTACACTACCATGATAAAATAGATAGCTAGTGGGAAGCTGCTGAACAGCACAGGAGCTCAGCTCCATACCCTGTGATGACCTACAGGGGAGGGATCAGGGGGTCGGGGGAGGAAGTGGAGACACACACACACACACACACACACCGTATGTGGTTCACTTCATTGTGTAGCAGAAACTAACACAACATTGTGAAGAAATTCTTCTTTTTTTTTTTTTTAATAAAGAGTATTAGGTTCATGACAGATAGTATACTCTTGGATAGATTGAGGGAAAGATCAAGAGGCTGGACTAATGCAGGAACCACCAAGTGAGGGCAGCAAGCGGGGCAAGGGACGGTGGGATTCCAACGGAATGGAAATAGAGTGGAAAATGGGCTCCTAACAGGACTTGATCACTAGGGGAGCTAGATGTGTGACAAGGAGAATAAAGAAAAGAAGAAGACCCTGAGGATGGTGCCATGGAACTGAGCTTGAATAAAAAGTTGGAAATGCCAGTGGAAAGTTAGAAATACTGGTTTCGGGAAAAAAAAAAAAATCAGACCTGGGCATGAAGATTGGAGAGGTTCCTTAAATAGTTGGAGCTGTGTTTAAGAGACTGAGGATCGGTTTTCTCCTCCTTTAATGTTGGGTATTTTCTTTCTTGTGAATCAAAACTGGCATCTGGTTTAATTTTTTAAAATTAGAATTAGCATCCCAACCTCTCCTTGGTATAGGTTTGTATTTTCCAAATCTTCAGCATTTTTGATAACATGAAATATATGGAAACTGAGGTACTGTGGGAATAATTTATAGTGGAGGGTGGGTCAGCAGAGGGAATGAGAGAAAAAGGAAGAAGAAATATAGGATTTGGTTTGAAAAATTCTGAAGCTATTAACTTGCTCCAGCTATTTTCAGCAGCTTTTTTGTTATTAATTTTTATTGGAGTGTAGTTGCTTTACAGTGCTGTGTTACTTTCTACTGTACTGGCAGAATGAATCAGGTGTACATATACCCTTTTGGACTTCCCATTCAGGTCACCACAGTGCATTAAGTAGAGTTCCCTGTGCTACAGAGTGTGTTCTCATTAGTTATCAAGACATATGTCAATAGATTTGTAGCTACTGGCAATGTAACCCTTTTTCTCTTGAAGCAGTGGGAATTTCATAAATCAATGAGGAAATAACTGAGAGATGAGAGTCTGTGGGTTCTTGTAAACCAATGTGTCTGAAAGTAGTGTTAAAGAATGATGTGAATGATGATATTGAATGTTTTGAAAGGAATAGTGCAGATAGTAACTTCTGAAATCTTAGAGTAGGGGAAGAGTATGAATGAAGATATAATAATGGAATTTTTGATTATTTTCTGCAACTGTTTCTAAGACTGATGATCCAACAGAGAGTTTTGGGATGATCATTTGGCTTAAAAGAATGTGAAGTGGTACTGAATAAAGTAATGGTAATTGAGTGGGAATTTTTTAAGAATGGAAGCTTTCTAGTAGTTTTACAGACTTAGTTATAATCATGCATATTCAGAGAACAGCAGTGATATGATAGCTGTTCTAGTCCTTTCCTTATCCTAGAATTTTGAATATAATCATCAGTTTTGTGCCTCATTTTTAAATATCAGACCATAATTCATAAATTATAGTGTGTGTAAAATTGATGTCTTTTCATCAAATCTTGGTAGGAATGGTACATGTTCACTAACAGAAAGCAATTTAGATTTGACCAACTTGTTCAATGGCTTAGGAGATAACTAACACTTCATTTATACTGTCTATGTGCCTACTATGTAACATTCATTTTTCACTATAGTCCTCATAAAAAGTAAATTCTCCATTATGCACACACACAGGATGTTAAAAAAAGATTAAACAGCTGGCAAGTGGTAAAGTTTAAACTCAGAGTTTGATGATATCAAAGCTCTCATGTAAATTACACTGGAGTTAGTGACTTGTAGAGGTATAATCTACCAAGAAGTAAATTCTTGGGGGTACTAAGGACACTGAGATTTTATGTGCACATTACTGTATATATTATTACTTGTATTTTTTAACCTGCAGTATTGGCTTGTACTTTCCCAGGAAGGACCTCTGTAGAGACAGGGATTATGGCAGTATGGTCACCCACCTGGGATGGTGACAGCTGCTGCAGCTGAATCCAGCCCTTGTCATCATTAATGACCTGCATTTGACACTTTATCCCAGCCATCCTTGTTTAGTGTACAATGTATTGCATTAGAATAATTACTACCTGTCATCCTCTATTTAACAGACAGCTCTTAGTCATCGCAGACATGTGTCATGTGATAATATGCCAAACCCATCTTAGCTCCTGTGTTCTCATCTTGTTTGTGGATACCTGTGTCCTCTGTATTTCCTTTTTTCTCATGATATTTAAATACATTTTATACCTCAATTGAAGTATTTTCATTCTTTCACTCACATGAAAAGGATTCATCTCCTTAGTTTTTAAATACTAGCCAGGCATTTGTGAAGGGATAATATTTCCTGAACATAAAACATGGCCAAGGGATTTAGAGTGGTTATTTGTCCTACTAAAAATACTGGAGAGCTAGAGTAGAAGTCAGAGAAAGAAATGGTAGTGCTGACTCAAAGAAAGGATGATGACCAAATTTAAAGGGTATAGATCATGTACAGAAGGTATTATAGTGCCTATATTAAAAACTTTGCTTTAAAGATCTGAGTTACTTCCAAGGACAGTTTCCTCCCTCTCTTCTTCCCTTTTGTCTTTGCATTTAGTTTGAGAACACACGGAAGATTTACTGTCTTACTGAAATGGAAAGGTTTTCCATCATGATTTTACATTATCAAAATATTTTTACATATTTATTTGAATATGTTTAGAAATTCTTTTGTCTCAGAGATTGAAGGCTGTTACTTTCTTTTTTCAACTTGTATTATCTTTGTTTTGCTTTAGACGCATAGGCATCTGTTTTGGCTTATTTTACTTAGGAGAGTTAATCTAAAATGTGCTTCTGAATTTTTATGTATCTTAATTTGACACTTAAAGAAAGCAAAATGTCATACCTGAAATCTGGAATAACTCGTCTTGTATTCATTATATGATATGCCCCAGCTTATCGTCAAAAGACCAGGTTCAAATATCAGCTTTTGAATTTACCAACTGATTCGCCCTCAGCAAGTTGTATAATCTCTGAACCTTTTTATTAACAGAACTTTTCAACTGAGGCTTTTTATCTGAATCAGAGAACAGAGAAAGTAATTTAAGGAATTATTTTCCCATCCTTCCAAGGATGCTACACAACTCACATCAGGCTTGGGTGAGAAGTTAGCTTATCATATACAATAGATGCCTCCAAAGGTGTTAATGCACTTATAGAATCCTGGTTGAGAAAGGCTAATGAAGATAAAAAATAAATTGCACTCTACATGTTTTCGCCACTACTTTTCTCACTAATTGAGAAAAAAGCTTTGGATTTGTAAGCTAGAGGTGAATGCAGTCAAGTAGCAATTTATTTTCTTTAATTCCCACATTACCACTCAGTGAAAAGGAGATTTATCTGAAGCTAAAATTAATTCCTCAAATATGTACTTTCTGGATAAAGTATAACTGTATAGCAATAATAAACAAAGAGGACAGGACAGATATCTGTTTTTAGATGGTCTTATATTTTGATATATTAGTGATACCAAGGTTATATATACATTATATTAAGTTCGGAAAGCAACAGTGTTTAGAGCTTTGTAATATTTGCTGATAAGATATTTAAATAATTATTGTGCATGCCTATACATTTTTGCAGTAAGTGTATCATCACTCAAAAGTGACCTTGTTAGGTGAGGGGGAAGGCAAGAGAGACATCCAGTGCCTCTTGAGAACAAGTGGAGTGATGCGTATCAGGAGCAGACACTAAAGATTTATTGTCTGTGGCAAAGGAAACACAGATCTCTGCTTGTGCAATAAGTGTTTTTGACATCGCCCACGGTAAAAGGTGATTGGAAGTTGTAGGTTAGAAAATGTTCTGCTGGAGCACAATAATAAATATTTTTAGGTCATTGTTTTTATTATGAGTTTGTCTTGCTATTTAGTCTCTGTGGCACTGAAAACATGAATGATGGTCATGCTAAACCAATCCTTGTTGTAAATAGGACCTTGCTACCTACATAATCAGATTTACCTAATTGAATCAATATGCCGGAGCAGATTTGGTTATGAGAGGAGGTAGCAACGCAGAGCAGTGTGATTATTATTTTTTCTTCCAATTTCGTATTTTGCTTATGAGTACATCCTTCCCTGTTTACATATGCTAGTTTAAAATAAGACAAATGTAGACATCTGCAAGTAAAAGAAGGAAATCAGAGCACTCTCTAATACAGTATACAAAAAAAAAACTCAAAATGGATTGAAAACCTAAGTGTAAGACTAAAATTCCTAGAGGAAAACATAGAATACTCTTTGACATAAACCATAGCAGTATTTTTTGGATCTATCTCCTAAAGCAAAGTAAATAAAAGCAAAAATAAACAAATGGGACTAATTATACTTAAAAACTTTTGTACAGCAAAGGAAAGCATCGATAAAATGAAAAGACAACCTACTGAATGAGAGAAAATATTTGCAAATTATATGACCAATAAGGGGTTAATATCCAATATATATAAACAATAAACAAACTCAATATCAAAAAAACCAAACAACCCAATTAAAAAATGGACTGAAAAACCGAATAAACATTTTTCCAAAAAGGAAATGCAGATAGCCAACAGGCACATGAAAAGATGCCGAATGCCACTAATCAACAGGGAAATGCAAATCAAAAAAAAAAAAACCACAATGAAATGTCACTTCACACCTGTCAAAATAGCTGTTGTCAAAAAGAACACAAATAACAAATGTTGGTGAGGATGTAGAATAAAGAAACTCTTGTATACTGTTGGTAGGAATGTAAATTGGTACAGCCATTGTGGAAAACAGTATGAAAATTTCTCAAAAAAACTAAAAGTAGAACTATTATATGAGCCAGCAATTCCACTCCCAGGTATGTATCTGGAAAAAAAAAAAACTAATTTGAAAAGATGCACGTACCCCAGTGTTCATAGAAGCACTGTTTACAATTTCCAAGATGTGGAAGCAACCTAAATGTTCATCCACAGATGAATGTATAAAAATGTGGTGTATATATCCAGTGAAATACTAGTCAGCCATAAAAAAGAATGGAATTTTGCATATGCAGCAACATGAAGAGACTTGGAGGGGTATTGTACTAAGTGAAATAAGTCAGAGAACGACAAATATTGTATGATATCACTTATATGTGGAATCTAAAAGACAGTAGCATAGTGAATATAATACAAAGTTAGCTGACTCACAGAAATAGAGAACAAACTAGTGGTTACAGTGGGGAGATGGAAAGAGCAATATCAGGGTAGGAAATTAAGAGGTGCAAACTACTGCGTATAAAATAAGTAAGGTATAAAGACATATTGTACAACATTTTATAATAACTTAAAGGGACTAAATAACCTTAAAAATTGTGAATCACTATATTTTGCACACCTGCAGTATATAATATTATACACTGACTATATTTCAATAGAAAAATTTTAAATAAAAATAGAATAAAACAAACGTGAATAATCTACTTAGCCTGAAATTTGGAGAGAGAACCATTCTAATGGCAAGAACCACTTTACCTTAGGGTGGCCATTCTCATTAGTCTTAAAATAGCCCCATCTAGCTGAGAAGTAGAGATTACAAGTCAGTTATTATAGTTGGTTCCTATTTGCTTCTGGCGGAATAAGTAGGCATTTCACATATAGAAGAGGCTCATAGCAATTTCAAATATTGTCTCACATGGCTATATAAATCCTTACTTTACTGAGAAAAGAGAGAAAGCATTGTGCCTTTTTTATTTTATATGATATCTAGATCCTAAGGTTTAGGGATAAGGTCTTTAGCTGACAGGACATAAACTTTCTGGTATGGATCTTCAGATAGTATTAATATTCTAAAAAAGGAATGCCTTCAATTAAAAAACAAAAACGGAGGTTGGTTATGCTTATTTCCATTTCACAATCTTTATTTATTTATTAATTTCTGGCTGCATTGGATCTTTGTTGCTACTCAGGGCTTTTTCTAGTTGCTGTGTGTGGGCTTGTCATGGTAGTAGCTTCTCTCCTTGCCAAGCATAGGCTCTAGGCACGTGAGCTTATTAGTTGCTCCATGGCATGAGAAATCTTCCCAGACAAGGGACTGAACCCACGTCCGCTGCATTGGCACGCATATTCTTAACAACTGAACCACCAGGGAAGTCCCTCCTTTTTTTTTTAAATGATGGACAGTTCATGAGGACTGGATTTCCTCTGAAGTTTCCATAGTAATAGAATAGGACAGCCCACATTCAGTGATCTGGGTGTGCAAAGGCTTTTTAACCTGAAGCACTAGAAATTTCATGAAATTGGTTGAGGCCTCTGTTGAAACTGAAACACAAATTCCCTCTTTGTCCAATCCTATGTTCTTCACAGAAACAAGGGTTGTTTCTGACACTGCTGCCCAGTAAACATTTTGCACACAGATGTTCATCTTAGTCTGTTCACAGGGGCATATGACTTAACTGATTTATGATAACTGGGTTCCGTTCTTGGTTGTATGGTTTACTCTGTGCCCTTAAGCACATTCTCGGGCTCTCCAAAGCTCATTTTCCTTCTTAAAAAATATTTAAAACAAAAATTATTTCATAATAGCCCTTACCACCCCTGGTTACTGAAGATTAGATGAGATAGTGAAGCACATAGCCCAGTGACTGAAATCCAGGAAGTTCTTAATAAATATTTGCTGTTATATACTTATTATATTTCCAGATTTGGCAGCCTCTGCTTCTCAGTTTCATTCTCACTCTACATTTTTACCACTTCATATATTCTGCTCTAGAAGAGCTTACTTTTCCTGCTTTGGCTTTTAGAATTTTTATTTTTAAAAAATTTAGTGGATAAATCTGGGTATCTATTTACATGTAAGAACAAATATGTTAAGATAGGGCCTATTTGTGATGATCAAAATAAATTAGGCTCCAGTCGGTATATCAGACCTTTCTGACTGCATGGGGCTCCTTCACTCATTCCCCTTCTACCAGAAGTTTGATGGCTGAGGCTCCTGGAAGAGTGCCAAGTGAGCTCCACAAAAGCGAGTCTGAAGTGGCTGTGATTCAAAGGGATCTAGTGAAAACTGAGTATTTTGATTTCAACTTGTATTGAGAATCTCCGATCAATAGATAGTAGGTTTATTAAGATGAAAAAAAACCAATACTCCAATATGAAATAAAAACATGAAAGGAAAATAAAATAAAAACAAATCTCCCCTATAAAATATGTTCCAAACATTAAAGATATCTGTATTAAAATCTTTCTATATAGTTATGGAATTCAGATGGTAAATTTTCTTATGGTAATTGCTATCAAATAATCATATTTTGATTTGCTAAATGGATAAGCAGAAGGACCTAAGCACTTCTTTCTTGGTCCTTTAAAAATTTATAATTCATTTTTTTTTTTTTTTTTCTTTTTTTAAAATTTTATTTTATTTAACTTTACAATATTGTATTGGTTTTGCCATATATCAAAATGAATCTGCCACAGGTATACATGTATTCCCCATCCTGAACCCTCCTCCCTCCTCCCTCCCCATACCATCCCTCTGGGTCATCCCAGTGCACCAGCCCCAAGCATCCAGTATCATGTATCAAACCTGGACTGGCGACATATGATTCAGTGTATAGTATAAGCTTAGAAAATAACATATTCTTTTCTGGACGAATCCAAAATATCTATCTGTATTACATCAAACTAGTAGCAGTAGTGTGTTAGTCACTCAGTCCTGTCCTGCTTTTTGCAATCCCATGGACTGTAGCCCACCAGTCTCCTCTGTCCCTGTGATTCTCCAGGCAAGAAGACTGGAGTGAGTTGCCATTCTTCTCCAGGGGATCTTCCTGACCCAGGGACTGAACCAAGGTCTCCTGCATTGCAGACAGATTCTTTAGTGTTTGAACCACCAGGGAAGCCCATCAAATCAAGTACTTCTCAAATGCTGAATAAAAGGTTTCTGCATTTCCATAAATGCCCCAGGGTTCTAAAATAAGCAATATCTTTCTTCATAAAAAGGAAAACATAAAATTGCCTCCTTGGCATTAAGTCATATAAATACCCTGCTTAATTTTGTGAAGACTGTATGAGTTATTACATGTATAACACATTGCCTGGCATGAAGTCAGTGTTCAATCAGTGTTAACATGTGTTTGAGCCATTAGTAACAGTAACAGTACATAAGAAATCAGTGCACTTCTCCCAATAAAATGATGTAAGATGGATGGTGGTTGACTTACAAATCTGGAAGTCTAAACTGTAATGGGAATTTTGAGGAATGTGATTATTCCATATTGAGGTTAACAACTACTACATAAAATAATTGGGGAGTATATTCCTAAAGAAGGGATTTTCATATTGGACTTTTGACATATTTCTTAACATACCGAGTTTTCTCATTGGGCAAGAAATCGCCACCTGTTTGCTCTCTCATCTTTCCTTTCTGTGGGCAATTCTCTTTAGTATAAATGTGAAGGGGGCCGAGGGAACCCCACACTCATCACCAAGGTAGCTCTATTATGGACGAGTCTGTCTCCAATGAAGCTGCTTGAAACTAAGCCTAGATTTGAGTTCAAATAATTCAAGTCATGTTTGTAAAAACCAACATTATCTGTTTGAAAAGCACTTAGGATTCATTTTATGAAGTTTAAGAATAGAAAATTATAGTGTCACTAGGCAATTTCAAAACAACTCTGTAATTTTAAATGAACTTCTCTGCCTTCCTGTTGGCAGGAGTCACTCTGCTGAAACCTCCAGATCCAGGGCAAAAACCCTGAGCTAGAAGGAAGGAGAATCGGAGGGGCAGGAGACCCTGGCAGCAGGGTTGGACATGCTTAATGTGTTTAAAAGATTAATAGCCTATTGAAATTAAAATGGTCAACACAAAGCACACTGTTCCAAACACAGATGTACGTGTGACAACCATATGGGTGCCAGCATTAGGCCAGTGGCTTGCTTTTCTCTTGTGACAGCCATAGAGTAGGACTTTTTAATTCTGAAGGCTGAAAGAAATACCTTTTATTTGTCACACAAATTAGAAATATACACGTAAGTACCAGAATTCATGTTCACATTTTTTTTTGTATCTCCCAAGTAGTACCGTACATCATTTTTTTTGGTGTGGTGCCAGAATTGGATACTGTAAAAATCTGAACGTTTTTCTCCTACTGCAGCAGTTTAAAATGGTCTTGTGATTTAGTGGCTTTTAATGAGTATAACTGTAGTAATTATTCCTATATATAATACAATATATTAACCACCATGAATAACAAAGTAGCAATCCTTGAGGTAATGTCCTCCTTTTTCAGCATCATTCCCATTTTTCTGTAGGGACTGAATTGCTTATAGAGAGCTTGGCATGAAAAGGCAAAAACATTTTGGATACATTTAATGAGCTTGAATTCTAGACCTCTCTTGTCTTTTTTGCTTTTCTGTTACTGTTCTGTGGCTCACAGAGATATCCTCTGGAGTGAAATATTTTGTAATTTGTATGAGTAGCACTAGTGATGGTAGGCTTTGCAAAGCCTCTGGCAGGTTTTAATTGACTTGATTCAAACTCAGAAGTGAATGACACTCTACTTTCATACTTAGCAAGAGAACTTAGCATTTTGTTCAGTGTTCTTTCCTTCTGGTAGTTTGAGCATTCTTTGGCCTTGCCTTTCTTTGGGATTGGAATGAAAACTGGCCTTTTCCAGTCCTGTGGCCACTGCTGAGTTTTCCAAATTTGCTGGCATATTGAGTGCAGCACTTTCACAGCATCATCTTTCAGGATTTGAAATAGCTCAACTGGAATTCCATCACTTCCATTAGCTTTGTTCGTAGTGATGCTTCCTAAGGCCCACTTGACTTTACATTTCAGGATGTCTGGCTCTAGGTGAGTGATCACAGCATCATGATTATCTGGGTGATGAAGATCTTTTTTGTACAGTTCTTCTGTGTATTCTTGCCACCTCTTCTTAATATCTTCTGCTTCTATTAGGTCCATACCATTTCTGTCCTTTATCAAGCCCATCTTTGCATGAAATGTTCCCTGGGTATCTCTAATTTTCTTGAAGAGGTCTCTAGTCTTTCCCATTCTGTTGTTTTCCTCTATTTCTTTGGATTGATCACTGAGGAAGGCGTTCTTATCTCTCCTTGCTATTCTTTGGAACTGTGCATTCAAATGGGTATCTCTTTCCTTTTCTCCTTTGCTTTTTGCTTCCCTTCTTTTCACAGCTATTTGTAAGGCCATCCTTATGGCAGAAAGTGAAGAACTAAAGAGCCTCTTGATGAAAGTGAAAGAGGAGAGTGAGAAAATTGGCTTAAAATTCAGCATTAAGAAAACTAAGATCATGACATCTGGTCCCATCACTTCATGGCAAATAGATGGGGAAACAGTGGAGACAGTAGCTGACTTATTTTTCTGGGCTTCAAAATCACTGCAGATGGTGATTGCAGCCATGAAATTAAAAGACACATATTCCTTGGAAGGAAAGTTATGACCAACCTAGATAGCATATTCAAAAGCAGAGACATTACTTTGCCAACAAAGGTCTGTCTAGTCAAGGCTATGGTTTTTCCAGTGGTCATGTATGGATGTGAGAGTTGGACTGTGAAGAAAGCTGAGCGCCAAAGAAAAATTGATGCTTTTGAACTGTAGTGTTGGAGAAGGCTCTTGAGAGTCCCTTGGACTGCAAGGAGATCCAACCAGTCCATCCTAAAGGAGATCAGTCCTGGGTGTTCAATGGAAGGACTGATGTTTAAGCTGAAACCTGAGTACTTTGGCCAACTGATGTGAAGAGCTGACTGACTCATTTGAAAAGACCCTGATGCTGGGAAAGATTAGGGGCAGGAAGAGAAGGGGATGACAGAGGATGAGATGGTTGGATGGCATCACCGACTCGATGATGATGGGTTTGGGTGAACTCTTGGAGTTGGTGATGGACAGGGAGGCCTGGTGTGCTGTGATTCATGGGGTTGCAAAGAGTCAGACATGACTGACTGACTGAACTGAACTTTCCTTCTGACCATCTCTAAGTGGACAGCAATAGTGTGTGTTACCAACCTCATGAAATTTTTTCGTGAGGTGTTGAAGCAACAAATTCCTAAAAATAAGGAATGGATAAGGCATCATTGTTTAGTGAAAACTAGAATAAAATAGTAACTAGCTGTCTAATATCATATTTTGTTTTCATTCAAAAATAATGAACTATTCAAAAATATTAGGCATTTTTGAAACACCAACACAAGGCTAGGCAGCATGGTTGATGTTTAGTACAAATATTTGGCTTAATAGATACTTAAGTCCTCAAGTTGTACTTTGTCATTGATTTTGTGATTTCTTGATTTCTGGTTCGGATAATGAAACAGATATCTGTTGTTTAAGAATGTCACATTCCAGGCAGTCTCTCTGTCAGGGTAAATATGAGTTGCAAATTAGAATTGGAAAGAAGTGGCTCAAGTGAATGGCAGAAAAGTCACTTGCAGATAGACAGTTTTCTATGAATTTACTGTAGTGAGGTTGTTGATAAAGATATGTCTGAACACATATAATCAGAAACTGGCTGCCTTAGCCTAAACTTTTATGGATATTGCAAATAATCTTCCAGAGAATTTCTTCTGCTTTGCTTTGTGCTATTTTAGATGGTTATATGAGATTAGTTTTCAAGGAATTTAATTGAGGCAAATCTGAATCTTTTGAGCTTTTCCTATTACTGGTAATTGCCTCATTAAGGAACTGAAATGGGCACCTTGTTTTCTTAATACTACTGTTGAGACTATAGTGATTGATTCCTATTCTTTATCACTGAATTAAAAGCTTAATTAAATTTCTGATGTTTTTAAGTTTTATAAAATTAAGGCTCCTACATTTATTAATTTTTTAAAATAAAGAAAAAAGTCACCAACACACTTTTTCTTCTTTCTAACAAAGATTTAAATGAGAAATGCCTCCAAATGATTGAATGAGTTCATAGTGAAGTTATTCATTACTTGCTGACTTTGTGTCTAGAATTGTGCAAGAGACAGAAAAATAGAAAATAGAAAGGTAGCTCTTATTCTTGTGTAGTAGTGGGTAGGAATGTGTGTAAGTGCAAAAGCCATTGTATGTCAGAGTGCAATAAATAACCAGAGCTTAAAGTGAATTATTTTAAATATTGTGCAATAATTTTTAAATTAATTGCCCTGTGATTATTTCACATGTTAGTTTTTTCTTCACTATCTTTTAGTTGTAATATGAGATTTTTATTTCTTTTGCATCATTCTCCAATCCCTGAGACCAATTTGAATACTGTTGAAATATTTCATATTTCTTTCCATCAGGAGTTATGCTTGAACTTTTATGAGAAAATACATTTTCTTAAAAGGAAAAGAAGCATTCATTGAATTAGAAAAATGTGAGAACATTTTGGCTGTTCGTTTAAGTTTTAGATTGTGATTAAGGGGAAAACTTGTGTGAGACTCATCGAAGCAGGATTTTAAGTACATTTTTCCCCCAGTATCCAGAGCATTGGTTCCAGAATACAAAATCCGTGGATGCTCAAGTCTTTTATGTAAAATGGTAGTAGTATTTGCATATAGCCTACACACATCCTCCTGTATATCTTAAATCATCTCCAGATTCCTTATTATACCTAATACAATGTAAATGCTATCTAAGTAGCTGCCAGTGCATGGAAAATTCAAGTTTCACTTTTTGGAAATTTCTGGATATCTTTTCGAATATTTTTAGTTTGAGGTTGGTTGAATTTGCCAGTGCGGAACTCATAGATAGAGAAATTGTAGGTAGGGAAGGTTGATTACAGTGCTACCAATTATAGTACTAATTTAGGAAAGAGAATGGTAGTAGTTGTGAAAGAGAATAGCCAAGTTTTGATGACAGAAGATCTGAAAATAGCAGTTGAATAGCATTGTGTCATTTAAAAATGTATCTGAATGTTGTTGTTCAGTCGCTCAGTCGTGTCCAACTCTTTGTGACCCCATGGACTGCAGCATGCCCAGCTTACTGTCCTTCACTGTCTCCTGTCCTTCATGAATTTGCTCAGACTCATGTTCACCAAGTTGGTGATGCCATCCAACCATCTTGCCCTCTGTCATTCCTTTCTCCTGCCTTCAATCTTTCTCAGCATTAGGGTCTTTTCCAATGAGTTGGCTCTTCTCATCAGGTGCCCAAAGTATTGGAACTTCAGTCTCAGCATTAGTCCTTCCAATATTTATTCAGAATTGATTTCCTTTAGGATTAACTTGTTTGATCTCCATACAGTCCAAGAGACTCTCAAGAGTCTTCTCCAACACCACAGTTCAAAAGCATCAGTGTTCATATTCAATGATCAGCTTTCTTTATGATCCAACTCTCACATCCACACATGACTACTGGAAAAGCCTTAGCTTTGACTAGATAGACCTTTGTTAGGAAAATAATGTCTCCTTTTTAATATGCTGTCTATGTTAGTCACAGCTTTTCTTCCAAGGAGCAAGCATCTTTCAATTTCATGGCTGCACTTGCCATCTGCAGTGATTTTGGAGCCCAAGATTTTGGAGCCCAACAGAGCCCTGTGCTACTGTTTCCATTATTTCCCCATCTGCCATGAAGTGATGGGACTGGATGCCATGAACTTCATTTTTTGAAAGTTGGGTTTTAAGCCAGCTTTTTCACTCTGATCTTTCACTTTCATCAAGAGGCTCTTTAGTTGCTGTTTGCTTTCCGCCTTAAGGGTGGTGTCATCTGCATATCTGAGGTTATTGATATTTCTTGATTCCAGCTTGTGCTTCATCCAGCCCAGCATTTCTCATGATGTACTCTGCATGTAAGTAAATAAGCAGGGTGACAATATACAGGTTTGACATACTCCTTTCCCAATTTGGAACTAGTCTGTTGCGGCATGTCCAGTTCTAACTGTACCTGAAATGTATCTGAATAGAGATCAATTAAAAATCCAGCAAAAAGAATGAGCCCCTGACTAAATAATTAGGTCCTTTATTGTATACTTGTTTAAGAGCAATGATTGAAACAACTTTAAATTCCTTTAAAGAGAAGAATCATAATGGTTCTGACAATGGTATGATTACTCCCTACCTTTAGGACTATGAATAATATTTTAGTTTTAGAATATATGGCCTGTAATTAGGTTGTGCATGCGTGTGTGCTAAGTCACTTCAGTTGTGTTGCACTCTTTGAGACCTCATGGACTGTAGCCGCCAGGCTCCTCTGTTCATGGAATTTTCCAGGCAAGAATATTGGAGTGGGTTGCTCTGCCCTCTTCCAGGGGATCTTCCCAACCCAGAAATTGAACCCTCATCTCTTACCTCTCCTGCACTGGCAGGTGGGTTCTTTCTCACCAGCACCACCTGGGAAGCCTGTAATCAGGTTGTACGTATGTCAAATACTGCTAAGTCCCAGTTTCTTACAACTTTAGAATGGGATCATAGTTCTTGGTGCTTTTATTTTTTTTTTTCAAAACAAGCATCTGTCATTTAAGAAGATAGATTCTACTAGAAGCTAAGTCATCTCCTACGAGTAATTTAACTCAAGTGTCACTCTTCAGCGTGGCTCTACAACAGCTAGAGAGCTATAGAAATGTACTACCTATTAACACAGTGAATGTGAAATAGTAAATGTTCCTTCCAAAAACAGGTGGTGAGCATACACAAGGGTGGACACAGCATCTTCACTCTAAGTCACCTTAGATGCTGGTCTTTTGATTGAATTACAGACATCTTGAAATTTCTTCATATTACAATTTCTGCAGCCAAGGGAAAGAAGACTTCCTTCCCATTTTGCATCACTCATCATAGGCATGTAAGTCTAAATATCGATGTGGTATCTTGCTCTTTGGTTTCTACTTTGCGTCCTCATTTTTGAGCTCTTCTTTTTGTGTTCAGTGTTTCTCCTGAAACAGTGTGCCTCCTGCATTGTCACTCCTTGTCACTACTTCATTTTTGTATTTGTGGCTCATGTTGTGTTACCATGAGCCATGTATAATTTCAGCAGTACTGTTTCTAGTTGAGTAAATTATGTCCTGGGGATTCCCTGGTGATGCAGTCAGTGAAGAATGCACCTCCAATGCAGGAGATGTGGTTTGATCTCTGGATTGGGAAGATCCCTGGAGAAGAAAATGGCAACCCACTCCAGTATTCTTGCATGGGAAATTCCGTGGGCAGAGGAACCTAGTGGGCTACTCTCCATAGGGTCACAAAGAATTGGACACAACTTAACCACTAAACCACCAACACCAAGTCGTATCTTGTGTAAAGGTGAAACTGAGGGAAGAATGAGGTGTGGTCACTGAAATCCAGCCCATTTGTGCTGAGAAGTTGGGTTAGCATGGAGGAGAGAGTGCTTGTTTTGACTGGCAGATGCAGTGTCTTTTTTTTTTTCCCCCAAAAAAAGAACATAAAAATTTTAAACTCTCCACATTGGTAGAGGGCATGCATTTTAATCTTAGGAGCATATAACAAACCTGTCTGTCCTTAGCTATGGCTGACACTATATAGTTGTTTTCTTAATAGAATGTCCAGAGTCAATCCTCTGCAAGCACACAGGATCTCATTCTGATGACTGTGTTCTTGATGTTCTTCATGAAAGAACCACTGAATAGATAGTATTTCTTTGGATTGGAACTTGACTAATTAAGGCTTTCTTTTTTTTTTTTTTTTTTTGCTCCAATATCTGCTTTGAAGTTTTATTTAAAACAATTCTATGCAAAATACTATTTGCCAGTTCCTCTCTGTTAGATGGAAACAGTGGTAGGAACACATGGCATTTATTAGTAATCATCCTGAGTCAGGCATTGAACTTCAGGGGATGCCGACGGTTCTCCCACTTACTCCATGAGGCCATGATATTGTCCAAAATTTATAAATGAGGACATTACAGTGGAAAAGACACATTACTCCAAAAAAAAAGAGATACATTACTCCAAGTCAAGTGACTCTCATTGTAGACTTGGTTTTCAAAGATAGAAAGAGCCCACCTACTCCTTACATCTTCCTCAGAAGCACTGATGGTCATTTATTGATACTCTTTGTTCCAAAAATTCTGTTCTACTGTTTTTTGTACACATTTTTCATATGCCACAATTTGTATCTGAGAGAACACTCAAAATATTAACAGCTACTTAGTTTCTTCCAGCAATTTGATTCAAGGTGAGATTAGAGTTTACAGTTAACTTCAATTTGTGTGTGTGTGTGTGTGTGGAATAAGGTGGGGTAAAATACATAAGTAACTAAAGTGGTAAGTTATCTTTCAACTCTTTTGTTATTATAAAGCAAGCAGTTACTAAAGAAAAACTGCAGAAGTTTTAGGAAAAGAAGAAAACAGTATCTTCTTATGGAAAAAAAGTGAAAGTGAAATCTGCTCAGTCGTGTCCGACGCTTTGCTACCCCATGGACTGTAGCCCACCAGGCTGCTCTGTCCATGGGGATTGTCCAGGAAAGAATACAGTAGTGAGTAGCTGTTCCCTTCTCCATGGAATCTTCCTAACCCAGGGATCAAACCCAGGTCTCTGGCATTGCAAGCAGATTCTTTACTGTCTGAGCCACCAGGGAAGCCCAGAAATCTTCGTATAAGTATCACACGAAACAAAACTATTAAAGAAAATATTACTTCAAAATTTTTCTGAGCTTCTTTTTTAAATATAGGTGAAATCACACTATATAAATACTAATTTCCATCCTGCTATAAAATTATATCATTTTTATTTTTTATATTGTTACACAGATTTTATGATAACATTCACATAACATTTTACCAAGCATTTTCCCGTGGTAAATGTAGGCACACTCTGAGTTGGCATCAGTTCAGTTCAGTCGCTTAGTCATGTCCAACTCTTTGCAAACCCATGGACTGCAGCATGCCAGGCCTCCCTGTCCATCACCAACTCCTGGAGCTTACTCAAACTCATGTCCGTGGAGTCGGTGATGCCATCCAACCATCTCATCCTCTTTCGTCCCCTTCTCCTGCCTTCAATCTTTCCCAGCATCAGGGTCTTTTCCAATGAGTCAGCTCTCCGCATCAGGTGGCCAAAGTATTGGAGTTTGAGCTTCAGCATCAGTCCTTCCAATGAATATTTAGGACTGATTTCCTTCAGGATAGACTGCTTGGATCTCCTTGCAGTCCAAGGGACTCTCAAGAGTCTTCTCCAACACCATAGTTCAAAAGCATCAATTCTTTGATACTCAGCTTTCTTTATAGTCCAGCTCTCACATCCATACATGGGAAAAACCATAGCTTTGATTAGATAGACCTTTGTTGGCAAATGTCCCTGCTTTTTAATATGCTGTCTAGGTTGGTCATAACTTTTCTTCCAAGGAGCAAGCGTCTTTTAATTCATGGCTTGCAGTCACTGTCTGCAGTGATTTGGGAGCCCAAGAAAATAAAGTCTGTCACTGCATATAAGTTTAATAAGCAGGGTGACAATGTACAGCCTTGACGTACTCCTTTTCCTATTTGGAACCAATCTGTTGTTCCATGTCCAGTTCTAACTGTTGCTTCCTGACCTGCATACAGATTTCTCAAGAGGCAGGTCAGGTGCTCTGGTATTCCCATCTCTTTAAGAAGTTTCTGTAGTTTGTTGTGATCCACACAGTCAAAGGATTTAACATAGTCAATAAAGCAGATGTTTTTCGGGAACTCTCTGGCTTTTTCAGTGATCCAGTGCATGTTGGCAATTTGATGTCTGGTTCCTCTGCCTTTTCTAAATCCAGCTTGAACATCTGGAAGTTCAGGGTTCATGTACTGTAGAAGCCTGGCTTGAGAATTTTGAGAATTACTTTACTCTTGTATGAGATGAGTACAGTTGTGCAGTAGTTTGAGCATTCTTTGGCACTGCCTTTCTGTGGGATTGGAATGAAAACTGATGTTTTCCAGTCCTGTGGCCACTCCTGAGTTTTCCAAATTTGCTGGTATATTGAGTGCAGCACTTTCATAGCATTAGCTTCTAGGATTTAAAACAGCTCAATTGGAATTCCATCACCTCCACCAGCTTTGTTTGTAGTGATACTTCCTAAGGCCCACTTGACTTCACATTCCAGGATGTCTGGCACCATCTTGATCATCTGGGTCATGAAGATCTTTTTTGTACAGTTCTTCTGTGTATTCTTGCCACCTCTTCTTAATATCTTCTGCTTGTGTTAGGTCCATACTGTTTCTGTGCTTTATTGTGCCCATCTTTGCATGAAATGTTCCCTTTGTATCTCTAATTTTCTTTAAGAGATCTGTAGTATTTCCCATTCTATTGTTTTTCTCTATTTCTTTGCACTGATCACTGAGGAGGCTTTTTCTTATCTCTCCTTGCTATTCTTTGGGACTCTGCATTCAAATGGGTATATCTTTCCTTTTCTCCTTTGCCTTTCACTTGTCTTCTTTTCTCAGCTATTTGTAAGACCTCCTCAGGCAACCATTTTGCCTTTTTGCATTTATTTTTCTTGAGTATTGTCTTGATCCCTGTCTCCTGAACAATGCATGAACCTCCGTCCATAGTTCTTCAGGCACTCTGTCTATCAGATCTAATCCCTTAAATCTATTTCTCACTTCCACTGTATAATAGTAAAGGATTTGATTTAGGTCATACCTGAGTGGTCTAGTGATTTTCCTGACTTTCTTCCATTTAAATCTGAATTTGGCAATAAGAAGTTCATGATCCAAGCCACTGTCAGTTCCTGGTCTTGTTTTTGCTGACTGTATAGAGTTTCTCCATCTTTGGCTGCAAAGAATATAATCAATCTGATTTCAGTGTTGACCATCTGGTGATGTCTATGTGTAGAGTCTTCTCTTGTGTTGTTGGAAGAGGATGTTTGCCATGACCAGTGCGTTCTATTGGCAAAACTCTATTAGCCTTTGCCCTGCTTCATTCTGTACTCCAAGGCCAAATTTGTCTGTTATTCCAGGTGTCTCTTAACTTCCTACTTTTACGTTCCAGTCCCCTAAAATGAAAAGGACATCTTTTTTTGGTGTTAGTTCTGGAAGATCTTGTAGGTCTTCATAGAATCATTCAGCTTCTTCAGCATTATTGGTCGGGGCATAGACTTGGATTATTATAATATTGAATGGTTAGCCTTGGAAACGAACAGAGATCATTCTGTTGTTTTTGAGATTGCATCCAAGTACTGCATTTCAGACTCTTGTTGACTATGATGGCTACTCCATTTCTTCTAGGAGATTCTTGCCCACCGTAGTAGATATAATGGTCATCTAAGTTAGATTCACCCATTCCAGTCCATTTTAGTTCACTGATTCCTAAAATGTCACTGTTCACTCTTGCCATCTCCTGTTTGACCACTCCAATTTGCCTTGATTCATGGACCTAACACTCCTAGGTTCCCATGCAATATGCTTTTTACAGCATCGGACTTTACTTTCACGACCAGTCACACCCACAGCTGGGTGTTGATTTTGCTATGGCTCCGTCCCTTCATTCTTTCTGGACTTATTTCTCCACTGATCTCCAGTAGCATATTGGGCACCTACCGACCTGGGGAGTTCATCTTTCAGTGTCCTACCTTTTTGCCTTTTCATACTGTACATGTGTTTGAATATTTAATAGTTTTTCATGATGTGAATGGTAGCATTATAACTAACGCAGCAATGATTGCTTTTATTGCAAGCTGGGTATTTTTGAGGAGAAAATAAATAGGTTTATAATGAAGAACTCAGAAGCAGTATCTTTTGCTAAGGAAACACATCATTTCTTTATTAAGAGTTATTGTAAACCATTTTAACCACAATACAAGGAAATCCTTTCTGCCCTGATGTTGTTCTTCTCCTGGAATGTTTCCTTCACTCATTTTCCTGCTTTTCCTAGGCTAGACAATCAGGTGGCATTTTTCATGAAATAAACAGAACTCTAAGTAGGCAGCAATGGGATTACTAAACACAGTTAATATTATTATATTAATGTTTTGCTCATATTTAATATTTACCCAAGTATGAATATTGATGGCCTCAGTTAATTTACAAAATAATGAATATTTTGTGAGCATTCTAAATTTATAGTATGGTGAGATGACTTGGTTTTGAGAAGAAAAAAAAAGAAACTATCTTCAGAGTAGCATTATATCAGCAGTTTACAGTAAGTTTGAATGGACATCAGAATACTGTTACTTACCATGTAAGCATATGTTACAGGTGAGTGCCTTTATTCACCCCTTTTTTCTTTAATATTCAATCAACAGTTTATTACTTTGCACTAAGACAGGTAAACAAGACAGATCAAGACTCTCTTCTGGTGAAGTTGAGTTCAGGGGACAAACAGAAGATAAAGTTAAAATAATCATGAAATGTGAAATCCTTTGAAGAATGATTGAGTGAAAGTAACTAGGGGAGGCATATTTTGGTATATTAATAGGCAAAATATAATTTCAGGTAGCAAGAGCTATAAAGAAAACAAAATGAGGTAAGCAAACAGAGAATGGCTGGAAAGAGCCTACAGATACTCAGATGGACATGAATTTATGAATAAGTTCAGTTGCAGGAATTAGATGATCCGCATTTAGTGTTATTTGTAAGGCTATATCACTTATCTAAATACCATCTAAATTAATACTTTGGTGGCAAATAAAACAAATTAAATATGCTCATTTGCTCGAGTATCTATTGTTGATCTGGGAACAAATAGTGAGCTCTCAGTTGCAGCTTTAACCTTGCCAATCACAGACTTCCTGTAAGTGCACTGCAGTTCTCTGGAACCTTTTCTGGGTTGGCGTTGGCATTCTTTTGCTAGATTACATTTATGCATTAGTGCCATCTGTGCCTGCTGCACCTTCTGTGAGTGAGCCCTGGCCAAATGACTGGCATTTATCTGAAAGTGGAGAGAGAGAGAGAGGGAGAGAGAGGAAGAGGAAGAGAGAGGGAGAAGAGAGAGAGAAAGAGAGATCCTAGGGCATTTATTTTACTCACCATTGGCACAAATGCAATTTAGAAAAGGATAAAATATTTGCAGCTGTTGTCCCTGACTGCAACCCTTATAAAATAAACTATTAATTTTGCTTTCTCTTAAAAAAAGTGTGTGTGTGTGTGTGTATATACATATACACACACACATACATGTATATATAAAATAGCTATTTACTTTCAGCCTGAATATGCAAATGAGATTAAAACCAAGCATTTAAATAAGGAAATATAACAAAGCACATTTCAAAATTTTCAAGTTGAAAGAAATTATGTACAATTCGAATATATGTGCACTTCTTCTATGACAGTGAATATATATAAAGTAAGTTTGGTTTTGTTGATTAGATCTGGTAGGCTTCTTGATTTCAACTCTATTTTGGTAAATGTGTTGAAATTGAGACTTAAGAATATTACCGTCATATGTAGGGAAAGTATGGCTCTGTACTGAACATATAATCAACTGAATTTATTTTGTAGAATCTTTGTGAAATTATATATATTAATATATATGGTATTGCAAAACAGATCAGCAACTTTCATACCTAGAGCATACTCTAGAGCTGTAAATGGATAAATAATTCTCCAATCAGTAAAAATAGATTTTGAAGAGTCCCAGCTCTTTACGCTATTATCTACTTTTAACTTATACCTGCTTTTAGTGGGCTTCATTATCAGGTTTCCATACCTGTGGCAAGTTAGAAGCAATATAATAAAATTGCAGTGCAAAAGATACATATATCACAGTAATGAGAGGTAAGCTTTGAGAAAAGGAATGGACACAAGACTCAGATGCTGAAATCTGGAGTTGTTTAATGTAATAAGAAACTTCATATTCCCCAGAATGCCCTAAGGATCTTGGTGGACTACATCCTAGTATAATTATCAATTTCCATCATTGCAAAGCTTTGTCTTGGATATAAGAACATGGCAGACAACTGAGTCTAGGAAGATAGAGTGTGAGTATGTTATTTATTGAAAAGCGTTCCATCCTAAATGGAAAGTATGTAAAGTCTGGGGACTTAGTGTAGTTGATTCACACCTATCCTTACATACTAGTTTGTGTTGTACTGAGTTCATTTTATTTGGCTGTAAATAGGTAAGGTCTCTCTCATGTAAGTTCCCTTTATAAATTTTATAATTCTTTACATAACATTCTACAGATTTAATTTATAATGTATTTAATAATTTCTGAATTCTCATTAGATGTAAGTTTCATGTGTGCTAAGTCCTTCAGTCAGACTCTTTGGAACCCTTTGGTCTGTAGCCCACCATGCCCTTTTCTCCATGGGCTTTCCCGGGCAAGAATACTGGAGTGGGTTGCCATGTCCTCCTCCAGGGGATCTTCCTGACCCAGGGACTGAACCGGCATCTCTTAGCTTTCCTGCATTGGCAGGCGGGTTCTTCACCACTAGTGCCACCTGATAGGCATTTTCCTATATTCCCATCTAGTAATATTTTATCATCTTTAGTGTAATTTAAAAATATCTATCTATCTATCTATCTATCTATCTATCTATCTATATATATATATATATATATATATACCAGAGAAGGCAATGGCAACCCACTCCAGGACTCTTGCCTGGAAAATCCCATGGACAGAGGCGCCTAGTAGGCTGCAGTCCACGGGGTCTTGAGTCGGACACAACTGAGCAACTTAATTTCACTTTTCACTTTCATGCATTGGAGAAGGAAATGGCAACCCACTCCAGTGTTCTTGCCTGGAGAATCCCAGGGATGGGGGAGCCTGGTGGGCTGCCATCTATGGGGTCGTACAGAATCGGACACGACAGAAGTGACTTAGCAGCAGCAGTGGCAGCATACGTATATACAAAATAAAGAATTTTATTCATTCAAAATCAACACCCATGATGATTATGGGTGTTGGAGGTTGACTTTCCTGGGTCCATATCCTAGAGCTGTTGCTTACTTGTAATGGACTTTTTTGAGTAAAGGATTTGCTTTCTCCAAGCATCAGTTTCCTCATCTGTAAATTCAGGATATCAATACCCAACACATAGAAGTGATGGGTAAACAACCCCAGTTCAGTTCAGTTTAGTCGCTCAGTCATGTCCAACTCTTTGCGACCCTATGAACCACAGCACGCCAGGCCTCCCTGTCCATCACCAACTCCTGGAGTCTACCCAAACCCATGTCCATTGTGTCGGTGATGCCATCCAGCCATCTCATCTTCTGTCGTCCCCTTCTCCTGTCCTCAATCTTTCCCAGTATCAGGGTCTTTTCCAATGAGTCAGCTCTCCGCATCAGGTGGCCAAAGTATTGGAGTTTCAGCTTCAACATCAGTCCCTCCAATGAACACCCAGGACTAATCTCCTCTAGGATGGACTAGTTGGATCTCCTTGCAGTCCAAGGGACTCTCAAGAGTCTTCTCCAACACCACAGTTCAAAAGCATCAATTCTTTGGCGCTCAGCTTTCTTTATAGTCCAACTCTCACATGCATACATTACCACAGGAAAAACCATAGCCTTGACTAGATGGACCTTTGTTGACAAAGTAATGTCTCTGCTTTTGAATATGCTATGTAGGTTGATCATAACTTTGCTTCCAAGGAGTAAGCATCTTTTAATTACATGGCTGCAGTCACCGTCTGCAGTGATTTTGGAGCCCCCAAAAATAAAGTCAGCCACTGTTTCCACTGTTTCCCCATCTATTTGCCGTGAAGTGATGGAAACAGGTGCCATGATCTTAGTTTTCTAAATGTTGAGCTTTAAGCCAACTTTTTCACTCTCCACTTTCACTTTCATCAAGAGGCTCTTTAGTTCTTCTTTACTTTCTGCCATAAGGGTGATGTCATCTGCATATCTGAGGTTATTGATATTTCTCCCAGCAATCTTGATTCCAGCTTGTGCTTCCTCCAGCCCAGCATTTCTCATGATGTACTCTGCATATAAGTTAAATAAGCAGGGTGACAATATACAGCCTTGATGTACTTTTCCTATTTGGAACCAGTCTGTTGTTCCATGTCCAGTTCTAACTGTTGCTTCTTGACCTGCATACAGATTTCTCAAGAGGCAGGTCAGGTGGTCTGGTATTCCCATCTCTTTCAGAATTTTCCACAGTTTATTGTTATCCCACACAGTCAAGTCTTTACATAACTCTTAGAAAAGCACTTGATATATATGGACTAAATTGTATAATGGTTGGTCATAATTATTATTGCTGTTGTTGTCAGAAAACTACTGGTTGTATTCCTGAGGAGTATAGTGGGTTGTGGCTCAAATTATTTTATTAAAAGTGATTGTAACTGGTTTCTCTGACAATTTTGCATATGTTTAACCATGTATCAGTTTGGAAAGATCTTCAGAATCACATCGGTATTGCCAAGTTAGCACTAGAAGAGAGCAATGCCATAGTGTTTTCTCTTCTCCTAGGCCCTGGGTCCTGTGTCATTTGGAGAAAATCGTGGTGGCAGCAACATAAAGAAAAACTCACAGAAAGTTTATTCTTCCATTATTAGTTAGAATCTTTACTTTTTTGTCTTTGGTGGCTGAGTCTATGAGCCCAGGGTTGTCACCTATGTCCACCAGATGATAGTAAATAGGGAGAGGGGACTCCTGTTAGGGCCTACTTGAATGACTGAAGGAATAGAACAGAGGCTGGGGGAAAGCCAGCAGCATTTTTGCCTTTCATTTTCAATTATCATGATAGTTTTTCCTCTGAATTACTTATTCCCAACTCCTGCCTACAGACAAAACTTTATTTGACTCGGTTACTATTTTACTGAGATTAAGATAGTAAATTATATCTAAAATAGAATTTTGAGTTAACTTTTGACATATCAGGTATTTTCTTGGCTATGTGTCTTACAAAATACTTATTAAGCAATAATTATTTTTTCATGCTGTCACTGGTTTTATTACATTAAAGTAAATTAACTATCATGACATAAAATAATTATGATTACTATATATAGATAGGTAGATAGATAACCACACATGAGTAATATATGGTGGTGGCTTAGTTGCTAAGTCATGTCTGACTCTTACAACCCCCTGGACTGTAGCCTGCCAGGCTCTCTATCCATGGGATTCTCCAGGCAAGAATACTACTGGAGTGGGTTGCCATTTCCTTCTCCAGAGGATCTTCCTAACCCAGGAATTGAACCTCCGTCTCCTGCATTGCAGGCAGATTCTTTACCCAATGAGCTGTGAGGAATATGAGTAATGTATAAAAGTCTGTTATATCTTTTAGAATAAATGAAATATTTTTCTTTAAATATAACATATCTTCCAAAATATTCCTAACTTAATCATTACTGGTGTATGAGAACTTTTGATTTTTTAGATCTTGAGTTCATCTATTATGAATTAAATTCTACAATTTAATCTGTAAATTATGGTAGTAATCTCAGTTGACTTTTAAATTCTGTAAATAATAATTCTTTATTGTGGTAAAATGCGTATCACATAAGATTTACAGTTTTAACCATTTCTAAGTGTCCAATTCAGTAGCATGAAATGCGTCGAGATTGTTGTGCAGCCGTTATCACTTCATCTCTGGAACTTTTTAGCAAAGCAGACTGAAACTGTGTACCTACTAGACAATAACTCTCTCTGTTTGCTCTCCCTGAGAACCATTATTTATTATTCTATCTTTGTTAATGTGACTATTCCAGGTACCACATAAAAGTGAAATCATACAATGCTGTTGGTGTTGTTCAGTCGCTAAGATGTGTCCAGCTCTTTGAAACTCATGGACTGCAGCACGTCAGGCTCCTCTGTCCTCTACTATCTACCCGAGTTTGCTCAAAATTCATGTCCGTTGTGTCAGTTGATGCTATCTAACCATCTCATCTCATCTCTAACACCACCTTCTTTTGCTTTCAATCTTTCCCATCATCAGAGTCTTTTCCAGTGAGTCGCTCTTTGAATCACATGTCCTAAGTATTGGAGCTTAGGCTTCAGCAATAGTCCTTCCAATGAATATTCAGTGTTGATTTCCTTTCAGATTGACTGGTTTGATCTCCTTGCTGTCCAAGGGACTCTGAAGAGTCTTCTCTGGCACCACAGTTTGAAAGCATCAATTCTTTGGCTCTGTCTTCTTTATGGTCCAGCTCTCACATCCAAACATGAGTACTTTGTAGGCAAAGTGATGTCTCTGCTTTGTACATTTTCTTTGTCATTTTTCTTTGTATATTTTTCTACTGACTTCTTCATGGTCATCACCTCTGTTATAATGCAGTTAAGTGAATAGATTGAAGTTGTTACACTAGAAGTACTCACTGGTTGCTACTAATTAATTTATTCACTGGCAGATTTGTAAAGGTGTTATTTTTAATATAGCTCAGTAAGAAGTGACCCCAAGTCACACGAAGGGAAGAACTCTCTTGGTTTCATCCTTTTAAAATCTAGGATGAATTCTGTAGAATCTGAAAAATGAGATATTGACCATGGAAATTTTAAGTCCTGTAGGTTAGTATGATTATAGCAAAAGAGATTATATTTTTGTTGTTTCTGAGTCTCAATAACCTGCATGATTTGAAATGACTATAAAGTAATATTTGTGCCTGGATTTCAGATTTGCTTTTTCTTATTTCCATATGCTCTGTCTTAAACATATGTTAAGCTGTATATTTAAATCTAGAAGTACTAAAAAACCCACATAAAAATATGTTTTGTTCATTATCAAAGGCTTCAATGCCATCATCATTTGGAAAAAAAAAAATAGAAACAATGAATATAATTTAAGTCTCTAAAACAGACTTTTAATAGCACTGAGTGGAAGGAACATCTGGCTTTCTTTTTGCAAGGTGCATTGATGTTGTCAGAAGAAACTGAATAAAAATACGGATACAATTGTCCAGGTTTGGGTTTTGCCAGTACAAGCATATTTTATTCATTCAGTTTTCTCTCCATCCCAAAGATAGATGTTGACTTTGATGAAAAAAATACAATGATATATATTTAGTATGACCCATCTTCCACATTTAAATCTAAAAATGTGCTGCTGCAGTTGGATTTTTCTCAGGGATGCCATTCAAACCACACATTACATTGTCATCTCACATAGCCTTTCTATCTGTGGTGATGGGATGCTAGGTTAGAATATGACAGCTCGGCACAGCTTTCATTGTGGTGTTGTACTGATGCACGACTACACTCTCTTCATTTCAGTCAAAGAGACATTTTCCAGTGGCAAGTTTTTGGAATTGAATTTTCATTGTCATATTTTAAAAGTGTGACGAAAGACTGAATTCAAAGAAAGTGAGTTTTATGAACACTATATATTTTTTTTTTTGCAATTGCAAAAGGCAGTTTCTGGCCTTTTCCTTTCATGTTCCTGACTCGGAAAAATGTTCTGAGTACCAGACCTGCCACAGAATTGATATTTTTCTAATAATGTCTTATCAAAGACAGGACAACTCCAATAATGCATTGTAGATTAAACGCTCTCATTTTACATAAGGAATCACCGGAATTGATTTATCAAGTTATATTTTATTCCTTTTAAGCATGTTGTCATTCTTTTTAAGCTCAAATCTTTACTTTTTTGATAAAGTTAGTATAGCTCAACTGGTAAAGAATCTGCCTGCAATGCAGATTCCTGGGTTCAATTCCTGGGTTGGGAAGAACCCCTCAGTCAGTTCAGTTCAGTCACTCAATCATGTCCAGCTCTTTGCAACCCCATGGAGTGCAGCACACCAGGCTTCCCTGTCCATCACCAACTCTCAGAGCTTGCTCAAACTCATGTCCATTGAGTTGGTGATGCCATCCAACCATCTCATCTTCTGTTGTCCCCTTCTCCTCCTGCCTTCAATCTTTCCCAGCATCAGGGTATTTTCAGATGAGTCAGTTCTTCTCATCAGGTGGCCAAAGTTTCATCAGGCTGGAGTTTCAGCTTTAGTATCAGTCCTAATGAATATTCAGGACTGATTTCCTTTAGAATGGACTGGTTGGATCTCCTTGCAGTCAAGGTACTCAAGCGTTTTCTCCAATACCACAGTTCAAAAACATCAATTCTTCTGTGCTTAGCTTTCTTTGTAGTCCAACTCTCACATCCATACATGCTACTGGAAAAACCATAGCTTTGACTAGGGGGAACTTTGTCGGCAAAGTAATGTCTTTGCTTTTTAATATGCTGTCTAGGTTGGTCATAGCTTTTCTTCCAAGGACCAAGTGTCTTTTAATTTGCTGCAGTCACCCTCTGCAGTGATTTTGGAGCCCGAGAAAATAAAGTCTCTCACTGTTTCCATTATTTCTCAGTCTATCTGCCATGAAGTGATGGGACCAGATGCCATGATCTTAACTTTTCTGAATGTTGAATTTTAAGCCAGCTTTTTCACTGTCCTCTTTCACTTTCATCAATAGGCTCTTTAGTTCTTCACTTTCTGCCATAAGGGTGGTATCATTTGTGTATCTGAGGTTATTGATATTTCTCCCCACAGTCTTGATTCCAGCTTGTGCTTCATTCAGCTGGCATTTCACATGATATATTCTGCATGTAAATTAAATAAGCAGGGTGACAATGGATAGCCTTGCCTGATTTGGAACCAGTCTGTTGTTCCATGTCCAGTGCTAATTGTTGCTTCCTGACCTGCATACAGATTTATCAGGAGGCAGGTCAGGTGGTCTGGTATTCCTGTCTCTTTAAAAATTTTCAACACACTCCAGTATTCTTGCCTGGAGAATCCCGTGGACGGAGGAGCTTGGTGGGCTACAGTCCATGGGGTCACAAAGAGTCGGAAACGACTGAGCGACTTCACTTCCACACAGTTAAAGGCTTTCAGATCAGATCAGATCAGATCAGTCGCTCAGTCGTGTCCGACTCTTTGCGACCCCATGAACCGCAGCACGCCAGGCCTCCCTGTCCATCACCAGCTCCCGGAGGTCACTCAGACTCGCATCCATCGAGTCAGTGATGCCATCCAGCCATCTCATCCTCTGTCGTCCCCTTCTCCTCCTGCCCTCAATCCCTCCCAGCATCAGAGTCTTCTCCAATGAGTCAACTCTTCGCATGAGGTGGCCAAAATACTGGAGTTTCAGCTTTAGCATCATTCCTTCTAAAGAAATTCCAGGATTGATCTCCTTCAGAATGGACTGGTTGGATCTTCTTGCAGTCCAAGGCTTTGGTGTAGTCAATAAAACAGAAGTAGATGTTTTTCTGGAACTCTCATGCTTTTTCGATGACAGCAAGATCCATCCAGTGGATGTTGGCAATTTGATCTCTTGTTCCTCTGCCTTTTCTAAATCCAGCTTGAACATCTGGAAATTCACAGTTCACATACTGTTAGAGCCTGGCTTGGAGAATTTTGAGCATTACTTTGCTAGCATGTGAGATGATTGCATTTGTGTGGTAGTTTGCACATTCTTTGGCATTGCCTTTCTTTGAGATTGGAATGAAAATTGAAAAAACTTTTCCAGTCCTTTTGCCACTGCTGAGTTCTCCAAATTTGCTGGCATATTGAGTGCAGCACTTTCACAGCATCATATTTTAGGATTTGAAATAGTTCAACTGGAATTCCATCACCTCTGCTAGCTTTTTTCATAGTTTTGTTTCCTAAGGCCTCTGGGTGAGTAATCACACCACCTATGGATGGAACTATGAACTCTGGATGCAGGTTCGTGACATTGTTCAGGAGGTAGTGATCAAGACCATCCCCAAGAAAAAGAAATCCTAAAAGGCAAAATGGTTGTCTGAGGAGGCCTTACAAATAGCTGAGAAAAGAAGAGAAGCTAAAGACAAAGAGGAAAAGGAAAGATATACCCATTTGAGTGCAGAATTCCAAAGAATTGCATGGTGAGGTAAGAAAGCCTTCCTCAGTGATCAGTGCAAAGAAATAGAGGAAAACAGTAGAATGGGAAAGACTAGAGATCTCCTCAAGAAAATTAGAGATACCAAAGGAACATTTCATGCAAAAATGGAGACAATAAAGGAAAGAAATGATATGGACCTAACAGAAGCAGAAGATATTAAGAAAAGATGGCAAGGATACACAGACGAACTATACAAAAAAAAGATCTTCATGACCCAGAAGATCCCCTGCTACTGCTGCTGCTAAGTCGCTTCAGTCGTGTCCGACTCTGTGCGACCCCATAGACGGAAGCTCACCAGGCTCCCCTGTCCCCGGGATTCTCCAGGCAAGAACACTGGAGTGGGTTGCCATTTCCTTCTCCAATGCATGAGAGTGAAAAGTGAAAGTGAAGTTGCTTAGTCCTGTCCAACTCTTAGTGACCCCATGGACTGGAGCCTACTAGGCTCCTCCGTCCAGTTTTCCAAGCAAAAGTACTGGGGTGGGGTGCCATTGCCTTCCCCGGAAGATCCCCTAGAGAAGGGATAGGCTACCCACTCCAGTATTCTTGGGCTTCCCTGGTGGCTCAGATGGTAAAGAATCCACCTATAATATGGCAGATCTGGGTTTGACACCTGAGTTGGGAATATCTCCTAGACAAAGGCTTGGCAACCCGCTCCAGTATTCTTACCTGGAGAATCCCCATGAACAGTGGAGCCTGGTGGGCTACAGTCCATGGGGTTGTGGACAGTTGGATATGACTGGACAACTAACTGCAGCACAGTATATATTAAATATTAAACTTTGACATTTATCAGCAAATGTCTTTAATTTTAAGAGAGTTTTGAAAAAATATGTTTTGGGAAGTCTGCATGAATTATGCTATATTGTTTTAAAATCTCATGATGTTAACAATAGAAAATATAGAATAATTTTTCCTGATGCATGACTTGGTCTCTGGAATTTTTATTGACATATATCAAGACATGCCCCTTATATTAAGAAGCACCATGTTTCTTAAAATATTGATTTCTTTGACAGGGAATAGCAGAGCCATAAAAAAAAATAAACACCCACAAAACTGATTAATTGGGCACAGGTTTAATATTTCAGTACTTCATGACATGTTTACATGTGGTTAGGTTGCTCGTAATGACCACTCCTGCTTGTCAAACATGTGTTGTATTTAGATCTAAGTATTTGGAATATGTATGATTATCTTCTCTGTCTGTTGGTGATTTCAAGCCTGAAGCAGACCTCACTTCCTACCATCTGTTCTCTATTTAAAATTGACATCAAGTTCAGTTCCTCCCTGATGCCTACTTGCTTTCCAGCTTAGAATACTTCTATCCTCCAGTTCAGCTCTTTCTCTATTATGCCTAGCACTGGGCTGACACATAGGAAAGGAGACCTCTAAGGATTGCTTTGAATATCCAAATCTCAAAAAAATCCAGGAAGACTTTGGCCTTGGAATGATGCCACTATTGTTTAATTATAAGTCAGCAAAAATTGAAATGTAGTTTCATAGTTTTGTGTTTGTGCATATATGCAGGTGAACCACTGTCTTTTATTTTATAGCTTCCTAATCATTGTGTGGTTAGATTGAACTACCTCAATATTCACATGAATATATATATCAATATCAATTATATGTTTTAGAGAGACAGTAGCTGCATAGATCAAATTTAATATTTCATGCTCAGTAGTTATCAGTAATTCAGCAAATATGTTTTAAACACAGACTGTAGGGTGAACACTGTTTTAAGCATTTACAAAATGGTAGTAAAAAAAGATCATGAAGCTCTTATATTAGGTGCTCAACTCTTTGCAATCCCATGGAGTATAGCCCGCCAGGCTCCTCTGTCCATGGAATTCTCCAGGCAAGAATACTGGAGTGGGTTGCCATTTCCTTCCTCAGGGGATCTTCCTGACCCAGGTATTAAACCCAGGTCTTCTGCATAACAGGTAGATGCTTTACCATTCAAGCCACCAGGGAAGCCCTCATAAAACTTAAAGTCTGGGAAGGAAGACAGAGTTTAAACAAATTTTTTGTTGTTGTTAAAAAATTAGAAGAGTTGTTATACTGCTGAACAAACTTTGCTATCATCTGAGATCTAATTATCTTTTGTAGTAGAGTATGAGTATTAGTCACTCAGTCATGTCCAACTCTCTGCAACCCCATGGGCTGTAGCCCACCAGGCTCCTCTGTGGATTGAGATTCTGCAGGCAAGAATACTGGAGTGGGTTGCCATTTCCTTCTCCAAGTAGAATATTAGGCCTGTTATATTATTTCTGGTTTAGAAAATCATTTTGGCTTAGAATAATATAATTTATTTTTCTGAACTAACTGAAAATTGATTTTTATATCCACATCTGACTATCTATATATCTTCCTATTTATTTATCAATATGTGTATCAATATCTATCTTTCTATGTATCCATCCATCCATCTATCCATCCATCCATAAATCATCTATTTACACTAACACTAGACCCAGTATTTGAGTTGTAGATAGACCTAAACTCCAGTTTCTGGTTTTGGGATTTATGTTGAATAATTACATATAACAATCAAGTGGAAATTAAATAATCAAAGTCAATCACTTAATTATTTGACTCAAATGTACATGTCTTCAGCATTTTTGAGTTCTGTGGCTGAAGTATAAATGTCCTTTGTATATAGAGGTAAATTATTACACATGAATAGGTCATTAGTATTCTGAAACAGTATCACAATCATATTTGTCTACTTATTTGAGTATATGTATATGCTTATCTTTGTATAAATGTTTAAGCTTTGAAAGTCTGTCCTTTCTGAGGGAGATTGTATCTCTTGGGATGGTTTAATATTACCTCAATTATTTTAAGAGTTATCTTGTTAGTTGATATGTTATTTAAGCAAGGAATGCCTGTATTGATCAAGGGAAACAATTCATGTTTAGTTTCTTTTCATAATGTGAAAACCAAGGGTTTCCCATTAAGTGCCATTGTATGCTCATTGATAAGTGACATCTGGGTCACAGTGGCATCTGTCTTTGCAACATGAATCCTGGTGGCTGTATCTGAAAGGTCTGTTCAGACTTGCATCAGCACATAAAAGCGAGGATAGTCTTCACACTGTTATCAGCCTAATTTTCATATCAACGATTTAAGGTGCCGCTTGAAGTTTTGTTCTCCCTGGTATAAATTTAGCAGTAAATGTAATCATTTGGCTGCTGCTCTGGCAGTTTAGAATATTTAAGTGTATTGTGAATAATTTTAATCCATATTACTTATGTGTTATAAAAAAGTATTTATCATTTCATGTCTTAATATTAGTCAGTAATAAATGTTCAAAATAAAATCCTGACTTTGGGGATTTGGATACCATTTTTCAATGGAGAAGGCAATGGCAACCCACTCCAGTACTCTTGCCTGGAAAATCCCATGGACAGAGCAGCATGGTAGGCTGCAGTCCATGGGGTCGCTAAGAGTCGGACACGACTGAGCATTGTCACTTTCACTTTTATGCATTGGAGAGGAAATGGCAACCCCCTCCAGTGTTCTTGCCTGGTGAACCCCAGGGATGGGGAGCCTGGTGGGCTGCCATCTATTGGGTCGTGCAGAGTCAAACACGACTGAAGCGACTTAGCAGCATCAGCAGCAGCATTAAATATAAAAACGACTTCAGCAATTGTTCAAAATTGTTTTTACCAAATACGATAAAAATATCTAAAGCCTGTTCAAAATTGAAGATATACATATGTCCTGTGTTCAAATTGAATGTCTGAAAGTATTGATTTTAAAACTTAAAGTGCAGTTTTTAATGTTTGTTTTTCTTTGAAAGAACCTGTTAAATCATTGGAGTTTGTCTCAGATTAGCTGGGAATTTAGCTCTCTGACAAATGACCCGAAGAGCTGTGAATATTTAAAGTAGAGACAGCTAATGAAACCATTTCCTTCTTCAGGGGATCTTTCTGATAGGCTGAATTCATCAACACATTTTTAGTTATTAATCTTTTTAAATGGGACAACATACACTGTGCCAAAAGTGAGGATGTAATTCTTAGAATCTAAACTTAGCTAGGAAGAAATCATTGTATTACTAGGATTATATACATTAACAAAATCTCCCAATAAATGTTTTTCAGTGACAATGGTGTATAAGCATTTGGGGTTTCTCTTTTAATGTGCCAAAATCAGTTTGATAAGACAAATGAATTATCTCGATGCCTAATTTTCTAGGAAAAAATACACAAATTGCATGTAAAATTTTTGCTCTGTGATATTAACAACTTGAGGTTAAAATTTTAAGTTTATAAATACTCAGGTGAAAATTAATACTTTCATGCATCATTCTTCCACATTGACTGAATTAATTCTATTTCCCACCTGATTGAAGAGTTGTGGTATAACATACTTTTCATTTGGATTTGTTTAACATTTATATAAATACATAATTCAAATGTGGGTTGAGTTTTCAGTTAGCTATTATTTGGCATAGTGGTTGGAGTTTGGGGTTTTAATCCTGATACTGTTTGTTGAGTGTATGTGGAAGAGAGAAATTATGTGTGTGTGTGTGTGTGTGTGTGTGTGTGTGTGTGTGTGTGTGTGTGTTGGTCTTAAGAACTTTGAGAAGGAAATCACTTAACACCTTGGCTCAGTCTATTGTAAAAGAGGTGAGGAGGAATACAGGTGTTCAGTCAGTTCAGTTCAGTTCATTTGCTCAGTCCTGTCCAACTTTTTGCGGCCCCGTGGACTGCAGCATGGCAAGCTTCCCTGTCCATCACCAACTTGCAGAGCATACTCAAACTAATGTCCACTGAGTCGGTGATGCCATCCAACCATCTCATCCTCCGTCGTCCCCTTCTCCTCCCACTTTCAATCTTTCCCAGCATCAGGGTCTTTTCCAATGAGTCAGTTCTTTGCATCAGGTGGCCAAAGTATTGGAGTTTCAGCTTCAGCATCAGTCCTTCCAATGAATATTCAGGACTGGTCCCCTTTAGGATGGACTGGTTAGATCTTCTTGCTGTCCAAGGGACTCTCAAGAGTCTTCTCCAACACCACAGTTCAAAAGCATCAGTTCTTTGGTACTCAGCTTTCTTTAACGTCCAACTCTCACATCCATACACGACTACTGAAAAAACCATAGCTTTGACTAGACAGACCTTTGTTGGAAAAGTAATGTCTTTGCTTTTTAATAAGCTGTCTAGGTTGGTCATAACTTTTCTTCCAAGGAGCAAGCATCTTTTAATTTCATGGCTGCAGTCACCATCTGCAGTGATTTTGGAGCCCAAGAAAATAAAGTCTGTCATTGTTTCCATTGTTTCCCCATCTATTTGCCATGAAGTGATGGGATCAGATGCCATGATCTTTGTTTTCTGAATGTTGAATTTTAAGCCAACTTTTTCACTCTTCTCTTTCACTTTCATCAAAAGGCTCTTTAGTTTTTCTTCGCTTTCTTCCATAAGTGTGGTGTCATTTGCATACCTGAGGTTATTGATATGTCTACTGGCACTCTTAATTCCAGCTTGTTCTTCATCCAGTCCAGCGATTCTCATGATGTACTCTGCATATCAGTTAAATAAGCAGGGTGACAATATAAAGGCTTGACATACTCCTTTCCCAGTTTGGAACCATGTCCAAATTGGGACATGTTGTTGTTTCATGTCCAGTTCTAACTGTTGCTTCTTGACCTGCATACAGATTTCTTAGGAGGCAGGTCAGGTGGTCTGGTATTCCCATCTTTTTAAGATTTTTCCACAGTTTGTTGTGATCCACACAGTCAAAGGCTTTGGGTGTTAACTTTGTGTAATTAGTAACTTGGCTTTTAAAAAAGAGAATTTATAACTGTTACTGCTATAGGACTTTACATCATAGCAGATGATGGTCTCTGCTTTCCTCTCTGACCTCATCTTCCTCCCTTCATTGCTCAGTCTGCTCTTGCCACACTGTCTGTATTACTTTTCTGTGGAAATGCCAGTTACACTTTCCACTTGCTGATTTGTCTACCAGAATTATTGTTTCCCAGGTAGTCATAGTTTCATTGACTTCCTTAGAATCTCTGTGCCATCTGAACATTTCTATAAAGTACCGCTCCTCCAGCACTGGTCTGCAATACACACGCTTATATATACTGGCACTCTGTAACCATTTATTCCGATTCAAATTCACCTTTTTTATGGCATGGGTTATTAATAACTGGTGCTATGCACTTGGTAATGTACCATATCAATTGTTCTACTATTTGTGATGAGAAGTTTGATCAGAGAAACCATATTGTAAAAACCTAATTCATGTTGATTATTATATCTTTTTGACATGGCCTACATTAGTCTTTGATAAATTTTCTTTAGTTTTGTCAAAATATGTCCCATACTCATCTTTTATATTTTTGTTTCAAAACTGGAATAAATCATTCAATTCCAAGATGATTTAGATGTTTTTAATAAATAATATTGTTTAGATAAAGTTTGTATATAGGGGTGTTAGTTCTTTTGGGTATTCATTGCTTCTAAGCATTTTCAGCAGGTAGAACTAGAAAATCAATAGTTTTGAGAAAATCATGAGTTTATGGAATTAAAGGCTCTTACCAGGTATTTTGAATTCATACTTGTACCTCTTTTCTCTTACATTAAAAACCTTGGCCTTACCAATATTTAAATACTTATCTGCCCTGTGCTATAATATGCATTAACTACAAATTTATAATAAAGTTGGGGAAGCACCGCCGGACCGGGAGGGCCGCTCACGGCCCCCCCCCCCGGGGGGGGGGCGGGGGGGGCGCGGGGGCGCAGTCGGACACGACTGAGCGACTTAGCAGTAGCAGCAGTAGCAGCATTAGCAAAATTAAGACTAATGAATGAAATAAAACATTTTTTGTTGGTCTATTCTTAAATTATTTTCTGTAGTAGATACACAAAGAAAATACTGTGTTAAGTCACCTGAAATAGCTGTTTTGTAAATGTGATTATGTATCCAGTTCATTGGTTTCCATTTATTTTCAGTTCTTGCATCTACTGCATTTTATTTTTATTTGTCCTATCCATCCTTTATTCCTCTGTTTCTCTTTTTCTGACCTCTTTTGGATTAATATAGTATTTTATGTAAAATATTAAGGTATACCTCTGTGCTACTTTTCAGTGGTTGCTCTAGCGATAACTTTTCTTCATCTATAATCTAATAATTGTATACAAATTTAAAGTAATATATAAACATTACCATGGCCTAACTTTCATTTATTAACTTTATTTCTATGTGTTCTTATTAGCATATATTATACTTTTACAGATGTTATGAATTCAATAATATGTTCTTACTATTTTTGCTGTAAGTAATCAATAGTGTCATAAAATTTTTATTTTTTATATATTTATATTTTACACTTATGCACATATGTACTCCTGTTTTTCTTTGTTTCTTCCTGCACATCCAGGCTTCCATCTAGTGTCTTTTCTTTCAGTTTCAAGAAATTTCATTTAACACTTGTGGTTTTTGCAGTCTATTGTAGATAAATTATGTCAGGTTTTGTTTGTCTTAAAATGTCTTTATTTTGCTTACCTTCCTGAGGTTGACTTTTTTCCTCCCCATTTAGCATTTGAGAGAATTCTGCTGTCTTATATTTTCCGTTGTTTCTGATAAAATGTTAGTTGTTGGGCTTACAAATGTTTTCTCTATATAGACTATATTTGGCTGGAATGATGAGGGGCAGAGAGGTATACTCTTATGATATTCTTTGATTTTTGTAAGTTTCATTATATATTCTCTGGTAAAGTTTCCTATGTATTTACCCTGCTTGAAGATCACTGAGTTTCTTTGATATGTAGGTTCATGCCTTTCATCAAGTCTAGGAAATTCTTAGCCATTATTTTTGTTTCAAATTTTTCCGCCCCATTTCTTTTTCTCTCTTCTGAGACACCAATTACTCATGTGACAGACCATTAGATATTGTCCCAATGGTCACAGATTATCTTTAGTTATGTTTTTCTCTTTTTGTTCAATTTGAACAATTTATATTCTCTTACCTTCAAGTTCAATGCATTTTTCTTCCATTATTTTAGCCTCCTTTTACATGAATCAAAAACATTCTTTATATCTGCTACTACTTTGTTATTTCTAGTTTTTCCATTTTGCTCTCATTGAGAGTTTGCATATTTATGCTGAATTTCACCATATTTTTATGCATGCTATCATCTTTCTCATTAGAAATTTTATTGATAATATTTTATCATACATATTTTAAAGTCCTTGTCTCTTAAGTATAGATTTGCCTGTATTAACTGTATTTTCTGTTGCAGGAAATATGACCTGTATTTTCAGGTCGTATTGTCCTACTTCCTTGTGAATACCATAATTTGTGATTTTATGCTGGACACTGTCATTAAAAAATAAAAAATAACCTAGATAATATTTACCTCTGGAAATGTGTATACAGTTCCTCTGTCATGTTGCTGATTTAAGGTTGAGCTGGTCTCAGTTTGTTGCCCTCTTAGATGTAGTGCACTACTGGCTTCCAGACATTTGAGGGCAGGTTCAAGGATTTTTCTTTAGTAGAGCTCTCCTTCAACCCCACCCCAGCTCCATCTCATATCTATCTCTGTCTCTCTCCTTTACCACCCACCTGTGAGCTTCCTAGTTGTTGGGGAGTTCTCTTTGCTCTCCAGCGTCCAGGACCACACCTCTCCTATCCCCACCAATTATCACTTTCTGTACTGAAAGACCCATTTCCATATTGATTCCTTGCCCTACATCCTTTGATTGGCTATATTCCCTGCACTGTCAGAAGGCCCCATGAATCCCGGAGGGATCTTTCTCAGTTCTCCTCTTCCAGGTTTCAACAGGTTATTGCCATGTGGATCAAGAATGTCCTGAGTCCCTCAGGGCTGTTTTTCTCCTTCCTCTTCCCATTCCCCAAACTTTGAAGGGCTGCTTCCTTTTTCTTAGGGAAAGCCCTAAGAAGTTGAAAAGGTAATTATTTCACTCCCCTCCTGTTTTTCTCCCTAGCTTTCACTTGACTGCTTTGCTTTCAAGGAAAATGTTATGTACTATGTAGGGGTCTCTCTCAGGTTTCCTGCTATGTCCCCAGCTTTTGGTAGGGTTCTGCCTTGCATTTAGTGAAGGCTACGTTAGCTTCGTGTCTTACTATTATGAGATATGAATTAGTTGTTTCATTAACTGCCAGCTATATGCCTGAATCTCAGAAAAATAAAGATACATAGATATTTGCAAAAGTAAATGTTACCAGTACATGTAGAGTCACTAAAAGTTTGCAGGTGCCATAACAGAATGAAGAGAAAAAAATTGAAAGGTGAATTCATCAGGCAAACTCAATACTTCCCTTCATGACATTAGCTGAATCTCTATATGATGTGTTGTCTCCACTATAAATGGAACATATGGTATAGGTTGGGCTTCTGTTAGAACAAAAGTATATGGAACTTATATTTTGGCTCATTATATTTCAGTTTTTTTTTAAAGCAGGATAACACAGATTTTAAAGAGGATAACACAGATTCTTACATATATAATATATATCATAATATATAAATAATATATTTACATATATAATTATGTATACATTTTATACATATACATTTGTGTACATACCAGAGAAGGAAATGGCAACCCACTCCAGTATTCTTGCCTGGAGAATGAATCCCCTGGACAGAGGAGCCTGACGGGCTACACTCCATGGGGTCGCAAAGAGTCAGACACAACTGAGCAACTAACACTTAACTATGTGTATATATATTTTTCTCATTATGTGTGTCTATAGCGTACATATGCATGTTTTTATACACATATATAGTGTGTATATATACCTGATAGTTGAATGTAGTCTTATTATACTATTTGTATTAGATACGTAAACTTGAATAACTTGCCCTTTTACTAAAAATATGAAATAAAGCTCTTAGGAAGTTCTGACATTTAGACAGAGAGAGGGACAATACTAGGTGCCCTTTCCTCACTCTGTACCTCCTGTTGCTACAGGAAATTTTCACTCAAAGAGCCTATTGTGTTCTCAAGTCAACATTCTTTCCTGACATTTGTGATTTCCTAGACCTGTTCAGTTGTCTTGGGTCTGTTTCCTTGTGTATCTCTGCTTTGTACACAATTTTAAATTTGAGTCACTGTTCACTGTTGCACAAAGCATGAAGGTTTACTAAAGTCTTTTTTGAAGTGCAGATATAAATAAATCAGCTATCTGTGTTTCAAAAGTCTAAACTAAAGTGCAGTTGTATGCTTCAGCTTGTCAATGGATATTTATGAGGTGAGCATAATACTATAATGGTTATAACAGTGAAATATATCCTGTGCAGATAGCTAGTAAAGGAGCTTGCAGGTGTTAATGCCAGCAGAATTTTAATGCTCAAGAGATGGGAAATGTGGCACTTGCTCTGGTTAATGCTACTCTGGTCACAGTAACAATGGATTGGCAAAATCAATTTTCAAATATTGCAACAGAGTTGGGGTCTATGTACTTGCTGCTAAGTCACTTCAGTCGTGTCCGACTCTGCAACCCCATAGACAGCACCCCACCAGGCTCCCCAGTCCCTGGGATTCTCCAGGCAAGAACACTGGAGTGGGTTACCATTTCCTTCTCCAATGCATGAAAGTGAAAAGTGAACGTGAAGTTGCTTAGTCGTGTCTGACCCTCAGCGACCCCTTGGACTGCAGCCTTCCAGGCTCCTCCATCCATGGGATTTTCCAGGCAAGAGTACTGGAGTAACCAACAGTAAATATATTGGTTCCTACCGTTGTCTAATTTTAATCTCCTGGTTTCATTAGCTGAAGAACAGTTACGGTACTGGACATTTTTATTTTGGGTCTCAACTTTCTACTCCTACTTATTATGTGACCCAAGAGAAGGTATTGCCAACGATGAAGTGTCAATGAACTTCTTACTCTAAAAGATACTTCTTGGTGTTTCCTGAAAATCACCTAAATGGAGTTAAGTGATATGCCTGTTTGTAATATATCCGTGGTACATTCTGTTCCTTCTTATACTGAGGGAAATTGAGTAACAGAGTAAAGCCTCTGCACAGACCTGAGCTCTAAGAGATGAATTGGCATATAAGTACGTTTAAAGTTTATAAAGCATCATATTGTGCTTATTTTTTCTAGCAATCAAAGAAAAGGAAGTTAAGCATTTAGTCTTTAGACCTAGGAGATTTATTTTTGTAGAAGAACTTTTGGAATTTTATGGAATAGTATAGTTTCAACATGTTTGCATGTTTAAGCTTCAAATTCATATTAGTTAAGATTAAATTGACATCAGCTATCTCCATGGTACTTCAATAAGTCATACAAGAATAAAAGAAGGCAACAAAGAAGGGAATTAGACAAGATTTGATCTTTTGTGTAAGATTGTTGAGGTGTAATACATTTGTTGGAGGGTTTTAAAGGTTTAGAGGAGAGTGGAGTCTTCATAATTAAGAAAGTTGAGAATTAAGAGAGAAATATATTAGTTTACAATTACTTATACCTAATCCACTTGTAAAGAAATATTGAGGAAAATGTGTAATAAAACAAGGATAAAAACAGAGAAATAATCATGGGCCAAAGTTTTAGCTATACCAGAAAATGTACACTAAGTATAGCAATGCCTTAGAACAGGATGTAAGTCTGAGCTTTGGAAGTCAAGGCGCAAAGAGAAAGGCTGAGTTATACAGTTGGCATTACATAATACCAGGGAAACGCATGAGCTTACCAAAAATGACAAGCTTTTTCCTACCTAGCTCTGAACTCCAAAAATTGATCCCTTAATATCATCCTCAATAGCAATTTTCCAAAATGCGAAATTCTCTATATATGATCGAAGTTCATATGGGGTCTTGATATGACCAAATGTTGAAGGGATAATGCTTTAATGTTTTCATAAATAAATTTAGGAAGGCATTATATTTCTAAAGAGAAGTAAAGACACCAAGTCCAGGTATATTGATAGTTTACTGGTGATCTGGTTTTACATAGGTACGAATAGCTTGAATAATAGTTATCAAACTATAATTTTAGTTTAAGCAAAAACAAAATCTTGTATGAATTGCAATTTTAAAGCATAGATAAGAGTACAGCTTCTTGATTTGAATTAGGAGAGCACACACACACACACACACACACACACACACACCCTGCTTCTTTGTGCCTCAGTGATAAACAATCTGCCTGGCAATGCAGGAACCACAGGAGACATAGATTTGATCCCTGGATCAGGAAGATCCCCTGGCAGAGGAGATGGCAACCCACTCTGGTGTTCTTGCCTGGAGAATCCCATAGACAGAGGAGCCTGGCAAGCTACAGTCCCCGGGGTCACAAAAGTGTTGGACACACCTGCGTGACAGAGCACATGTGCCTACATATGCCCTAGATACTATGCATGTTATTGGAAAGTCTGATGTTGTATGAAAGTTTTATCTTATATTTTCATTTAAAGGTAATCAACTCCCGTATGCATAGGGTTTGAGGTAGGCTATGTGTACACATGTACACACTTATGAGTGTGAACATGCACATACATACAAACATTTAAAGAAGTTAGATTGCTGATTGTGACCTGGACAAATGCTTGAACAGGCCTTTTATGAAAACTCTTTGTATTGTATACCATAAAAATGAAAATACTGTGGACTATAAAATTTATTAATCATCATCTTCTGCCATACTCATACCCTCTTGAGTAGAATTGCATTCACATGAGCTCATTAGGATATTGACTGTAAGACAACCTTGAGGCAAGTAAATGAGGTGACCTATGGGAACATGAATGCTGAAGAACTTTGGCATAGATGGTAGACGATGGTGATTCCTGAGAGCAGTCAGTGGGTTCCTGGGCTGATTTTTAGAAACATAAATATAGATTGTTAGAAAGGATCACATTTTTGCTGATTGAATTTACTCTTTGAAAACTATTTTTTTTTTAACTATCAAATGTATAAATATACAGAAAAGATATAAAATAGAATGTAAGAAGTCATACATTTCCACTCACAATATGTTTGGTGCAGTCTGTTGGTCTTGTCTTTTACTCTTTAGACATACATTGTTCATTGCTCAGTTGTGTCTGACTCTTTGTGGCCCCATGGGCTATATGAGCCTTCCAGATTCTTCTGTCCATGTAATTCTCCAGGCAAGAATACTGGAGTTGGTAGCTGTTCCCTTCTCCAGGGGATCTTCCTGACCTGGGTCTCCTGCACTGCAGGCAGATTCTTTACCATCTGAACCACTAGGGAAGCCCGCCAGACATACTCATTGCATAATAATAAATATAGTAAGTAAGTAAATGTTAGTCACTCAGTCATGCCCAACTCTTTGTGACCCCATGGACTGCAGCCCACCAAGCTCCTCTGTCCATGAGATTTTCCAGACAAAGATACTGGAGTGGGTTGCCATTTACTTCTCCAAGGGATCTTCCCAACCCAGGGATCAAACCCAGGTCTCCTGCACTGCAGGCAGATTCTTTACCGACTGAGCTACAAGGGAAGCCCAATAATAAATAAATAAATAAATATATACACAAATTGGAATTTTTTCACTTATTATTTTCCTAAATCTTTAAGTATTTTAAAATGTTTCTATTTTAATGGCTACATAGATGACAGATGAATCATAATTTAATTTTCCTCTGATAGAAATAAATATAAATTAACTGTTATATTTTTCATATTATAAAAACGCAATGGCAAACATCTTGAAATCTTTGTCTAGATACTTTACTGGGCTGAATTCCCAACATGAAATTACTGAGTCAAGGAATATAAGCTTTTAAAGACTTACTACACATGTGGCTTACTATATAATTTTTGCCAATTTATGCTTTCACTAGCAATGCGTGAGTTCTCTTGCCACAGAAGCTCACTAATTAGGTAATGTGCTCAATATAAAGTTGCATAAAACAGTTTTACGTTCAAAGTGAGGCAGTTTTATTCCTTTTAAGCCATAATTTTTATTAGGTAAATAAAATGTCATTCCCAGATCATAATACCATGGTTTCAATTATTAATATATAAATGCCTTTCTAATATTCTACAACTTATTTTAAGTTGGTAAATATTCCAATAACAATATTGTTTATAGTTTATTTGCCTCATTGATTGTTTAACATATTAAGAAGGTAAATTATAACCTGGCCAGTCATTATCTGAATTATTATAGTTTGAAATGAATGTACTTTAAATGTATTTGGCTATAATCTAAAGTCAGTAGTTATTCTATTTGTTCTACCTAACCTTAATTTTTTAAAATGTTTAAGTAGTTTTGCTCCTAATCTATGCAAAATGAATAAACTTAACAATTATTTCATTGCATCCAAAGAATTCTATACTCCCAAGGCAAAAGAATAGAGTATATTCATAGTTCATTTTTAAACAAATGTAGTCCTAAGGATACTATTTTAATTCAGTTTCATGTTGACTATATGTTGTTACTGTTGAAACTTATGAACTAGTGATTTACAAAGCATGGTACAAAATTCAGATTGGTTGTAGTGATTGACTAATTGAATAAATAATATGGTGTTACCTAAATCATCACAACAACAGTATACTTTGATTTTACTCATTATTTAGATGCATGATTAGAGCATGATTTTAAGTCAGGAAAATTATTTTTAAAATATTCAATAAAAATTTGAAAATATATATAAAATTAATGTGTTTTTTTTCTGCGTGCAGTGCAAGAGACCCAGGTTCAATCCCTGGATCAGGATGATCCACTGGAAGAGGACAGGGCATTGCAACCCACTCCAGTGTTCTTGTCTGGAGAGGAGCCTGGTGGGGTCAATATGGTCTCAAAGTCAGGCACAGTTGAAGCAACTTAGCATGCATGCATGCATAATACAATATTACATGTTATTATATATTATTCTCTAAACACTGTGTCACCTGAATTCAAGCTTCTTTTATTATTTTGTAAAATATAGTGTAAATATAATATTGCATGCTCAGTTGTGTCCAATTCTGCAGTCCCATGGACTGTAGCTCCTCTGTCCATGAAATTTTCTGGACAAGAATACTGGAGTGGGTTGCCATTTCCTACTCCAAAGGATCTTCCTGACCCAGGGATTAAACTCGCATCTCTTGAGCCACCTTAGGAAGCCACATCTGTTTTAACTCTCGCTAACAGAAACCTTGCGTTCATTTGTTTTAGCATATTACAATTTTAGTGGTTTATTTTAGAGAGTCTATAGTCCTTGACTTGGTACTAGTATTAACCTCTATTTAGAGAATAAAGTATTAAAATTATGTATCTATGTAGATTTCTATATATTTAGGTTAGTTCAACTAACTTTTTAAAAAAATTTCAGAGCTTGATTGTTTATAATTACAGTGAAATAGCGGTGCTTCCCTGGTGGCTTAGCAGTAAAGAATCTGCCTGCAATGCATGTTCAAGCCTTGGGTCAGGAAGATCCCTGGAGGTGGAAATGGCAACCCACTCCAGTATTCTTGCCTGGAAAATTCCACAAACAGAGGAGCCTGCCAGGCTACAGTCTATAGAGTCGCAAAACAGTCGCACACGACTGAGAGACTGAACACGCACATGCACACTAAGTGAAATAGTCTCAGGAAAAGAATCACTATTTACTACTAATATTTTCCATTCTGAACCATTCAGTGATGAGTCATTTGCTCAAGGTATTTTATATTGTTTTCCTTGTTACCTTGGTAACAAACCTTTATTGTATAGGCATTGTAACCATGAGAATATAGCAGACCTATAAGCCCTGTCATATCCCATTTCCTGTGAACAAAAATTTCTCTGCAGTGTTCTGGCCTAGAGTGCTTGCTTTGCCATGATATCAATGGCAGCCCAAACATTCTTGACCTTAAACATAATTAGCATGATATTGACAGGTTTTGTAAGCTTAGTAATGAATAGTATTTGAAGGCCCAGACTCTTAATTACAGCCACTTGCAACCAGGGTATGTTGCCTTGATTTTAGAATATTCTGGTGAGTGAATGGTAGTAGCTAGCATGAAATAATCTCCTGGGAGTAAGATGAACTGATGGAATACTAAATAAAAATTTCCTTTGGCCAGTAGTTTCTTTTTTTCTTGATTATTCTTTATCTGTCTTTTCATTTTAGAACTACTCTATTCTATGTTTTTCCATATTATCTTCTCTCCTTTTCACTGTTGTATTTTTCTCCTTTGTAATCCTTTTTTTTTCTCTCTCAAATTCGTACTTTTTCTGTCTTCCCACTTTCAAGGTCTTTTCATCCCCAAGTAGAGATATTCTTTTTTTAATACATCATCCATCTGTCCAATTGTTTCTAAGCAAATATTTATTACATGTCTGTTCTATGTTAGACATTGTGCAATAACATCATAGACAGGAGATGGATAGTGACTGTTTTTTAAATGAGAGTTTACTATATGCCAGGTACTATTCTAAGTGCTTTATAGATATATATTAACAGACTTAGTAGTCTTTATAAACATTCAATTTTTAATCCCCATTTTATTGATGAAGAAACCCTAAGTTGCTTATGATCCAAGTGGCTCATAAGTTGCTCATGATCCCACAGTTAATATAACAGAACTGGGATACATATTCAAGCTTTGGAGCAGTCAGATTTGAGCACTATCTTTTCTTTTGGTCTTGGAGCAAGCAATTATGGTGCAATGTGGTTTGGCCATTATAGAGATGCAATTTCGGGAAAGAGCCACATGACTGGGTGAGCTGAGGAAGGCTTAAACAGAGGAAGTAACTTCTGAACAAAACTCCTCTAAGTTACCAACTTCTGAATTCCTATAAATTAAAACATGATCAGATCAGATCAGATCAGATCAGTCACTCAGTCGTGTCCGACTCTTTGCGACCCCATGAACTGCAGCACACCAGGCCTCCCTGTCCATCACCAACTCCCGGAGGTCACTCAGACTCACATCCATCGAGTCAGTGATGCCATCCAGCCATCTCATCCTCTGTCGTCCCCTTCTCCTCCTGCCCCCGATCCCTCCCAGCATCAGAGTCTTCTCCAATGAGTCAACTCTTCGCATGAGGTGGCCAAAATACTGGAGTTTCAGCTTTAGCATCATTCCTTCCAAAGAAATCCCAGGGCTGATCTCCTTCAGAATGGACTGGTTGGATCTCCTTGCAGTCCAAGGGACTCTCAAGAGTCTTCTCCAACACCACAGTTCAAAAGCATCAATTCTTCGGCGCTCAGCCTTCTTCACAGTCCAGCTCTCACATCCATACATGACCACAGGAAAGACCATAGCCTTGACTAGACGAATCTTTGTTGGCAAAGTAATGTCTCTGCTTTTGAATATGCTATCTAGGTTGGTCATAACTTTCCTTCCAAGGAGTAAATGTCTTTTAATTTCATGGCATGATCAGATCTTGATAAAAGTGAAAAACACTGAGTCCATGATTAGAAGTAGAGGAGGTATTTGGTTGTTTTTATCAATGTGTGTGCTAAATCCAGGGTATATATGGTATTCACCAGGGTTTTGAGGTATTTAAATCAATAGACTGATGACCAGTACTTAATCCCAAGGATGGGAAGAGTTGGATTAAGGACCTCAGGGTCAAAATCAATAGGGATTTTTTCATTTTAGTTTCTAGGTCTTTAATTAAACCACATCAAATGAAATAGAAAATAATTTAGTCTGGAATAGTTTAGATGATAACATGATTTTGAAAATTCAAGTGTACTGTGAATTTCTGTTTAAACCCTTCAATTGCTTAAAATAAATGGATCAGCATCACTAAGGTTAATCTGATTTGTAGAATAGAAATGGTCAGAGAAAGAACTTTACACCTAAGTCTAGTTAACTAGTGATGAAATGCAAATAAAAGTAGAAATTCATGATAACTTCTTTTTCAAAATGATATAGAAGAGAGAAAACTTTTATATTTTTGGTCCAATAAATACACAAGAAAAGATGTCATTAATTTGTATCTTTGCTCTCTGAATGCCATTCCTGAATGCCAATTCCATTTCTTTGGTTTTGGAAAACTGCCAGAAAATAATTTTTTAAATATACATCATTGTTTTAATGTGCACAGTTAAAATCTATTTCTTATTGTATGTATTTATACTCTTTATACTGTCATGTCTCAGAAGGACTGATTTACTGCTTTGCCCAAATATTTATTAATTATGTCATTTTTTTTCCTACCCCCCTGGAAAAATTTTTTTCAAAAGGGATATATCATGAAGATAACATTTAAAAATGTTTTTCTTGGCACTTGATGCCAAATGTAGCTAATCTGTAGAAAAGCATCTTTTCCCTTAATATTTATTCTGAAAATCTTGTTTGAAGGTTCTAGATAATACAAAAATATAGTCTAAGTACATGACCTGTGATCATTTCATTACCAAGGAATTTTGATCTCATTCTAAAGTAGTCTTCTCCATGATTTTCTCCCACTTCCTTTTGCACAGATATTATCTGTAGACATAGGCACAAAGTAAGGAATAAAATCGACAATTGTAGTAGTAACATTACCTCCAAAATTATTTAGAAGGCAGATAATTTGATGAATATTTGCCTCTTCAGTTCAGTTCAGTTCAGTCGCTCAGTCAGGTCTGACTCTTTGCGACCCCATGAATCGCAGCACGCCAGGCCTCCCTGTCCATCACCATCTCCCGGAGTTCACTCAGACTCAGGTCCATCGAGTTGGTGATGCCATCCAGCCATCTCATCCTGTCATCCCCATTTTCTCCTGCCCCCAATCCCCCCCAGCATCAGAGTCTTTTCCAATGAGTCAACTCTTCCCATGAGGTGGCCAAAGTACTGGAGTTTTAGCTTTAGCATCATTCTTTCCAAAGAACACCCAGGGCTGATGTCCTTTAGAATGGGCTGGTTGGATCTCCTTACAGTCCAAGGGACTCTCAAGAGTCTTCTCCAACACCACAGTTCAAAAGCATCAATTCTTTGGCACTCAGCTTTCTTCATAGTCCAACTCTCACATCCATACATGACCACTGGAAAAACCATAGGCAAGAGCAAATGTAAACTACCTTGCTTTAATGTTTCTTCATTGATTTCTGAAATTGCCAACTTGTACAGTGATTTTTGAGAAGAAAACAGACCAAATTCCTTTTTAATATACCATGTACAAAGGATGTACACTTGAAATAAATATATTTTTCACATTTAGAGGGAAATGAAAAGACAGTCTAAAATATGAAGTTAGAGAGCAGATATTAAGAGAAATAGGACAATCTCCATAAGATGATGATCTGAACCCTAAAGTAGAAAGCAGTGTGGTAGCTTTGGACTAAGGAATCTGGATATTATTTAGACAGTACAAGACATCAGCACTGTCACACCAAGGAGGGGAAGAAGGGGATCTTTTATTACTAACTGGAAATTTATTTTCAACTAATTCTTGGATTATTTATAGTTACATATGAAAAATGTTTCTCTATAAGCTTTATTGAAGTGCTAAGGAACTGGAATGGCAGACTGTCTTTGGAAATGTGGAGTGCAAATAGAGTCACTTCGTGTAGAGACCATGTAACAGTGGTGTGCAGTTGTGAGAAATGGTTGAGAGTGGACAAGAATGCTAATAAGTCTTTTGTGAAAGCCCATTATAAAATGGAATCACAAAGAAATGACATCTCTCCCTTTCTCCCGGACTTCTGATTCTCAGTCTCTTTTATACACTCCTCATGTATACATTTTCGAAGCACCAATTTTATATCAGCTATTAAAGCACCAGCTTGCATAAAGGGATACTTTTATTTTATTATAGAAAATATGAGTTTGTGGCTTTGATATTTTTATTGCTAGGATAGTAATACTGTTCTTTAAATAACAATACCAAAGTTCTATTTCTCATAGTTTTTTTTTTTTCCACTCTAATTCTATCATGCCATTGTGTAGGTGAACTTGCTATGGTAAAGATCTGAATAAACCATCATGCTTTGACCCAGGGGAAAAAAAATTATGACCATGTTTCATCTTAATGTCGACCTTACCTTGGGTAATTGTTTGTTTTATCATAGTAGAAAAACTAGGTGTTCTCAGGCTTTTTAAATAATTATTTCAGTATTTCAATAAGTATTTGTTTCTTTCCTAGGGCCGGTGCATAAACTTCTCTCGAGTTCCATCTCAGTAAAAGGAAAACGAGAAGGCCAAGAGGTACGAAGATGGCACACAATCACAATGCCGATTTCCAACCAAATGAAAAAAGTGCATTTCAGAAGTTTTTGGAAGAGCAGCTTTATTCCTCTCAGTCAGGAAATGTTTTCTCTGCCTTCTGCTTTGCTTGCACCAAACATTTTCAAACACTTGTTCTGCCATCTACATGGGAGTTGATGAAACTCAATGGTAACTCATGATTCAGGACATTGAAAATAAAGAGGAACATTAATGGACATGCTGTGGTTTTTACAAGAAAGTCTGCTTGAATGTGTAGAAGAGGAAAAAGTGAAAACAAAAGTGTGAGGATGATGTCAAAATAGAGAGAAAAAAAACAATTGGCCGTGGTGGATCCTGAATGGAGAAAGGAGTGTTTTACATGGAAACATGGCACTTGTGTGTTTACATGGCAAGATTGTTAGCCAAAGGCAGAGTGCAAAATCTCCCACCAGGCTCAGCAAATAATGGAGTCTATTGCCTTATAGCTATGTCAGATCACGAAAGCCTTCCAAGTCCCCCCTACCACAGTGTGCCTTCCGGGAAGCTTCTGACTGGAAAATCTTGTCATTCTAACACTGAAAAGTGCACACGCATGACAAAGTGTAGACAGGATGCCTCAAGGTATTGGTAGCAAGCAAGATTTTGCCCTTTAGTTTTTGAAGACACCTTCCTTTCATTATGCACTTGGGAAAAGAAGAAAATTAATAGTGCATTATTCCACAGGAAGACAGCCTCTAACCAGAGATCTTGAGTGGCGTTTAATGGACTCATGATTTGAGAACTTGTCCCTGTGATGGGTCGATTTACCCCTCTTGCTATGTTTAGGGCTTAGTAGTGCATAAAGCATTAATATCTGTAAACATACCTAGGAGTTTGTTTTGCTTTTAATTTAAAGGAAGCAGTAACCACAAAGCTTCCGCTCAGGGTTTTTTCTTCCTCCAAGTCTCCAAGGGCTCTTCAGCGTCACAAGCCAGCAACTCTCTTTGCATGAAAATTTCAAAGTTTAATTAATATAATTAAAGGCAACAGCAAGCAGCAGCCTGTGAAGATTTTGCTCATCTTTTTTATGCCTTTTGACATTGAATGACCTATTACTGTATGCGTATTTCTTGGATTTTTGAGGGACACTCTACCTTGGTTGTGATTCAGTTGAGAAAAAACAAAAAGACCTCCTCTCATCAAATTATAAATGAAACTATCAGGAGGGTCGACCACCTTGAAACATCGAAAATGTCTGTATTATAATCTTTTTTTAGAAAAACCACCATCGTGTCACGTCGACGATGCCAAATTATGTTAGCGTGAGCGGAAAGACTGTGGGGGAGGAAGGAGGCAGCAGCTGAAGAAAAAGCTCAAATGATCCAGTCACTTTCGATACTGTACTTCAGATGCGAAATGGATATTCGACTGGAAACCTGACAAAGCGCGCCTGCTTTGATGTGAACTGGTATAGACAATGACCAGTGGCTGGGTCAGTGGGATGTCTCTCTGCAAGCACAGAGGCTTATCAAATGACACTAAAAATAAGTTCAACAACCATCATGTTGGAAGGGAGAAGGCGAACGTTTCATGTTTGGCGGGCATGTGAGTGCACAAGATGGAAACAGTGATTTGGAGCATCCGGTATAATTACCCCCATTGTGCTCTTAATGGAAATTTCAAAGGACAGGAGTGATTCTGATGGTTGGTGTTCCAGATTTGTGGCACTGTTCCAAGAAGCCTTACTCAGACACACAAATTTTTATATATAGATATACATATATATCCTCTAGCTTGAATCTTTTGCTCAAGTTTATTTATGTCACTGGCTGGCTGGATCCAAAGTCATGTGTCTCCATATTCATAAATAAAATTTTACCTGTGCTTTGGCTACCATTTTCTTTAAGCCCACATACACTCAAGCCTTGTTTGGTTGAATATTGAATTGTCTTGGCTAGTTGCGGGGACAGAATTGTATCCAGTTCCAAAATGTCTGTTATCTTCACAAATGATAGTGTTGGTAGTAATTATCCATGTGTGCAAGTGTGACTTGGAAACCACGTACATCCCCATTGAGTTCTTGTAGACCATTGTTCTACATTTGCATCCGGGGCAGATGCTGTTTTCTTAATTTGGCATTTCATTTCTCATCAGTTGTTGTTTAGTCACTAAGTCATGTCCAACTCTTGGGACTCCATGGACTGTAGTCCATCAGGGTCCCCTGTCTATGGGATTTCCCAGGCTAGAATACTGGAGTGGGTTCTCATTTTCTTCTCCAGGGGCTCTTCCAGACCCAGGGATTGACCCATGTTTCCTGCATTGGCAGGTGGATTCTTTACCACGGAAGTATCAGGGAAGCCCTTCTGATCAGTGCACACCCCTAAATGGTGTTGAACAGCATCAAGGGTACATGCAGAAGCTAAGTCTGCTTCTTTGGTAGTTCCTTTGAATTCTCTAGTATCATATGGCATTTCTATGATACTTTTATTTTTTACCTGAGCAATGTAAGTAGACCTTTGCCTTTACGTGGCAAAGTAGGTTTCTGTAGATTGTAAGGAAAATGGATTTCCAGTTCTAATATCACTATGAAGAACTTTCAGTGAAGAGGAAGAGGCTGTGGTCTGTATACAGACTAAAAACGTATTGTTCATAAAGTTCAAAGACAGATGGAATTTTAGTGCACTTGAAGATACAAACTAGATCGAGGTTAATGATTTTCTCTGATTTTGCTAACTAGCAAATTGAGAATAATTTGCTTAAGGAGTGTTGTTTTCTCACAAAAGGACAAAATTGAAAACCTCTATGCCTTTCAATTAAGAACATAAAAGGTTAAAATAAAGCCATTTCTTTATGTTTAATAGTGTTTTATATTGAGAAACAGTTCCTTTTAATTTTCTGGACATAATGTCAGTCAAGATCTACTTTCTGTGAATAAGCCAGTTTAAGTCTTTATCCACAATCCATTTGTGTTGCATAAGGTTGCAAAAACAATTAAGTGGGAAATGACTCCTAACTTATGTGTCTACTCTGCCTGGAAATAAAGTTTTGAAGGCATCTATATATATTTCATAACAATGTCTGTTCTTTATGGATTTGATCCATAAATATTTATCTATCTGAAAACTTTGATACTTGGAATGTTTTCCTTAAAGCATTTGGTGCTCCAAGAAGAAACATTTGGTGCTAAGAGTTACAGCACTGATGTCTTTCCTCAAGTTAATTCTATTTTAAATTTTTAAATTTCCTTCCCAATGAGATGCAGAGTAAAATTTGAGACCCTCCATTAAGTGGGGAGCAGCATCTGTCATCTATGGATAATTACTATTTTGGCAAAAATATATAAGGTTTGAACGTTCTACATTTTAAATTGTTAGAAAGGAAATGACTTGCTTATATTTTTCCTGAATTATATTCTAACCATTTAAAATCATAAATTATTCAATATTTGTTTTTCTAATAAATCCTTACTGGATACAAGATCTGGGTATCTCTGTGAACTTAACTTTATTATCTAGCTATCACTGACCATTGTTTACTGCTCAGAGGCATTTAATTAGATTATTTTAAAAATTAAAACAGCCTGTATTGTGGCTAAGAAGGTGTCTAAAGTGTTTTTTTTTTAATTGAACTGCTTACATATATTATTTTTCAATTTTAAGAGGGTAAAATATAAATGAGTAACATTTACAAATATTGTAAATATTATAACTTCCTCTATCACAAAGCCTTATGGTTAACTTTTACTAGATTTTGTTCAGCATCACATTACTTTAGGAAGTTTACTACTTCTGTGTTGCTACTGGAAAAATGTTAGTATTGCACAGGAGAAAATACATAATTTTAATATGAAAGGAAATACCTATCCTAGAATCATCAAATAACTCTGATTCATCTCTTGGATGTTTAAGTAAAGAAACAAGCAGGTGAGACTGGAGCATGTTGTCTATTTGCAGGTGATTAAGTGAGTGCGGCCACGTACTCTAGACTCAGGGTTAGATTAATATTTTACCAAGTGAATTTCTCTGGCTTATTTCAGAGAACACTTCAATTTGGGGGTATTTCTACTCTTACCAGGATCTAATTCAGTCAGTTTGACAAAAGATAGAAAAACTTCTTTCTCATAGTGTAGCAAGCTCTGTGCTGGTTTTTTTTTTTTATGCATTTTATTTTGGGGCTCTTCTGCCAAAAGAAAATGCTGATAAGAAAGTACAGAGTATAATATGCAAATTTATATTAAAATGTGCTTGTTCAGATTGCTTTGCAAGAACTATATTAAGGTAAAGTGTGTGTGTGTGCATGAAGCAGGGGAGGAAGAGAGAGACATGGAGAGAGGTGGAAATTGACTCAGAGTGCATGCATGCTCAGTTGCTCAGTCGTGTCTGACTCTAGCCCGCCAGGTTTCTCTGTCCATTGGATTTTTCAAGGGAAGCATACCGGAGAGGTTTACCATTTCCTCATGCAGGAAATCTTTCCGATCCAGAGATCGAACCCACATTTCCTATCCTCATTCTTTGTAGGTGGATCCTTTACCGCTGAGCCATCGGGGGAGCCCAAATGTACTACAAATTGTCTTGGCTTAAGAATCAGATGATGGAGGTTCTGGACCTAGATCCAGCCACAAGTAGCTTGATGAAATTGAACAGATTAGCTTCTCAACCATAGAGTGAAAATGGATGAACTGGAAATACCTAAATTTCCTTCCAACTCTGACATTTTTATCTTATTTAATGTTTTAGTGTTTATGTATATCATATTTTAACGACTGGCTTCATTTGTAGAGTGTGGTAATATTAGCTCTGTAAACTGCCATTTCATTATAAAAAGGGCATTGAACTATATAGTACAAAATCTGGTAATTAGCTATGATAGAGTAATTTCTCAGTAAATTTCTTTTAACTATGCTTTGTCAAAGACGCAACTGATAATAAACTTTATATCTCCTGAAACCTCTCAAAAGTTGTGTAAAATATTGGAAAATATATTCATGTGTTTCACCTAGACTTTACAGTCTTAACAAGTGTCTCAAAAGCATATATAAACAGAAATTGTTAGGAGGTATTTATGCTACAGTTGTAATGATTAGGCTACTTCATACCCTGCAGAAAGTTAAACTCTTCTTTCCTTAGTCAAAATTGGAAAAAAAAATCTTAATTGATGATAACTATGCTTGTGCATCCCACAACAAGTATTCATTGGAAAACATTTTATTGAGTAATGTGAACACAGCTGAGTATATGTGCTGTGTTAAAATTGCTAACCTTTTTTATAAAGTTACCACTGTCTTATAGTAAAAGAAAACTCCTGGTAAAGAACGAGCCTGCCTAATGCAGGAAATATGAGATGAGGGTTTGATTCCTGGAGAAAGAAATGACAATCCACTCCTGTATTCTTGGCTGGAGAACCCCATGGACAGAGGAACCTGGCAGGCTATGGTCCATAGGGTCGCAAAGCATCAGACACGACTGAAGCGACTTAGCACAGCATGTACAGACCCTTAACATTGTCTCCTAATTACTGTAAAGTTATTTGTATCTTAGGTGAATTGTATTTTCAAGATCATAAGTGTCACTGGGTAATCCAAAATAAATTGAAAAGTTACTGAAATGTGCATTGAAGTAGTTTGGTTAGAAACCTTGAGTTAATTTTCAAGAATGCAGACTATTGAAAAGATATGCATTGCCTTTATATACTAAAAGGAAAGGCAATTTTAAATAATTTAGATGTAAAACAAAGGATCTGGGAGCTTTCAAAGTCATAGATGATAGAAAAAGGAAGTTGTTACATCATGTGCTAAATTAGAAGCAAATCTAAACCTCTCCACATGATTTTGTACTCCACCATCTGATTTGTATAAGTAACTAGCGAAAGAAAAGCTCACATTATGAAAGAAGATTGACTAGTTCGAGCAGATGACACCTGTAAATAGAATTTTTACGAGTTGAAATTCTGATGTGAAATGAAACGATTATCATTATCACACTAAGTTTTCTTCTGCATTCTTTTTTTAACATTCTCTAATTCTAAAAGTCTCTTGTTAATTAAACAGAGCAATGACAGACCTTCATCTTCTTTAAATACTTTGTTTGTGTGAGGCTGTCACATGGAAAGAAAGATTATATTTTAAACAATATGTTCAAGTGTAAAAAATCTTCAATAAATTCTTAATGTTTAAAAAAATGGGAGAAAGTTCCAGGGCTTCTGCAATTAAAGTCTTGGGTCTCTTCCGAGGGTGCTGGATATTATAGAAAATTTGAAAAGATTTAGAATAATCTTTATAAAGGATATCAAGATTAAGTGATGACTTGGAAGAGTCAAGGTACTTTTTCTGATATGAAAAATAGTAGGACACAGCAGTAAAAACAAAAGAAAATCATGTTGGCATTGAGAATACTCAGTGTCTCTGTATTCCTGTCATTCCCAGAAAGCACTAAAATGCTGTAGTGGGAGCCATGGTTTTTAAAATTCTAATTCAAAATGGATAAAGGCCAATTCATGAGTGATTTCAGAACCATTGAATCTATTGATCTGGTGGAAGAACAATAGTATACTCCTCAAATTATTTCTTCATAATCATGGATAAAATGGAAGGGATGACTCAGATTTTTATTCATTTATTTTTGGCTGTGCTGGGTCTTTGTTGCTGGGGCTTTTCTCTAGTTGGGGCGAGAGGGGGCTACTCTCTAGTTGTGGTGCGAGGGCTTCTCATTACAGTGGCTTCTCCTGTTCTGGAGCATGGGTTCCAGAGCACGCAGACTTCAGTAGTTGGGGTACATGAGCTCATTAGTTGCAGTGCCCAGGCTGTAGAATACAGGCTCAGTTGTGGTGTGTGGGCTTATTTGCTTCTCAGCATACAGGAACTTCCTGGACCAGGGATAGAACCTGGGTCTCCTGCATTAGCAGGCAGGTTCTTGACCACTGAGGTACCAGGGAAGCCCCTGACTCTGCTTTTAAAAATATTTCCCTCAACCTCTTTAAAATTCAGTCCAATAATTCTCATCCCAAGGTCTGCATATGTTTATAACTCCTAACTTTGAAAAAGACACTTTTAGTATCAATTCAATTGAGAAGGCTTATATTAGTTTTCTAATGCTGCTGTCCCAAATTACCACAAACTTAGCGGCTTAAAAGAACACAGACTTATTCTCTGACCAGTATGGAGGTCAAAAGTCCAAAATCAGATTCATTGAACTAAAAAATTAAGGTTTGATTGGGGTTAGTTCCTTTTGGAGGCTGTTTCCTTGCCCTTTTCAGCTTCGAGTGGCTACCTGTGTTCCTTGGATGGTGGACCCTTCTTTCATTTTCAGAGTGTATCACTTCAGCCTCTGCTTCAGTCATCACCTCTTGTCTCTAGTCTCCTTCTTCCTTTTTAAAAAGACTACTGTGATTACATTGGACTCACCTGGATATCCAGATAACGTTGTCATCTCAAAATCCTTAACATAGTCACATATGCAGAGTTCCTTTTGCCATATAAGGTAACAATCACAGGTTCTGGAATTGGCCATGGACACCTTCTGCTGTGTGCTTAGTTGCTCAGTCCTGTTCTACTTCTTACGACCCCTTGGACTGTAGCCCACCAGGCTCCTCTGTCCATGGGATTCTCCAGGCAAGAATACTGGAGTGGGTAGCCATTTCCATGGACACCTTGGGAGGCTGTTATTCAACATAACATAAAGTTTATAATATTTTTCATTTTGTAAATATTTTCCTTCTATCTGACACAATAAGAAAATATATAAGTTAACTTTAACTTTGTTTTTTTTTTTTTTTACATTTTGTTTTTTCAGTCCAGTTCAGTTCAGTTCATTTATTTAGTCACATCCAACTCTTTGCACCCCATGGACTACAGCACTCCAGGCCTCCCTGTCCATCACCAACTCCCGGAGTTTACTCAAACTCAGGTCCATCGAGTTGGTGATGCCATCCAAACATCTCATCCTGTCATCCCCTTCTCCTCCCACCTTCAATCTTTCCCAGCATCAGGGTCTTTTCCAATGAGTCAGTTCTTAGAATCAAGTGGCCAAAGTTTCAGTATCAGTCCTTCCAATGAATATTCAGGACTGATTTGCTTAAGGATGGACTGGTTGGATCTCTTTGTAGTCCAAGGGACTCTCAAGAGTCTTCTCCAACACCACAGTTCAAAAACACCAATTCTTGGGCGCTCAGCTTTCTTTGGAGTCCATCTCTCACATCCATACATGACTACTGGAAAAACCATAGCTTTGACTAGATAGACCTTTGTTGACAAAGTAATGTCTCTGCTTTTTAATATGCTATCTAGGTTGGTCATAACTTTTCTTCCAAGGAGTAAGTGTCTTTTAATTTCATGGCTGCAGTCACCATCTGCAGTGATTTTGGAGCCCAGAAAAATAAAGTCTGCCACTGTTTCCCCATCTATTTCCCATGAAGTGATGGGACCGGATGCCATGATCTTGGTTTCCTGAATGTTGAGTTTTAAGCCAACTTATTCACTCTCCTCTTTCACTTTCATCAAGAGGCTCTTTAGTTCTTCTTTGCTTTCGGCTATATTGGTGGTGTCTTCTGCATATCTGAGATTATTGATATTTCTCTCGACAATCTTGATTCCAGCTTGTGCTTTATCCAGTCCAGCATTTCTCATGATGTACTCTGCATATAAGTTAAATAAGCAGGGTGACAATATACAGCCTTGATGTATTCCTTTCCCGATTTGGACCCAGTCAGTTGTTCCATGTCCAGTTCTTACTGTTGCTTCCTGATCTGCATACAGATTTCTCAAGAGGCATGTCAGGTAGTCTGGTATTCCCATCTCTTGAAGAATTTTCCACAGTTTGTTGTGATACACACAGTCAAAAGCTTTGGCAAAGTCAACAAAGCAGTAGTCAATATTTTTCTGGAACTCTTGATTTTTTGATGATCCAACAGATGTTGGCAATTTGATCTCTGGTTCCTCTGCCTTTTATAAAACCAGCTTAAATGGAAGTTCTCCATTCACATACTGTTGAAGCCTGTTGGAGAGTTTTGAGCATTACTTTACAAGTGTAATTATGCGGTAGTTTGAGCATTCTTTGGCATTGCCTTTCTTTGGAATTGAGTGAAAATTGACCATTTCCAGTCCTGTGGCCACTGCTGAGCTTTCCAAATTTGCTGGCATATTGAGTGCAGCACTTTCACAGCATCATCTTTTAGGATTTGAAATAGCTCAACTGGGATTCCATCACCTTCACTAGCTTTGTTCGTAGTGATGCTTCTTAAGGCCCACTTCACTTCACATTCTAGGATGTCTGGTTCTAGGTGAGTGATCACACCATCGTGATTATCTGGGTCGTGAAGATCTTTTTTGTATAGTTCTTCTGTGTATTCTTGCCACCTCTTATTAATATCTTCTGCTTCTGTTAGATCCATATAATTTCCATCCTTTATCAATCCCATCTTTGCATGAAATGTTTCCTTGCTATCTCTAATTTTCTTGAAGAGATCTCTAGTGTTTCCCATTCTATTGTTTTCCTCTATTTCTTTGCACTGATCACTGAGGAAGGCTTTCTTATATCTCCTTGCTATTCTTTGGAACTCAGCATTCAAATGGATATATCTTTCCTTTTCTCCTTTACTTTTCACTTCTCTTCTTTTCCCAGCTATTTGTAAAGCTGCCTCAGACAGCCATTTTGCTTTTTTGCATTTCTTTTTCTTGGGGATGGTTTTAATCCCTGTCTCCAGTACAATGTCAGGAACCTCCATCCATACTTCTTCAGGCACTCTATCAGAGTTTATTTTTTTATTGGAGTGTAATTACTTCACAATGTTGTGTTAGTTTCTGCTGCACCATGAAGTGAATCAGCTATACGTATACATATACCCTGGAGAAGGCAATGGCATCCCACTCCAGTACTCTTGCCTGGAAAATCCCATGGATGGAGGAGCCTGGTGGGCTACAGTCCATGGGGTCGTTAAGATTCGGACACGGCTGAGCAACTTCACTTTCACTTTTCACTTTCATGCATTGGAGAAGGAAATGGCAACCCACTCCAGTGTTCTTGCCTGGAGAATCCCAGGGACAGGGGAGCCTGGTGGGCTGCCGACTATGGGATCGCACAGAGTCAGACACGACTGAAGCGACTAAGCAGCAGCAGCAGCATACATATACCCTCTCCCTCTTGAACTTCGCTCCCACCCATGCATCACACCCCTCTAGGTCATCACAGAGCCCTGAGCTGAGCTCCTCGTGCTATACAGGAGCTTCTCTGTATAGGAGCTTCTCTCCTTGTGCTATGCAGTAGCTTCTCACTAACTATCTGCTTTATACATGGTGGTATACAGATGCCAATCCTACAACTTTCTACATTAGATCTTTGCCTGCCCAAATTATTTAGATCTTGTCATCACATGAATGGTTTTGTTTTTGGAGGAATTCCATTTGTCCTCATTTTGTGGCTTTGTATTTTACTTGAGATTTCTCTCATAAAAGGAAAAGTGCCAGGGGATAAATTCTTGGAAGATTCTTGCCAGATGATAAACTTCACATGAGGCTGAGAAGTATATGAGCAGGTTTTTGTTGCCTCTGGAGTATTTACCTGATCTATCTGGCATAAGCCCCAAAGTTAACCTAGATTTAGTTCCTGTAATACTTTTTGCTGTAATACTGAAAGAATTGAAAGATCACTAGAAGCAAAGAACAAAAATATGTTGACATTCTAATGCCAACATGAGCAACAAATGAGGGATAAGCAATATGCAGATTGGTAGGGAATAAGTTAAGGAATAAGTAAGTTAGGAATAATTAGTAAGGACTAAGTTAAGCCCACATTCTGATGGAGAAAAAAAAAACCACTTTAAGTAAATGGGTAACAAGTGGGACAGGCGTTTTGAATGTGTGTGACCTTTGGTCTAGAGTTTCGGGGGAAAATTGAAAGAAGCAGAAACTTTGAAGGATAAAGACAGAAAGGGAGGAGGAAAGAAGAATCTTGTAGACAGTGGACAAGTGTGCCCCAGAAGTAATAAAAACTAAGGCTATCTTTGAGGATGGAGAGTTAGGAATTATGAATAGAGAGCCAGGAAGAGTGGGAAAAGATGAGGCAGGATGATTTAGAAAGAAATCAGATTTTCATTTCTCTAATGATGAGCAGTTTTGAGCATCTTTTCATGTATTTGTTGGCCATCTGTGTGTCTTCTTTGGAGCAATGTCTATTTAGGTCTTCCACCCAATTTTTGATTGGGATGTTTGTTTTTTTTTAATATTGAGCTGCATGAGCTGCTTGTATATTTTGGAGATTAATCCTTTGTCAGTTGCTTCGTTTAAAATGCCATATTATATAGGGAACTCTAATTAATGCACTCTGGTGACCTGAATGGGAAGAAAGTCCAAAAGGGAGGGGACATATGTATACGCATGGCTGATTCTTTTTAATGATTATTCTTTCGTTCAGAGTAGAAACTAACACAACACTGTAAAGCAACTATATGCCAATAAAAATTAATTTAAAACCAAACAAAAAGAAAGAAATCAGAAAGCATAGAACCGTGTTCACTATTTTTGACTGTTATCTTCAGGATGAAAAGAAGCCATTCAACCAAGGTTTGAAGGTCTAAAACAGGAAAGCAGTTTGTATGATCAGAATGACATTTTGAAGCAATCACAGATTACAGAGGAGACCATAAAGGAAAGGATGTATTGTAGATAATTCAATATCTCATCTCAAATATCACATCATTGTGCACTGTCTAGATATTACATTTCTGAATTTTTCATAATTCAAAACTCCTTTGAATTATGGGAACATTTACCTTCTACTACTTCAGTTAAGACATATTCCCCCTTAGTTTTAAGCAGATGCTGTGTGTTTAATGTTAGCCATACACACTTCTATTTTTTTCTGTTACTCTTAAAGATTCAAATGAGTACTATTTTGAATAATTTTCTTATAGTACTTTGCCCTTCCCCTGCACCTCCTGTCTTTCCAGGGTGTCTCACTCCTGTGCCTAGAGCTCTGGGGTCTGGCCTCTACCCAAGTCTCTCATTGCCAATCTGAATGCTTCAGCCTTACCCTCACGTTCAGTTCAGTAGCTCAATCATGTCCATCTCTTTGCGACCCCATGGACTGCAGCATTCCAGGCCTCCTTGTTCATCACCAACTCCCGGAGTTTACTCAAACTCATGTCCATTGAGCCAGTGATGCCTTCCGACCATCTCATCCTCTGTTGTCCCCTTCTCCTCCTACCTTTAATCTTTCCCAGCATCAAGTATTGGAAGTATCCAATACTCCAAAGTATTGGAGTTTCAGCTTCGGCATCAGTCCTTCCAGTGAATATTCAGGACTGATCTCCTTCAGAATGGACTGGTTGGATCTCCTTGCAGTCCAAGGGACTCTCAGGAGTCTTCTCCAACACCACAGTTCAAAAGCATCAATTCTTCAGCACTCAGCTTTCTTTATAGTCCAATTCTCACATCCATGCATGACTACTGGAAAAACCATAGCCTCAACTAGATGGACCTTTGTTGGCAAAGTAATGTCTCTGCTTTTTAATATGCTGTCTAGGTATGATTAGTTAATGTCAGTATAATCAGCCCTCCATATCCACAGGTTCTCATTGGTTGAATCTGCAGATAGATACAGAAGTGCAGATGTGGAGGTCAATGACAATACTATGTCATTGTATAAGAAGGAGTTTGGTATCCATGGTGGGTGGAGTGTCCTAGTACCAATTCCCCATGCATACCAAAGGACTGGATTTCCCAGGTGGCACTAGTGGTAAAGAACCTGCCTGGCAATGCAAGAGACATAAGAGATGCAAGTTTGATCCCTGGGTTGGGGAGATCCCCTGGAGGAGAGCATGGAAACCCACTTCAGTATTCTTGCCTGGAGAATCCCATGAACAGAGAAGCCTGATGGGCTACAGTTCATAGGGTTGCAAAGAGATAGATAGGACTGAGTGACTTAGATGGCACATACCAAAGGACTACTGCACAACCAGTTTCACAACATCAGTGTATCGTGTCCAGAAGAGCTACTATGAGGCACACTAGGATGCCATGCCTAGTGTTATTCTAAAGTTCTGAGGCTTCTGCTGCAATTGAAACCAAAAGAGCCCAGTATAATATTATGTTATAATTTATTAAAAGCCCATTCTGGGTGTTGGAGAAACAGAAGAAAAGAGAAAGTTCCTGACTTTATATTCAAATGAGAAAATAGAAAATAAACAAGGGGACATCTAGAGAGATGCTGTCAGTGAAGTATCAAATATATATACATAGATATGATATATATCTATGTATATACATGTGTATCTATATATATCATGTGCTGGGAAGAAAATAAAACAGTGACACAAAAACAGTTAAAAAGATTTATAGTTGAGGAGGTCATTGAATGTCTCTCTGAGGGGGTGAGGATTCCAGGCACAAGAAAGAGCACATTCCCAGGTCCTGATACAGAAATGAGCTTGGTAAGAACAAGGATGAGATGGTTGGATGGCATCACCAACTCAATGGGCATGAGTTTTAGCAAACTCTGGGAGATAGTGAAAGGCAGGGAAGCCCAATTTGCTGCTGTCCATAGGGTCACAAAGAGTTGGACATGACTTGGCTACTGAGTAACAACGAAGAACAAGAATGAAGAAAGTAGAGGGGCTGAAAAGAGAGTGTGTGAGAGAAGAAGATGGGTGAGTGGGAAATCAGCATGCAAGGCTTGCAAGGACATTTATGGATGTAAGATTATATTCCGTGATGGGAAGCCAGCTCTTGGAGGATTTGAGCATAATCGTGATATGTTCTGCTTTATACTTGAAAACAAAAAGACTCTAGCTTCTTGATGGAGAGTAAGCTTTAGAAGGCAAAAATGGAAGGAGGGAGACCTGTGCAGAGTACAGAAAGAGCCTCTGTTCTTTAATCCGTGTAAGATTGTTCACATATTTTTCAAGGAACACTGATGAATAATATTGTTGTTCAGTTGCTGAGTTGTGTCTGACTCTCTGCAACCCCGTAGACTGCAGCACATCAGGCTTCCATGTCCTCCACTATGTCCGGGAGGTTGCTCAAATTTATGTCCATTGAATCGATATATTCCAAGTCAATCATAAGATTCTTAAGAGAAACACCAGGAAATTAAAAATATCTTGTACTCATTTGCTTAGATACCTAGGTAACTGGAAAATTAAACTGCCTTTCCACCCCTCTTTGTAGAGAACTAAAGAGCATGACAGCCTTAGTCTAAGAATGTAATTCAACCAGGAGGGGCTCTTGCAAATTATGCATTCACAGCTTCAGTTCCTCCATGTGAAGTGAATCTCAGATCTCAGTTTTGCCATAGAGGCTGGACAACACTGAATTTCTCTGCCTAAATCAAATCTTAAAGGGATTCTCCACTTACCCCTCCCACCCCAAATTGAAGGGAAATAAAATAGAGAAGAAAAAGAGAGAGAGAGGAGGCTGAGCAATTTTACAGGAGGTGAGATGATTAATTGAGAAAATGACAGAGGAAGTTTTTATGTTTTTAAGAATGCTACTTTAAGAATCCTTGCTATTCCACTTTAAATGGCATGCATTCCTGCAATGTAAACCCTTCCATCTCATAATTTCAATTGTCTACTAACTCACATTTTCTGTCACTTGAGGAAGTTGGCCAAACTCAAGAAACGCAAAGTGATCCTTCATATTAATACAAAAAATAAGCCTCTGAAAATTTGCAGAAATATTGAGGAGTGGCCATTCCGAAACTGATAATGGATTCGAGACAATAGTATTAGGTTGGTGCAGAAGTAATCGCGGTTATTGCACTGTTGAAATTTGCCTTTGATATTGGAATACATTTTTAAATAAAGTGGTTATGTTGTACATCATTTTAATGCACATTTCTCACTTTATTTTTTTTTTGCTAGTGACTTATTACTTGCTTTGTATTTTATATTTATTTTAGACTAGAGAACTAACGTTCAGTTCAGTTGCTCAGTCGTGTCCGACTCTTTGCGACCCCATGAATCGCAGCACACCAGGACTCCCTGTCCATCACCAACTCCCAGAGTTCACTCAGACTCACATATCGAGTCAGTGATGCCATCCAGCCATCTCATCCTCTGTCGTCCCCTTCTCCTCCTGCCCCCAATCCCTCCCAGCATCAGAATTTTTTCCAATGAGTCAACACTTCGCATGAGGTGGCCAAAGTACTGGAGTTTCAGCTTTAGCATCATTCCTTCCAAAGAAATCCCAGGGCTGATCTCCTTCAGAATGGACTGGTTGGATCTCCTTGCAGTCCAAGGGACTCTCAAGAGTCTTCTCCAACACCACAGTTCAAAAGCATCAATTCTTCGGCGCTCAGCCTTCTTCACAGTGCAGCTCTCACACCCATACATGACCACAGGAAAAACCATAGCCTTGACTAGACAGACCTTTGTTGGCAAAGTAATGTCTCTGCTTTTGAATATGTTACCTATGTTGGTCATAACTTTCCTTCCAAGGAGTAAGCACCTTTTAATTTCATGGCCATAGTCACCACCTGCAGTGATTTTGGAGCCCCCAAAAATAAAGTCTGACACTGTTTCCCCATCTATTTCTCATTAAGTGATGGGACCAGATGCCATGATCTTAGTTTTCTGAATGTTGAACATTAAGCCAACTTTTTCACTCTCCACTTTCACTCTCATCAAGAGGCTTTTTAGTTCCTCTTCACTTTCTGCCATAAGGGTGGTGTCATCTGCATATCTGAGGTTATTGATATTTCTCCCAGCAATCTTGATTCCAGCTTGTGCTTCTTCCACTCCAGCATTTCTCATGATGTACTCTGCATATAAGTTAAATAAACATGGTGACAATATACAGCCTTGACGTACTCCTTTTCCTATTTGGAACCAGTCTGTTGTTCCATGTCCAGTTCTAACTGTTGCTTCCTGACCTGCATACAAATTTCTCAAGAGGCAGGTCAGGTAGTCTGGTATTCCCATCTTTTTCAGAATTTTCCACATTTTTTTGTGATCCAACAGTCAAAGGCTTTGGCATACTCAATAAAGCAGAAATAGATATTTTTCTGGAACTCTCTTGCTTTTTTGATGATCCAGCAGATGTTGGCAATTTGATCTCTGGTTACTCTGCCTTTTCTAAAACCAGCTTGAACATCAGGAAGTTCATGGTTCACGTATTGCTGAAGCCTGGCTTGGAGAATTTTGAGCATTACTTTACTAGCATGTGAGATGAGTGCAATTATGTGGTAGCTTGAGCATTCTTTGGGATTGCTTTCTTTGGGATTGGAATGAAAACTGACCTTTTCCAATCCTGTGGCCACCGCTGAGTTTTTTAAATTTGCTGGCATATTGAGTGCAGCACTTTCACAGCATCATCTTTCAGGATTTGAAATAGCTCCACTGGAATTCCATCACCTCCACTAACTTTGTTCATAGTGATGCTTTCTAAGGCCCACTTGACTTCATATTCCAGGATGTCTGCCTCTAGGTCAGTGATCACAGCATCGTGATTATCTGGATCGTGAAGATCTTTTTTGTACAGTTATTCTGTGTATTCTTGCCATCGCTTCTTAATATCTTCTGCTTCTGTTAGGTCCCTACCATTTCTTTCCTTTATCGAGCCCATCTTTGCATGAAATGTTCCCTTAGTATCTCTAATTTTTTGAGGAGATCTCTAGTCTTTCCCATTCTGTTGTTTTCCTCTATTTCTTTGTATTGATTGCTGAGGAAGGCGTTCTTATCTCTCCTTGCTATTCTTTGGAACTCTGCATTCAGATGCTTATATCTTTCCTTTTCTCCTTTGCTTTTCGCTTCTCTTCTTTTCACAGCTATTTGTAAGGCCTCTCCAGACAGCCATTTTGCTTTTTTGCATTTCTTTTCCATAGGGATGGTCTTAATCTCTGTCTCCTGTACAATGTCACGAACCTCAGTCCATAGTTCATCATGCACGCTATCTACCAGATCTAGTCCCTTAAATGTATTTCTCATTTCCACTGTATAATGATAAGGGATTTGATTTAGGTCATACCTGAATGGTCTAGTGGTTTTCCCTACTTTATTCAATTTAAGTCTGAATTTGGTAATAAGGAGTTCATGATCTGAGCCACACTCAGCTCCTGGTCTTGTTTTTGTTGACTGTATAGAGCTTCTCCATCTTTGGCTGCAAAGAATATAATCAGTCTGATTTTGGTGTTGACCATCTGGTGATGTCCATGTATAGAGTCTTCTCTTGTGTTGTTGGAAGAGAATGTTTGCTATGAACAGTGCATTTTCTTGGCAAAACTCTATTAGTCTTTGTCCTGCTTCACTCCGTATTCCAAGGCCAAATTTGCCTGTTACTCCAGGTGTTTCTTGACTTCCTACTTTTGCATTCCAGTCCCCTATAATGAAAAGGACATCTTTTTTGGGTGTTAGTTCTAAAAGGTCTTGTAGGTCTTCACAGAACCGCTCAACTTCAGCTTCTTCAGTGTTACTGGTTGGGGCATAGACTTGGATTACTGTGATATTGAATGGTTTGTCTTGGAAATCAACAGAGATCATTCTGTCGTTTTTGAGATTGCATCCAAGTACTGCATTTCGGACTCTTTTGTTGACCATGATGGCCACTCCATTTCTTTTGAGGGATTCCTGCCCTCAGTAGTACATATAATGGTCCTCTGAGTTAAATTCACCCATTCCAGTCCATTTTAGTTTGCTGATTCCTAGAATGTCGACGTTCACTCCTGCCATCTCTTGTTTGGCCACTTCTAATTTGCCTTGATTTATGGACCTGACATTCCAAGTTCCTATGCAATATTGCTCTTTACAGCATTGGACCTTGCTTCTATCACCAGTCACGTCCACAGCTGGGTATTGTTTTTGCTTTGGCTCCATCCCTTCACTCTTTCTGGAGTTATTTCTCCACTGATTTCCAGTAGCATATTGGGCACCTACTGACCTGGGGAGTTCCTCTTTCAGTATCTCATCATTTTGCCTTTTCATACTGTTCATGGGGTTCTCAAGGCAAGAATACTGAAGTGGTTTGCTGTTCCCTTCTCCAGTGGACCACATTCTGTCAGATCTCTCCACCATGACCCACCCATCTTAGGTTGCCCCACGGGCATGGCTTAGTTTCATTGAGTTAGACAAGGCTGTGGTCCTAGTGTGATTAGATTGACTTTTTCTGTGGGTATGGTTTCAGTGTGTCTGCCTTCTGATGCCCTCTTGCAACACCTACCGTCTTACTTGGGTTTCTCTTACCTTGGGCGTGGGGTATCTTTTCACGGCTCCTCCAGCAAAGCGCAGCCGCTCCTTACCTTGGACGAGGGGTATCTCCTCACTGCCGCCCTTCCTGACCTTCAACGTGGGATAGCTCCTCTAGGCCCTCCTGTACCCACACAGCCACAGCTCCTTGGACGTCGGGTTGCTCCTCCCGGCCATGGCCCCTGGCCTCCAGCATGGATAGCTCCTCTCAGCTGCCGCTCCTGACCTCGGACTTGGGTAACTCTTCTCAGCCGTACCTGCACCGTTGCAGGCTGGCACTCTCAGCCGCTGCCCCTGACCTCGGACCTGGGGTAACTCCTCTTGGCTGCACTTAGTGCGCTGGTCGCAGCCAGAGAATTAATGTTAGACAAAAGCAAACTCCAGCAGTTTTATTTTTGAGTTAAAATGGGTCATAAAGCACCAGAGACAACTTGCAACATCAACAACACATTTGGCCCTGGAACTGCTAATGAATGTATAGTGCAGTGGTGGTTCAAGAAATTTTGCAAAGGAGACAAGAGACTTGAAGACAAGGAGCATACTGACTGTTCATCAGAAGTTGACAATGTCCAATCGAGAGCGATCATTGAAGCTGGTCCTCTTAAAACTACATGAGAAGTTGCTGAAGTGCTCACGTTGACCATTCTATGGTCATTTAGCATTTGAAGCAAATTGGAAAGGTGAAAAAGCTTGATAAGTGGGTGCCTCATGAGCTGACTGAAAATTAAAAAAAGTATATTTTAAAGTGTCTTCTCTTATTCTACACAACAATGAACCATTTCTCAACATGATTGTGACATGAAATGAAAAGTGGATTTTATAAAACAAGTGGTTATGACCAGCTCAGTGACTGGACTTAGAAGAAGCTCCAAAGCACTTCCTAAAGCCAAACTTGCACCAAAAAAAGGTTATGGTCATTGTTTGGTTGTCTGCTGCCTGTCTGATCCACTACAACTTTCTGAATCCTAGTGAAACCATTACATCTGAGAAGTATGCTCAGCAAATCAATGAGATGCACCAAAAACTTCAATGCCTGCAGACGGCATTGGTCAATAGAAAGGTGTCAATTCTTTTCCATGACAACGCCCAACCATACATCTCACAATCAACACTTCAAAAGTTGAACGAATTGGGTTACAAAGTTTTGTCTATTCTGCCATATTCACCTGACCTTTTGACAACCAACTGCCACTTCTTCAAGAATCTCAAAAACTTTTTACAGGGAAAACACTTCCAGAACCAGCAGAATGCAGAAAATGCTTTCCAAGAGTTCATCAAACCCTGAAGCACAGATTTTTATGCAGCAGGAATAAACAAACTTATTTCTCATTGGCAAAAATGTGTTGATTGCAATGGTTCCTATTTTGATTAATAAAGATGTGTTTGAGCCTAGTTATAATGATTTAAAATTCATGGTCTGAAACCAGAAATACGTTTGCACCATGGCCACCTCATGCAAAGAGTTGACTCATTGGAAAAGTCTCTGATGCTGGGAGGAATTGAGGGCAGGAGGAGAAGGGGACAACAGAGGATGAAATGGCTGGATGGCATCCCTGACTTGATGAACATGAGTCTGAGTGAACTCCAGGAGTTGGTGATGGACAGGGAGGCCTGGTGTGCTGAGATTCATGGGGTCGCAAAGAGTCAGACACGACTGAGCGACTGAACTGAACTGAAATATATTGGAGAAGGCAATGGTAACTCACTTGCCTGGAAAATCCCAGGGACAGAGGAGCTTGGTGGGACATGACTGAAGCAACTTAGCAATAGCAGCAACCTAAATATATAGATCTTAATCTATAGATCTTAAATATATAGATCTCCTCACCTGCCGGTTGTTTTCTTCACAGAATAAAAAAAAAAAATTTTTTTTTAAAGGAGAATGATTTTAATGTTATTAAAACTAACATCTACTTAAAATATTGTTTGAGTAGTAATCTTGAACATGACATCAATAAAACTGATAAACTCTAAAATATTAGAAATAAAAGGAATCAGATTTTCCAGCTGGATTTCCCCTAAAATACATTATATACCAATCAATCTTGAGCTTTTAGGAAAATTTATGAAATTCTTTACATTAACTAGGAATAGTTTTCATGTTGCTCATAATTTTTGTTACCTTATGTAGTTATGCACAAACACACACAATCCTTTCTAGGGAAAGATGCTAAAAATGACTCATAATATGAACTCTTAAGTGCCCCACAGTCCTAAGGATATCCTTGATTATTCATGTGAAGCAATATGACATCAGATAATGATTTTTCAGCATGTTTAAAGATAACCAGGCAAATCACCTGAAGACATTAATAATGTGTACTTATTACTTTATAATTTTCCAAAGTACTTTGACATGTGTTTTTCATTGTTTTTATTTAATAAATATGTACTGGCAGCACACAATATATTCAGTGCTAATTGGGCCCAAACTTAGCAAATTAAAGTGTGAAATTGAGGTGTAAGCAACTTGAGTGGAGAGAGATAGGGACAGCCTTCTCAGGATGCTCAGTAAAAAGCAGTCTTACCACTTGAATCCTGAGTAGCCCATTGGAAAATAAACCCTGATCACATAAAATGAGATTTAATGCTAAATGAGGCCTGTTTTATATGGGCAACCCTAGATAAACTCTGTACCACGGAGAGTATCTCATTTTGCTTCCACACAATTTCCCATGTACATTAACAGCCTTCCTGAGGGAGCAAAATACTTTTAAATCATTCTATTTGTTGCAAAACATGACTTTAGTCTAAGTCACAGATAAGTGAAGCCACATAAAATTGTAATATCCTCTAAGTATAAACAAAACAAAACAAAATGACATCAAAATGATGAGGTTAAGAAGGTTGAGATGTTTCTTAGGGGAAAAAAAAGGAGGTTTTCATAGGAAATTGCTTTCAGGGCCAGCTGAAGGACATTACGATAGAGATCATTGCTTTAACATAATTTCAGAGGCAGTTAATGTTGAACGAGAAAGGAAAGAAGACCAAACATAGTGAAAGGATAATTAATTCAGAGTCTTAGTTTTAATTTCTAAAGATTGTGTGGTGAAGTGACCCTTCACAATGGAAAACTGAGCAACGAGATTTATATTTTACATTTTAACTCTGTGATAACAAAACTGTTCCAGGTGTTTATTCGGTTTTGATATCTGTGTTTTTCTCTTCGCTGTACCCCTTGACCTACACAAAGCAGGTAAAGAACAGTGCTGTTTACGGTGAAGCCAGACACCCGTAACATCCTGATTTTCTGATAGCACCTGGAGAATAGCAGAAATGACATCGTGGAGTCCCTGGGAGTAGAGGAGGTTAGTTGCACTAAGCAGTCAGAAATGTAAAGACTTCCCCCTCCCTATCCCTTGCTAGATCAGTGCAAACCATGCCTGAGGTTAGGAGATCGTTCTGTTGCCAAGAGAAAGGAGCCAAAAACTGATCAGGAAAGTCAGAAACACAACAGCAATTGTACCAGGGATGAAAAACAATGATAAGAACAAAGCCAGAGAGAAGGGAAATTGCACACTCTAGCATAATTAATGAAGACAGGTAGGTGCCTACCTCATGCTGGCCTCTCTGCTGGGTGATGGGATACTGCAGCAGGAAGGACAAATTGGTCTCAGCAATCTCATTGCCAAGAGGAGACAGGTCTGAACAAAATGATGCAAGTCATGAGTCATATAAAGTGCTGAAAGAGTTTGTAATGGGAAGGGGCTAACCTAGGCTGGAAATGGCAGCCCACTCCAGTTTTCTTGCCTGGGAAGTCCCAAGGACAGAGGAACCTGGTGGGCTACAGTCCATGAGGTTGCAAAGAGTCAGACACGATTGAACAACAACAAACCTAGGCTGAGTCCTTAGGGAAAGCTGTGAAGTTCTTGCAGAGACTGGGAAGATGAGTAGTATTTCCTCCCTCCATCCCTACTCTCCTTCCCTCCCTCTCTCCCTCCCTCCCTTTCTCCCTCCTTTCTTCTTCAGTCCTGATTGCTTAGCAACAGAGCACTGAGCATTAGTCCCCCAGTCTTGTCTGACTCTTTGTGACCCCATGAACTGTAGCCCGCCAGGCTCCTCTGCCCACGGAATTCTCCAGGACAGAATACTGGAGTGGGTTGCCTTTCCTTCTCCAGGCGATCTTCCCGACCCAGGGATTGAACCCAGGTCTCCTGCATTGCAGGTGGATTCTTTACTCTCTGAGCCACCATAAGTAGAACATAAAATAACAGAGTGTCTGGCAAATAATAGGCTCTTGTAAGGATTATTCAGACTTCTAGCTCCTTTAAGACTGAGTGGTCCCGTTTCTCCCAGGTCCCCCTTATCACAAACCCCTGAACCTAACAAACAGCAATAACAACAACAAAAGGAAACATTGGAAGCCTCTGAAAGGTGGAAAGAAGGCAGACTGCTTAGAACATGAAAAACTTGCAGATGAGTCTCCTGGGTTTCTCTATTGCCTTATCACAAAGAGGGTGCCTCAGGGAGAGACCCACCATCTAGGCAGACTGACACCGCTATTGAGGCTGATTTTGCTCTCTCTCTTCTCTGTAAGTAAAGAGTTTTTTCACCCAGCACTGGACTGCATTGCATTTTCCTTGGTATCTCCAATACCAAAATGCAATGGGCAGAGTGTTTAAGAGTCCTCCAGTGGGACTGCTAACAGGTACTCTACTCCACATATATTTTCATTTTTTTTTTTATTGTGGTAAAATACACATAAGATAAAGTTTACCATCTTAAGTATTTTAAAGTATACAATTCACTGGTATTAAATACATTCATAATGTTGTGCTACCATCACCGCCATCCATCTTCCAAATCACACAGTTAAGCATTTTTGGAACTGCTGCAACATTCAAGTGGCTTGACTACTTTTAGCATTTTTACAAATTAACTGATGTGCCATTTCCTCTTTTTATTCTGATTGTAGCACAAAGGTTAAGCTTTCCTCTGCAAGAGTGTAATTAACATACTTACGAGTGTGTGTGTGTGTGTGTGTGTATGTGCATGTGAATGAGCATTCTTTTAAACTACTTTAACTTGTTCATTCAGGTTCAACCTTAAAAGACCTCAAGGCCATAGTTTCAATGAGATTCACAGTTTAGAGGCTACATTAGTATAGTAATGCATTTCATGCTGTTTCATAATTTGCCTAATCAAATAAAATGAGATAAACCATTACATTGGAAGGGTCCACCCTTCCCATTCATACAGTTATATTTAGCTAATTACATAAGAAATTATGTTTTTCTCAAGGTTTTGTTTGCATTTTTTAAGCTAGAGTCAGAATTTAATCAGTTAATTCTATTTCTCTCCTAAAATCGAATGACATGATTTCCCTTACTGATTAAAGCCAAAATAAATGAGAATAATGTATGGGGCTTAATTAGTTAAATCTATAGATATTTGCTGACTACTGTCTACATACCAGGCATTTTGTTGGCCTCTTATTTACTGCACTGAAAAAGACAGAAACATTACCTTCACCTTTCATGAAGCTTAACTCCCTAATTTTCTGATGCTATTGTAACAAATTACAACTCTCTCCTCTTAAAGCAATACAAATGTACTAACATTATCTTACTGTATGGGGGCGTCAGAAGTCTGACTGCATTCCTAAGGAGAGTATAGGAGAGAATCCATTTCTCTGAAGTTACAGGACTGAGGTTTCTGTTTACTCCTGGTGTGTCGGCCGATGTCATTCCCAGTTTTTTTTTTTTGTTTGTTTGTTTTGATCAAGAATCTCTTTTATTGATTATCAGAAACATTACAAACATCTAGTATGAACAAATTGTAACATGATAGTGTTTAGTTTGAACAATTAATACATTTCAGATATAATATTATACATATTTCAATGCTATTCTCCCCAATCATCCCACCCTCTCCCGGTCCCAGAGTCCAAAAGTCTGGTCTATACATCAGTGTCTCTTTTGTTGTCTCGTAAATAGGGTTATTTTTACCATCTTTCTAAATTCCATATATATGCGTTAGTATACTGTATTTGTGTTTTTGTTTCTGGCTTACTTCACTCTGTATAATAGGCTCCAGTTCCATCCACCTCCTTAGAACTGATTCAAATGTATTCTTTTTAATGGCTGAGTAATACAAGCAACTTCTACAGCTCAATTCCAGAAAAATAAATGACCCAATCAAAAAATGGGCCAAAGAACTCAATAGACATTTCTCCAAAGAAGACATACAGATGGATAACAAACACATGAAAAGATGCTCAACATCACTCATTATCAGAGAAATGCAAATCAAAACCACTATGAGATACCATTTCACGCCAATCAGAATGGCTGCTATCCAAAAGTCTACAAGCAATAAATGCTGGAGAGGGTGCGGAGAGAAGGGAACCCTCTTGCACTGTTGGTGGGAATGCAAACTAGTACAGCCACTATGGAGAACAGTATGGAGATTCCTCAAAAAACTGCGAATAGAACTGCCTTATGATCCAGCAATCCCACTGCTGGGCATATACACTGAGAAAACCAGAATTGAAAGAGACACGTGTACCCCAATGTTCATAGCAGCACTGTTTGCAATAGCCAGAACGTGGAAGCAACCTAGATGTCCATCCACAGATGAATGGATAAACAAGCTGTGGTACATATACACAATGGAGTATTACTCATTCCCAGTTTCTATGGGCCTCCCACATTCCCTGGTTCATGGCTCCCTTCTTCCATCTTCAAAGCCAGCAATGGCAGGTCAGAGTTTTCTCACTTTGCATCTCTTGACCTACTTTCTGCCTTTCTCTTCCGCTTTTAATCAATAATTAGACCAGGCCACCTAGAAAATCCAAAATAATCTCATTTCAAAGATCTAAATCTTAAATGATATCTATAATTTTTTTGACATGTAGGGTACTATATTCATTCATTCCCAGATATCTGTGGGTGAGGAGAGCACTACTCTTCCTCCCTCCATAATATACAGAATGAATTTAGGAATTAGGCCTATGAAAATATTTTCTCAAAATAAATCTATTTCAAAGAACTGCTTAAACTAAAAAGATCCTGATATTGGGAACAATTGAAGGCAGGAGGAGAAGGGGGCAACAGAGGGTGAGATGCTTGGATGGCATCACCAATTCAAAGAACCTGAGTTTGAGCAAACTCTGGGAGATAGTGAAGGACAGGGAAGCCTGGTATGTGTTGCAGTCCATGGGGTCACAAAGAGTCAGAAACGACTGAGCAACTGAACAACAACATGCTATGAGAATGGAACTAAATTTAAAATTACACTAATTCTCATGATGGCATTTGAACATTTCTATTTTAATTTCAGATAAATCCAATTTATTGAAACATATGTGAAAAAATTCTGTTTTTCTCATCTCAGTAGAGATCTCTTTTCTAATAATTTTGAATGGCTGAACATACTCAGATTCTTTGTCTCTAGTCAATTGGCCACACCCACCATACAAATTCCTAATTCTAAATTGTAGCTTTCAAGTTTCTCATTGCAAGTCTGAAGGACACTGCTGGAGGATTTTGAGTCAATCACCAATTAGCACTAGTATATGTATGTATGTATATGTATGTATATACATATATACACACATACACACACACATATACACACAAACACATATATTTACACATACATATGTGCAAGTTTCCAGTATCATATATAGCTCTACTGCAGTTGAGAATAAATAACTCTCCAGGAAGGCAATTTTGATATCTGGCATAAAATCCTTACATGTATATTCTCTAGATTCAGATAGGTTTTATGTTTCCTTAAAAAAAAAAAAATCGGAGGTATGAACAAATATATAGCCATGTGATTGAACGTTGTAGAACCATCAATAATAATAAAATATTGGAACCTGCCTCAGTTCAATTCAGTTGCTCAGTCATGTACAACTCTTTGCGGCCCCATGCACTGTAGCATGCCAGGCTTCCCTGTCTATCACCAACTTCTGGAGCTTGCTCAAACTCATGTCCAGCAAGTCGGTGATGCCATCCAACCATCTCATCCTCTGTCCTCCCCTTCTCCTTCTGCCTTCAATCTTTCCCAGCATCAGGGTCTTTGCCAACAAGTCAGTTCGTATAGACTTCCCTGGTGGCTCAGATGGTAAAGCGTCAGTCTACAGTGTGGGAGACCCAGGTTCGATCCCTGGGCTGGGAAGATCCCCTGGAGAAGTAAATGGCAATCCACTCCAGGCCTATTGCCTGGAAGATCCCATGGACAGAGGAGCCTGGTAGGCTACAGTCCATGTGGTCGCAAAGAGTCAGACACGACTGAGCGACTTCATTCATTCACTTCAGTTCATATCAGGCGGCCAAAGTATTGAAGTTTCAGCTTCAGCATCAGTCCTTCCAATGAATACTCAGGACTGATTTCCTTTAGGATTGACTGGTTTGATATCCTTGCAGTCAAAGGGACTCTCAAGAGTCTTCTCCAACACCACAGTTCAAAAGCATCAATTCTTCAACACTCAGCTTTCTTTATAGACCAAGGAACCTGCCTAAGTAACAATAATGGCAAATTGGTAAAATAAATTCTGGTACATATGATATATTGAAGAATACTTGATCAAATGGAAAATGTACATGCCAACAAATACATACATATATATATATGTATTTGTTGTAAAACATTAGGTTATAAAATGTAGGTATACTATGATTTTCATCATCAGATCAGATCAGATCAGTCGCTCAGTCATGTCCGACTCTTTGCGACCCCATGAACTGCAGCACGCCAGGCCTCCCTATCCATCACCAGCTCTCGGAGGTCACTCAGACTCACATTCATCAAGTCAGTGATGTCATCCAGCCATCTCATCCTTTGTCATCACCTTTTCCTCCTGCCCCCAATCCCTCCCAGCATCAGAGTCTTCTCCAATGAGTCAACTCTTCGCATGAGGTGGCCAAAATACTGGAGTTTCAGCTTTAACATCATTCCTTCCAAAGAAATCCCAGGGCTGATCTCCAAATAATTAAAATCACAAAATAGAAATAAATGCACATAAAGATTCACAAACATACAATTTAGATATCAATACAAATGTACACAAAAAGGTTGAGTTGAACATGCAAATCCTTGGGGCCCCCTTCAGACCTACTGAAACAAAAATAGAAATTCTGAAAGTGGACCCAGCAACCTGTGTTTTAATAACCTTCCATAGATTTTTGATACATGAAAATATTTGAGAATCAGTTCCTTGCTTTCAGTGATATTTACACAGGTGTAACAAATCATCAATAAACCATGGTCTAGAAACTTTTGTATCAGATTAAATTATGCTCATTAAAATAATCAAAAGATTCACTGTCTCCCAAAAAACAATGACATAAATTTGGGGATGAAAATAAAAATAACACAAAAATAAAACCCACCAAACAATATAAATGCTATGCTATGCTATGCTAAGTCACTTCAGTCGTGTCCGACTCTGTGTGACCCCATAGACGGCAGCCCACCAGGCTTCCTCATCCCTGGGATTCCCCAAGCAAGAACACTGGAGTGGGTTGCCATTTCCTTCTCCAATGCATGAAAGTGAAAAGAGAAAGTGAAGTCGCTCAGTCATGTCTGACTCCTAGCGACCCCACGGACTGCAGCCTACCAGGCTCCTTCATCCGTGGGATTTTCCAAGCAAGAGTACTGGAGTGGGATGCCATTGCCTTCTCCGAATATAAATGCTACAAGAACATAAAAAATTACCAAAGAATCCAAAGAATGCATAAAATTTTGTGAGAAAAACACAGGTGATAATAGCGTAGATATCCACCTGAAGTTAAAGAAATCTGTTGTTCTATGACTAGTTAAAATTCTCAAACTTGAAGAAAAGTAAATGGCTAAATATTTCAGAAATATTTGTTGATTAGTATGTGATATGAGGTTAATATATAAAAGAGAAAAATGCAAGTCAGTTTTAAGTCATTGGACAGAATTGTGTATATTTAATGTTTTTGGGTGAACATATATATCAAAGATCTCTTAAAATAGAACTTTATTCAATATCCTGCTCAAGGTTTTAGCATTAAAGCCAGGCTTAGTTGTATGGGAGAAGAACATCTTTATATTCATATGACCTAACTAGTCAATTACTGGACAAGTGCTAACAGCTGTACTCAATTAAAACAAAATATGAGCCCTAACAATCCATCACTCTTAATATATATATTTGTACAAGTCCCTGAATGACCATTTATAGTGTAAAGTATAGTAGTCTTATATGTACTGAAGCATTTAAGGAGACATTGCAGGCAGATTCTATACTGTCTGAGCCACCAGGGAAGCCCAGTTAAGGAGCAGTGTTGTTAAAGTGGGAGTTAGTGTCATATCATTCTAGGAGGAAATTTAAAATTCCTTGGATGTCTTTATGGGAAACATTTGAAAAATTCAAATGATTGATAACGTTTGTACATCTACTCATTATCATTATGTTTCTTTCTTAGTGGTAAATTTAATCCACAGGGGGGAAACCCACTTTTAAATTGTATAAAAAAATCTATGGAAACAATTGATTTTCACAAAATTCATCTAGTCGAATTATAAGGTAGCATAAAGAAAATAAGAATCCAACATTATTTAGAGGGAGTCTTTAAACAGTTGCAGAAAAAGAAAAAATTATGAAGAAATATCTCCTGATATTAAATCAAGGTATGGAACAAAGTTTTCGATACTGTGGCAATGACGTAAGAAATATCCTCTAGGTACATCCTAGATACATCCTAGGTACATCCACTGTAAAATCTCACACTCAACAGCATCAACAACAACAGCAACAATTAATCATCTCTCATCTTGACCTCTTCATAGCTTGGCATTTCCTACAGCCATCAATTTATCAATTCATCATTACATCTAGAAAATATAATGCAACTTCCTCCTCTCTTTATGCTCCTATTTCTTACTAGAACTAGCTTTTCCTTTCTCTTCTTTGCTATTCATATTCCTGTCAGTTTAATCTTAAGCAGTACTGTTTTACAGATCTCTCTGAGATCATGGAAAATGTCTGTGAATTTGCACTGTCCAATAGGGTAGCCACTAGCCACATGTGGCTGTTGAACACTTGAAACACAGCTAGAAAGTCTGAGAAAATAAATGTTCAGTTTTACTTATTTTAATTCTAATCTATCTACAGGCTATGACTAGTGTCTATTATATCAGATGGAACAAACTGAAGACTTCATAACCTCAGCTCATCCATACACGAGTTTAGTCATTTAAAAATACCTTTTGGAGAAAACCTCCTGTGTATTCAGGCATAGGGAAGATTCAAATTCCCAAAGGTCTAGAAAAGAAAGTCACTTACACTTATATGTAAACTATATAAATGGAGATTTTAAGTAGAGTTTCAGAAATATGATTTATAACTCAGGAGAGATATTTTTTGAAACCATGGGGATGGAAGAAAATAACTCAAAGAAAGTTTGGAGAGTGGAAACAGAAGAGAGCCAAAGACAGAACCTCTTCTAGGAAATCTTTTGTAAGGAATACTTGCAGTAGGAAAATACTGATGGAAGTGGAGCCCAAAAATCATTCTAAAAACTAGTAGTCAAACTGTGTGAGAATGAAGAAAGGGTGATAGTATTTTGAAAAGGAAGGATTGGCTAGAATACGTCACTTTAGGTTATATGTTACTCCTGGAGAGGAAGATTCGGGGAAAGGATGATGATTTTTAGTTATCTCTTACATTTTATATTTTATTTATATTTTAATAAGATAGCATTCAAGAAAACATGGCAAAATATATACATCTATATCTGTTTAATTTGAATAATAAGTAACAAATGTTTCATATCTTTATATGTGCTTTTATATTTGAACACATATATTTGAAATACTTATATTAATACAATTCAAAGGAAGTGATTAACTTTGCCAAATCCTACAGAAGGTCAAGGGGAGCACGGATTGAAAAATGTCCACTGGATTTAGTAATAAAGTGGTTAATAGGGTCCTTGATAAAATAATTTCAGTGAACTAGTAGTAGTAGAAGCCAGCTTCCAGTGGGATAAGAAGTTAATATAGAGAGGTTGCAGACTTCCCTGGTCCAATGGTTAAGACTCTGAGATTCCACTGCAGTGGGCATGGATTCTATCCCTCATTGGGGAACTAAGATTCCACATGCTACACAGTGTAGCCTGTATATGTGTGTGTGTGTGTGTGTGTGTGTGTGTGTGTGTAGAGAGAGAGAGAGAGAGACAGGATGGCTGGAAAGGTCAGAAATTGGTCTTTGTAGGATCAAAAATATAGAAGCTATTATACTTTTGTTACTGTTTCCTTCCAAAGCAAGGTAACTTAAATTTATTTATAGATTAAGGAAAAAAAAGCAAAGAGGAAAGACTTGTAACACCAGACCAACCCCCACAAAGAGCAGAACAAGATCCAGAAGGCAGATAGAAGCTTTGTCATAAGAAGACATGCTTTCTCTTTGTGTATGTGTTTGGTGGGGGAACACAAGGTTAGAGGTAAAATTAGAGGTTGCTGCCATAGCAAGAAAGTGAAGGAGACACTGAGACAGAGACAGATGAGAATGGGTAGCTTGATGAGAGTGATGACGTCTGATACCTGTTTTCAGGAATCTGAAGCTCACTTGTTACCAAACTGTTCCTGGTACCTGGGAGTTACTGCCTGAGTTACACAGGCTGGTTTCTTAGAAGTGAGATGGAGCTTGGGATGTGAATGTTTATTCAGGATCACGACTTATGAAAGAGTGGAAACTGTTGAATGATTTTTTTTGTGGGCCACTGGGTGAATAAACTGTGGATCATTCATATAGTTAAAATAAGTGTATCAATATAGATCAATCCCAAGAATTTAACATCGAGTGAAAAAAGCAACCAGCCAGAAGTTATCTAGCATATGATAAAATTTACATCAATTATAAAGACAAAACAGTAATATATTTTATGCCATGGATAAATATAGAGAGTAAACGTATGACAACATTCCTGGAAATGATATTAATATAAATCAACTTGGTTACCTCTGGTAGCTGATAAAATGTGAAGGAATAGGAGGTTATGTGTGACAAATGAGTCAAGCCTTATAATCGAGGCATAATAAGCACTATGGGTGTTAGCTAATATAATAATAAAACATGTTGTTGTTGTTCAATTACTCAGTTGTGTCCAACTCTTTGCAACCCCATGGACTACAGCACGCCAGGCTTCCCTGTCCTTCACTATCTCCCGGAGTTTGCTCAGACTCATGTCCACTGAGTCGATGATGCCATCCAACCGTCTCGTCCTCTGCGTTAACATATGTTTATTCTTATTTTTGTACATACTGGTGTCTGTTATATAATTTCTTTTTGTTGTTGCTGTTGTATGTTTGAAAATATTCATACTAAATTTTTTTAAATAAACATCATTGGAGATCCTTTTCTAATTATAACAGGCCAGTATCCAACATAATATGTGACCTTTTTTTTTTTCCTTTTTAATTGTTTTTCATTTTATTGCACTTCACAGCTACTGTGCATGTGACTTTAATCTTAACTTTCTGAGGGCCAAACTTATTTGAATTGGTGACCAAGTAAAAAGGCAAGTTGGACATTGTCCAGTCTTTGGCTGGGCACACACAGACATGCACAGGCATCTTCACACATGTGAGCATGCTCTTGATGTAACAGAAGCACCAATAACCTCATACAATGGCTAAGGCCAAGTGCTTTTGTCTTTTCTTTGTACCGGAGGAATTCTTCAAGGGCAGAATGGTGTCCCTTTATGCTCGGCCAGCCATCCCTGGCATATTGTGAGCAATCAATAAATAAAAATTAATTGAGTCCCTTAATAAATAAGCATGCATTTACTCACTAAATAATAATTAATGGTAAAATAACTGAAAAGGATGGCAAAATTTCAAAAAAATGATATAAATGAGCTGCTGCTGCTAAGTTGCTTCAGTTGTGTCTGATTCTGTGCAACCCCATAGACAGAAGCCCACTAGGCTCCTCTGTCCCTGGGATTCTCCAGGCAAGAATACTGGAGTGGGTTGCCATTTCCTTCTCCAATGCATGAAAGTGAAAAGTGAAAGTGAAAGCGCTCAGTTGTGCCCGACTCTTCACGACCCCATGGACTACAGCCTACAAGCCTCCTCCATCCATGGGATTTTTATATATATATATCTATATTTTATTTTATTTTTTAACTTTACAATATTGTATTGATTTTGCCATATATCAAAATGAATCCACCACAGGTATACATGTGTTCCCCATCCTGAACCCTCCTCCCTCCCAATACCATCTCTCTGGGTCATCCCAGTGCACCAGCCCCAAGCATCCAGTATCATGCATCAAACCTGGACTGGCGACTCTTTTCATATATGATATTATACATGTTTCAATGCTATTCTCCCAAATCATTCCACTCTCTCCCTCTCCCACAGAGTCCAAAAGACTGTTCTATACATCAGTGTCTCTTTTGCTGTCTTGCATACAGGGTTATTATTACCATCTTTCTAAATTCCATATATATGTGTTAGTTATGGCAGAAAGTGAAGAGGGGCTAAAAAGCCTCTTGATGAAAGTGAAAGTGGAGAGTGAAAAGGTTGGCTTAAAGCTCAACATTCAGAAAACGAAGATCATGGCATCTGGTCCCATCACTGCATGGGAAATAGATGGGGAAACAGTGGAAACAGTGTCAGACTTTGTTTTTCTGGGCTCCAAAATCACTGCAGATGGTGACTGCAGCCATGAAATTAAAAGACGCTTACTCCTTGGAAGGAAAGTTATGACCAACCTAGATAGCATATTCAAAAGCAGAGACATTACTTTGCCAACAAAGGTTCGCCTAGTCAAGGCTATGGTCTTTCCTGTGGTCATGTATGGATGTGAGAGCTGGACTGTGAGGAAGGCTGAACGCCGAAGAATTGATGCTTTTGAACTGTGGTGTTGGAGAAGACTCTTGAGAGTCCCTTGGACTGCAAGGAGATCCAACCAGTCCATTCTGAAGGAGATCAATCCTGGAATTTCTTTAGAAGGAATGATGCTGAAGCTGAAACTCCAGTATTTTGGCCACCTCATGCGAAGAGTTGACTCATTGGAGAAGACTCTGATGCTGGGAGGGATTGAGGGCAGGAGGAGAAGGGGACGACAGAGGATGAGATGGCTGGATGGCATCACTGACTCGATGGATGCGAGTCTGAGTGACGTCCGAGAGCTGGTGATGGACAAGGAGGCCTGGCGTGCTGCGGTTCATGGGGTCGCAAAGAGTCGGACATGACTGAGCGACTGATCTGATCTGATCTGATCTGACACTGTATTGGTGTTTTTCTTTCTGGCTTACTTCACTCTGTATAATAGGCTCCAGTTTCATCCACCTCATTAGAACTGATTCAAATGTATTCTTTTTAATGGCTGAGTAATACTCCATTGTGTATATGTACCACAGCTTTCTTATCCAGTCATCTGCTGATGGACATCTAGGTTGCTTCCATGTCCTGGCTATTATAAACAGTGCTGCGATGAACATCAGGGTACACGTGTCTCTTTCAATTCTGGTTTCCTCAGTGTGTATGCCCAGCAGTGGGATTGCTGGATCATAAGGCAGTTCTATTTCCAGTTTTTAAGGAATCTCCACACTGTTCTCCATAGTGGCTGTACTAGTTTGCATTCCCACCAACAGTGTAAGAGGGTTCCCTTTTCTCCACACCCTCTCCAGCATTTATTGCTTGTGGACTTTTGGATCACAGCCATTCTGACTGGTGTGAAATGGTACCTCATTGTGGGTTTGATTTGCATTTCTCTGATAATGAGTGATGTTGAGCATCTTTTCATGTGTTTGCCAGGCAAGAGTACTGGAGTGCGTTGCCATTTCTTTCTCTGTATAAATGAGCTATACCTATTTAAACCTAATTAAATGTTATTTTGTGGAAGATGTACTCAGAACTTGAGTCTTAGGAATTTGTTAGAGACTTATGTCTTAGATTTTAGAACACTTGATCTTTTAGTCCACATTGCCATCAATGTCTCAACTATATTCACATGAATTATATAAACCTGTGTTTTGTATGCCTGCATACATGTGTGTATGTACGTATTCCTATATATGTATACATAGATATGTTTGCACATGCATAAACATTGTTTTTACATCTCAATCTACATGCCATTGACCATTGGCAAGTTGTGAAGCATTGCATTTTTCTTTGTGGGTGTGTATGTGGGAGGAAATCACTCCATCTTCTAATATTACTGGCCCTGTGGTGGCTTCCTTGTGCACCGGATCTTCTGTGCCCCATTTCTCAACTATCATTTCAGTATGTGTCTGTGTGTGTTCAGTTGTGTCTGACTCTTTGCAACCCCTTGGACTATAGCCTGCCTGGTTCCTCTGTTGATGGGATTTCCCAGCAAGAATACTGGAGAGGGTTGCCATTTCCTCCTCCAGGGGATCTTCCCTACCCAGAGATCAAACCTGCGCCTCTTGCATCTCCTTCCTTGGCAGACAGATTCTTTACCACAGAGCCACCTAGGGAACCGCTTTTTAACGATCTTATGTGTTAGCTGCTAATATTATTACTGTCAGATTACTATTTAGTTAATCTTATAAACTGATTTGTCATGAGGTATTATATCTCAGTGAATTACTTTCTTATCCTAATAAGAACTATTGATACTTTCCTCTGAAAAAGTGAATGACTGCATGAATTCCAGAAATATCTGTAACGGAAGTACAATTAAACAAGGTATCCTTTGGATGCTACTTAAATTATGATGTGTTTACGTACTTTCGGTACTGAGTTCACATGTCATGTGAGAAATAGATTTGCCCTGTCATTTGTTTCTAGAATCCAACTTTTTCATTTCCAATCAATTGGAAATATTGATTTTGCATTGTTATTTTACTTTCAGGTCATACATACATAGTCTTATTAAAATTTAAACAAAGTTCAGGAAATTATTTGGTAAACAGAGCAGCACATTAAAAATCACATGACAAGTTGTAACTCAAACTAAGTTGACATGACCACCATCATTTACCAAATTTCCAATTTATTTTTCACTTTCATGTTTTATCTAAGACTCTATTATTTACTCCTTTCCTTTCACTAACTGCAATTGAAATTAAATACTGTTCATTTCATTCAGGATCCAGTATGTGCATCTTAGAAAAACAAATATCTGCTCTTTCTCAGTTAATTCCATAGAGCTGCGACCAAGAGTAAATACCACATTCAAAGAAACGTATAATTCAGACAAGGCTTTTACTGATGAGAACAATTTTGCTAAAGCATGAAAGCTTTTTAAAAAGAGGATCATGTAAGAAATAGATGTAATAAAAAGAGTAAGCCCTTTAGATGACAATGGGGTGCTAATAAGAATTTGATGCTATGCTTATGAGTTATTTTGTTATTTTAGTCTAATGATCAAAAAGGTCCTTTAAAAATCATCTAGGTGGATGGATACATATTATCCAGAGACAATAGTGTACCTGGTTGTTTCTCTTTGACTTTAAAATAAACTTCACAAGTCAGAGAATTTTCTGTATCATGTTGAGGTGTCAAATTATATACTTTTGAAAGGCATGATTTTCATACACAAAATATCTTCCCAATGTGTGCCTATTTTAAATCCCAATGTGTGCCTATTTTAAAATAGTTCTTTTACTTGAAATATAAAAATAAGTACTTTCACTTAACCAGGGAAGTTGGTTGAGGCCTCTGAATGGATTAAGGAGTCAACTCTGCCCCTTTAAATCTCACCTTTGTCTCCAGTGCCTGAGCCATCCCTGAAGATGAAAGACAGGATTCAAAGAGGGCTATTCTTCTTATTTTACCTGCTCATTAAATGCCAAGATAGTTTTTTATTCAATTATATATCTGCCAATGAAAATAGTGAACAAAGACAACATCAAGGCCATGTTTTCATTTCCGTCATTGTTCCCTAGTGAATTACAAGGTTGTGAGCTTTCCTACAACAATTTATATTGACCTAGGCTTCATAAATCTGGTATAGTAGACTGAGTTGCTGAGCTATATGTTGTGATCATGTCTTTCTACGAACAACATTAATCACTTGCTCAAGAGGAAGTAGCAATTCAAGAGTGTTCTGTCTCATGCCCGCATCACAGAGGACTTCTTAGGAGAAGCTTTAATGTTGCCCCCTTTCCCCGGGATTTTAATACTCACTCCTCCCTATAGGTTTCCAAGCTCTAACCTATCTTGTACTCTTTATCAGGCAATGTCAAAGTGAGCAAAATATGTACAAAGACTTATGCTATGCTATGCTAAGTCACTTCAGTCGTGTCTGACTCTGTGCGACCCCATAGATGGCAGCCCACCTGGCTCCCCTGTCCCTGGGATTCTCCAGGCAAGAACACTGGAGTGGGTTGCCATTTCCTTCTCTAATGCATGAAAGTGAAAAGTGAAAGTGAAGTCGCTCAGTCATGTCTGACTCTTAGCGACCCCATGGACTGCAGCCTACCAGGCTCCTCCGTCCATGGGATTTTCCAGGCAAGAGTACTGGAGTGGGGTGCCATTACCTTCTCCACAAAGACTTATATACCTGTAATAAAAATATTTATTTGTAAGTTACAATTTCTAAAGTTGAAGATAATATTAAAAGTAAGCTGGATGTACTTGCCTTTGGAAAAAATCTTCCATGTCTAGAGTCAGTCAGTGTTGGAAATGCATCTTAGATAAAATGATTTTGATTTAATTTTCTCCTTCAGGAAATACTAAAGTTAACTGGAAAACAGCCAGCACATCTGTCTCTGAAATGCTCCAGGGCAAAGATACCAATAATAGGTCCAATACGTTATACATCTGGCCACCAACATTTTAAGTGGAAAAAAGGAGAGCTATGACTAATACACAGGAAATGATGTTATTTGACACTGTACTGTATTAGAGAACAAAAACAGAACAAAAATTAAGCTAGTATGAAAGAGATGAAATAAACAGGATTGTTTTAGGTATCACATATTATAATCATGCCATTTCTTCCCATTAGTTTAGTGCATAAAAAGAGTCATCACTCTATTTTTTTTAAACTCAAGAATCACTGAAAGTAGAGTGTGGAGAAAAGGAAAGTCTCTTGTTCTGTTGGTGGGAATGTAAGTTGGTGCAGCCACTATGGAAAACAGTATGGAGGTTCCTCAGACAAACCAAAAATAGAATTACCATATGATCCAGCAGTCTCACTCCTGGGAATATACTGAAGCAAAACTATAATTCAAAAAGATACATGCATCTCTATGTTCATAGCAACACCATTCACAATAGCCAAAACATGGAAACAACTTAAATGTCCATCAAGAGATGAATGAATGAAGAAGACATACATATATAGGAGATGGTACACATAAACAGTGGAAAACTACTGAGCCATAAAAAGAACAAAAATAATGCCACTTGCAGCAACAAGGTGGAGAAGGCAATGGCACCCCACTCCAGTACTCTTGCCTGGAAAATCCCACGGATGGAGGAGCCTGGCAGGCTGCAGTCCATGGGGTCGCTAAGAGTCAGACATGACTGAGCGACTTCACTTTCTCTTTTCACTTTCATGCATTGGAGAAGGAAATGGCAACCCACTCCAGTGTTCTTGCCTGGAGAATCCCAGGGACGCGGAAGCCTGGTGGGCTGCCGTCTATGGGGTCACACAGAGTCGGACACGACTGAAGTGACTTAGCATAGCATAGCATAGCAGCAACAAGGATGCAACTAGAGATTATCATACTAAGTGAAGTAAGTCAAAATGAGAAAGACAAATACCATACAATATAACTGACATGTGGAATCTAAAATATGGTACAAATGAACAAATGCAAAATAGAAACAGACTCACAGACATAGAGAACAGACTTGCGGTTGCCAAGGAGTGGGTAGGGAAGGGAGAGGGATATCCTGGGAGTTTAAAGTTGGTAGATGCAAACTATTACATATCGAATGGATGAACAGCAAGATCGTAATGTATAATACAGGGAGCTATATTTAATATCCTGTGATAAATCATAATGGAAAAGAATATTAAAAAATAATGTATATATGTTTATAATTGATTTATTTTGCTGTACAGCAGAGACTGGCATGTTGTAAATAAACTATATGTCAATACAAAATTAAATTTAAAAAAAAGAATCAGTAGAAGTAGATGAATTACACGCCCTTTTACAATCTTATAGTTGTTATTAGGTAACTCTTACGGGAGATTGCATTTCCTTTATGTGTAATGTAGTTTATATTCAAGCACTCAACAATTTTAAAAAGGCACATTTTGTCAAACATTATCTACGGAGAAGGCAATGGCAATCCACTCCAGTACTCTTGCCTGGAAATTGCCATGGACGGAGAAGCCTGGTAGGCTACAGTCCATAGGGTCGTGAAGACTCAGACTTCACTTTCACTTTTCACTTTCATGCATTGGAGAAGGAAATGGCCACCCATTCCAGTGTTCTTGCCTGGAGAATCCCAGGGACGGGGCAGCCTGGTGGGCTGCCGTCTATGGGGTCGCACAGAGTCGGACATGACTGAAGCGACTTAGCAGCAGCAGCAGCAGCATTCTCCCTGACACCCCTGGCTAGTTCATAGAACATTTCTTTTTCTCTTTCTTTTATTCTCTTAAAAAAGAAAAAAATACTTCCATAAAGTACAAAGTATGTAGGAGACACTTAGTTTTAGTTCTTAAAGCAAATTTTATTGAGAAGAAACACAGAGAAGCATTCTCTGCATTTTTACCAATGGGGAACATGTGTCCCACTTTCAGAAAAATGTCGTTCCTGTCTTTTGTTCCATCATTTGTGATAATTTGAGAAAAACATTTAAACAAGAGTTTAATTGTATACAATTTATCTGATTTTTTTCATATTGCTGGCAGTTTTAATTACTGTTGATAATATTTATTTGCCAATTATACTGAGCCTGGAGATAGGAAGGTCAATTGAGTTGACTTTTTAAAATACATAAAGTGGTAATGATTTTCCCCAGTTTTTCGTGCAAAGGACTAAAGTTTTAATCTCATTTCTGCCACTGACTGGCAGCTTGTAAAGCCATGGATTCTCTCAGCTTTATCTGTATGATAAAAACCATTTTTAATACTACAATCTCATGATGGATATAGAACCAGATTGCTGAAAGATTTGTTCACTGCTTATTAAGTCATTTTTAAACCATCTGTACCTGGACTACATTTTGCTTATAATAAAATTAGAATGAGTCTATAGGGAATAAAGACATTTAAAAGAATGTTGGATAATCAAATTCAAAATACTAAAAACAATACCAATACTAATATTATTTTGTACAAGTATAATGCAATATGGTAGTAAAACCATTATAGCAATAGTATTTTTTATGCTGTAAAATAAGCTAACACATTATGAAAGCACAAAAAAAATGTAAAGGATAAAATCCTTCACAATCTTAGAGGATTAATATTATTTTAGAACATTTATTCTCACTTTTTTTCTATTCACAGAGTATTTTTAATTGAATGCAAATTTATAAATTAGAATGTCTATAGAATCCTAATGTATATTGAACTCGATGGATGTGAGTCTGAGTGACCTCCGGGAGTTGGTGATGGATAGGGAGGCCTGGCGTGCTGCAGTTCATGGGGACGCAAAGAGTCGGACACGACTGAGCGACTGATCTGATCTGATCTGAATGTATATTGAAGCAAAAACATTTTTCATAATTAAGAAAATCTTGCACACATGAAAATAATTTGTATCCCATGAAATAATGTTTTAAGAGGTTATTTCAAAGAGCAGTCTTTTTGACAGTCTCTTCTCAACTGTGCATGTGTGCTAAGTCACTTCAGTCATGTCCGGCTCTTTGCAACTCTATGGACGGTAGTCCGCCAGAGATTGAACCCACGTCTCTTACGTCTCCTGCATTAGCAGGCAGGTTCTTTACCACTAGTTTCACATGGGAAGCCCCCTCTTCAACTGTAAGCCTGAATTATTTCACAAAAATAAAATCAAGGTCCTTCAATACTGAAATAACTGCAGTTTCTAGGAATATCCCCAGAGAAATTAAGCAATAAAGGGAGGATTGAGATTGTGATAGCCATTTTGTTTTCCATGTATAAGATGATTTTAGATATCTTTTTCTACAGAGAAGTTACATGAAAAGAAATGAAAGTTACCTCAAGCAATGCCATGGCAATTACCACAATACCAAGAAAATTGAGTTGCTCCATTGTCAAAGAGGTAGGCCAGTTAGAAAGTACAGAAAGAAAAACATTCTAAAAGACTTGAGCCACATACTTCCTGGGAGCTTTTACAGTATCATCAATGTGCTACAGAGTTCTACATTTTTTCCTACCATGTGGGCTCTCTTCTCACTCGAGACTTGGGCACCCAACTGTCTCCTACCAACCTTTGGGAAGGTTTGGAATCAGCTTATCCACATCATGCTCAAAACTGAACTGACACATCTTGCTTAAGCCAGCAACAAAGGAGGAAACCCTCTTCTCTTCCAACTCCGAATTCGAGCATCAGCCCTGTCATTGTATTATGTAAGCGTCTCTTTGCACTGTTCCACTTCTATCACATGATGACCCCTCGCATTGACCAGCATTGTCTCTCATCTAAACATGCTACAGTAGCCTCCTAGCTGACCTCCTGCTTACCTTGTTCCTTGCCAGTCCACATTGCAGTAAGAGGGAGAGACAGCCAGGAGGTGAAAAGAGAGGGAACTAAGTGAAATTCCTATTTAGACTCATCCTTGATAAAAATCTTTAAATATTTTCTGAGTCTAAACAGTGGAAAGTGGACTCCAGTGGCTCGCTGACCTGGGTCTTGCTTTCCTCTTCAGCACCATCTCTCCAAGCCTCTTGCTTTAAACTCAGAGTTACAAACTAACTGAAATATTATTCAATACAACATGCCCTTCTGTTCTTGAATCTCTGCATGTTTCTGCCTTTTCTTGAAAATGATATTCTTACCCTTTGTCTGGCTCATCTCTACTCATCTTTTAATATTCATCCCTAGATCACTTTCTAAATGTAGCCCTCACTGCCCCCGAAGACTTGGCTAGATACTCCCTCCCATGTGCTTCCAAAGCACTTTGCTTTCCTCTCCAGAGGACCTACCATACTCCACTGAGATTCTTGGCTCCTTGGAAGGTAACACTGCTGTTGTTGTTGAGTTGCTAAGGCGTGTCTGACTCTTTGCCACCCCATAGACCATAGCTGGCCAGGTTCCTCTTTCCACCGGATTTCCCAGGCAAGAATACTGGAGTGGGTTGCCATTTCCTTCTCCAGGGAATCTTCCCAACCCAAGGATGAACCCACGCCTCTTGTGTCTGTTTTCAGGTTATTTCAAGGATATTTTGCCTCCTAAAGCAACTTGTGAGTTCTTGAGAGGTGCTTTCCAATAGAACTCTCTGTTGTAATGGAAGTTTGAGGTCAGGGAGCCAGCATGGTCAAGTTCTGGTGAGAATGCTCTCCCTGTCTTCCCCATGGCCATCTCCTCACTATATCTTCACATCATTTTCCATTGGCATGTTTGCATAATGAGGGCAAGAGAATCTTCCTCTCTTCCTCTTCTTTATAAGGGCAACAGTCCTATCAGATTAGGATCCTACACTATAACTTCATTTAAATTTACCCACTCGGAGTCCTATTTATGACTAGGGATAGGGCTTGGGGGCTTGGGCTATTGGTATATTGGGCTTCAATATATCAATCGTGGAGGTACACAGTACAGTCCATAACAGGGAAATATTTTAAAATAAAGGTAGAAAGAAAAGTGGACTATATTATGCATTACCTGTTAAGGAATTGAAATTTCTTTAAAAATCAAAGGGAAAGCATATAAAAATTGGGAAACCTTAGGTACTAACTCAGCTTTCTTTCAGCTTCTAGAAAATGTATTCATCCAGGGGACATTTATTAAGCTTTTATGTAAGAGAAACACTAGGCCAAATTCTAAGATTACAAGGATACATCAATCATAGCTGACTTCTGAGAAGCTCACAATTAAGGAAGCACACAGGTAAAAGATAAACTCATGAATAAGGAGAATCTTTTCAACAAAGGGCTTGGGAACAACTTTGACCCCATCTCTCAACATATACCCCGGTGGCTCAGATGAAAGAAGCTACCTGCAATGCAGGAGGCCTGGGTTCAATCCCCGAGTTGGGAAGGTTCCCTGGAGTAGGAAATGGCAACCCACTCAAGTATTCTTGCCTGGAGAATTCCATGGCTAGAGGAGCCTGGGGTCACAAAGAGTCAGATATGACTAAGTGATTAACACTTTCACTTTCTCATCATATACAAAAATTAATTGGAGATAGATCATAGACCTCAACGTAAAGGCTAAAGCTGCAAAAGGCTTATACAAGTAAACACTGTGCAATATCTTCATAACTTTGGAGTAGGCAAAGAGTTTTTAGTCAGGAAAAACATGTATAATATAATGCATAGTTAATCAATTATAATACAATATACTACAATGTGTATTACAGTTCAAGACAATGTAGTATAATTAAAATATAATAATTGAAAATTTTGCTTTATTAAGATTAATAAAATCTTTGCTTATGAAAAAACACTGTTAGAAAATGAAAAGGTAAATGAGACTCAGAGAAAACATTCACAATACAAACATTAATCTGGAAAAAGACTTATCTATCCAGCATCTACAAAATGCCTTACACTTGAATATTAAAAAGACAACTCATAACAAATGGGCAAACAGATACTTCATTTAAAAAAAGATATGTGATATATGAATTATCAGTAAGCACATGAGAGTATGTTAAACATCATTAGTATTCAAGGAAATGCAAATTAAAACCAGAAAGAGATATCACAGTACACTCTAGCATTGCTAAAACAAAACAAAACAAAATACAGGTGATACCAAATGTTGGTGTTAATATGGAGAAAGTCAACTTCCACATTACTAGTGAAATTTTAAAGTGGTATAGGGAAATTTCATGCAGAGATGGGCATAATAAAGGACAGAAACTCTATGGACCTAACAGAAGCAGAAGATATTAAGAAGAGGTGGCAAGAATACACAAAAGAACTAATAAAAAGGTCTTCATGACCCAGATAACCATGATGGTATGATCACTCACCTAGAGACAGACATCCTGGAGTCCGAAGTCAAGTGAGCCTTAGGAAGCATCACCATGAACAAAGCTAGCAAAGGTGAGGGAATTACAGTTGAGCTGTTTCAAATCCTAAGAGATGATGCTGTGAAAGTGCTGCACTCAATATGTCAGCAAATTCGGAAAACACAGCAGTGGCCACAGGACTGGAAAAGGTCAGTTTTTGTCCCAATCCCAAAGAAAGGCAATGCCAAGGAATGTTCAAACTACTGCACAGTTGCACTCATCTCAAATGCTAGTAAAGTAATGCTCAAAATTCTCCAAGTCAGGCTTCAGCAATATGTGAGCCATGAACTTTCAGATGTTCAAGCTGGATTTAGAAAAGGCAGAGGAATCAGAGGTCAAATTGCCAACATTGTAGGATCCTCAAAAAAGCAAGAGAGTTCCAGAAAAATATCTACTTTTGCTTTATTGACTACACAAAAGGCTTTGACAATATGGATCATAACAAACTGTGGAAAATTCTTCAAGAGATGGGAATACCAGACCACCTTACCTGCCTCCTGAGAAATCTGTACACAGGTCAAGAAGCAACAGTTAGAACCAGACATGGAACAACAGACTGGTTCCATATAGGGAAAGGAGTACATCAAGGTTGTATATTGTTACCCTGCTTATTTAACTTATATGCAGAGTACATCATGAAAAATGCTGAACTGGATGAAGCACAAGCTGGAATCAAGATTGCCAGGAGAAATATCAATAACCTCAGATACACAGATGACACCACCCTTATGGCAGAAAGTGAAGAAGAACTAAAGAGCCTCTTGATGAAAGTGATAAAGGAGAGTGAAAAAGCTGGCTTAAAACTCAACATTCAGAAAACAAAGATCATGACATCTGGTCCCATCACTTCATGGCAAATAGATGGGGAAACAATGGAAACAGTGAAAGACTTCATTTTTTTGGCTCTAAATCATTGCAGATGGTGACTGCAGCCATGAAACTAAGACACTTGCTCCTTGGATGAAAAGCTATGACCAACCTTGACAGCATATTAGAAAGCAGAGATATTGCTTTGCTGACAAAGGTCCATCTAGTCAAAGCTATGTTTTTTCCAGTAATCATGTATGGATATGAGAGTTGGACTATAAAGGAAGCTGAATGCTAAAGAGTTGATGCTTTTGAACTGAGGTGTTCAAGAAGACTCTTGAGAGTCCCTTCCTTGGACTGCAAGGAGATCCAACCAGTCAATCCTAAAGGAAATCAGTCCTGAATATTCTTTGGAAGTATTGGAAGGACTGATACTCTAGCTGAAGCTCCAATACTTTGGCCACCTGATGCAAAGAACTGACTTATTTGAAAAGCCCCTGATGCTGGGAAAGATTGAAGGCAGGAGGAGAATGGGACAACAGAGGATGAGATGGTTGGGTGGCATCACTGACTCAATGGACATGAGTTTGAGCAAACTTCAGGAGTTAGTGATGGACAGGGAAGCCTGGTGTGATGCAGTCCATGGGGTCGCAGAGTCAAACACAAATGAGCAACTGAACTGAACTGACATGAACTGATAACCATTTAGGAAAAACAGTTTAGTATATCCTGAGATGGTTGAATGGCATCATCAATTTAATGGACATGAACTTGGGGGCAAGTTCTAGGAGATGGGGAGGGACAGGGATGCCTGGCATGCTGCAATCCATGGGATTGCAAAGAGTTGTACACAACTTGGTGACAACTTGAACAACAACAATAGAGTTAAACTTATGCCTACCGCATAACCCTGCAATGCCACTCCTTGTATTTACCCAAGGTAGATGATAACACACATCCAATAAACAGTTGTTCATGATGGCCATGGTAGCTTTATTTATAACAACCAATAACTGGAAACAAATGTCCATCAACAACAACAAATAAATGGATATCAACTTGTGCTCTATTCTTTTTGATGGAAAAACAGCAATAAAAATGATGATACATTCACCATCATAAATGAACCACAAAAATTTTATACTGAACATTGCAAAAGAATGCACATAGTGTGATTGTATTTATAGGAAGTTCAGGTGCAAGCAAAACTAGTCTATACTGATCAAAATGTAAAAATATGTTTCAGAGAGAAGTGTGGATAGGAGGTCAGTATTGACTGGAAAGGGCTCTTTCAAGGGGTAAAGAAAAAAATTCTTTATATCTTACTTGAGTGATGCACTGGTGCCATTTGTCAAAATTCATCCAACTCTACTCATGTAAGCTCTGCACATTCTACTATGTGTAAAATATATAAAATAAAAACTAAAATAAATTTACTAGTAAAATGTGATGAATAATAAGAGTAGTCATGTATGGATGTGAGAGTTGAGTTGGACAATACGAACGCCAAAGAATTGATGTTTTTTGAACTGTGGTATTGGAGAAGACTCTTGAGAGTCACTTGGACTGCAAGGAGACCCAACCAGTCCATCCTAAAGAGAATCAGCCCCAAATATTCATTGGAAGGACTGATGCTGAAGCTGAAACTCCAATACTTTGGCCACCTGATGCAAAGAACTGACTCATTTGAAAAGTCCCTGATGCTGGGAAAGATTGAAGCAGGAGGAGAAGGGGATGACAGAGGATGAGATGGCTTGATGGCATCACCAACTCAATGGACAGGAGTTTGAGTAAACTCCGGGAGTTGGTGATGGACAGGAAGGCCTGCTGTGCTAATAGTCCATGGGGTGGCAAAGAGTTGGACACACTGAGCAACTGAACTGAACTGATGAATCCTCCCATTAGTAGAATTTTATCCGGAGAAGGCAATGGCACCCCACTCCAGTACTCTTGCCTGGAGAATCCTGTGGACGGAGGAGCCTGGTAGGCTGCAGTCCATGGGGTCGCTGAGAGTCAGACACAACTGAGCGGCTTCACTTTTTCTTTTCACTTTCATGCATTGGAGAAGGAAATGGCAACCCACTCCAGTGTTCTTGCCTGGAGAATCCCAGGGGCAGGGAAGTCTGGTGGGCTGTCGTCTATGGGGTCGCACAGAGTCGGACACGACTGAAGTGACTTAGCATAGCATCAGATCAGATCAGATCAGTCGCTCAGTCGTGTCCGACTCTTTGCGACCCCATGAACCGCAGCACGCCAGGCCTCCCTGTCCATCACCAGCTCCCGGAGGTCACTCAGACTCGCATCCATCGAGTCAGTGATGCCATCCAGCCATCTCATCCTCTGTCGTCCCCTTCTCCTCCTGCCCTCAATCCCTCCCAGCATCAGAGTCTTCTCCAGTGAGTCAACTCTTCGCATGAGGTGGCCAAAATACTGGAGTTTCAGCTTTAGCATCATTCCTTCCAAAGAAATCCCAGGATTGATCTCCTTCAGAATGGACTGGTTGGATCTTCTTGCAGTCCAAGGGACTCTCAAGAGTCTTCTCCAACACCACAGTTCAAAAGCATCAATTCTTCGGCGTTCAGCCTTCCTCACAGTCCAGCTCTCACATCCATACATGACCACAGGAAAGACCATAGCCTTGACTAGGCGAACCTTTGTTGGTAAAGTAATGTCTCTGCTTTTGAATATGCTATCTAGGTTGGCCATAACTTTCCTTCCAAGGAGTAAGCGTCTTTTAATTTCATGGCTGCAGTCACCATCTGCAGTGATTTTGGAGCCCAGAAAAACAAAGTCTGACACTGTTTCCACTGTTTCCCCATCTATTTCCCATGCAGTGATGGGACCAGATGCCATGATCTTCGTTTTCTGAATGTTGAGCTTTAAGCCAACCTTTTCACTCTCCACTTTCACTTTCATCAAGAGGCTTTTTAGCCCCTCTTCACTTTCTGCCATAAGAGTGGTGTCATCTGCATATCTGAGGTTATTGATATTTCTCCCGGCAATCTTGATTCCAACTTGTGTTTCTTCCAGTCCAGCATTTCTCATGATGTACTCTGCATATAAGTTAAATAAACATGGTGACAATCTGCAGCCTTGACGTACTCCTTTTCCTATTTGGAACCAGTCTGTTGTTCCATGACCAGTTCTAACTGTTGCTTCCTGACCTGCATACAGATTTCTTAAGAGGCAGATCAGGTGGTCTGGTATTCCCATCTCTTTCAGAATTTTCCATAGTTTATTGTGATCCACACAGTCAAAGGCTTTGGCATAGTCAGTAAAGCAGAAATAGATGTTTTTCTGGAACTCTCTTGCTTTTTCCATGATCCAGCGGATGTTGGCAATTTGGTCTCTGGCTCCTCTGCCTTTTCTAAAACCGGCTTGAACATCAGGAAGTTCACGGTTCACATATTGCTGAAGCCTGGCTTGGAGAATTTTGAGCATTACTTTACTAGCGTGTGAGATGAGTGCAATTGTTCGGTAGTTTGAGCACTCCTTGGCATTGCCTTTCTTTGGGATTGGGATGAAAACTGACCTTTTCCAGTCCTGTGGCCACTGCTGAGTTTTCCAAATTTGCTGGCATATTGAGTGCAGCACTTTCACAGCATCATCTTTCAGGACTTGGAATAGTTCCACTGGAATTCCATCACCTCCACTAGCTTTGTTCATGGTGGAGAGATATGACAGGGTGTGGTCCGCTGGAGAAGGGAATGGCAAACCACTTCAGTATTCTTGCCTTGAGAACCCCATGAACAGTATGAAAAGACAAAATGATAGGATACTGAAAGAGAAACTCCCCAGGTCAATAAGGGCCCAATATGCTACTGGAGATCAGTGGAGAAATAACTCCAGAAAGAATGAAAGGATAGCATAGCATAGCATTGTTTTTATCAGGTCCTGAGTTTGAACGCTGCTGGAAGGGTGGAGAATCTGCCACTTTGGAGCTTGTTTCTGTTGTTATTCTGTTGCAGCTTGAAGAGTACTAACCTTTGGGGCCTGGGGCAAGCCCCATCTGTTCAGCTTCATTGCTAAGGGAAGGGCGTTTCAGCTTTAGTCCCTCTGGGATGGGTGGAGATGCAAATATTTTATTCTCTTACTTGTTAATTTTAAGTGCATGCAGAAGGCCAATGATTGAATATCAGCTTTAAAATCAAAATCAAAATGAGACAAATTAAAATTAATAAGTCCAAGACATGGAACTAAAAGATTTACAGCTTTTCTATAGTGATGTGGGAAGATAAAGATTAACTTTGCACAGGCTTGAATAAAAATTTGAATAAGCACTTCCTTCTTAATACCATTTTACATTCCTTTTAAAGTCCCTTTTACCTTTACTTGTTTCCCTGACATGGTTCCCCTTCACCTACTATCTACTCAAATATTCACAGCTTCTGTATCTCCAGCCCAGCGCTCAATTTATTCAGCCGCAATACTAGCATTATATCTCTATGATATCATTAAATCTATATAACCTATGATGTATGTCCTATTATTTTCCCTTATTTACAAATGAAAGAAAAGGCACAGAGAAGGTAAGCACCTTGCTTCAAATTGCACCGCCTCTCAGATGGCATTTTAACTCAGACAACCTGGCAGAGATGGGGTGCTTAACCATCTAGGTAAGGCTACTGCTGGATCAGTGGTAAAGAATCTGTCTGCAAAGCAGGAGTCAATGAATTCAATCCCTGGGTTGGGATAGATCCACTGGAGAAGGAAACAGCAACCTACTCCAGTATTCTTGCCTGGAAAATCCTATAGACAGAGGAGCCTAGTGAGCTACAGTCTATGGGGTCACAAAGAGTCAGATACAACTGAGCAACTAAACAACATACAAGCTACTGACATCTCCTCCTTGCTCCCCCTTCCTCCAGTATAACTTTGTGTTTTGCATACAATATCTAATGTAATCTTCACAATGACTTTCAAATGTAGGACTTAACATCTTCACAGTTTTTAGAAAAGCAAACCAAGAAACATTAAGTTCAAAAGGTTGATTAATTTGTTCAAGTTTGTGTGGCTAAAAGATGTTGTTGACACCTGTATTTGAAATGGTCTCTGTGCCTCCAGGGAGAAGGCAATGGCACCCCACTCCAGTACTCTTGCCTGGAAAATCCCATGGACGGAGGAGCCTGGTAGTCTGCAGTCCATGGGATCTCAGAGGGAAGAGTCGGACATGACTGAGCAACTTCACTTTCACTTTTCACTTTCATGCGTTGGAGAAGGAAATGGCAACCCACTGCAGTACTCTTGCTTGGAAAATCCCATGGACGGAGGAGCCTGGTAGTCTGCAGTCCATGGGGTCTCGAAGAGTCGGACAGACTGAGCAACTTCACTTTCACGCGTTGGAGAAGGAAATGGCAACCCACTCCAGTGCTCTTGCCTGGGAGAATACCAGGGACAGCGGAGCCTGGTGGGCTGCCGTCTATGAGGTCGCACGGAGTCGGACACGACTGAAGCGACTTAGCAGCAGCAGCAGCAGCTGTGCCTCCAGGGCTATGAGTCCTTCAACCTGAGACAGAATTTTAACAATAAAATTTCTTCCCAGGCCTGTTTGTATTTAGGTAAGTTTCTAATTCACAAACTGTGACTATTAGGGCTTCTGAGGAAATTATTTAGGAAGACAGTGTGGGATGAGGACCCATACATGTGGGACAAAGGCCACCTGTTCTCCTTCTTTTTTTTTAAATATTTATTTATTTGGCTGTATCACATCTTAGTTGTGGCTCATGGGTTCTCTAGTTGAGGTGCATGGGCTTAGTTGCCCTTTGTCATGTGGAATCTTAGTTCCATGACCAGGGATCAAACCCACATCCCCTGTATTGGAATGAGGATTCCTAACCACTGAACCATCAGGGAAGTCTCTCTTTCCCCTTCTTGTAAGGCTGGTGCTGAGCTGAGATGTGGAGCAAAAGCAATGGAGACTTGGGGACCACCTCTGTCTTCTGTGCACACTGGCAGGTAGTCAGTGTCTGCTTGATATACAGGGGTTACTATCTACATTTGGCATTTGACATTTAATTGCCTGGTCACTTCATCACATTACCACTCCAACCGCTTGAGATTTTCTCAATTTAACTCTTCCTCCCATTTGTTCTTGACAGTTCAAACAAGGTGGCTCACTGTGATCAGGCTTCAGCAAGTATTGTAGAGAAGGGATTTTAAGTGTGTTTTTGGAATCCATTTTCATGTATGATTTAATTAATTAGGTTTTACTTAAGCTAGTATTAAAATTGTATACATTCTTTGGCAAATATACATGAAAGAAACCCAGAAGTGACTTGGAGGTCCAGATAGAACCAGGCAGTATGGATATAATCAAAACAGTGTAGCATCCACACATATTAAATAAGTATTTTTCAAAATGTTGAAACCTCAATACTCTTCTAGTCAATTAATACACTAAATTTCCCTAAACCTTATTTCCCTTCTCTTTAAAGTCAAGACATTGAACCTATTGAATTTTAAGAAATTTTCCTGTAGTACATTTATCTTCTCTCTATTAGAATAAGCTGTGTCTATATACTTTTGGGAAATAGATGGAGAAACAGGAAAAGTGTCAGACTTCATTTTCTGGGCTCAAAATACTGCAGTGGTGACTGCAGCCTGAATTAGACGCTACTTCTTGAGGAAGTTATGACAACCTAGATAGCATATTCAAAAGCAGAGAATCACTTTGCCAACAAGGTTCACCTGTCAGGCTTGGTCTTTCCTGTGGTCATTATGGATGTGGGCTGGACTGTGAGGGCTGAGCGCAGATTGATGCTTTTGAACTGTGGTGTTGGAGAGACTCTGAGGTCCCTTGGACTGCAAGGAGATCAACCAGTCCATTCTGGGGATCAGCCCTGGGATTTCTTTGGAGGAATGATGCTAAAGCTGAAACTCCAGTACTTTGGCCACCTCATGCAAAGAGTTGACTCATTGGAGAAGACTCTGATGCTGGGAGGGATTGAGGGCAGGAGGAGAAGGAGACGACAGAGGATGAGATGGCTGGATGGCATCACTGACTCGATGGATATGAGTCTGGGTGACCTCCGGGAGCTGGTGATGGACAGGGAGGCCTGGCGTGCTGCAGTTCTGGGGTCGCAAGAGTCGGACACGACTGCGACTTATCTGATCTGATCTGATCTGATATACTTTAATTTATTTTTGATGTATGATAAAATTTTAGTTTTTAAGTATACATTCCACTCTTTTTGTTAGAGTATAATCGCTTTACAATGTTAGTTTCTGCTGTACAACAAAGTGAATCAGCTATATTTATACCGAGATCCCCTCCCTCTTGGAACTTCCTCCCACCCACCCCCAGCCCACCCCTCTAGGTCACCACAGAGCATGGAGCTGAGCTCCCTGTACTAGATAACAGCTTCCTACTAGCTATCTGTTTTACACATGGTAGTCTATGTCAATCCCAGTCTCCCAATTCATCCCGCCTTCCCCTTCCCCACCAAGTCCACATGTCTGCTCTCTCTGTCTGTGTCTCTATTCCTGCTCTGCAAATAAATTCATCTGTACCATTTTTTTCTAGATTAAACATACATACGTGTCAGTTCTTTCATGCATGCATCATTATTTCATGTATTCATCTTTTTTTTTCCATCTCCCCACATTTATTGAGAACCTATTAAGTGCCAGGAACTATATTGACTCAGGTGCAGTAAATATAAATAAGACACAGTGCCTGCCTTCAGAGAGATCTGTGCTTAGTATTGGATAAAACTATACAGAAGGCTAATGAAATTCTCATGGGTGACAAACTTCACAGAAATGACAGATGACAACTGCTTTTCCTTTCATCACAAAAACATACAAAAGGTCCATTTATTTCATAAGCCAGAAGGCACATGTCATTCTAGCAGCGTTTCTACCTTTTATGCAACTTCCTCAGGACCAGAAGGTTTTTCTTTTTTTTTTCTCATGGTACATAAATGAATAATACAGGAGACAACCACTAGCCAGTTTATACTCCCTGCTGTCCTTCCAAAGCTTCATAGCCCAAAATAAAGGTGCTGCGGAGGTGGAGAACCCACTTTCCATTCTAAGTTTCACACAGTGGGTTTCAGTCAATTAAAATTTCTGTTCCTAAGATACAGTTGCTTGTGGAGGCAAGTAGCACCCACAGTTTTTGGAAACAGTGATCTTGGTCTAGAGGAACTATCTTCCTCCCAAACCTGCTGAGACCCCAGTCAAGGGAGTTTATTCAGATGCTGTAGGGATGTTGTAAAACTCATATCATCTCCTTTCCCAGGCATCAACGTCTTATTACCTGGGTTTTGACTCTGCTCAGCGACACAATAAACATCTTGGGGGTGGGGGAACACATGTTTGTCGTTCTTTTTATCCTCATGAATGCATTGGAACTAGGCCATCTGGCTGCCTTTTGGGTAAATCCATTTTATAACAAGATTTTTGTGTGTGCGATTCAGTAATTAAACCCCTTTGGAAAGAGTTCAAGATGGACCTGCCTTATGCTGAATTTTGTTCCATAGCAAACTGTTAGTCACAGGTGCCAGTGAATTTATAAATCAGGATGAAAAATCTCTTGTATATTTCAGAAAATTAGTCATCTCCCCAAGTTTTCTTTGACCTTAGATCCACTCTTTAGAGGCGAGCAAAGTGAGAACATGCTTAAAATTAGCTGAGCTTAGCATTGTCAAGGTTGTTACCCATCACCTTTATCATGAGAGTCTCTTGGACAGCAAGGAGATCAAACCAGTGAATTCTAAAGGAAATCAGCCTTGAATATTCTTTGGAAGGACTGATGATAAAGCTTCAATACTTTGGCCACCTGATGCAATGATCCGACTCATTAGCAAAGGCCCTGATGCTGGGAAAGATTGAGGGCAGGAGGAAAAGGGGGCAACAGAGGATGAGATGGTTGGATGGCATCATTGACTCAATGGACAGGAGTTTGAGCAAACTCTGGAAGATAGTAAAGGACAGGGAAGCCTGGCAAGCTACAGTCTGTGGGTTTGCAAAGAGTCAGACATGACTGAGCAACTGAACAACTTTTAATCATAAATCTAACCAACTAGGGCTAAAATGTTGAGATTAAGACCGGAGAGCCTTGATGTTGTTATTGCTAAAGTATAAACATCATCATAGTCTTAACTATTCACTCATTCACTTAAAAAATGTTGAAAGATACTAGGTTGGAGATCCAGAAATGACTAGAGAAACTCATGAGTACAGCTTTATAATTACAACAGGATTCAGTAGATGCCCAATATTCCTTTCTTACTGTCATTGTTACATGGGGGCTTCAAACATCAAAATATGATTTGACATGATATCGTCTTTGGAATGCTTTCTGAGAATAATTTATTTTGAGCAAATTTTCCTTGTCTTAAATTCAAAAAGTATAAATCAATACACAAATGTGGTTCAAAGTCAAGTAATCCATCATGTTTTCATGACTGTCATTGCTGCTGGAGGTACCACCTGGACAAGATATTTGGGGCACACTCTCCCCTCCAGTGAGGATTTCTGTGGGCAGCCCAATCTGGAGACTTTGTCTAGCCTCTACTGCCCACTGGGCAGAGACATCTGGATACATTCCAGCCCTTTCCTGGGGCAACCAGTGGGCAGGTAGGTGGGAACATTTTTTTCCCCTAGAGAAGCATCCTTATCTCAGCTCCTAGCACCTCTAGCCCCTCAGCTCCACTATGATGATGTAGTGAAGAGGGACAAATGTCAGAAGAAAGGGGGCTGTAGACCACCCCCCACCATTTCCCACCCCAAGGCCACAGGGCAGCTGGCAATAAGACCAGTATACATTGACCTCCATTCCCTGCATGAGGGCAGGGATACAACCCCCTGCTCTGCCCTCCATTGCATATAAAGAATTATTTATAAGCAAAAGAAAAAAGTCAAGGAATCAGTCATGATATCCCACAAGAGGTAAATTTAAGGCATTTGGAGGAATGTAAAACTGTCTTCTGAGAATAAGCAATGAAATCCAGCAAGACCTTTGTGGATTGTACCTAACTGGTGCTGGTGGTGGGGCCCAGTAAACACTCTGCCACTGACCTGTGTGGCCAGAATGATGGAAATCTTAAGATGACCTTTCCTGATATAGAGACAGAATGTCACAAACTCTGGGCCCTGGGTCTTGCATGGAAAATTTGCACTTCTCAGCTAGTTGTGCTCCCAATTTCTTTGGCCATGAGTCATTGAAAGTTATATTCAGTTTGAGTTTTATTCTAGTCACTGATTCATAAGAAAATCCCTTTGCAAAATGTGATTAATTTGATTGGACTCTAGTTCTTTGGTTTTCTTCTTGCTGTCTCCTTTGTACCTACTTTCTGATTGGTGAGATGAACCATATCTCAACAGGTCTGTGTATTTTCTTAGCTATAATACAGTTGTAATGTCATTCATATCAGCAGCATTGAGTGCTTGTTTGACAAGGAAAGCAACTCTGACATGACAGTTAATTAGGTAACAATTCACTTTTTTATGAAGCTAAATCATTTGAATCTTTTAAATAGATAATGAACTTGGAACCTCTTCTCAGGCATAAGAGGAGCTTGCCTTGGGAGGAATAGGCTATTTGAGTTCCGGCATTTTTCTGGCTTGGACATAGATTTGCTTTCCTTTTTGAGACCCTATGAATGGTTACTGTGGTTCAGCCTCCTTGAAGAGGGACAGAATGTTCCTAAAATTTGCTGGAAATTCACCAGATGGTAACAGATTTCAGAAAACAAGGTGACTTTGACCTCCTTGTGGCTTCTGTGTTGGCCAACATAAACTACACTGCCACGAATGGATGGTTTGGAGAAGGCAATGGCACCCTACTCCAGTACTCTTGTCTGGAAAATCCCATGGATAGAGAAGCCTGGAAGGCTTCAGTCTATGGGGTCTCGAAGAATTGGACACGACTGTGCTACTTCACTTTCATTTTTCACTTTCATGCATTGGAGAAGGAAATGACAACCCACTCCAGTGTTCTTGCCTGGAGAAGCCTAGGAACGGGAGAGCCTGGTGGGCTACTGTCTATGGGCTCGCACAGTCGGACACAACTGAAGTGACTTAGCAGCAGCATGCTATATGGTTTATGTCTTGACACTGCAAGGACTAATAGGGTTACTTAATGGATTTGGGGTCCTACACCTATTACATTTTGGGATCACATTTGGGAAAGGTTTTTATCTTGTTCTCACTGAGGTTCTTAAGGGCTGCTTATACAACTGTAATTCACTTTGAAACTTCTTAAAAACAAACTTCATCGAGAGATTCTTAGGACACTTTTAGTTCTGGTTGGGTCTCATATTCTAAGAGAAAATTATCTAAGTAGAAGCCAAGACATGCTGCCTTTCAGACATGGTCACAAAGAGGCAAATTACTGCAGGAGCAAAATCCTCTCAAGGGCTCACTGAGTTCAGATAAAATTAAAAGTCAGTCAGTCAGTTCAGTCACTCAGACATGTCCAGCTCTTTGCAACCCCACGGACTGCAGCATGCCAGGCTTCCCTGTCCATCACCAGCTCCCAGAATTTGCTCAAATTCATGTCCACTGAGTTGGTGATGCTATCTAACCATCTCATCTTCTGTTGTTCCCCTCTCCTCCTGCCTTCAATCTTTCCCATCATCAGGGTCCTTTCCAATGAGTCAGTTCTTCGCATCAGATGGCCAAAATATTGGAGCTTCAGCTTCAGCATCAGTCCTTCCAATGAATATTCAGGACTGATTTCCTTTAAGATGGACTTGTTTGATCTCTTTGCAGTCCAAGGGACTCTCAGGAGTCTTCTCCAACACCACAGTTCAAAAGCATCAATTCTTTGGCACTCAGCTTTCTTTATGGTCCAACTCTCACAAACATTCATGACTACTGGAAAAATCATAGCTTTGACAAGACAGACTTTTGTTGGCTACAATATTGTGAAATGTATTTTTGTCACACATTCTTGTGAGTACTATGGCAAAATCATTTCAAAGAATTATCAAACTGATCTTATAATCATAGGATTTTTGTATGGTAGTGGTTTTTTGACTTATAGGTTTTATTCTTCTTGGCCACAGTGGATGGCTATAGGCATAATGTTGACTGGATGAATATTGGAAGGGATTAAAAAGTATATTGATGAACTTTACGACTTGCTAGTTGGAAGCCTTCCTTATTAGTGGAGGGGGTAAACTTCAAAGATTCTCCTGCTGAGAGTAAAGTCCTAAAAACTTGTGTTTTCCCCAGTGTTCAAGACCTGTGTTTGATTCAGTGACTCAGAGCTGATGAAGCCTCAGATGAACTCAGTTAATATTTGGAATTGCAAACAGAAATTGTGCATCAAGAGGATTACCTGTGCTGGTCAAATTAGTGACCAAAGCAATGGCACGTGTCGCTGTGTAAACAAATTACCCATTTTTTAAGGAGTCAAACCTGTGATTATGAATGAGTAAGAGAATGGTGGGTAGGGTTTTGGGTAAAGGGCCAAATGAAACTCTTTTTCTCTCCAGTAGAGTTGGCAAAAATTATGCCATTGTTGGAAAAGCCACTATTGCATGAAGAAGCTGGAAGTTTTTGAGGGTAAATAGAATTTTAAGTTTTATATTCCCTTTCATACATTAAGCTATTCATCTTAATTTTATTTGATTTCAACCATGTACATAGATTTTAATTAAAACAAAGGTATTCACCTATCACACTCATTCCTCATTCCTGTGTTCTACTTCCCAACATAAACCCTTTCAGTTGTTTCTGATAGAATTTCTCCACATTTGTCCAAATAGCTAAATAATATTGTCATTTCTTAATTTAAAAATTTTAGAAATCATTGTTTTATTTCTCGCTGCAAACCATATGTATACCCACTCCCCCTCTGAGGCATCTGAACCTATAGACACACATGTTTCTTTCTTCGCTCATTCTAATATAGTTGTTCTACCATTTGATTTAAGTCAATATTCAGTATTTACATTGCTCTTAACATAGATATGTCTACTGCTGAGCCACTTGATATAATAAAGTGTCTTCCATTCTTGTATACTTTTTGTTATTTCTAGATTAATAATTATCTTTTATAATTTATTTACTTATAAATTATTAATTCATAAAAACTAAGAAATAATTGACTAAACACAGCAAATAAGCTATCGGTTAAATTATTTTTTTCTTCTAGTCTTCTGTATTTCTCTTGGTGTTTTCAATTTTCTTGTTCCCATCTTGACTACTAACCATGAGATTTACAGCCATTTTGTCCTTTTCTATCTTGGATCTCACACTGCTGCTCCTCTTATGCTCTGTCTCATGACTCACTCACTCATTCTGTTAGACTACCTCCTCCAGTAGCTTTCTGAGAAAGGTTGCCTGAGATCTTGATGTTTTGAAGCATTGCATGTCTGAAAATATTTCTATTTCATTTTTTCAATCATTGGTACGTTTGAATGCTATGTTGTAAATTCTATTTTTTTTTACAATATTCTATTTTCTCAGTGCTGCTGTAGAGAAATCTGATATTGTTCTGATTACTGATCCTTGTTGTATGACTTGTTTTTGTCTCTCTGAAAGCTTTTAAAATCTTTTCTTTATTCCATTTTTTTCTGGTATTCTCACTGAGATCTTTCACTTTGAACTCAGAAACACATGTTCCCAAGTTTTATAAAATAGGGAATATATTTGTACTCTTCCTTCAATAATTTCCTTTTTCATTTAAAATAAAAAATTTCAGCACTCCTATGAACAGAATGTTAATCTCATGGATTGATTCTTTTCTGTTTTTTTTTTCCCCATTTGTTTGTCTTTTGGTTCTACTTTCTGGGTCAATTCTTTAGCTTTATTTTACAACATTCCTATTGGTTGTATATATTTCATTTTTTGTATTTTTAAATTCCAAAAGCACTTTCCCATTATCTGAATGTTTTATATTTATTTTGCTGTTCTTATTGCATAGCTGCAAACTCCATACTTACTTTTGTATGTTACTTGTAAAGATTTCTTTTCATCTATTTTTTGAGCCTCTACCTTTTATGTTAGAGTCTTTTCTCAAATTTCAGGTTTCTCTTTATATTAAAGAGATAATACACACACACCTCTTTCCGGAATTATGAAAGATTAGGTGTTCTAAATGTTCATCTTAATTAAACAAATTCTGGATAAAAATTTAATTATATTCATTTGGACCTTCACTAATGAGTATACAAGAGACAAAAGACAAAATGAAGAAGGAACCCTTGAAAGTAAGACTCACGCAAGTATGCCTTTTTCTGAGGAATTCTAAAGAGAGGGAAAGAGACTTAATGAGACCACTGGATTGGACAGAAGACTACAGAGGTCATTCCAGCATTACTGCTCTTTGGATACACATTTAAAGATATGTATGTCATATATTAGTGCATATATGTAGAATCTAGAAAAATGGTACAGATGAACCTATTTGGAAGGCAAGAAAGAGATGCAGACACAGAGAACAGACGTATGGATGCAGTGGGTAGATACGAAGAGGAAAGTAGAATGAATTGGGAGATTAGGATTGACAAATGTACACTACCAAACAGAGAGCTAATGGGAACCTGCTGTAAAGCACTGGAAGTTCAGCTCAGTTCTCTTTGATGACCTAGAGGGATGTGATTGGGGTGGCATGGGAGGGAGATCCAAGAGGGAGGTGATATATGTATACATATTATATAGCTGATTCATTTCATTGTACAGAAGAAGCTAACATGACATTGGAACGCAACTATACACAAATAAGACAATATTATTTCTCATTGTTTTAAATATGACTTAATTTTATATAAAGGATACTCCCACTCCCAAATTATAGCATTGTGTATGGATGGAGTGGAGGCTATGGAAGAGGAGCAATTCTACATCAGTAGAATTTTTGGTGAGTAGAGTTTCAGGAACTCTAAGTCTCTTGAGAGTTAGGAAAAATTTCCTACCACTTACCAATGGAAACTGAGTAGACCTCTTCTTAAAGGTAAACTGAGCCAGATTTTCCATAAGTGATAGCTTCTCTCATTTTCTAACTCGAATATGTAATGTTTTTCATGAATTTTTTGTTCTACAGTAATAATCATGAGACATTCCTTTATCCAACGTTCTACCAAGTCTCTCTGATGCTTGTTCAAACCATTCTTAGTAATTGACTATTTCATGCTTTCTGATTGGGATGACATGGCTAAATCTGGAAGCTTTTCTTTTTCTCATTTGTATCATAGATCCTTATTGAATTTCTCTTTTACTGTTTTGCTTTGAAACAAAATTTAAAATAGTATTTCACAAATGGGCCAATAAAAAAAGAAATTATTCCTCATCCTTTGGGTGTAAAAGCAGAGTAATAATCTGATACTAAGAGTCTTTACAATAGTGTCTAGCTTGAAAGTATTTCAGAAACATAAGTGTTAGAAGAGAGAGAAACATATGTCTCAGCAAGCAGGAGGCAGTACAAGAAAAGTATCTCTATAATGACTTGTCTGCATTTCTGGAAGCTTGAAATACTGCACAAGCACAGCCTTAAAATAACCACAACAGACAGCAGAGTGTGACTTAATGATCAAATAATAAATTGCAAAGAAAAAAATTAAGCTACAGGTGTTGTATGGTAAAGCATGAAATGGAACCCTGAACTATGGAGCAGAACTCAGTAATTTTAGCACTTCTACAAGATAATCTGGATTGAAATAAAATCCTTTTAAGAAGAGAAACATTATATCTTTAAAACATGTTTTTTTAATATGTATTCTATTGTGGTAGAAATTATTTCTAATTGGTGGAGGCATCCCTGATGGCTCAGAAGGTAAAGAATCCACAGGAGACACAGGTTTGATCCCTGGGTCGAGAAAAATCCCCTGGAGGAGGAAAATGACCTATTGCAGTATTCTTGCCTGAAAAATCCCATGGACAGAGGACCCTGGTGGGTTACAGTCTAAAGGCTCCCAAAGAGTCAGACATGACAGTGATTAAGCATGCATTAAAAATGGATACTCATTAATTCAGTCAGGCTGAAGGCTGAGTGTGAAAGAACTGATACTTTTGATTTGTGGTGCCAGAGAAGACTCTTGAGAGTCCCTTGGACTATAAGGAGATCAAACCAGTCAATCCTACAGGATATTAACCCTGAATAGTCATTGGAAGAACTGATGCTAAAACTGAAGGTTCAATACTTTGGCCACCTGATGTGAAGAGCTGACTTATTGGAAAAGACCTTGATGCTGAGAAAGATTGAGGGCATGAGGAGAAGGGGGTGACAGAGGATGAGATGTTTACGTATCATCACCAACTCAGTGGACATGAATTTGAGCAAACTCCTAGAGATTGTGGAGGGCAGAGGAGGAGGTGGTGGAGGACCATGCTGCAGTCTATGTGATCACGGAGTTGGATACGACTTAGTGACTAAACAACAACATCATTAATTCAATCATGCCTCAAGTGAGGCACAACAGATGCAAAGATATCTCAAAGCTCATAGTCCAGAAGTAAAGATAAATAGCAACTGTACAATTATGCTACAGGGTGATGAGTTCTGTGATGAAGGAGGCAAAGGATGCTGTGTAAGGAGGGCCACCTAACAGCCCAGAAGACTCTAAGAGGGAGCTGATACCGAGGCTGAGTGAGACTAATTTTGAAGAATGATTGAGAGGGCCTAGGGAAAGGAAGAAGCATGTATAACAGCATGAGAGACTTGGGTCAAAGGAGTCATTTTGAGTTGAATACACTGGTATACAAGGTACAAAGACTGGGTAGGTAAACTTAGATTAAGTGCCATTGTGAGATTTAGAAAGATCAAATTGATGACAGTGTGACATGTAGGTTAAAAGGATTGCAAGTGGAGATAGAGAGCCAAAAGACTACTATAGTAAGTAGAGTAAAAACAAATAAGGTTCTAAGCCAAGGTAATCATAGTTGATATATGCATATTTCAAGATTTCAGAAATATTTTTAAAAAGTAGAATCAACTGAAAATCATGACGTAAGGAATATGTCAGGATAAAGGAGTAGGAGAAGATGTGGGTCAAAGATGATGTGCAGGTCTCTGATATGAACCATGGGTTTGGTCCTGCCATTTCCTACTCCAGTATTCTTGCCTACAAAATTCCTCCTGCAAAGGAGCCTGGTGGGTTACCATCGATGGGGCCACAAAGAGTCAGACACTCCTTAACGACTGAGCACAACTCACCCAGATAGGGTAGGCTGGGAAGAGAAATATGGAGGGAAACTGATGGGCTCAGTTTGAGAAGGGTTCTGTTTACAGTTTTTCTTTCAGGTATCCAAGTGGAAAGTCGCATAGTTGTTTATGAAGCCTAGAGATCAGGAGGGAAATCTGGGCTTAAAGAAGTATATTTGGGAGTTATTGTCAGAGAAGGCGATGGCACCCCACTCCAGTACTCTTGCCTGGAAAACCCCATGGATGGAGGAGCCTGGTAGGCTGCAGTCCATGGGGTCATGAAGAGTCGGACACAATTGAGCGACTTCACTTTCACTTTTCACTTTCAGGCACTGGAGAAGGAAATGGCAACCCACTCCAGTGTTCTTGCCTGGAGAATCCCAGGGATGGAGGAGCCTGATGGGTTGCTGTCTATGGGGTCGCACAGAGTTGGACACGACTGAAGCAACTTAACAGCAACAGCAGCAGCAGTATCATCATCATCATCATTATCATAGCTGATGCTATTATTATGAATATATAATCCAAGAGGATTGGTTTAAGGAGCAGATAGAGAAAGAGAATAGTATTAAAGAGATTGAAAAACAGTAACTGGAAAAGTCCAAATGTAACTATATGAGACTTATCTCCCAGAGTCAAAGGACTTCAAAGAAAGAGCCTGGGTTATAGAGGCAATCATTGCAGCACTTAAGGATTAAGTCAAGCAACTTAAGGATTTCAAGGTGGAAAGAGTGATGGTATAAATTATTATTCAACATAGATTACATTTGAGAATTAAAGGGATTGTGATCCTTGGAAGAAAAGTTATGACCAACCTAGATAACATATTAAAAATCAGAGGCATTGCTTTGGCAACAAAGATCCATCTAGTCAAATCTATGGTTTTTCCAGTAGTCATGTATGGATGTGAAAGTTGGACTATAAAGAAAGCTGAGTGCCGATAAATTGATGCTTTTGAACTGTGATGTTGGAGAAGACTCTTGAGAGTCCCTTGGACTGCAAGGAGATCCAACCAGTCCATCCTAAAGGAAATCAGTCCTGAATATTCATTGGAAGGACTTATGCTGAAGCTGAAACTCCAATAATTTGGCCACCTAATGAGAACAACTGACTCATTTGAAAAGACCCTGATGATGGGAAAGATTGAGGGCAGGAGGAGAAGGGGATGACAGAAAATAAGATGGCTGGATGGCATCATCGACTTAATGGACATGAGTTTGGGTGAACTCAGGGAGTTGGTGATGGATAGGAAGGCTGGCGTGCTGCAGTCCATGGGATCACTAAGTGTCGGACATGACTGAGCAACTGAACTGAACTGAACTGATGGTTGAGTGTATGTGTCAACTTGACTGATGCCTAGTGTTTTGGATAAACATTCTGGATGTGTCTGTGAAGATATTTCTAGATGGAATTAACATTTGAATCACTAGAGTGAGTAAAGGAGATTGTTCTCACCAGGGGCATCATACAACTGATTGAAGGCCTGAACGCAACAAAAAGGCAGAAGAAGAAGAATTTGCTCTTTCCCAGGTGGTGCTAATGGTAAAAAACTCACCTGCCAGTGCAGGTAAGAGATGCAGGTTCAGTCTCTAAACTAGGAATATTCTCCGAAGGAGAGCACGGCAATTCTCTCCAGTATTCTTGCCTGGAGAATCCCATGGACAGAGGAGCCTGGAGGGCTATAGTTCATAGGTTCACAAAGAATCAACACGATTGAAGCAACTTAGCATTTAGCATGCACACTCCCTGACTACTTGAGCTGCAACATCAGCCTCTCTGCTCTCAGACTGGGACTTACAACATTGGCATTCTTGGTTCACAACTCTTCCGACTTGGATTATAATTTGCATCATCAGTTCTCCTGGTTCTCAGGACCCTGGATTTGGACTGAAACTATACCACCTTCAGTCTCCACATTACAGATTACAGATCTTTTCAGCCTCAATAATCATATGAACTAAGTCCTTATAATAATACATTTCTTTCTCTATCTCTATCATCTATCTGTCTATTTATCACATATCTGGGGCTTTCCAGGTGGCACAGTTGGTAAAGAATTTGCCTGCCAATGCAGGAGATCCAAAAGATACAGTTTCAATCCTTGGGTCAGAAAGATCACCTGGAGAAAGGAATGGCTACCCACTCCAGTATTCTTGTCTCAAAAATTCCATAGACTGAGGAGCCTGGTGGGCTACAGTCCATGGGGTTACAAAAAATCAGACACTATTGAGCATGCATGCACGTCTTCTATCTATCTACACAATCTTTTGGTTCTGTTTCTCTGTAAAAAAAAAAAAAAAAAAAAAAAAAACTAATATAGGGATTGTTAACTAATGATTACAATAAGAAAAATATAAACTAGAAGTTTTCAAGGCAAACCAGGATGCATGATCACCCTCCATTTGGAATAATTATTTCAATGAAGTGATGGGAGTAGAGGCTGCAGAAGGTGAAAGTTAAGAAGTGAGGTGAATGACAGGAAATTAAATTACTTGTGTATAGACTAGTTTTTCTTTTTGCACTAGCTTGTATTTAAATGGAAGAGACTGGGTGGGAGCTAGTAGTGAGTAGAAGGTTAAAGGAGAGTGTTTTGCATGGTAGAGGCTTGAGCAATCTTGTATGCAAGAGAGGAAATGTCAGTGGAGAAAGAGAGAAGTCAGAGGACTTGCCATAAGAGAGAAGAAATGACTGAGCAACTGCTGTTTGGAAGCTGGAGGGGATGGTAGGATTAACTTCAGGAAAGAGGACAGTCTCTCTTCTAGAGAAATAGAAGAAAGAAAAATAAATAGAAAGCAAATATAGCAAAGTGAGTAGGTAGGTACATGTGAAGTTGGAGAAGTTTTCACCTGATTGTGTTTTCTCCGTAGAATTTGAGAGGAGGCCTTGTCTGAGAGTGAAAGGTAAAATTATGGGATAGGGGACTTGTGAAAAGCAGGTAAACTTATAACAGTTATGCTGCATCATAAGATATAAGCTGATGAGAAACACACTACTGGGGCTTCCCTGGTGGTCCAGAGGTTATAAATCCACCTGCCAGTGCAACGGACATGGGTTAGATTCCTGATCAGGAAGATTCCACATGCTGCCGGGCAACTAAGCCCATGAGCTGCAACTACTGAAGTCTGTGCTCTACAACAAGAGAAGCCAATCACCACAATGAGAAGCTGGCACACCATAATTAAGAGTAGCCCTGCTGGCCACACTAGAGAAAAAGCTCACTGATAATAAATTAATTAGAAAAAGTAAAGCAGTCTATCACATTAAAAAAAAAATACACTACAGGATTTTTAGACAGTACTAAGGGCCAGGACACTACTTACAATGACGCAGATCTACACAGTTTTATATTTCATTCCCCCATCCCCATCCATTTTAGGTAGAGTGGACTGTGGCATTGGCCAGATTGAGGGAGGCAGATGCAGCAGAAAGAAGCAAATAATCAAAACACAAAGGAGTGACTCAAATGCTGGATCATCACTCATGTGGGAAAAGAGAACTGGAAGAGGCTGATTAATGGACAAGATGGAACAGTTAATAAATTTCAAATCTAATTATGGACTAGAAACAAAGATGTTAATCGTACAAATAAGAAAGCAAAAACAATAAATGGGATACTGTGCTTAGAGAGTATACAAAGAACTTTCAGATTTCAGAGGTGTATTAGCTCTGGGTGGTGCCTAGTGGGCAGGGTCAGTGTCTGCAGCAGAGAGGAGACACTGTCCAACTGATGTTTCCACATGGATGTGCAAAGTACTAATTATTATGATAGAACTTAGAGCAGAGAGGGGAACTTTAAACCAAATACAAAATTAAATGACTGAAGTGGACAAAAATATGGAGATGATGGGCATGGTATAGCCAGATATATTTTTACAAGAATTTAGAGAAGCAAAGGTTTGGCATCACCAACAAGGACCTACTGCATAGCATAGGGAACTCTGCTTAGAGTTATGTGGCAGCCTGGATGGGAAGGGACTGTGGGGGAGAATGGATGTATGTATATGTATGTGTGAGTCACTTTGCTGTCCATCTGAAGCTATCACTATTGTTAATTTCTATGCTGCTGTTCAGTTGCTAAACTGTGTTCAACGCTGCAACTCCTTGGACTGCAGCACGCCAGTCTTTCCTGTCCTTCACTACATCACAGAGCTTGCTCAAACTCATGTCCATTGAGTCGGTGATGACATCCAACCATCTCATCCTCTGTCGCCCCCTTTTCCTCTTGCCCTATCAGATCAGATCAGTCAATCAGTTATGTCCGACTCTGTGAGACCCCATGAATCGCAGCACGCCAGGCCTCCCTGTCCATCACCAACTCCCAGAGTTCACTCAGACTCACATCCATTGAGTCAGTGATGCCATCCAGCCATCTCATCCTCTGTTGTCCCCTTCTCCTCCTGCCCTCAATGCCTCCCAGTATCAGAGTCTTCTCCAGTGAGTCAACTCTTTGCATGAGGTGGCCAAAGTACTGGAGTTTCAGCCTTACCATCATTCTTTCCAAAGAAATCCCATGGCTGATCTCCTTCAGAATGGACTGGTAGAATCTCCTTGCAGTCCAAGGGACTCTCAAGAGTCTTCTCCAACACCACAGTTCAAAAGCATCAATTCTTTGGCACTCAGCCTTCTTCACAGTCCAGCTCTCACATCCATACATGACCACAGGAAAAACCATAGCCTTGACTAGACGAACCTTTGTTGGCAAAGTAATGTCTCTGCTTTTGAATATGCTATCTAGGTTGGCCATAACTTTCCTTCCAAGGAGTAAGCGTCTTTTAATTTCATGGCTGCAGTCACCATCTGTAGTGATTTTGGAGCCCAGAAAAATAAAGTCTGACACTGTTTCCACTGTTTCCCCATCTATTTCCCATGAAGTTATGGGACTGGATGCCATGATCTTCGTTTTCTGAATGTTGAGCTTTAAGCCAACTTTTTCACTCTTCACTTTCACTTTCATCAAGAGGCTTTTTAGTTCCTCTTCACTTTCTGCCATAAGGGTGGTGTCATCTGCATATCTGAGGTTATTGATATTTCTCCCAGCAATCTTGATTCCAACTTGTGTTTCTTCCAGTCCAGCATTTCTCATGATGTACTCTGCATAGAAGTTAAATAAACAGGGTGACAATATACAGCCTTGACGTACTCCTTTTCTTATTTGGAACCAATCTGTTGTTCCATGTCCAGTTCTAACTGTTGCTTCCTGACCTGCATACAAATTTCTCAAGAGGCAGATCAGGTGGTCTGGTATTCCCATCTCTTTCAGAATTTTCCAGTTTATTGTGATTCACACAGTCAAAGGCTTTGGCATAGTCAATAAAGCAGAAATAGATGCTTTTCTGGAACTCTCTTGCTTTTTCCATGATCCAGCGGATGTTGGCAATTTGATCTCTGGTTCCTCTGCCTTTTCTAAAACCAGCTTGACCATCAGGAAGTTCACGGTTCACATATTGCTGAAGCCTGGCTTGGAGAATTTTGAGCATTACTTTACTAGTGTGTGAGATGAGTGCAATTGTGCGGTAGTTTGAGCATTCTTTGGCATTGCCTTTCTTTGGGATTGGAATGAAAACTGACCTTTTCCAGTCCTGTGGCCACTGCTGAGCTTTCCAAATTCGCTGGCATATTGAGTGCAGCACTTTCATAGCATCATCTTTCAGGATTTGGAATTGCTAAACTGGAATTCCATCATCTCCACTAGCTTTGTTCGTAGTGATGCTTTCTAAGGCCCACTTGACTTCACATTCCAGGATGTCTGTCTCTAGGTGAGTGATCACAGCATCGTGATTATCTGGGTGGTGAAGATCTTTTTTGTACAATTCTTCTGTGTATTCTTGCCATCTCTTCTTAATATCTTCTGCTTCTGTTACGTCCATACAATTTCTGTCCTTTATTGAGCCCATCTTTGCATGAAATGTTCCTTTGGTATCTCTGATTTTCTTGAAGAGATCCCTAGTCTTTCCCATTCTGTTGTTTTCCTCTATTTCTTTGCATTGATCACTGAAGAAGGCTTTCTTATCTCTTCTTGCTATTCTTTGGAACTCTGCATTCAGATGTTTATATTTTTCCTTTTCTCCTTTGCTTTTTGCTTCTCTTCTTTTCACAGCTATTTGTAAGGCCTCCCCAGACAGCCATTTTGCTTTTTTGCATTTCTTTTCCATGGGGATGGTCTTGGTCCCTGTCTCCTGTACAATGTCACGAACGTCATTCCATAGTTCATCAGGCACTCTATCTATCAGATCTAGGCCCTTAAATCTATTTCTCACTTCCACTGTATAATCATAAGGGATTTGATTTAGGTCATACCTGAATGGTCTAGTGGTTTTCCCTACTTTCTTCAATTTAAGTCTGAATTTGGCAATAAGGAGTTCATGGTCTGAGCCACAGTCAGCTCCTGGTCTTGTTTTTGCTGACTATATAGAGCTTCTCCATCTTTGGCTGCAAAGAATATAATCGATCTGATTTCGGTGTTGACCATCTGGTGATGTCCATGTACAGAGTCTTCTCTTGTGTTGTTGGAAGTGGGTGTTTGTTATGACTAGTGCATTTTCTTGGCAAAACTCTATTAGTCTTTGCCCTGCTTCATTTCGTATTCCAAGGCCAAATTTTCCTGTTACTCCAGGTGTTTCTTGACTTCCTACTTTTGCATTCCAGTCCCCTATAATGAAAAGGACATCTTTTTTGGGTGTTAGTTCTAAAAGGTCTTGTAGGTCTTCATAGAACCATTCAACTTCAGCTTCTTCAGCGTTACTATTTGGGGCATAGACTTGGATTACTGTGACATTGAATGGTTTGCCTTGGAAATGAACAGAGATCATTCTGTCATTTTTGAGATCTTGCCCTATACCCCAATAAAAAAAAAAAAAAAGTTAAAATTAAGAGAAAAGAAAAGAACACCAGCTTGGACATAACCATATGGTAGGAAAAAGCGTAACTGAGAGGTCTGTCTGCATGTGGGGAGGTGGGCAGAGATGATGAGGAGTTCATCTCTCTCAACTTCTACACTTTTCTCTTCTTCATTCATGGTGAACTTAACAGCATTTGACATATATGTGCAGAATGTGGAGTGTGAGCTCCAAGAGAGCAGCTTAGCACATGGTCAAGGTGCCAACCATGTTTGTGCAAGGAAGGAATGAGTGAGTCCTGGGAGCTGGACAATATAAAGCAACTAAGTTGGGATCCTACTGGGCAGTCTTGGGTGAGTTGTTTAAGTTCTTTAGATTTCAATTTCCTCATCTAAAAATTACAACTTATTTTAGGCCTTCCCAGGTCGCACAATGGTTAAAAAATCTGCCTGCTAAGGCAGGAGAAACAACAGGAGTGGATTTGATCCCTGGGTCTGGATGATCCCTAGAGTAGGAAATGGCTACCCACTCCAGTATTCTTGCCTGGAAAATTCCATGGACAGAGGAGCCTAGCAAGCTACAGTCCATGGGGTTGCAAAGAGTCAGACACTACTGAGCACTTCACTGCTGCACTGGAATAACCCATAATAACCCTGGTGGCTCAGATGGTAAAAGGGTCTGCCTACAATGCAGGAGACCCAGGTTCAATCCCTGGGTCAGGAAGATCCTCTGGAGAAGGAAATGGCAACCCACTCCCGTACTCTTGCCTGGAAAATACCATGGACAGAGGAGCCTGGTAGGCTACAGTCTATGGGGTCTCAAAGAGTCCGACACAACTGAATGACTTCACTTTCACTTTCAACCCAACTAGTAAGTATGCTTTAGAGTTTTCAGAAGCACCTGGCACCTCGTTAGCACTCGATAAGTGACAGTCATTGCTGCCACTATTACTTTTAACAGCTTCATTTGTTGGGAAAAAAAGGTAGCATGACAGTAGTTTGAAGCTAGAGCTCTGATTAAAAATTAGGCTTCTAAGGGGGAGTTCACTGGTGGTCTTGTGATTAAGAATCTGCCTTCTAATTCAGGGGACATGGGTTTGATCCCTTCTAATTCAGGCACATGGGTCGGGGAGTTAAGATCCCACACACTGTAAGACAGCTAAGCCCATGTGACTAGAGAAGTCAGCAATGCAATGGAGACCCAGCACAGCTAAAAAAATAAAAATAAAAATTTTAAGTTAGGTTTCTAACTGAATATTGGTAAGAAATTCTCGAAGTGTTTAAGATGAATTAAACCATTAGAAGGGCTTCCCTGGTGGCTCAGATGGTAAAGAATATGCCTGCAATGCTGGAGGCCTGGGTTTGATTCCTGGGTTGGGAAGATCCCCTGGAGAAGGGAATGGCAACCCACTCCAGTATTCTTGCCTGGACAGAGGCTTCCATGGACAGAGGAGCCTGATGGGCTACAGTCCATGGAAAGAGAGAATGCCTTCCTTGTATTTTAATAACAACTATAAAATTCCTATCCAGTTATTCTGAACAAGCCCTTTTTGAGATACCAACTTCCTGGGCAAGACATGGATTCTCTGGGCAGAATGACAAGGATGCTTTTTAACTCAGGGAATAGTGTAGGAATATCTCATTTTAAATCCACTCTTACCATGCAAGATGGCAAAAATTTAAATTAGAGTGTGACTGTGGTTTCTAGTTCAGATCAGATCAGTCGCTCAGTCGTGTCCGACTCTTTGTGACACCATGAACTGCAGCAAGCCAGGCCTCCCTGTCCATCACCAACTCCCGGAGGTCACCCAGACTCGCATCCATCGAGTCAGTGATGCCATCCAGCTATCTCATCCTCTGTCGTCCCCTTCTCCTCCTGCCCTCAATCCCTCCCAGCATCAGACTCTTCTCCAATGAGTCAACTCTTCGCATGAGGTGGCCAAAGTACTGGAGTTTCAGCTTTAGCATCATTCCTTCCAAAGAAATCCCAGGACTGATCTCCTTCAGAATGGACTGGTTGGATCTCCTTGCAGTCCAAGGGACTCTCAAGAGTCTTCTCCAACACCACAGTTCAAAAGCATCAATTCTTCGGCGCTTGGCCTTCGTCACAGTCCAGCTCTCACATCCATACATGACCACAGGAAAGACCATAGCCTTGACTAGGCGAACCTTTGTCGGCAAAGTAATGTCTCTGCTTTTGAATATGCTATCTAGGTTGGCCATAACTTTCCTTCTAAGGAGTAAGTGTCTTTTAATTTCATGGCTGCAGTCACCATCTGCAGTGATTTTGGAGCCCAGAAAAATGAAAGTCTGACACTGTTTCCACTGTTTCCCCATCTATTTCCCATGAAGTGATGGGACCGGATGCCATGATCTTCGTTTTCTGAATGTTGAGCTTTAAGCCAACCTTTTCACTCTCCACTTTCACTTTCATCAAGAGGCTTTTTAGTTCCTCTTCACTTTCTGCCATAAGGGTGGTGTCATCTGCATGTCTAGTTAGTCTGTGCCTTTCCTAGATTTCCTTTGATTTTGTAAACTCTTGAGTTCCAATGATAACCACTGTCTATAGTATTCACTTTTCCCTGAAATTCTGAATAATGAAAAAGAAATCTTTGCATGAAATTATTTTAACTTATTAAATTCAAATTATACATGGGCATGTGGAGAATTGGGGTGTGATCTCTATCAGCAAACACAGTTATCTTACCCCAAACTGACATTTTATTTCTTTCCTGGATTTGATTGAGACCTTGTGTCTTAGTTGCCTCTTGGCTTTCTTGACTTTATACTTTGACTCTTATTCCTTCTCTATCAGTTCTGGAAACATCTTTGCTGGGGATAAGTAGCTCCTTCTTTCTCCAAAACTCACTCTAATACCCTTAGAATGTACATGACTCATGGGAAAGCCAGGAAAATGAATTCCAACTCTTTTACACTGATTCTGGCACAGCCTACAATTTTCTCATGCTGTAATAATCCGTTTGCTTTCTTGCTTTAAAAATCCACAGGCTGCAAAAATAGCTATTATCCATCTCAACAACTTTCCATGCAAGTCATCCATACGCCACCCTGATTTTTCCAAATAGCAGAGGGGAATGTTTCCTTTCAATGTCAGAAACCACTTTGGTGTCACTAGTTCTCTCATTTCTCCTCCAGTTCACAGAGAACTTTGGACCCTTCTCAAGATTTTGCTCCAATGCAAAGAATGGAGTCCAATGTTCCTGTGACACTTTCTTTGGTTGTGGCGTTTTTCAAGTATTTGGCATGAATATTTTAAATGAAAACATGAGACTTTTTTTTTCAACAGAGCCAAAACCATGAGATTTTATTTTTTTTCAACAGTCAAAGCCATGAATTTTTGATGTTGGCTCTTCTGTGTTGGTGTGTACCCCTGGATACAAAGCCCTTCTAAAAGCCCAGCGAGTGCCGGGGTCTTGACATGATGAGGTGACTCTGTTGCTATGGTGATTCTGTAGCTGAGCAAGTGATCACTGGTTGGTTTACCCAGCAGGAGTTTTTGCAAAAATTACTTTGATTAGTGTCAAACAAAACTCTTATTTTTGTCACCCTTGGAAGCTGTAGTAAAGATGAATCAATAAATACATCTTCCTTAATCAATGGTGAAGAGCATAAGGGAGAAAATTTTAAGGAGGGTCTTCAGTGAGGGTAATTATTGGAACTCAACTGAAATAAATGCTGATATTGTTTTAAGGTTAAAGACTAGAAAGACTGAAGTTAAACTTGGCTTGTTTCTCCTATGTTATGTGCTAAGAAGAGAGGTTTGGGAAAGCTGAATCCCTTTGTACACAGATCGAACTATATGATCATGAATTTCTGTAGGACTAATTAACTTTAATCCAATAAGAAATCACTTGATAATGTAAGAATATAATGCCCAAGACAACCGAGAATCTGACAATTTTTTTCCTGCTATGTTATAGATCTAAAGAGTACTACAACATTGAACAGAATGAAATGAGCATTTTATCTGTTTTTATTTCTGCTGCTCAATTTGTTACTTAGTATCCTCACCATCATAAATGCTAAATAATCTGTGAGGGAATCAGGACCTAAATCAGGCTTACACAACTGTACTTGAAACTGCTAAACTTGTTTGGACATAGATGCAATCTAGCATGATAGAGTCTTAAAATGTTTTTCTTACTGATTGAAATATAAATTCATACAAACATATACAGATGCACATATATTTCTAAACTGATGATTAGATCAATATTTAGGTGTATCAATACACATATAATATATTGTGTATATTACCTCTTCAAAAATGTCTGATGAATAAAGGGAAAAAAATAAACATATTGCTCTTAGGATTTGGGGGCACTGTTTTACCTGAAAACCTCACGTGAATTTTGCATTTTATGATGTATTCATGTCTGTCTTAGAATTATAAGTGTTATGTCTTATGATAACTGTTAAAGAGGAATAAAATATAGCTAATTTTCTTCCTCAAATCTTTGAGTAAGATGAATTTTCCAGAAAGGTGTGTTCAGTTTTTAGCCTACACTTTGGGATACCACTGGGCACACCAGAGTGTTGCCTAATTCAGTGGTTATAGAAACACTAGGTCACCTTTTTGGAAATGCCATTGCTGGGCCTCACTGAAGCCCAGTTAAGTCTGAATCTCTAGGAAAGATTTTTCTAATCTCACCAGATGAACCTAGTGTGCACTTAGGGATGAGAATCCCTGCTGTACCTGGAGACTTAGTGTATTTGAGAAACATGGATGAGGTTATATTAGCTACCATCTACCTGTCTTCAGGTCACACTTCTCTTTGAAATTGTTTCCTTCATCACTGGAACCTTAGGACAGCTGTAAACACAATGGTGAACTGATTGTAGGGAAGGGGAAACCTAGTCATGAACCTAAACCTAGTGTATAGCCCTTTGGAGATTCTAACAATCAGCCTCCAAGATATTTATTCAAGAGATAAACAGAACTTACTACCTCTTAAAATTTAGGGCTCTGATTTTTCTTTTCTGAAGAAACTCCCTATTCCAAAGAAAAATTTTAATTTGACCAAATCCAAATTGGTGATTCCTAGAAGTCTTTAATAATTATCATTTTATCAGTTTGACTTTTAAAACCCCACCAAATTCTCTGACAATATTTTCAGTATTTGCTGAAGGATAACATCCCCCTTGCCTTAATCATGAGCCAGATTACTCGTAAACCTGGACCATATGCCACTGCAATTTGCTGATGGGCCCAAGCTGTTTTGGTAGATAAAAAATTCAAGGGGATTAAATGGCTCAGTCCTCACTGTGAACAGAGCAACGGCGGTGGGGCAGCTCCATACTCTCCTTCATTTGCTTCTGTCCATTGCCTCTAGTCGCTGCACTTAGAACATTTGTAACTCAAAACCCAGAGATCACACGAAAGTCCACAAAAATGTATTTCACCGAATAAGGTCTTTCTTCAGATACTTAGACAGAAACCAAGTTTCAGAGACATATAGACCATGTAGGGGAGGGAATAGAGGTCATTATGTACCAAGGTAGGAAATACTTCCCCCGTTTTGGCTTTGGGATGGCACTGGGGAGAAAAACATTCCTAAATTGATGAGAGACATGAATTGGGTCTTTCTCCTTCGCTTGGCTCCTGTGTCCTATCCAGCACAGTTAATGATGTAATTCTCTGTCATCAGTGTTTGAATGACTACGGTTTTTCTGTTTATAATAAAATGAAACTCTATGACTCTTGACTTGAAATCAGAATCAGATGGTTGATTAAATTATTAAAATTTAAAATGACCTTTGGGAAAACATAATTTTCTGGAAGATACTTTCCCATTTTTGCTTTCTATTGCAAGTAAAATTTTCCCCAAATAAGTAGGTCAAGATGACTTATATCTTGTGTCATGAGATCCATTTTCTTGATAGAAGCCACTTGTTTTAAATATGGTGTCTTTAAAGATAAAGCAATAAAATATATTGATTTGAAGTGTACTAATTACTCATATACCTAAGAATGCTTTACACAAATATAAAACAGTAGGAAAATGCTAGTTATTCAGATTTCTGTGTTATTATTAAATAACATACATACTGAACAGTTAGTTATGGGTGGACTTTGGAGGGTAGGATACTGGAAGTTTAGAATTGGAGATGGTGTAGAACTCAAAGCAATGAAAGAATTTTCTGCATTTTCCTCTATTCAATTTAAGAATCCTCTCTAAATATCCCTGAAAAGTCTTATTTGAACACTCCTTATGATGAAGAGGGCTTCCCTGGTGGCTCAGATGGTAAAGAATCTGCCTGCAATACAGGAGACCTGGATTCAATCCCTGGGTTGGGAAGCTCCCCTGGAGGAGGGCAAGGGAACCCACTCCAGTATTTTTGCCTGGAGGATCCCATGGGCAGAGGAGCCTGTAAGGTGACCGTCCACAAGGATGCAAAGAGTCACATATGACTGAAATGACTAAGAGAGTCTTCTTTTTATTTAATTTGAATTTTACACACTATGCTGCTGCTAAGTCACTTCAGTCGTGTCCGACTCTGTGTGACTCCATAGACGGCAGCCACCAGGCTCCCCCATCCCTGGAATTCTCCAAACAAGAATACTGGAGTGGGTTGCCATTTCCTTCTCCAATGCATGAAAGTGAAAAGTGAAAGTGAAGTTGCTCAGTCATGTCCGACTCTTAGCGACCCCATGGACTGCAGCCCACCAGGCTCCTCCATAGCTGTTTTTAATAGTTCTGCCTTTGAGAGCTCAGCAGTATAATATTAATTTTGTCTTTCTCCATGACTACCCTTCAAATACTTGTCTGATAGACACACTCTATTTCAGGACTGTGACTGTCACGATGGCAAACTTTATAGAAACATTTGCCTTTCACCAATGAACCCCCCTTCCTAAATACAGGAAGTGATATTCCAACAGCATTATCCAGTATTACAACCAGCAAATATCAAGAAATGTGTTCAACATGAATCACCCACATATTGACTAAGTGTCTTGTCTTGGAAATCAGAAAGGGATCATGCTCTCCTTACTTTCTTTTTTGTCTAACATTAAAGTACAGCTTATTTAAAAGATCTTGCATCACATTATACAAAGTGACTCCAATCCCTTTCATATTCCTTGTGGTGAGGAGTTCTTTCTTTATCACACATAAATGAAATAAATGATTACTTCAGTAACTTCTTCTATTGTCTCAATCAAGTTTCTTTTAGTTGACAATGACACAAACCTAACTCCAATTCCCATTAGAAACAAAGGAATTATTACCATTACTGTAATTACTGCACAAGTAAGATTCAGGTTTCTAGCCATGTAACCAAGACATCCTTTCTCTTGACATCTTGCCATCTGGGCAGAAATGCATTGGGTTTTTCTTTACTCTCACATCACCGCCACACTTACAACACTTCTGACCCCAGATGTGTGGGTTTATTTCCACAGTAACCAATTCTTCAACATCAGTTGGGTGTCCTACAGTTCAGTCCAGTTCTGATATTATCTACCTGGAGTTAGTGTTAGACCACACTTGTCAGTGGTTCAGTCTCACAAGACTGCCCCCATTTCAGATGCCAACCACAAGTCCCAGGTTGTCAGCTGTGTTTCTGATTGACTGATTTCTTCAAGTACTATCCTAAAAATGCCTTTGGCACCCGTCCCCCCATGGCAGCCCCAGTGACACCAGATGTCAAATGTTTCCTGAAGGACATGGCAGCTGCAGAGTTAGGTCATGTTGTAAGGGGAAAATTAAAAACAACAAAAGAGGTTAATGTTCATGTTAAAAAGATTTGGGTTATAGAATATGTGTATATCAATACATAAATTGCACCTTGATTAGTGTACTTTTTTAAACTCTTGCCACAGATTTCTCATATTTGAGATTTTAAGATAGCTTTATTATCCTTGAATGTTATATATCAGAAATAATGTTTTATAAATCCAATAGAAAAAAAATGATGATTTCCACAATCATCTTCTAGAGTTTGATCATTTACTACAACAATTCACAAAGCTCAAGGGATCATTTACTTCAAGATGCTGGGTTTTTGTACGGCAAAGGATATGATCAAAAGGATAAAGATGAACAGCCAGATGAAGAGGTACACAGTGTGAGGGCCAGAAAGGACACAAACACAGACTCTTCTATCCCTTTGGAGTGGGGATGCACTGGCCTCCTGGAATGTGGATGTGTTCACCAATCGTACATTAAAAAATTTTACAGCGACTTTATTATGTAGACAAATTGATGTTCAAGCTGGTTTTAGAAAAGGCAGAGGAACCAGAGATCAAATTGCCAACATCCGCTGGATCATGGAAAAAGCAAGAGAGTTCCAGAAAAACATCTATTTCTGCTTTATTGACTATGCCAAAGCCTTTGACTGTGTGGATCACAATAAACTATGGAAAATTCTGAAAGAGATGGGAATACCAGACCACCTGATCTGCCTCTTAAGAAATCTGTATGCAGGTCAGGAAGCAACAGTTAGAACTGGTCATGGAACAACAGACTGGTTCCAAATAGGAAAAGGAGTACGTCAAGGCTGCATATTGTCACCATGTTTATTTAACTTATATGCAGAGTACATCATGAGAAATGCTGGACTGGAAGAAACACAAGTTGGAATCAAGATTGCTGGGAGAAATATCAATAACCTCAGATATGCAGATGACACCACTCTTATGGCAGAAAGTGAAGAGGGGCTAAAAAGCCTCTTGATGAAAGTGAAAGTGGAGAGTGAAAAGGTTGGCTTAAAGCTCAACATTCAGAAAACGAAGATCATGGCATCTGGTCCCATCACTGCATGGGAAATAGATGGGGAAACAGTGGAAACAGTGTCAGACTTTCTTTTTCTGGGCTCCAAAATCACTGCAGATGGTGACTGCAGCCATGAAATTAAAAGACGCTTACTCCTTGGAAGGAAAGTTATGACCAACCTAGATAGCATATTCAAAAGCAGAGACATTACTTTACCAACAAAGGTTCGCCTAGTCAAGGCTATGGTCTTTCCTGTGGTCATGTATGGATGTGAGAGCTGGACTGTGAAGAAGGCTGAGCGCCGAAGAATTGATGCTTTTGAACTGTGGTGTTGGAGAAGACTCTTGAGAGTCCCTTGGACTGCAAGAAGATCCAACCAGTCCATTCTGAAGGAGATCAATCCTGGAATTTCTTTAGAAGGAATGATGCTAAAGCTGAAACTCCAGTATTTTGGCCACCTCATGCGAAGAGTTGGCTCATTGGAGAAGACTCTGATGCTGGGAGGGATTGAGGGCAGGAGGAGAAGGGGACGACAGAGGATGAGATGGCTGGATGGCATCACTGACTCGATGGATGCTTGTCTGAGTGACCTCCGGGAGCTGGCGATGGACAGGGAGGCCTGGCGTGCTGCGGTTCATGGGGTCGCAAAGAGTCGGACACGACTGAGCGACTGATCTGATCTGATCTGAATTGATTATTAACTCATTTTCTAGTCCCTCTCCCTCTCTGAAGAATGGGGGAATGGAGCCTAAAGTTCTAAACTTCTTGGTCTTTCTGGTGACCATCCTCCATCCAGGAGCCCACCAACAGTCCCCCTATTAAAATAAGAGATGCTCTTATGACTTGGGAAACTACAAGGGTTTTAGGAGTTCTGTGTGAGGTCTGTGTGCAGGCTCAGTCACTGAGTCGTGTCCCACTCTTTGTGATCCTTTGGATTGTAGCCTGCCAGGTTCCTCTGTCCATGGGATTTTGCAGGCAAGAATACTGGAGCAGGTTGCCATTTCCTCCTCATGAAAAGTCAAAGGCTACAACCACCTTCCAAAGTCTTTGTGGAGGATTACAGTGGACTTTCAGATGTGTATTAACTGGAAGCCTCACTCCTTGGGCTGCAGCTGTGAAGATAATCTTGATAGACCTCTTTCTCAGGAATACTGGCCTGGCTGCTTCTGCACTTGACGCCAGGGTATAGCTGCAGTGAGTCCTCATGAGCTGTTCTCAGTTCAGGATAACGTTATGGGTCTTGTAGACACAACCTCATTGGCTTTCAAAGTTAGATGGCTTAGGAGTCCCCTCTCAGGTGCTGATCTTAAAAGCTGAGCTACCAGACTTGGGGTGCAAACTCAGGTTTGTAAGCTCAGGTTTGTAAGTTACCTCCTGACTGGGGGTTGCTGTGCTGGGGTCGAGGGGGCGTTATGATGAGACTGTGTCTCAGTCTCTTCTATATACTTTGATGTGGGTTTTTTTTTTCATGTTCGTCCAACGTGTGGGAGTTGCTCAGGTAGTCTGGGGGTTTCTCTCATATGTGGCTGTAGATTTGGTATTATTATGGGAGGAGATGAGTTCAAGATCCCTCTATGTGATATTTGGTATCGTGAAAGGTGGAAAAATACTCTTTCTGAAATTACTATGATTTTACTCTACTGAACTCCATCCATGAAATAGCCTCAAAAAGTGAAGGCAGGACTTCCCTGGTGGTCCAGAATCCACCTGACAATGCAGGGAATATGGGCTTGATCCCTGGTCCAGGAAGATCCCATATGCTGCAGGGCAACTCATGTGCCACAATTACTGAAGCTGATGAGACCTAGAGCCTGTGCTCCACAACAAGAGAAGCCACTGCAATGAGAAACCCAAGCCCAGCAACTAGAGAGTATCCCCTCACTGTAAACAGAGAAAGCTCGAGTGCAGTAAAGAAGACCCGGCACAACCAAATTAAACTGAATAAGTAATTTAAGTGAATACACTTCTGAAATTTTTATTTGTTGTTGTTCTAGGATCTATTATGTCATTAAACCCACACAAAAGATCTCTGTCATGTGGAAAAGATGTAAGGTGGATTTATTTACAGTGATTAGAAAACAAAACAGAATTTATGATGAGGGCTCTGGGTTAGGAGAAATGTCTTAAAGGTGTTAAACAGATTTCAAAGTCCTTTTATGTCCAAAGAAAGCTTAGCAATACCAAACTCTATTAAGAGGTATTTATTTAGTTTTGATAGTTAAATTACCATTTAAAAATTCTTAAAATCTTCAAACATCTGAAGTAACTCTTATAAACAGAGTACAAGATGTGGGAAGTGTGAAATCAATAATGTTTTCACTCATTAGAGATGACCTTATATAGTATCACCACTTATGAGTTATCAGGACATCTGTAACTTGTGAAAATGATTCTCCTATCTCATTCCCAAATATTATGTATTTTCTCTTTAATTTTGAAAACATGTAAATATGCAAATGCACATATTGAGGGATACATTTTTCACATTTACTTAGTTATACCAAGGTGTTAAAATAGGAGTTAAAAAATCCGTTTGTTAAGACGTGCCAGTGAAGGCATCACTAAACATACCACCAAAATTATGTATGTCCTGGCTCCTTCACAGAAAAGGTCACTTTTACCTTTCCAGAGGCATAACAAACTGGCACATGGGGAAATAGAGAAACATCAATAAAGTCAAGTACATTTTTCACTTGTGTACTGAAGGTACAGTAAAAAGTGAGCATAAATTGAACAAAAAATTTAAAAAGGAAAAAATGGGGAATGGAAGCTCAAAAGTATTAAGCAGATAAAGAAATGGAAATCTGTTTCTGTACAACCACTTCAAGAAGATGAGAGGCACTGTTTTCAAGAGGCGGGTTGGAAAGTCCAGGCTGACTTAAGGTGTGATTATGCCGGTTGGCATCTGTATTGTGTGCATCACACTTGCTGCCTCACACCTTCCTGGGCCACTTTTAAAGGCATCTTTTGCTGCAGCGACCAGTGGTGTACAGCCCTCACATGAGACAGGACTTGGTCTCAGCTGTACCTCTATATCCATGTCTCCGTGGAGTAGGGTGAGGTAGAAATGATGCCAGCTGATGCCACATTCTATGGGGAAAACAGAGCAAGAGAGCACAAAAGGTTGCCAGTGTGTGGAGCAGGGTGGCTTGCAATTTTTAGTAAAAGAGCCTATGAAGATGTCACTGGGAAGATGATATAACAACAAAGACGTGAAGGGAGTGAGAGAGTGAGTCTCTCTGGGAAAAGGGCTTTGTGGAAAAGGGAAACAGAGTTCTGAAGCTCTGAGGCCACAGCATGGCTGGAAGGTTCCTGAAGAACTCAGGAAGCCAGCATTCCTGGAAGACAATGAGCCAGAGAGGCAGAGAAGCAGGAGCTGAGGTGGGAGGTGATGATGTCGGGACATCAGGAGCCTCCTGGGTCACTCCAAAGATGATGGCTTGTACTCTGATAGGATAGGAACTTAATGGAAAATTTTGAGACAGGAACCTACATGTCATGGCTGGTGTTGAGACTAGATTGGAGACTGTGGGGGTGAATGTGGAAGCATTGACTTTTTTTAAGGAAACTATTGGAATCATTCAGTTGAGAGACCAGAGCAGCTTTGCAAAAGTTGGGAGCAATAGATGTGGGAAGATGAGGTGAGATTCTGGATATATTTGGAAGGTAAAACCAGTAGAATTTGCTAACAGGGAAGATGTGAGGCATGAGGAGAAAAGTGAAATAATTTCAAGGTTTAATTGAGATTCAGGAGGAAGAAGTGGCTATTAACTGAAACTGGGAAGACTTTGACTTGGTGAGTGTGTTTGAAATCAATTAGGGGGTACAATAAACTTGAGATAGCGATTAGACATCAAAATGGAAATATAAATTAAACAGTAGGCTGCATATATGTGTCTGGAATTCAGGAGAGTGCCTGGGATGAGCTGTGAACTGGGGAGTTATCATCATTTAGATAAGTGATCCCCAACATCTTCAGCAGCAGAGACTTTTCATGGTAGACATTTTTTTCATGGACCTGGGGAGGAGGATGGTTTGGGGATGATTCAAGCACATTACATTTGTTGTACACTTTTATTTCTATTATTATTACAAGAACTTCACTTCAGATCATCAGGCATTACATCTCAGAGGTTGGGGACCCCCTGATCTAGATAGTATTTAAAGCCACAAAACTGGATGAATCCAGGAGGTAGGGTGTGCAGGGAGAAAAGGGAAGAGACCTACTACGGATTGAGCTGTGGATCACTCCAATGTGTAGAGGTATGGTGAGCTAAGGAGAAGCTTGCAAAGGACCAGAGGAGGTGTGGACATTGAGGTAGAGGGTAACAACTTCTAAAGAGAAGACCAGCGTGGAGTCATGGCTGTAAGAGTACTGTGAGGTCAAGGGAAGGATTCTTTTGTTACTATTGGAGAGATGCTAGATGTGTATAAATGGGTTAGAAACTATTTGGTAGAAGGGGAAAATTGGTGATGCAAGAGAAAGGAAAGAATTGCTGGAGCTATGGCCTCAACCAAGCAAGAGGTCATGTGGTTTTGTGTACAGAGGACCTTAAATAGGAACACAGGTTGTGCAAAATGACAGCATAACAGGAAGCAAGCAAGAAAGGATACATGGGCACAGATGCCAAGAGGTAGTTAGGTGCAATTATTCAAGCTTTCATGCTTGTGAGAGTTGTTTTTTCATTGTTGCTATTGCCCTGTTAAATAGGAAGTGAGGTCAACAGTTGGTGATCAGGAGGAGGTACTGGGTGTAGTATGAGAACCCAGGAGGTTTGAAACAGTCCTCTGGAAGTGTGGGAGAGGGAATGGATTAGGGAAACATACTTTGTTTCTGGGCTACATTAGGAACCCATTTGACAGTGGGGCATGTCACAGCTGTGTGCCTTTTCCGGTCATGTTCAGCTGGGCAGAGGAGCAGAGCCACAGAGCGCTGAATTTAATCAGGATGGGGTTTTGCCAGTCTAAAATGATAAGATGAGAGAGAGGAGGGGACTGAGTGTATACACAAGGGAGGAATTTCACGCTAGCAATGGCATTTTAAATTAAAAACAATTTCAATTTGTATATTTATTTTTGGCTGCACTAGGTATTTGTTGCTGCACGCGGACTTTGTCTAGTTGCAGGCTTTTCATTGCAGTGGCTCCTCTTGTTGCAGAGCACAGGCTCTAGGTGCCCGGGCTTCAGTGCTTGCAGTGCCTGGGTTAGTTGCCGTGCAGCATGTGCGATCTTCCTGATCCAGGAATCAGACTGGTGTCCCCTGCATTGCAAAGTGGATTCCTAACCACCGGACCACCAAGAAAGGCCCAGCAATGGTTTTATGCTGTAGCTTTTTGTTTTCTTTCTCATCAACTTTAACCTTTCTACTAAGGGTATCATCCCTTACTCATTCAACTTTGGGATTTTGGAGTCATTTTTATGTCTTCTTTCCTCTCACTCTCCAAATACAGCCAATCACCAAGCAGCAGCTAGCACATCATTCCCACCCCCACCAGTGTCACTGTCACAGAAGATGTATTTAGGAGCTGTTGATGCATAGAAGGCAATGCCAAAGAATGCTCAACTACCACACAATTGCACTCATCTCACACGCTAGTAAAGATGCTCAAAATGCTCAAAATTTTCCAACCCAGGCTTCAGCAATACGTGAACCGTGAACTTCTGAATGTTCAGGCTGGTTTTAGAAAAGGCAGAGGAACCAGAGATCAAATTGCCAACATCCGGTGAATCATAGAAAAAGCAAGAGAGTTCCAGAAAAACATCTATTTCTGCTTTATTGACTATGCCAAAGCCTTTGACTGTGTGGATCACAATAAGCTGTGGAAAATTCTTAAAGAGATGGGAATACCAGACCACCTGACCTGCCTCTTGAGAAACCTATATGCAGGTCAGGAAGCAACAGTTAGAACTGGACATGGTTCCAAATAGGAAAAGGAGTATGTCAAGACTGTATATTGTCACCCTGCTTATTTAACTTCTATGCAGAGTACATCATGAGAAATGCTGGGCTGGAAGAAGCACAGGCTGGAATCAAGATTGCCAGGAGAAATATCAATAACCTCAGATATGCAGATGACACCACCCTTATGGCAGAAAGTGAAGAGGAACTAAAGAGCCTCTTGATGGAAGTGAAAGAGGAGAATGAAAAAGTTGGCTTAAAGCTCAACATTCAGAAAACGAAGATCATGACAACTGGTCCCATCGCTTCATGGGAAATAGATGGGCAAACAGTGGAAACAGTGTTGGACTTTATTTTGGGGGGCTCAAAAATCACTGCAGATGGTGATTGCAGCCATGAAATTAAAAGACGGTTACTCCTTGGAAGGAAAGTTAAGACCAACCTAGATAGCATATTCAAAAGCAGAGACATTACCTTGCCAACAAAGGTCCATCTAGTCAAGGCTATGGTTTTTCCTGTGGTCATGTATGGATGTGAGAGCTGGACTGTGAAGAAGGCTGTGCGCTGAAGAATTGATGCTTTTGAACTGTGGTGCTAGAGAAGACTCTTGAGAGTCCCTTGGACAGCAAGGAGATCCAACCAGTCCATTCTAAAGGAGATCAGTCCTGGGTGTTCTTTGGAAGGACTGATGCTAAAATTGAAACTCCAATACTTTGGCCAACTCATTTGAAGAGTTGACTCATTGGAAAAGACTCTGATCCTGGGAGGGATTGGGGGCAGGAGGAGAAGGGGATGACAGAGGATGAGATAGCTGGATGGCATCACTGACTCGATGGACATGAGTTTGGGTGCACTCCGGGAGTTGCTGATGGACAGGTAGGCCTGGCGTGCTGTGATTCACGGGATTGCAAAAAGTCGGCAGCGAGTCGGACACGACTGAGCGACTGAACTGAACTGAACTGATGCATAGAAGGGACATAACATAAGGTGGGGAAAGCAATCTAGTGTCAGAACATGGAGGGTCTAGAAATCTGAATTAAAGAATACTATTCTTAATTAAATTTCTATCCCAGGAGAACCAGGAAAAAGCTGTGTTCCTGGTGAATCTGAAGCTCTTGATGTGTAATCACAGAAAGCATTCAGTGAAAGAAAAAGTAATAGGTTGTTGCTGCTGTTCAGTCAATGGCACCCCACCCCAGTACTTTTGCCTGGAGAATCCCATGGACGGAGGATCCTGGTGGGCTCCAGTCCATGGGGTCGCTAAGAGTCGGACACGACTGAGCGACTTCACTTTCACTTTTCATTTTCATGCATTGGAGAAGGAAATGGCAACCCGCTCCAGTATTCTTGCCTGGAGAATCCCAGGGACAGGGGAGCCTGGTGGGCTTCCGTCTATGGGGTCGCACAGAGTCGGGCACGACTGCAGCGACTTAGCAGCAGCAGCAGCTGTTCAGTCACTAAGTTGTGTCCAACTCTTTGTGACCCCATGAACTGCAGCACGCCAGGCTTCCCTGTCCTTCACTCTGTCTGAGTTTGCTCAGACTCATGTCTAATGACTCAATGATGCCACCCAAACATCTCATCCTCTGTCACACCCTTCTCCTCTTGCCCTCTATCTTTCCCAGCATCAGGGTCTTTTCCAATGAGTTGCCTCTTTGCATTGGGTGGCCAATGCATCAGAGTTTCAGCTTCAGCATCAGTACTTCCAATGAATATTCAGGGTTGATTTCCTCTAGGATTGACTGGTTTCATCTCCTTGCTGTCCAAGGGACTCTCAAAAGTCTTCTCCAGTCCCAAGAAAATAAAACCTGTCACTGTTTCCCTACTTTTCTCCCATCATTTAGCCATGAAGTGATGGGACTGGATGCCATGATATTCTTTTTTTGTTTTTGTTTTTTGTTTTTTTTTGAATGCTGAGTTTTAAGCAAGTGATAGGTAAGAAATGGATTTATTTAGAGAGAAATACACTCCACAGACAGAGGGTGGGCCATCTTAGAAGGTGAGAGACAGAAATATGGCATCGTTGGTTTTTATGGGCTGGGTAATTTCATAGGCAAATGAGTGGGAGAATTATTCCAGTTATTTTGGGGAAGAGGAAGGGATTTCCAGGAATTGGATTATCACTCACTTTTTGAGTTGGCCTCAGAATTGTCATGGTGCTGGTGAGTGTGCCATTTAACATGCTAATGTATTACAATGAAAACACATTGAAGCTCAAGGTCCACTGGGAGTCAAATATTCTGCCGTCTTGAACCTAGTTGATTCTAAGCAGTGTTTGTCATGTCCTATGGACATATCCAGAGAAGGCAATGGCACACCACTCCAGTATTCTTGCCTGAAAATCCCATGGATGGAGGAGCCTGGTGGGCTGCAGTGCATGGGGTCGCTAAGAGTTGGACACGACTGAGTGACTTCACTTTCACTTTTCACTTTCATGAAGTGAAAAGTGAATGCACTTTCATGCATTGGAGAAGGAAATGACAACCCACTCCAGTGTTCTTGCCTGGAGAATCCCAGGGACGGGGGAGCCTGATGGGCTCCTGTGTATGGGGTCACACAGAGTCAGACATGACTGAAGCGACTTAGCAGCAGTAGCAGCATGGACATACCTTCTTTTAAAGGTTGTGCCCTGCCCACCTCCTTCCTCTTCTAGCTTTACTGTGCTTTCTGACCTAACCTCAGATATCTGAGTTAAAAAGTAACCAGCTTTTGTAAATAACTTTTGTTAGAACACAGTCACATCCATTTTTTTTACATGCTGTCTACCAGTTTTTACATTTCATCAGCAGTGCTGAATGATTGCAGCAGAAACTGCATGGCCTGTGAAGCCTGAGCGCGTTACTATCTGGCCCTTGACAAGGAAAAGTTTGCTAACCTCTAATCTGAAACACAAAGGAGTGTCCTAAGTGGGAGCTTTCAAACTGACCAGTCTTGGCCTTTGTTCTATAACTGAACCTCATAACAGGCGATGAGAACCTATAGTATTTATAGAGTCATATCTACTCAAAGATCAAATTCCTCAGTGAGATTAGGGGGTTATCCCTACCCCTCATTTTCCATCTCCAGAGATGCTCCTAAGACAAGACAAAATACATGAACTGCACCCAGATTTAAACATTAATTTTGGGATGTTTGCCAGACCAGATGGTTAGAAAAGCTAAATACCATTGATTTATTTCTTACCCTTTATGAGACAACATTAGAGACAATGGACCTTATCAGAACAAATGAGAATAAACAACAGAATGCAGATCAGAGGAGAATTAAGAACAAATGCTATTGGATTTTATTATGCTATAATTAATTTGGTATGTAAAAAAGCACTAATAATTAGCAAATTGTAAACTGCACCAACAGAGCTTTACTTCCCAGCAGTTGGGCAAGGATGGGCTTTTCTGTTTCATGGATGTCATTCCTCCTTGTATAGTATTGTGACCATAATTTCCAGCACCCTGAGAGTGCTCTCCTGAAAAGGCAATTAATCATCCATCAAATGCCTTTTGAGCACTTAGCACGTAGTAGAGGCTGGCAAACAGAGATGAATAAGACCTGATTGCCACCAGCAAAATGTTGCAGTACAGTAGTGATTTGCACCCAGAACTGCAACAATTGTCTTGGCATTGTTTTAGGGTTTTTAGATCACAAACCCTTTGAGCTTGTGATCAAAACTGCAAATTCTAATTTTAGGGGGGAAAATGTGCCAATGCACATATAAGCAGAATTTTACATATCATTTCAAGAGATATTTTATTTCCTGAAGGTCATTTATGAAAGTCCATATGGGAGTTTATCCCATGTTTAGAATTCTTGAGGTATATATGGTACAACTGAAAGAGTGAGCTGGTGTGTGTGTATGTGTGTGTGTGCATGTGTGTTTGCATGTACAAATGTCTTAGTTTCCTTAGGACATTAAGATGGAAAAATATTTTTTAGGTGGAAGGAACGGCTTATGCCAAAGTAATGAGACATGATACAGCAGGGGAAATCAGGAAGTCAAGACAGTTTGGTCTGACACGTTCCTAAGGTGGGAGATAAAGCCTTGGGAGAAGAGCTGAAAAAAGACTAGAGACTGGATCACACCAGGTTTTGTATATTGTATGGGTAGACCTGTCACTTTTCCTGAAGGATTGTATGTTACTCAGGGGGACACAACTAAGGGACACTCTGTTTATCACAGAACACATAGAGAACATATTTGTTTGCCTCTAGCTGGTTGTTTATTGCTGATTTTCTCTCTTCTTGATTTTTTACTGCTTTCTTTCTAAAAAAAATAATAAAGTATATGCCACAAAGGAAAGATCCTGATGCATACTATATCATAGAATTTAAACTCTGCAGCAATCTTGCTAGACAAGTTTATCTATTTTAACCACAAGAAAACTGAGATCAGAGAGGTAACTAATGTGATCATTAGTTACCCACACAGCTAAACATGGCAGAACTGGTAACAGGACACCCCCTTTTTTTTCTTTTCTGACTTCAGGTTCTATACTTTTCCCTTTAGGCTTACGACACTTAGGTAAATTTTGTGTTGCAGGATAATTGATCATTTCTAGGCTAATGCAAAATACTCCTTAGAGTAAGTTAGGTTATTAATTAAACCCATAATTTTTAATTCAGTATTTAACTCAGTAATTTTTTTGGGCCAATAATTTTTGAGGAAATAGAACTTTTTTCTATTTTTCCTTGATCTTGCACTCTTATATACCCTGACTTTGGTTTTTATTTTGTTTCAGTGGAAGTTGGAGGAAGACTTGTAGCTGGCGTTGAACTGAACAAGTTGGACAGACTGGTAAAGGCTTGGAAGGGCTAAGACATGGATTACAAAGCCCTGGGAATTCCTCCAAACACAAATTCCAAGCAACGGACAAAATGATTGCACATCATAAAGAGAATTACACATTAAGAAGTTTCTAAAAAATGCTTTTTTACCTTCTCCAGGGGTAGCAAAAATATGTAATGACATAGCCACAAAGCAGAGAGGGCAATGGTGGCCAAACAGGAGACGCTCTTGATATTCAGAGTCCTCTCCAGCATCAAATGTGAGTTGACTCCTGTTAGCTTTGGTTTTGGTCTTTTTTTTAACATAATAGATTATTTCTAAAGGTCTTTTCAGAATTTCAACCCAATTAACACAGGAACTCCTATTGAGATTTACCAGCCAGTTAAAGATTACAGGTTGTGAGGTGACAGAAAAATAAGGAAATGACAGCGCCTGATGCATGTTGGTTGTGGTAAGATTCAGGGCGAGTAGACTTGGCCGTGGCACTCTGACATGAGATGAGGGCAGTTCCAGGGCGTTCAAAATCCAACAGAGAAAGAAAAGTGATTGAAGATGTGAAAGGGAGGAGGCTTCCGTAGATTCATCTGGCTTACTCCATAATTGTGCTGAGGGTGTGCTCTGAGGAACCAATGCGGTTCCTCACTTGGTGAAATAATTTATAATGAGACATTGAATCCTAGTCACAAGAGAGTGGGGAGATATGGTCAAGGGCACCTCCCAGTGTTGCATAAATGACAGGGAAGCAGCCCTGGAACAGAACGAGTTGAGTGCAGTTTGTGGGCCCTCACAGGAAGAACAGCCTTTAACCCCATCAGCCCAGATCTGGTCAGGTCACAGCTCTGTTTATGTGAAAGTTTCTGTGACCTTTCTGGCAGGCTTTCCCCTCAGCTGGATCCCAAGCATAGTCCCATTTCACAGCCTTGCATCATTTTCTCGGAACCGGGCCAGGTAGAGAGGGAACAGCTGGGAAGGGATGATTGTAAAAAGCCCCAAGGATTCTACAGAGGGTCTAGAAATCCCCTTCACTAAGAAAACGTAAGGAGCCTGAGGGCATTTTCATAAAACACAATGACTGTGAGAAGAGAGACACAAAATGCAAGCTGATTGGCGTGACCACATTGCAGGGCAAGACGTTTGTCAAGAGGCTAAAAGTTTTTTGTATATTTCTTAACATTTGAACACAGACATGTTCAGGAACAGATGATCTTGATTCAACCATAGGACATAAAGTCCCACAGCAAATACATAAACTCCTACTATATTTCATAATTGAAATATGTATTTTAAAGACCCTTTCAATTATACAATGCCACTGCAGACACAATGACTCATTTAAAAAAAGAATGTCACTTTCTAAAATGACTCTTTAGTAGATTGCCAGTGGATCTATAACATGAAATGAAATTATTTTAAGAGGATATCTGTTGTTATCATTTATCCTATCGCTCTCAATAGAAAGCCATTATTACTAAAGCATATCTTGAAGAGATATGATGCCATTTCCCCCTGTACTTTGGTTATTTGAATACATTTCATTGCTGTTTCATGACTTATAAGCTGGGTATGATTGTGAAACTTTGAATTGTTGCTGAGCCTGTGTAATTGCAGCTACAAAAAAGAGAAATCATAAGAATCCACCTGACACAGTTGTTTGAGAATTAAGTGGAATAATATATGTAGTGCTTAGCAAAAAGCTGGGACATAGAAAGTGCTCAGTAAGTGCTGGCATTAATAATTTTATCATCATATCATTACTCATTTAAATTCAGGTTAGTCAGAGAATACACCAATTTTGAAGTGATAAATTTTACATTTGAAAATAGCTTATAACTTCTGATTATTAACTTAATGTAGTAACACTATTGCCTAATTTGAAAATGTACAAAAAACCCTCCAAATCAGCTTGGTAAGTAAGTAAGTGAAGTTGCTCAGTCATGTCCGACTCTTTGTGACCCCACGGACTGTAGCAGACCAGGCTCCTTCCTCCATGGGATTCTCCAAGCAAGAGTACTAGGGAGCCATATATACACAGAGAGAGGTTCTTTAAATTATTTTTAAATTTAAAAAAAAATTCAAGTTTAATTTTCAGGCATGATAATGTTTGACTTGTGGCCAATCTAAAAACTTCAATGATTGAAACTTCTTGACAGTTGCATTTGCACTAAACACTTGATGTAATCTTTAAATCTAATATGCCAACATAGAGTCTCTGATGTGTTCAGTACAGTTCCATTCAGTCACTCAGTTGTGTCCAACTCTCTGAGACCCCATGGACTGCAGCATGCCAGGCTTCCCTGTCCATTACCAACTCCTGGAGCTTGCTCAAACTCATGTCCATCGAGTCAGTGATGCCATCCAACCATCTTATCCTCTGTTGTCCCCTTCTCTTCCCGCCTTCAATCTTTTCCAGCATTAGGGTCTTTTTCAACGAGTCAGTTCTTTGCATGGCCAAAGTATTGGAGTTTCAGCTTCAGCATCAGTCCTTCCAATGAATATTTGGGACTGATTCTCTTTAGGATTGACTGGTTAGATCTCCTTGCAGTCCAAGGGATTCTCAAGAGTCTTCTCCAACACCACAGTTCAAAAGTATCAATTTTTCAGTGCTCAGCTTTCTTTATTGTCCAACTCTCACATCCATAAGTGACTACTGGAAAAACCATAGCTTTGACTACCTAGACCTTTGTCAGCAAAGTAATGTCTCTGCTTATTAATACATGCTGTCTAGGTTGGTCATAACTTTTCTTCCTTCCAAGGAGCAAGTGTCTTTCAATTTCATGGCTGCAGTCACCATCTGCAGTGATTTTGGAGCCCAAAATATTCACTGTTTCCATTGTTTCCCCATCTATTTGCCATGAAGTGATGGGACTAGATGCCATGATCTTAGTTTTTTGAGTGTTGAGTTTTAAGCCAGCTTTTTCACTCTCCTCTTTCACTTTCACCAAGAGGTTCTTCAGTTCCTCTTCACTTTCTGCCATAAGGATGGTATCATCTACATATCTGAGGCTATTGATATTTCTCCCAGCAATCTTGATTCCAGTTTGCACTTCATCCAACTCGGCATTTCACATGATGTATTCTGCACAGAAGTTAAATAAGCAGGGTGACAATATACAGTTTTGACATACTCCTTACCCAATTTGGAACCAGTCCATTGTTTCATGTCTGGTTCTAACTGTTGCTTCTTGACCTGCATATAGATTTCTCAGGAGGCAGATAAGGTGGTCTGGTATTCCCATCTCTTGAAGAATTTTCCACATTTTTTTGTGATCCACATAGTCAAAGGCTTTGGCATAGTCAATAAAAAGAAGTCAATGTTTTCTGGAACTCTCTTACTTTTTTGATGATACAATGGATGTTGGCAATTTGATCTCTAGTTCCTCTGCCTTTTTAAAATTCAGTTTGAACATCTAGTTCTCAGTTCACATACTGTTGAAGCCTGGCTTGGAGAACTTTGAGCATTACTTTGCTAGCGTGTGAGATGAGTGGAATTGTCCAGTATACTTTGAATATTCTTTGGCATTGCCTTTCTTTGGGATTGGAATGAAAACTGACCTTTTCCAGCCCTGTGGCCACTGTTGAGTTTTCCAAATTTGCTGGCATACTGAGTGCAGCAATTTAACAATATCATCTTTTAGGACTTGAAATAGCTCAACTGGAATTCCATCACCTCCACTAGCTTTGTTCATAGTGATGCTTCCTAAGGCCCATTTGACTTTCGACTCCAGGATGTTTTGGCTCTAGGTGAGTGATGACTCCATTGTAGTTATCTGGATCATTAAGGTCTTTTTTTGCATAGTTCTTCTGTGTATTCTTGCCACCTCTTCTTAATATCTTCTGCTTCTGTTAGGTCCATACTGTTTCTGTCCTTTATTGTGACTATCTTTGCATGAAATGTTCTCTTGGTGTCTCTAATTTTATTGAAGAAATCTCTGGTCTTTCCCATTCTATAGTTTTCATCTATTTCTTTTCATTGATCACTGAGGAAGGCTTTCTTATCTCTCCTTGCTATTCTTTGGAACTCTGCATCCAGATGGGTATATCCTTTCTTTTTCTCCTTTGCCTTTAGCTTTTCTTCTTTTCTCAGCTCTTTGTAAGGCCTCCTCAGAACTATTTGCCATTTTGCATTTCTTTTTCTTGGGGATTGTCTTGATCACTGCCTCCTATAAATGTCATGAACCTCCATCCACAGTTCTTCAGATACTCTGTCTGTCAGATCTAATCCCTTGAATCTATTTGTCACTTCCACTATAATTGTAAGGGATTTGATTTAGGTCATATCTGTATGGTTTGGTGGTTTTCCCTACTTTTTTCAATTTAAGTCTGCATTTTGCAATAAGGAGTTCATGATCTGAGCCACAGTCAGCTCCTTGTCTTGCTTTTGCTGACTCTGATGTTTTAAACTTTGTTTATTCAAAGAAAACATATAAACATTTGTTTACCAATGTGGAATGCTTTAAAAAAAATGTGCCACTCAGGGAAAGTTGGGAATGATGTCTATGAGTCTCAAATCCATCCTGCTTGCTCTAGTTTAAGGCAGTAGATTCTCCAGCTTTATTGAGAAATGATTAGAGATGAATAGAATGTGTTTTGAAATCAGAAAGAGAAGATGTGCGTCAGTGCTCATCTGCCACAACACAGAGACCTTCCTTCCCTTAAAGGCCAGCCAAGTATTATCTTTTGATCGTTATGTACACGCCCCAGTGACATAAATGGGAATGTCAGGTTGAAATCTTTTCAGACTTGGAGACATCATACACTGGACGTTTTGAACTTCCATAAGAGAATACTTTCCAGGCTTAGAATCAGATGTAATAACAATGCAATAGTTTTTTAAAAGCTTCAAATGTAATTTAATTGACCTAAGTCCTGACATAATAAAGTTTCCCAGGTTCCTGTGTAGAAATAGAATGCCTTGATGTGGTTCAAACTTCCATCTTTCAGAAGTTCTTCCATTCCAGCTTACCATGGCCTCAGTTTCTCTAATAGTAATCTGTCTTAGACATTCTCTGAAGAAAGATTTTAAGATAAAAGTTTCCATGTAGGTACTTGATTCATGGGTCACTGTAAAGCATGAAGCAAGTGATTCCAGAAAGCAAGAAGTGATGGATGGTTGGACAGGAAGGAGGAAAAGGCAATACAGGCACTGAGTTGGTCACAGTCAGTTCTGTGGTCCCTTCTGAAGAGCCTTCTGGTGTGTGTTTCAGAATTAACCAGCAGGATATCAAAAGGAACAGCTATTCCTTAGCTTCTACCCTGCATTGGTCAAGGGAAGCCTCATTGATCCTCCCCTGCACTTTAGAATGACTCATAAGTATTTACAGACATCCCAAGCAGGTGCAGTGAAACCAACCAAATTTAAAACAAAAACCCAGGCAGGGATTGAGAGATATTAACACAGGCCTGAGTCAAGTGCTGTCAGGTTGCACTGGTGGGAAGCTGGTTGAAACCTTCAAAGAACGGGCCAACACTGCAATTCTGGAACAGGATGTGGAGAGGATTTGAGGCAGAGCCCAAGAGGTATCTTTCATTCCCTTTAGTGTGCCCCTTTCAAGGTAGTGGTCAAACTTGCAAGGATTTACTGGGCACGTACCCTGAGGAAAATATAATTAAAAAAGACATATGTACTCCACTGTTCATTGCAGCACTGTGTTATAATAGCCAGGACATGGAAGCAACCTAAATGTCCATCAACGAGGATTGGATAAAGCAGATGTGGTACATATATACAATGCAGGATTACTAAACCACAAAAAAGAATGAAACTGCATTATTTATAGAAATGCAGATGGACCTAGAGACTGCCATACAGAGTGAAGTAAGTCAGAAAGAGAAAACCAAGTATAGGATAGAAACACATATGTGTGGAATCTAGAAAAGTGGTATAGATTATCTTATTTGCAAAACAGAAATAGAGAAACAGATGTAGAGGACAACATATGGACATCAAGAGGGGAAGAGGGAGTGAGATGAATTGGGAGATCCAGATTGATATATATACATGATTGATACTATGTATAGCAGCAGCAGCATAAAATATATAACTAATGAGAATCTACTATACAGCTTGAGGAACCCTACTCAGTGCTCTGTGTTGACTTGAATGGGAAGGAAATCCAATAAAGAAGGGATATGTATACACATATAGCTGATTCATTTTGCTTTATGGCAGAAACTAACACAGTATTGTAGGACAACTATATTCCAATAAAAATTAATTTTAAAAAAGAGGATTAGCTGAGCGAGCTGCAGGCTTTACTTCTGTAACTAGTTCTAAAGCCATAATGGTACTTCTTTCTCCTCTATGATCCATTGTGAATTTCCCTTAAATTTAGCAAGACAGTCTAGTCATCTGCCAGGTGGAGTGACCTTAGACCTTTATCCTCAAGGTTCAGAAAAACAACCACATTCTGGAGGCCTATGTGCCATCCTCACAAGATGCTATGCCTACTAATACTATTCTATTCTAAGTCAGCAATTCTACTCAGGCCAAATGCTTCTGAGTGATGAGATGTGTAGTAAGTCTAATGGATTCTGTGAATATGGAACCATTCTTCTATCTCTTTTGCTGTAAAATTGGTCTGTAAAAAGATTCTTCTTCTCAAGATGAAGCCAGCAAAAGAGGGCAGCTGTGCTGTGCTTAGTCAATCAGTCATGTCCAACTCTTTGCAACCCCATGGACTATAGCTACCAGGCTCCTCTGTCCTTGTGGATTCTCCAGACAAGAATACTAGAGTGGGTTGCCATTCTCTTCTGCAGGGGATCTTCCTAACCCAGGGATCGAACCCAGGTATCCTGCATTGCAGGCAGATTCTTTACCATCTGAGCCACCAGGGAATATGTTAAAAATATGTGCAGCTTTCTATGTAATCTAAATAATGATTTTATTGTGAATGCAACCCACAAGGGTAACAGGATTCCTTTTGCAAATCATTCAGTAAATCCAAGCCCATGTGCACATGTTATGATGGTTAATGGTGATCAAAGGTTAGGGTTTTTTTGTAAGAGAGCCATCTAGACTGGTGAGGAGCTGCCTTTTGGTTATGGGAAGAACCTGGTTGATGTTGCCAACATGTGGGCATTGAAAGAGAAATAGAAATCCTTAGATGTTTGCTACCTTCTCCTCCCCTTCTTTCTCCCTGGAACAGCTGTCTTAGCTTCAGGAAGCTCAAATACCGTGGGCCATTTAGAAAAAGAAATTGAAGGTTGAAATTCTGAGTTTGCAAAGTTCTGTTAAGAATAGTCATGAGTTTAAAAAGCAAAATTTTTATGGATTTCTCACCAGCTGCAAAGTGTTTTGTACCAGAAAAAAATGGGCAAAAATGCAGTATGGTACATTTTGCAACTTAAAACAAAGACTGCTTGAATTGTGTAAGAGAGAGAGAGAGAGCATGAGCAAAGTATGTATACAGGCCCTCGGGCAGGCACTGCACAGCAGGTCTAGGAAACAAAAGAAGTGAGTCTGTGCTACTACTGGAGTTCAGACATTAAGTGCTGTAGTTATTCATCAAGAATCCAAAGCAACAGCTGGTCTACAATGATCAAGAAGTAGCCGAAGAGGCTATATCATTCTTGATGAGAGAAAGTTTGTGCTAGGTAGTCCATGGATAGCCTCTGTCCCTGACACAGTGACCACGTCATTCATAATTCATTGCATCAGTACCACTGGGCTGAGTCAATAAAGTGATTGACACTCATGGGATGCGATGGATCATCTGGTCCAGTTGGTTACTGAGTATCTTTTTGGTGATGAATGCACATCAGTGGGCATTCATATGGGGCATAAATATATGGGTACTCTAAGGCCACTTCCATGTTCCATCTACTTGCCTCTTCTCCAGACTTCTCGTGTCTGAACATTGATTGCTGTGCCTTCAGGCACAGGAGTCAGTGTATATTCAAACTCAAACCACTATCCCCTCCATACATGATAAGCAATAAGCTGTACTGTTCACAAGTTTCAACAGAGAGAATTACTTCACCCCAGTTTTGGAGGGGCCACCTCTGAGGAAGGCTGCAGGGTGACAGCAGTCCATGTCTTGCTAGTCTTAATGTAATACATTAAGATGTATTACATCTTCCCATCTGTGGACTGGACCCACGTTCTTTCTCCTCTGTCAGTTCAGTTCAGTCATTCAGTTATGTTGGACTATTTGCGACCCCATGGACTGCAGCACATCAGGCTTCCCTGTCCATCACCAACTTCCAGATGTTGGCAATTTGAGTTCACTCAAACTCCTGTCCATCGAGTCAGTGATGCCATCCAACGATCTCATTCTGTCTTCTCCTTCTCCTCCTGTCTTCAATCTTTCCCAACATCAGGGTCTTTTCAAATGAGTCAGTTCTTCACATCAGGTGGCCAAAGTATTGGAGTTTCAGATTCAACATCAGTCTTTCCAATAAGCACTCAGGACTGATCTCCTTTAGGATGGACTGGTTGGATCTCCTTCCAGTTCAAGGGATTCTCAAGAGTCTTCTCCAGCACCACAGTTCAAAAGCATCAACTCTTCAGCACTCAACTTTCTTTATAGTCCAACTCTCACATCCATACATGACTACTGGAAAAACCATAGCTTTGACTAGATGGACTTTTGTCAGCAATGCAATGTCTCTGCTTTCTGATGTACTGTCTAGGTTGCTCATAACTTTTCTTCCAAGGAATAAGCATCTTTTAATTTCATGGCTGCAGTCACCACCTGCAGTGATTTTGGAGCCCCAAAGGAGAAAGTTTGCCACTGTTTCCCATCTATTTGCCATGAAGTGGTGGGACCAGATGCCATGATCTTAGTTTTCTGAATGTTGAGCTTTAAGCCAACTTTTTCACTCTCCTCTTTCACTTTCATCAAGAGGCTCTTTAGTTCTTCTTCACTTTCTGCCATAAGGGTGTTGTCTTCTGCATATCTGAGGTTATTGATATTTCTCCCGGAAAGCTTGATTCCAACTTGTGCTTCATCCAGCCTGGCATGTCACTTGATGTTATCTGCATATAAGTTAAATAAGCAGGTGACAATATACAGCCTTGATGTACTTCTTTTCCTATTTGGAACCAGTCTGTTGTTCCATGTCCAGTTCTGTTGCTTCCTGACCTGCATACAGATTTCTCAAGAGGCAGGTCAGGTGGTCTGGTATTCCCATATCTTTCAGAATTTTCCATAGTTTATTGTGATCCACAGAGTCAAAGGCTTTGGCATAGTCAATAAAGCAGAAATAGATGTTTTTCTGATATTCTCTTGCTTTTTCGATGATCCGGCAGATGTTGGCAATTTGATCTCTGGTTCCTCTGCCTGTTCTAAAACCAGCTTGAATATCTGGAAGTTCATGGTTCACATATTGTTGACACCTGGCTTGGGGAATTTTGAGCATTACCTTAGTAGCATGTGAGATGAGTGCAATTGTACGGTAGTTTGAGCCTCCTCTGTCAGTTGATCATAATTGTTTCAGGGTGAATTTCTCAGGATGCAGACTTTGTTAAAGGGATTTAATGTTAAGGTTTTTTTTTTTTTTTTTAAGGATAATACCTGTGGAAGGGGAAGGTGGGAGGCAGGATTGGGCAGAGAGAGAAGGGAACTGTGATGCCCTCTCTCTGGAGTGTCTCCACCAGCCTTGCAAGAAGACTGAAGACCAGGAGACTCTTGAGAGCTGTCCTGACTGAGACAAGAGAACCAGGTCTTTAAAAAAATTTATTTTTGTCTGTGCTGGGTCTTCATTGCTATGAAGGCTTTTCTCTAGTTGTGATGAGCGGGGGCTACTCTTCATTGCAGTGAGTGAGCTTCTCATTGGAGTGGCTTTCCTTATTGTGGAGCACGTGTTCTGGGTGCATGGGATTCAGTAGCTGCAGCTCCTGGGCTCCAAAGTGCAGTCTCAATAGTTGTGGTGCTTGGGCTTAGTTGCTCTGCAGCATGTGGGATCAGGGATGGAACCTGTTTCTCCAGCGTTGGCAGGTGGATTCTTTACCACTGAGCCACCAAGGAAGCCTTGAGAACCAGGTCTTTATATGCTTTTTCAGTGAAAGTATGTGCTCAAGGAAGGGAGTGGTCTTAAGAAAAGAAGCTCTGTCCAGCTAAGGCAAACTCCCAAAGGGCTGACAGCTGAAGGCTAGCTATTACAGTGTGTAATATAACGAATCCTTTATTTCTGAAGGGAGACCTGGGTGGTGAATATCAACATACACCAGAGCAGTCAATCTCTAGAAGGTATGATCTGAGGAAAAGGCATTGAAACAGGAAAGACAGTTTTCAAGGGAGTCTGTTCTCATAATTTGCTTGTTCTTTCTGAACCTGCTCAAGTCTGAACCCAAGTAAAACATTGTCCCCATTCATACACAGGATAGCTGCTGTGCCTAGTGGACCTTATGGCTTGGTTGATTATATAATACCCGGCTCACAGTGGGCAGCTCTGGCCCGATAGTCATCTGATGTCCTAGGGAAGGCTCCAGAACTAAATATTCACATTTTAATTTATAGGAGACAAGCAAGCTAAATCACCATTAGGAAATTTATCACATTTGTGAAGACTTTGTCCTTAGAAAACATCTGGCTCTGCTTTCAGTCTCTGTGGTTTATTGATGACTATAGCAAGCCCATGGAGCACTGGGTTATTAGAAGACTAGGGTACACATTAAAGTTGAAAGATACCATATGGTGAAGCAAAAAATGACATACATTATATAAGATATAAAATATCCTTACAAAATATCTTTGATCTGTTCTTTTGGAAACCAATATCTGAATATAGTCACAATTAAATCTTTGTTTATAATGTTTTCTTCTCAGGATGTAGTTTCATATAACCCTGAAGTTACTACAGATCTAAGTATCTTAATATCTAAATATCTTAAGGTATAGTTAATGCCTTTATCTATAATTAAACATCTATGTTTAAAATATTAATCCTCTAGAAGATATACCAATCTTTTAATTTTCTATTTTAATACTTGACACCTGTAAGTGGAAACTCTTAATGTCTACATCTGACCAATGGACGCAAATATTAGGAGAATTTATATATAAATTATATATATAAAATAAGAAAGATATATATATATATATAAATATATTATATATACCTGATATATAAATATGAAAACTTAAGAGAAAATTAACCTAAATAGCATGGACTATGTATAACTCAAGTCTGCAGGACTACGTGATGATTTTAAGAGAACTCGTTTGAAATCCTTCCCATCAAGATTTGGAGTCTAAATTTCCCTCGCTTACAAACTGGACCAGCTTTAGTGATTCTCTTATAATTGGGTAGAATTTAGTAGATGTGTGCTCTGTAACTTCAAGTTCAGCTCAGAAAAGACTATGAAGCTTCCACCTGGCTCTCTTAGAAAACTCACTCCAAGAGTATTTAGAAACCATGCAAATCTGGTTATGCTGATACCTCAGTGCTGGAGAAGACAAAAGTAAACACTTTAGTCAAGAGCTAGGCCTCCAGCCTATAATCACCCCCCAAGTGTCAGCATTTGAGAGTCTTCTTTCACAGCCAACCTTTTCAGATGTTTTTTTGACTGAGTCTCCCAGCCAACATCTGAGAGCATCCATATCAGAGACCCTTAGGATGAATGTCTCAGCTAAGCATTCCTCAAATTCCTAATCTATAAAATGAAAAAAAAGTGAAATCTTGATTTCTATAGTTTTGAAATTATTTGTTAGACAGCAGTAATAATTAATTGGGGCTTACCAGGTGGCTCAGTGGTAAAGAATCCACCTGCAAATGCAGGAGATGCGGGTTCAATCCCTAAATGGAGAAGATCCCCTGGAGTAGGAAATGACTACCCACTCCAGTGTTCTTGCCTGAAAATTTTCATGGACAGAGGAGCCTGGTGGGCTACGTTCATGAGGTTGCAGAGTGTCAGACATGACTGAGCATGCACCCAATACTAACCGATTGATATTATCTGTCCTACTACTCTGTTTTGCACACTCAATTAACTCCTTTAATCTTGATACGAAGGCAAAGTGAGTGTTATTTCAATTTAAAAGTGGCAGTGTTGGAAATGGTCATTGAGAAAAACATGACTGTAAGTTGACCCACAAGCTTCAGTTGGAGGATCCCCACCCCTTCCCCATTCTTAGAATGTATGTTCTGTCCATCACACCCTAAATGGGAGCCATTTTCAAGGTGGGACCTTTGAGAGAGCACTGTGTTTGTAAGGTTATCTGGACAGAACACATGGCTGAACCCTGGTAAGACCTCTATATAAGTTTTTAAGATTTTTGTATGTGGTTATGGACATTTACTCTTGCTGTGGCCACACAAGACAAATCTTTCACATAAGTTCCCTTGCTTCTTAAACTGCTGCTGCTGCTGCTGCTAAGTCGCTTCAGTCGTGTCCGACTCTGTGCGACCCCATAGACGGAAGCTCACCAGGCTCCCCTGTCCCTGGGATTCTCCAGGCAAGAACACTGGAGTGGGTTGCCATGTCCTTCTCCAATGCATGAAAGTGAAAAGTGAAAGTGAAGTCACTCAGTCGTGTCCGACTCTTAGCGACTCCATGGACTGGAGCCTACCAGGATCTTCCGTCCATGGGATTTTCCAGGCAAAAGTACTGGGGTGGGGTGCCATTGCCTTCCCCGTCTTAAACTGACCACCTATCAATATAGATTCCCTTCTTTGGTCCCTCCCTGCCCTCCCTGGAGAGGGGACAGTTTCAAATCGTGCCTGAACAACTCTGGAGGTTACAAACTGAGATGACAAAAGTGAGTTTCAAAGAGGTTTGCACTCTCCTAATGGCATCCAGCTAAGAAGAGGCAGTGTTGAAAGTCAAACCCAAGTCTACCTAACTGTAAGCTAAAAAATACGATCTAAAGGGTCTTATATTTGTAGAGTAAGGCCAATTCTTTAAGTGGTGGTTTCCAGGGTAGGTGGAGGGTGGGGAACATATCTGATATTAAATGAATTAGAAATATCCATATTTAAATAAAACAATTAAAACACTTTCTGGAGTTCAGCATGTGCAGGCTGGAAATGAAAAATTTGGATGAGAGGGCCCTAGTGAAACAAATTTAACTATTACCATATGAACATTGTTGCCTGAATAGCGATGATGCCAAATGGCTGAGCAAAAGGTATTGGAAATAATCTGTAACAACTTTTGTAAAGATGTTTTGGCATAAAAATGAAGAGCAATTTTATTTTGAAATACTGAAAAGCATGAGTGAAATTATAATTAGTATCTATAAAAAGTGAATAATTATAGTGCTTTGATTTAAATGACCTTTGATGAAATGCTAGTTCTTCAGTATGCCATTATCCATTTAACCTAACATAAGAAAGGAGAAATCAAGTTTTGGGTTTTTTTTTTTTTGTCTTTCATCCCCTTTATAAGTCTACTGTCAAAACAGAAATATCAACCTTAAACTACTGTATCATATGCCAAGACTGGTTGAGGGACTGTAATTATTCTTGTTCACACACTAAACATATTTTTCATTTGTTCTGATTATGTATGTGGTTTGTAATTTATTTGTACCAAATAAAAGCTCTTTTCTGTTTCTATATTCTGCTTTGCTTGTGTAGTTTTTTACATATTAACTCTGAATACTGGTAAATAAACTTTCATCAGTGATTACCCCTTCACCTCTCTGCTCTCATGTGTCCTTCAGAGGTCTCATCCCTGTATGACAGTTGATATTCAGGGAATAGGTTGAATGTTTAGGGTACCTTTACTAGGATTTTGTTGTTTAATCCATGGTTCTTGAGTATTCATATGTGGAAGGGTCACCCAGGGAGTATATGATTGACACTGTAGATTCCTGGGTCATGTCCCCAGAGATTCTAATGTGCAGGATGCAGAGTGGGGCTTAGAGATATACACTGATAAGATCTTTTGCAGATGGCCTGAGTATCCTACTTGAATAAACACTGTCCTGACTGTAATGCCAGTAATTTCAGTAACTTCTATCAGATTGCAGGGTGTCATTTATTATAATTTACTAAGTGTGTCAGGCTTCCCCAGTGACTCAGAAGGTAAAGAACCTGCCTGCAATGCAGGAGACCCAGATTCGATCCCTGGGTTGAGAAGATCCCGTGGAGAAGGGAATGGCTACACACTCCAGTAAACTTGCCTGGAGAATCCCATGGAGAGAGGAGCCTGGCGGACTGTAGTCTATGGGGTCACAAAGAGTGAGACATGACTGAGTGACTAACATTTTCACTCTTCAAGTGTGTCAACCTCATCCATATAAGGTATATGGGTTCTTAAACATTTCTTTTTAAATTTTTCATACTTTAAAAATATTGCTCAAAATAAATAAAGAAAATATATATTTTTGAATTATTTATGAAATATATATAATTCAGCAAGGGTTACAGTGTACAACAGATTTAGCACAGAATGTATCCTTTATAAAACTGATCATAAGTATATGTGGTTGTATATTTTATTATATAAAATAGAATATATATATGTATAAGATATATATTCTATGACATAATTATCTACAAAACAAGTGCTCAGTTGTGTCCAACTCTTTGCAGCCTCGTGGACTGTAGCCAGGATCTTCTGTCCATGGGATTTTTCCAGGCAAGAATAGTGGAGTGGGTTGCCATTTCCTTCTCCATGGGATCTTCTCCACCCAGGGATTGAATCCAGGTCTCTTGCATCAAGATATATATTCTATGACATAATTATCTAGAAACATAACAGTTATAACTGTATGTTAAGAAAAACAATCATTGTTTAATTTAATTTTACTATTGTCTTGAAATATCAAAGGCTGATATAAAACCTATGAATAATCTTACTGTTCTTAGACTTTATTTATCTTTACATGTATACTCTTGTTTTTTAGACTATTTACCTCCAGTGTTTCTATGTAGAATTTCTCCTCATAATCTACAAATTGTCACATCTTAATTTAAAATTATCACCAAGTGAAATTAAAAATGAAAAAGACAAAGCTGGTAAAATTTCCTTTATCACAATTCATTTTTGTATTAATTTGGCAACAAGCTTATTAAGTATTCTGCACTACCAGATACTTCCTCAGTACTCAGAATATAAAACAGTACAAGTTTACTGCTCACTAACAGTGCCTACTATAATAGGTAACAGGTTTCTGCTTTTCAAAATCTGTGTTTTCCCAAAGTAATCATTTATCTTTTATATCCCTTCTTTGCTATTAAATTAGTTAGTGTAATATATTAAGAGTAGAGGTTTTGAAGTTGCATTTGTAAGAACTCTATTCAAATTCTTGCTCATGGATGGATTGTGATATGAAATAAGAATACTTTCTTTATAAAATAAGGATAATATTTAACTCACAGTGTTTATTTTCAAAATTTCCCAAAAAAGCAAGGTAATGTGGGGGCTCTACCTTCAGTATGATAGAGTGGGGGGCTCTGTGAACCTGCTTTCCAGCAAAAATTTAAAAAAATGTAAGCATACCTACAACCATTTAAAGTTTCTGGAAATGGACCTAAGGGCATACAGCAAATGAAGAAAATTCATTCAAGAAAATCTACTAAAATTTGGCAAGAACCGTAAGAATCAATGGTGTTTGAACCAAGACTCACTCCCTTCTTTGCTCTCCCATCTTAGTGAGATAGAAACTTTACTCCAAACTTGTGTGATCAAGAACACAGAACTCCCTCTCATTTAAGCTCCAAGTTAGAGGGCTGTTCTCTTAGGAGGGGCAGGACAATAGCATTTCTCATCCTGTTCTGTTGTTTCTTGCTGAACCTAAGTTACCAGCACGTCTGACTGACAGGTGGGGGCTCCTTTCTTCTACTCAACCCCCACTCATGGGACAGGGGCTCTACCTTGAGTAAAGCACCACTGATAACACTGAAACCTGTCCTTTCCCTTGACTGTAAGGTGGAGATTCCATACGGAGAGACCCAAGCTGAGAAGACCTGAGGTTACTGTTTGCTCACCACCCCCCAACTTCCATTCAGCATTCAGCTCCAAAGCAGTATGTCTTAACATTGTCCTCACATCCAGCTCCAGAGCCATGGCCTATATATTTTTCTTTTTCTGGAAGGAGAATCAGGCCGTGGGTTGCACTTGTGCTAAGTTGCTTCAGTTGTGTCCTACTTTGCAACCCCATGGACTATAGCCGGCCAGGCTCCTCTGTCTATGGGATTCTCCAGGCAAGAATAATGGAGTGGGTTGCCAGGCCCTCCTCCAGGGGATTTTCCCCACCCAGGGATTGAATCTGTGTCTTTTATGTCTCCTGCATTGATGGGTGTGTTCTTTACCACTAGAGAGATCTGACTTCATTTGCAAAAAAGTGTGAAAACTTTAAACCCTGTTCAGTTCAGTTTAGTCACTCAGTCATCTCTGACTGCGACCCCATGAATTGCAGCACGCCAGGCCTCCCTGTCCATCACCAACTCCCGGAGTGCCCCCAAACTCATGTCCATCGAGTCGGTGATGTCATCCAGCCATCTCATCCTCTGTTGTCCCCTTCTCCTCTTGCCAATCCCTCCCAGCATCAGAGACTTTTCCAATGAGTCAACTCTTTGCACGAGGTGGCCAAAGTATAGGAGTTTCAGCTTTAATATCATTCCTTCCAAAGAACACCCAGGACTGATCTCCTTTAGAATGGACTGGTTGGATCTCCTTGCAGTCCAAGGGACTCTCAAGAGTCTTCTCCAACAACACAGTTCAAAAGCGTCAATTCTTCAGTGCTCAGCTTTCTTCACAGTCCAACTCTCACATCCATATATGACTACTGGAAAAACCATAGCCTTGACTGGATGGACCTTTGTTGGCAAAGTAACGTCTCTGCTTTTCAATATGCTATCTAGGTTGGTCATAACTTTCTTTTCAAGGAGTAAATGTCTTTTAATTTCATGGCTGCAATCACCATCTGCAGTGATTTTGGAGGCCAAAAAGATAAAGTCTGACACTTTTTCCACTGTTTCCCCATCTATTTCCCATGAAGTGATGGGACCGGATGCCATGATCTTCATTTTCTGAATGTTGAGCTTTAAGCCAACTTTTTCACTCTCTTCTTTCACTTTCATCAAGAGGCTCTTTAGTTCTTCTTCACTTTCTGCCATAAGGGTGGTGTCATCTGTATATCTGAGGTTATTGATATTTTTCCTGGCAATCTTGATTCTAGCTTGTGCTTCTTCCAGCCCAGCATTTCTCATGATGTACTCTGCATAGAAGTTAAATAAGCAGGTGACAATATACAGCCTTGATGTACTCCTTTTCCTGCCTGGAATCAGTCTGTTGTTCCATGTCCAATTCTAACTGTTGCTTCCTGACCTGCATACAAATTTCTCAAGAGGCAGGTCAGGTGGTCTGGTATTCCCATCTCTTTCAGAATTTTCCACAGTTTATTGCTGCTGCTGCTGCTGCTGCTGCTAAGTCACTTCAATCGTGTCCAACTCTGTGCGACCCCATAGATGGCAGCCCACCAGGCTCCCCCGTCCCTGGGATTCTCCAGGCAAGAACACTGGAGTGGGTTGCCATTTCCTTCTCCAGTGCATGAAAGTGAAAAGTGAAAGTGAAGTCGCTCAGTCATGTCCGACTCTTAGCGACCCCATGGACTGCAGCCCACCAGGCCCTCCGTCCATGGGATTTTCCAGACAAGAGTACTGGAGTGGGGTGCCATTGCCGTCTCTGAAAGTTTATTGAGGTGTTCTCAAAACTAGCAGGAATTGCAGCAGTAAACATTTGATGAGATTGGTAGATTCATTGGGAATACAGGCAAAACTGTTGGCTAACTGTTTCCCGGGAGAACCAGGGAAAGAGACAGCAGTAAAGAGTACTCCTTGGGTCAGAACAAACCTCATCTTAGGATCTATCCCTTCAAAGCAGCTTAAATTTATTTGGCCTGTTAAACAATTCATGCCCAGGACATTGTTGAAAACAATAAAGCAATTAGCTGGCAATTGTTGCAGTTTAATAGGTAAGTGAAGGCAGAGAAATAAACAGTTAAAGAAAGTGCTGCCAAACCACAGTCATCTGAGGATGATCTGGGCTCTCCAAGGCTGTGTGCCTGGACAACAGCGTTAAGAGGCTTGACAGAGTGCTGGGTGGGGTGGGCTGGGTGGTAGACTTCACAATAACAGCATGGTCAGTAACAGTAACAAGCCCCGGAGGGAAGGTGCTGTTGCAGGAAGGAGGACCCCTTCCAGGCCCCGAAACCGGGCTCTTGTCTAACGCTTGGAAATGAATTGTCCGAGGAGACACATGTGCTGACAAAGCAGGAGATTTTATTGGGAAAGGGCACCCAGGCGAAGAGCAGCAGGGTAAGGGAACCCAGAACACGTCTGTCACGTGGCTTGCAGTCTCGGGTTTTATAGGGATGGGATTAATTTCCGGGTTGTCCTTAGCCAATCATTCTGACTCAAGAGTCCTTCCTGGTGGTGCATGCCTTGTTCAGCCAAGATGAATGCTGGAGAAAAGGATTCTGGGAGGTGGTCGGGCATGTGTTGTCTCATTTTGACCTTTCCTGAACTCTTCCAGTTGATGGAGGCTTATTAGTTCCATGTTCCTTACCAGGACCTCCTGTCGTAAAACAACTCATGCAAATGTTTAGTATGGTGCCTGGCCAGGGTGGGCAGTTTCAATCAGTTTGCTTCCCCTAACAGTAACAGTACCAGAATTGCTTCAATGTATGACATCTATAATGTCATTTCCAATAAATAATTCTGAGACATGCAAATAAACAAGAACATATCACCTATACATGGGGGAAAAAAAAGCAGACTGTAAGTGACTAGATGTCAGGTTTAATAGATAAAGACTCAAAGTAGCATTATAAATATGCTTAAGAAACTAAAAGAAAATGACTAAAGAGATAAAGCCATAATGGCAATGTTGCAATAAGTACAAAGTATCAAGGAGCTATAAGTGATGAAAAAGGAGCTACATGGAAATTCTGGAGTTGAAATTTTCAATGAAAATTTCATTGGAGGAGCTCAACAGCAGACTTGAGAAAGCAGAAGAAATAATTAGCAAAGCTGAAAATAAATTGATAAAGACTGTGCAACCTGAAGAGCAGAAAGGAAAAAAAAAAAAAACAGTGAAGAAAACTAGACACTCAGAGGAATATGAGACAGTACTAAGCACATCAATGCACACAAAGTGAACACCATAAAGAGAGGAGAGATAAGAGCAAAGAAAAAGGGAAGAAATAGCAGTTGAAAATTCACAAAATATATTGGAAAGCATTACATATCCATGAAGTTCAGCAAACTCAAAGGATAAATGCAAAGAGATCACAGACAGACAAGTCAGAGTAAAAATGGTGAAAGTCAAGGCAAGGAGAAAAATCTTGAAAGCAGCAAAAAGAAGATAACTCATTACTTACAGGAAATCCCATTAAAGTAAACAGGCAAATTCTCATTAGAAACAGTGGAGCTCAGACATCAGTGAGAGAACATATCCAATGGGCTCAAAATCATAACTGTCAACCAAGAATCCTAAACGCAGCAAAGTTACTGTTCAAAAATAAAAGTAGAAAAAAGATGTTAAAAGATAAGCTAAAAGTGAAAGAATGCATTAGTCACAGACCTATCTTTGAGAAATCTAAATAAAGTTTTTCAGGCTGAAAGCAAATGATCTTTTTTTTTTTTCAAATCCACACAAGAAAACAAAGAACACTATAAAGGTAATTATGCAGTTCTGGAATTACATAATATAATTGTGAAAGAGTATAAAAGTGTATTTATTATCTCTTCTTGTCTCTTAACTAATTCAAAAATCAATTGTATAAAGCAAAAGTGAAGTGGAATCGCTCAGTCGTGTCCAACTCTTTTGCGACCCCAAAGACTGTAGCCTACAAGGCTCCTCTGTCCATGGGATTTTCCAGGCAATAGTCCTGGAGTGGATTGCCATTTCTTTCTCCAAGGCATCTTCCCAACCCAGGGCTCAAACCCCTGGTCTCCCGCATTGTAGACAGACACTTTACCATCTGACCCACTTGCTGAACCTATGATATATAGAAATGTAATATATTTGCCATTAACAGTACAAAGGAGGTGAGTGGGAACACAGCTTAGCTGGGTTTAGGAAAATTCCAAATGCTAACTCAAATTCATAGAAACAAAGCAATACATCCAGAAGCAGTAAAGGATGCCCATTCATGGTCTTTCCTATAACCCCTCTTTGCTAAATGTGATACTGATTTTTTGTGCTCTGTTTTTTACCCTCTCCTGAAATCCTAGGTAGTTCCCCTGCTCGTACTCTTTTGTGATGCAGAGGGGAAAGAAGAGAAAGAAGATTAAGAGGCAGGAGCCAAGGATCAACAAGGGGTCCCTCTGTTGCATTTCCCAGGGGAGCTGAACCCCGGGAGTTAATAGAAGTTGTATGTAAGAAAAGAGAACTTAAATAGGGATGGCTGTGGAATTTCATCAGGATATTCAATCAATTTACATAGAAAGGAGAACTAATTTTGACATTACCTTTTGTTTGCTGATCTGTGCTTTGGATAGGAAGCATTCTGAGCTATGCTATTTTTAGGGGAGAAAAGTACCTACTACATGCTCTACTAGCTTTTCTCACATTTGCTTCAAGTTTTCCATTAGTGATTTTTTTCCCTCATCTTATATTTTAGACATTTTACCACTTGGTTCGAATGATACTTTTTATTTTTTACATCAGTAATGTTATCGCTGATGCTGAAGCTGAAACTCCAATACTTTGGCCTCCTTAAAAGGAACAGCTGACTCATTGGAAAAGACTCTGATGCTGGGAAAGATTGAAGGTAAAAGGAAAAGGGAGCAGCAGAGGATGAGATGGTTGGATGGCTTCACTGGCTCAAAGAACATGAATTTGAGCAAACTCCAGTAGATAGCGGAAGACAGAGGAGCCTGGTGTGCTACAGTCCATGGGGTCACAAAGAGTTGGGCACCACTTAGCAACTGAACAACAACAACAAAGTTAATTAATAATCATCTTTATTATTTCATTAATGATATTAATTGTTAACATTTCCTAGACAAATAAGAGGCAGTTTGAAATAGAAAGAGTAGTTAAGTAAGAGATTGTATTTTAGTACACTTTCTGTCATAAATACCCTGGTGTCTTTGGATTATCTATTTAAATCCTTTGAGTATCAAGTCTCTAACCTGTTAAATGATGGAGATGAATTGCTCAGGAGTTGCAGAGGTTAGATTTCAGTAGGTTTATGAACACCCAGAAACTGTATGTACAATTTTCTCAGTGTATATGTTTAGTTTGTTTGGTGGTTTTAATCAGGAAAGAAATTCTATAACTTTCCAATGATTTCCCAATGATAGAACGATTTCCCAATGATAGAATGATTTCCTTAGAAAGGTTAATAAAAGCCCTCTGGACTGTGTTTCGAGATCTCTTATAGCTTTAAAATTATGTAATAGCATTAACTAAGCATTGCATTTTTCCAATCTTGAATATTCTAACTTTGTTTACCTATTGCCATGCAAAATGTGATTGCTTCTGAGTTTATTGAGTGTCTCACTGTCTGTGAAAGGATTGGTTCAAAAATGAAAAATATTGTGTTGGTGTCTCCTATTATGTATTCCTATGTCAATACTCCTTTGATTCACAAAGTCTATGTGACTGCTTTTGTATTGGAATCAAAAGAGAGGTGTCATCAGTTCTGCTTTTTGTTTGTTTAAATCTATCTTTTCAGCAGACTGGTTCCAAATAGGAAAAGGAGTACGTCAAGGCTGGATATTGTCACCATGTTTATTTAACTTATATGCAGAGTACATCATGAGAAATGCTGGACTGGAAGAAACACAAGTTGGAATCAAGATTGCTGGGAGAAATATCAATAACCTCAGATATGCAGATGACACCACTCTTATGGCAGAAAGTGAAGAGGGGCTAAAAAGCTTCTTGATGAAAGTGAAAGTGGAGAGTGAAAAGGTTGGCTTAAAGCTCAACGTTCAGAAAACGAAGATCATGGCAACTGGTCCCATCACTACATGGGAAATAGATGGGGAAACAGTGGAAACAGTGTCAGACTTTGTTTTTCTGGGCTCCAAAATCACTGCAGATGGTGACTGCAGCCATGAAATTAAAAGACGCTTGCTCCTTGGAAGGAAAGTTATGACCAACCTAGATAGCATATTCAAAAGCAGAGACATTACTTTACCAACAAAGGTTCGCCTAGTAAGGCTATGGTCTTTCCTGTGGTCATGTATGGATGTGAGAGCTGGACTGTGAAGAAGGCTGAGCGCCGAAGAATTGATGCTTTTGAACTGTGGTGTTGGAGAAGACTCTTGAGAGTCCCTTGGACTGCAAGAAGATCCAACCAGTCCATTCTGAAGGAGATCAATCCTGGAATTTCTTTAGAAGGAATGATGCTAAAGCTGAAACTCCAGTATTTTGGCCACCTCATGCGAAGAGCTGACTCAATGGAGAAGACTCTGATGCTGGGAGGGATTGAGGGCAGGAGGAGAAGGGGACGACAGAGGATGAGACGGCTGGGTGGCATCACTGACTCAATGGGTGTGAGTCTGGGTGACCTCTGGGAGCTGGTGATGGACAGGGAGGCCTGGCGTGCTGCGGTTCATGGGGTCGCAAAGAGTCGGACACGACTGAGCAACTGATCTGATCTTTTCAGCTGGAATCTTAACAGATGATTCAATCCAGCCCATTCCTAAGTGTTGAAAATAAGGAGCGTGAAGGGAAACTAAGCATTTCACTGATTTAATTAAGACTACGCTTCTAGTCCTGAGGAGCCGTGGGGTAAGTATCTTTCCACCACTCTTTCCAGTCTTTTTAGAGCCTATCTTGCTTTTTAGGTTGTTTGTTGTTTGCTTGTTTTTCTTTTTTTCCAATCTTTTAGAGCCTTGTTTTACTTTATGCTGAGATTTGACACCTCTATTTTATATTCAGTCATGAACTATACTGTCCTTTTATAAAAGTAGAAGACAGTGGGAAATAGTCTCATGTGATTCAATCAGTAGTAGGATGAAGGATGAAAAAAAAAAAAGATTCCTTTAAAAGATGTTTGAGGAAGTATAGCTTTGTTTCATTTATAGTGAAGGGGGTAAAGTAATTTAAATGGATCTTGTTTATTAATTAACACATAGATTGAATTGTACTTAAGAGCACTCACTGCAACTTAAATCACAGTTTAATTCTTGCCTTTAGAGTCTTAGCTATTAATAACACTTTTTCTATAGATGATCGGGATGTGACTCAGTACACAAAGTGAGGGAAAGTGAAAAGCCTATTTTATGTGTAATGTTTAACACAGAGAACACACTTATTTTCCTTGGTGTTTGTGAGCTAGTCAAAATCATCTCACCTTTATTTACCCCAGAAGAAAGCTAAACGACATTCCTTCAAGAACTGAGTGACTACACTATTTGAATCTTGTTTATAGAAAACAGTGGAATATTTTCCAGGTGACTGTTTCTGATAAAAGCATGTAAAGCTCATTAAAAAAAAAACAATGAACATACATAAGCAACTTTACACGACCCGCTATGGAAGGATATAGGAAAATTTCATATCCTAGAAAATAGTTAAGGAAGGCGTATCGATCAGGGTCCTGCCAGAAAAAAAGAAATTATTTGAAGTCCTTCAAACACAAGAAAGTCAATAAAAAGAATTTTTGATACATGAATAGAACAGCTGAACTGGTTTTGATTGGAGTAACCCAGAAATTAGCTACAGCAGGAAATCCTTACTTTCCCAATGGAGAGTAAAACAAAGGAAGAGATGATATTACTAGAACTGAGAAACTAGGGCATCTGAAGAAGGTAGAACCACAGCAGTGGCTGCCTAGCAGGAGATAAACCGTGGATAAAACACAGTACCTGTAACAATAGTCTCTGGAAACAGAAACACCCCAGCTTCTCCTCTCCCTAAACTTCCATGAGTTCCTCTCAATGCTAAACTTACTGGGAAACTGAGAGTAGGGAGTCTGGGAAATATTGATTAACATAATGCAGGGCAGAGAGGAGAAAGAGTGGTGAAGGACTCTGATAGCAGACAGGGAGAAGACAAACAACTGGAGAGACAGTCTATTTGCAGAAACAATACCAAATATTCAATGATTATATGGCAGTGTAAGACAATATGTAACCAGGTACTTAAAATTAGACACATGGATACTTAACTTTTCATTCAATATGAGACATGTCTCTGGTTGGAAGGTACATAGAATCAGGAGAAGCTGAAATGAGATGTGACTTGTCCTGTGACAAGATTTGATGTGCAAAAAAAGTAGGGAGCTATAGAGGGAAGAGATATAGTGAAAAAAAAGGCAATGAATTATCTGGAAGTATATTATGAAATGGGGGTGGAGAAGGAAATAGGTGGTGTGCTCAAGTGAGGAGACTAGGAGAATAATTCCTTCCTCCTCTTTCCCTTCCTTTTGTCCTTACATCCTTTCTCCATTAAATCAATAAGTGTTTATTGAGCACCTTCTATTTGCCTTTTTAAAAACTTTTTATTTTATATTGGAGTACAGTCAATTATATTAAATAGACAGCATATTAAAAAGCAGAGACATTACTTTGCCAGTAAAAAAAGCTATGGTTGACCCTTGCCAGTCGAAGCTATGGTTTTTGCAGTAGTGATGTATGGATGTGAGAGTTGGATCATGAAGAAAGCTGAGAGCCGAAGAATTGATGCTCTTGAACTGTGGTGTTGGAGAAGACTCTTGAGTGTCCCTTGGACTGCAAGGAGATCCAACCAGTCCATCCTAAAGGAAATCAGTCCTGACTATTCACTGGAAGGACTGATGCTGAAGCTGGAGCTCCAATACTTGGCCACCTGATGTGAAGAACTAACCCATTGGAAAAGACCCTGATGCTGGGAAAGGTTGAAGGCGGGAGGAGAAGGGGACGACAGAGGATGAGATGGTTGGATGGCATCACCCACTTGATAGACATGAGTCTGAGCAGGCTCCAGGAGTTGATGATGGACAGGGAATCCTGGTGTACTGGAGTCCATGGGATTGCAGAGTCAGACATGATTAAGTGACTGAACTGAAGTGATAGTTAACAAAGTTGTGACAGATTCAGGTGGACAGCAAAGGCACTCAGCCATACATATACATATATCCACTCTCCCCCAGACTCCCCTTCCATCAAGAATTCCACATAACATTGAGCAGAGTTCCCTGTGCTATATAGTCAGACTTTGTTGATTATCCATTTTAAATATAGAAGTATACATGTCAATCCCAAACTCCCTAACTACGCTTCTCCCTAACTTTTTCCCCTGGTAACCATAAATTCAATCTCTAAGTCTGTGAGGCTGTTTCTGTCTTGTAAATAAGTTCATTTGTATTGTTTCTTTTCAGAGTTCACATATAAGGGATGTCATATGATATTTCTCCTTCTCTGTCTGACTTACTTCACCCACTATGATAATCTCTGGGTCCATCCATGTTGCTGTTAATGGCATTATTTCATTATATTTGCCTAGTGTCCCATCGCTCAGTCATGTCCAGCTCTTTGTGACCTCATGTACTGTCCTTCACCATCTCCCGGAGTTTGCTCAAACTCATGTCTATTGAGTCTGTGATGCCATCCAACCATCTCATCCTCTGTTGTCCCCTTCTCCTTCCTTCAATCTTTCCCAATATTAGGGTCTTTTCCAAAGAGTCAGCTCTTGGCATCAGGTGGACAAAGTATTGGAGCGTACCTTTAGCATACAATAACTTATAGTAGGCACAAAATACACAATGAATAAAAAGGCCTGGCTCTTGCCTTTGCGAAGCTTACAGTTTAATTAAATAAATAATAAATACATCATTAAACAAAGAAATGTGTGATTTCAAGCTGTGGAAAGGCTATAAAGGAAACAAACATGATGACATTAAACATGAAAATTTTCCATAATAAGAAATAGATCATATCTTTTGACCCTTCATGCAGAAAGTGTTAAACAATATTTTGGTCATATTTCCTGATACTATGGAAAATGATTCATTGCAGATTCTTGACCAAGGAAGTGGCATGGGGAAAAAAAATAATGTTTTTTGCTTTGTGATAGAGTAGACTCAAAGATGGGCTCAATAAAGGACAGAAATGGTATGGACCTAACAGAAGCAGAAGATATTAAGAAGAGGTGGCAAGAATACACAGAAGAACTATACAAAAAAAAGCTTCACGACCCAGATAATCATGATGGTGTGATCACTGACCTAGAGCCAGACATCCTGGAATGTGAAGTCAAGTGGGCCTTAGAAAGCATCACTACGAACAAAGCTAGTGGAGGTGATGGAATTCCAGTGGAGCTATTCCAAATCCTGAAAGATGATGCTGTGAAAGTGTTGCGCTCAATATGCCAGCAAATTTGGAAAACTCAGCAATGGCCACAGGACTGGAAAAGTTCAGTTTTCATTCCAATCCCAAAGAAAGGCAATGCCAAAGAATGCTCAAACTACCGCACAATTGCACTCATCTCACATGCTAGTAAAGTAATGCTCAAAATTCTCCAAGCCAGGCTTCAGCAATATGTGAACCGTGAACTTCCTGATGTTCAAGCTGGTTTTCGAAAAGGCAGAGGAACCAGAGATCAAATTGCCAACATCCGCTGGATCATGGAAAAAGCAAGAGTTCCAGAAAAACATCTATTTCTGCTTTATTGACTATGCCAAAGCCTTTGACTGTGTAGATCACAATAAACTATGGAAAATTCTGAAAGAGATGGGAATACCAGACCACCTGATGTGCCTCTTGAGAAATCTGTATGCAGGTCAGGAAGCAACAGTTAGAACTGGTCATGGAACAACAGACTGGTTCCAAATAGGAAAAGGAGTACGTCAAGGCTGTATATTGTCACCACGTTTATTTAACTTATATGCAGAGTACATCATGAGAAATGCTGGACTGGAAGAAACACAAGTTGGAATAAAGATTGCTGGGAGAAATATCAATAACCTCAGATATGCAGATGACACCACCCTTATGGCAGAAAGTGAAGAGGAACTCAAAAGCCTCTTGATGAAAGTGAAAGTGGAGAGTGAAAAGGTTGGCTTAAAGCTCAACATTCAGAAAACGAAGATCATGGCATCTGGTCCCATCACTACATGGGAAATAGATGGAGAAACAGTGGAAACAGTGTCAGACTGTTTTTCTGGGCTCCAAAATCACTGCAGATGGTGACTGCAGCCATGAAATTAAAAGACGCTTACTCCTTGGAAGGAAGGTTATGACCAACCTAGATAGCATATTCAAAAGCAGAGACATTACTTTACCAACAAAGGTTCGCCTAGTCAAGGCTATGGTCTTTCCTGTGGTCATGTATGGATGTGAGAGCTGGACTGTGAAGAAGGCTGAGCGCTGAAGAATTGATGCTTTTGAACTGTGGTGTTGGAGAAGACTCTTGAGAGTCCCTTGGACTGCAAGGAGATCCAACCAGTCCATTCTGAAGGAGATCAGCCCTGGGATTTCTTTGGAAGGAATGATGCTGAAGCTGAAGCTCCAGTATTTTGGCCACCTCATGCGAAGAGTTGACTCATTGGAGAAGACTCTGATGCTGGGAGGGATTGGGGGCAAGAGGAGAAGGGGACGACAGAGGATGAGATGGCTGGATGGCATCACTGACTCAATGGATGTGAGTCTGAGTGACCTCTGGGAGTTGGTGATGGACAGGGAGGCCTGGCATGCTGCAGTTCATGGAGTCACAAAGAGTCGGACACGACTGAGCGACTGATCTGATCTGAGACTCAATATACTAGGCTATGACAGCAAGATAAAATATAAATTTAGACTGTGTCAGCAGTTGTGGACAGAAAATAGCTAGCCAAGATATCTCAACTTAATGAAAACTTGGATTTGGGATTTAACAAGTCAGTTTGATGAATTTAACTTGGATGTTTAGTGTTAGCCGCTCAAGTTGTATCTGACTCTGTGTGACCCTATGGACTGTAGCCCTCCAGGCTCTTCTGTCCACGGAATTCTCTGGGCAAAAATACTGGAGTGAGTAGCCATTTCCTTCTCCAGGGGATCTTCCCAACAAAGGATCAAACCTGGGTCTCCTGCATTGCAGGCAGATTCTTAACCATTGGAGCCACTTGGGAGGTCATAATAATAATAATGATGTCATTAATATGAAAAGAGATGTTGGGAAAAGAAGCAGATTTACAGGAGTAAAGAACCGTTTTGAACACATAATCTTAAAGATGATGTCCATGAGAAAAGTGATGCAGATAATTCACCTGATGTGAGTGATTTATTTGTAAATAGTTAATAAAGAGAAGCTGTAGTGTGGGGATGGTCAGGGTATGCTCATAGAAATTTGGAGTTTTGTAATATGCTTTTAAGACAATGATAGAGTGTAATACCAGCTACATCACCATTGCTTTTATGCTGTCTTCTAGACTTCCTAGGCTTGAAATAAAGATAATGTACTACTGTACTAGGTACAGTATTGCACAGTAAAGTCCACAAAAGCACAACCACTTACAGAGCTGAAATAAATAAATAAATAATTTTTAAGAAAGCTTGTGGTAAGAAAAATCAGACTGTTTTTTCAGACCAGGCACTATTCTGCCCTGCTCAAACTGTTGTTAGCTTCTGTCTTTTTGATAACTGGAGGCCCAGAAAAAGTCACATTAAGATAAATTACATCTGTTTCTGACTTGTTTGGTCAATCTTGCTTCTGTTAATTATTTGTGTCCTTGGCTAATTAAGTTTGAGACTTAATCTAATCTGTGTGTATCTGCGGAGGATAGGGAGGTCTATTTTTGCTTATCCACAATCCCAACACAAAAGACTGTAAATTCAGCAATGAAGACTGTAATACACTATTTTTTTTTTTTTTCAGTGTGGAAGTTAAGAATAAAAAGTGTGAGCAATACTTCTTTGCTAGTGATTTCTTTATCTCAGTGTTCAAGAAGAGGTTGCATGGTAAATGCTTGAGGATACAGCAAAAAGAATTCAAAGTGAAATTTGAAACTAATATCATATTGTATGTTAATTACAACAATAAAAAAGAATTAAAAGTATGATGAGGATGAGGATTAGATGAGATTGTGTCTAAAATATCTTCTATCATATGCTTTATTGTTGTAATGATATCAACACAATGAAGTTAATAATAATTTGAGAGCTGCCTTTACATTACAGTTTAAGTCAAACAAGTTGCCATTGGCAAAGTAAAAAGATGAGTCTTATCTGCAGCAAATATTTCCCACATCCTGACCAATGAAATAATGGAAAACAGACTGGGAAAGAACAGAATTCTGAATCATATTACAAAGAAAGCTTTAAAGTTTCCAGGAAAGTTTGGACAACTCTCCTTGGGAGACTCTTGTAAGGTATACAGAGCCATGAATTAAGTGCTCATGAGAAAGAGGATTTTTAGAAGCCAGAAGAAGATAGATGTTTAAATATGCTTATGCTATTTTATTTGAAGCCAAAAAAGGAGACACTGGGATTGTTTGTCATATCTTAACTGTTGCTGAGAAACTAAGAAAGGTATTTCCAAACTAAGATGCCAGCTAACGCTGGAAAACCTTGGGGGCTGCTTGCCAAGACTATAAACTCCATTTGTCACAGAGCCTGTGTAGTACAGAGCTTCTTCTAAATTTATCGTTTCCATTTGTTTTTGTCATGGGATTATAAACAATGTGAGGTTAGACACATGAAATTGCTATATGTGTTGCTTCTTTTAGCTCTGTCAGAAGCAGCTTTGTTTAATATCAACTGCACTGTTAAAATCTATAAGGACTCAAATCCACTAGATCCTAAAGTTTTAAAAGGTTTAGGGATGCTTACCTTGTTCTTTTCTGTAAGCTCTACATTGCTACGGATGAATGAATGAAAGAAGAGAATGAATAAATTATGGACTAAAAATCACCCTAGAGGTGTTTATTCAATGTTTTGTGAAATGTGCTAATGAGTAGATATGGTAAATAGGACCATATGAAATTGCTGATATATTATTATTATTGATCTACAGATGTGATTTCCTGTGGTTCATCTGACTAGTTAGTAGTTCATTTGTCTTTCCTTCTCCACAGTATCATAATCAGGATAAATCAGCTTGTTAGGCCTCTATTAAGGGCCAGATATTCAGATAAGTGTTTTTCAATGTTATCTTGTTTCTACTGCTGTTTCCTCAGTCGTGTCTGACTCTTCGTGACCCCATGGACTGCAGCCCATCAGGCTCCTCCGTCTATGGGATTTTCCAGGCAAGAGTACTGGAGTGGGGTGCCATAGGCTTCTCTGCCATGTTATCTTATTTAACCCTTAAAGCAACCCTCTGTGAAACCTCCATGAAGTTGCTCAGTTGTATCCGACTCTTTGCGACCCCATGGACTGTAGCCCACCAGGTTCCTCCATCCATGGGATTTTCTAGGCAAGAATACTAGAGTGGGTTACCATTTCCTTCTCCAGGGGATCTTTCCAAGCCAGGGATCTAATCCAGGTCTCCTGCATTGTGGGTAGATGCTTTACCGTCTGAGCCACCAGGGAATCCCTAAAGCAACCCTAGTAGACAGAATTCTAAAATGGCTTCTGAGATCTCCACCCCAGTGTACATTTTTGTATATTATTGCTGGTACTGTGAATCTTGTAGATTTTATGTATATAATTAGATTATGTAGCACCGTTGACTTTAAGAAAGTGAGATTATCTGGGTGGGCCAGACCTAATCAGACAAACCCCTTAAACAGTATGGGTGCATAGATGGAGCAAAGAAGAAGTCAGAGGTTTGGAGCAAGAGAAAGATTTGATGTGAGGGAGATCTTTCCATTGCTGGCTTTGCAGATGAAGGGACTTTATGTCAGGGAATGTGGCAGCTTCTCGATATTGAATGGTTGTCCACTGACAGATGAAAGGATAAAGAAGATGTGGGACATATATTTATATAAAATGGAATATTACTCAGCCATAAAAAGAAATGAAAGTGGGTCATTTGTGGAGATGTGAATGGGCTTAGAGTCTATCATCCAGAGTGAAGTAAGTCAGAAACAATTAAGCAAATGTTGTATATCAATACATATATGTGGAATCAACAAAAATGGTACAGATGAACCTAATTGCAGGGCCGGAATAGAGATACAGAGGTAGAAAATGGATGTGCGAATGTGGGTCAGGGTAAGCGGAAGGTGGGATGAATTGGGATATTAGGTTTAATATAAATACACTACCACATGTAAAATAGCTAGCTAGTAGAGAGCAGCTTCCAGTACAGGGAGCTCATCTCAGTGCTCTGATGACTTAGATGGATGGGATGGGAGAAATGGAGGTCCAAGCTGGTGGAGAGGGGGTGGTACATGTATACATACAGCTATTCACTTCATGATACAGCAGACACTAACACAACATTATAAAGCAATTATATTCCAATTTAAAAAAAAGGGTGATCCTACACCTACAGTAATAGGAAAACAAAAGACTCAGTACAGCAAGAGCAAGGACATACTTTCTGCCAACAGTTCGTTAGCTTTCTGCACGCTCATGCTTAGTCACTCGGTGGGGTCTGACTCTTTGTGACCCCATGGACTGTAGCCCGCCAGCCTTCTCTGCTCATGGGATTTTCCAGGCAAGATTACTGGAGTGGGTTGCCAGTCCCTCATTCAGGGGATCTTCTCGACCCAAGGATGGAACTCTCATTTTCTACATCTCCTGCACTGCAGGCAAATTCTTTACTGCTGGAGCCTAAACTCCAGATGAAAACCATAGATGTAGCTGAGACCTGGGTTTTATCTGGTGAGGCACTGAACAGGGAACCCAATCATGTGTGATCCACAGAAAGTGAGACTATTTGTGTTGTGTTTAAGTCCATATGTTTGTAGTGTTGGTTTTACAGCAATAGAAAATGAAGGCAAATCGCCTAAACCTTTTCATTTCGTGTTACAAAAACGGAATGAAGACTTGAGAGTAATGCCCAGTTTTCTCAAGGACAAACAGAAAATGTTTTAACACAAAGATTTTTGATTATGTGGCTAATATATATATACACACACACACACACACACACACACATATATATATATATATATATATATATATATATATATATACACATATTTCTAATGTGCCCTTGGAGAAGGCAATGGCACCCCACTCCAGTTTTCTTGCCTGGAGAATCCCAGGGACGGCTGGGCATGGTGGGCTACCGTCTATGCGGTTGCACAGAGTCAGACACAACTGACGTGACTTAGCAGCAGCAGCAGCAGCAATGTGCCCTTACGAAAGAGGTTTGGAAGAAGAAGTGAGAATTAGAGTTCTGTCAAGTTCATGGTAAATTCTCCATAGATGAGAGGTCACAAAGAAGTCTTAGGGAAGGTCCCTTACTTGTGACTCTACCATGCATTTGATATTTCTGGGTGTTTCTATGAGGAAGGTAAAGAGCCTCTGTGAACTCAGTTCAGGTATGATTGAAAGATATTTGGCAAGAAAGAATCACATGTGTCAGGTGAGCTTTAATATCTTTTTAAAGCTGAAGATGCATTTGTGGTTTGTGGCAACTTGCAGAGTTCATGTGATTCTTGCTGAGAAAATAGCGCACCAAGTCCAACATATGATGAACTATTTTCTTATAAATCACATTATGCCACTTCATCACATGTTGCTATGTTTTCTGTGGATATCCAGGACTAAGAAAAGCAGCATTTAAAAAGATCATCCAGTAAGCTCCATATCTTATTATACTAAACATTGTGTGTGCTTGGGGTGGAGTGCGGGGGGTTGTATGACTATGTGATATCATTCTGATTTCTAAAACTGTGGCATGGGATGGTTGTATTTCATATAAATCATGTAACTAAAAAAAAGTCCCAAGGAGTTTTTTTTCCAAGTTAATTATAATCCCAATATACAGAAACTTACTGGTTTTTTAAAAATCAGCTTTCTTCTAGACAGAGTATTTATTTGCAGATAAAAGGTAGAACAAAGATTAGTACAGTATAATACTATTTTAAAATAAATAAAATACAACTTTACTTGGGAGAAAAGAAATTAAAGGCATGCTGAACTTTAGATAATTGACTTATTAATCCCATGATATGTTAGTTCTAGAAGAACTCTCTGAAGCAGAAATGGGAAAACTTCTTATGTAGAAGACCAATTAGTAAGTATTTTAGTCTGTGAGCCACACATGTTCTCTCACACATATCCTTGTGTGTGTTTATAGAGGAAGGAGGGCATGCTTTACAACCTTTTATATATTTAAAAACCATTCTTAGATCTGGGGCTGAACAAAACCACAGGACATAAGCCAGAACTAGAACAAGCAAAAGTAAAATATTATGACAAACATTAAAAGATTAGAGTGATTTTTTTTAGGTAAATTATTTCATTAAAGCATAATATGCTAAGAAAAGACACAAATCATGAGTGCACAGCTCAAAACATTTTCACAAAGTGACCTCATTTGAGGAATAGACTGAATTGGAGTCAAGAAAAGAGACATTTTTAGCAGCTCAGAAGCTACTCTTCTGCCCTGGCAGCCGTGGAGGTGTGGCCCATGTCTGTCCTTGAGAAAAGACTTGCTTTTCAGCCACCTACAGTGTCAACAAGCTGACTGCCCTGAGCTGCAGCTCTTTCATGTGGCCACTGAGCCTCAGGTCTTCTGGGGCAATCTCAGCCAGTAACCAAGTCCAGGGGGTTGTTACGGCCTGACCACTTCTAGCCAATGTATTGATGAAAGTGCAAGTGTTAGTTGCTCAGTCATGCCCAACTCTTTTGTTAGTTGCTCAACCTTGTCCAACTGTTTTGAGATCCCATGGACTGTAACCCTCCAGGTTCCTCTGTCCCTGGAACTCTCCAGGCAAGAATACTGGTGTGGGTAGCCATTCCTTTTTTCAGGGAATCTTCCTGACTCAGGGATCAAACCTGTGTCTCTTGCACTGCAGGCAGATTCTTTACTGTGTGAGCCTGCAGGGAAGTCCCAATGTATTGATCAGATCAGATCAGATCAGTCGCTCAGTCGTGACTCATGAATCGCAGCACGCCAGGCCTCCCTGTCCATCACCAACTCCTGGAGTTCACTCAGACTCACATCCATCGAGTCAGTGATGCCGTCCAGCCATCTCATCCTCTGTCGTCCCCTTCTCCTCCTGCCCCCAATCCCTCCCAGCATCAGAGTCTTCTCCAATGAGTCAACTTTTCGCATGAGGTGGCCAAAATACTGGAGTTTCAGCTTTAGCATCATTCCTTCCAAAGAAATCCCAGGGCTGATCTCCTTCAGAATAGACTGGTCGGATCTCCTTGCAATCCAAGCAATGTATTGATTTGTGGAACTTCCCATTGGATTGGCTGAGACTTTCTTTAGCCTGTGTTACACTTGGACGATTTTTTTGCTCCATTCTGTTTTCTTGCACAGGTGTCAGAGCAGCACAGGGTATAGAGACAGTCATTTCTCAATAAGACTTTCACCCACTTGTATTTTTCAAATGTTACTTGTCAAGAAATCTATTGCTGTCTTAATCTGTCTCAGCACCTGCTTCCTAGAGGACTCAGACTGACTTCTGTCCCCTTCCATCCTCTCCTCCATGGTGTCAAGCATAACCACTAGCCTCACTTTTAAACCTTAGGTAGTTCCCTGGATTACATTGAGTATCAGTTGAATCATACACTAGAGAGTCTTTTGTAACTGGCTTATTTTGTTCAGTATGTTGTTTGTGGGATTCATCTTTCTCCTTCTTATGGCTATGGGTTGTTCATTCTTGTTTAGTTTTCCATTGTATGAATGCACCATGATTTATCTACCCATCCTGCAATAGATGGACATTAGTTGATGGGGTTGTTATACAGAGAGTTGTCATAAACATGGTTGCATATGTCTTTTGGTAAACACTTGATTCATACCTTTTGCTTGGGTTTATACCTAGGACTCCAATTACTAGGTCATACTGTGGAAAATTCTGCAAGAGATGGAAATACCAGACCACCTGATCTGCCTCTTAAGAAATTTGTATGCAGGTCAGGAAGCAACAGTTAGAACTGGACATGAAACAACAGACTGGTTCCAAATAGGAAAAGGAGTACGTCAAGGCTGTATATTGTCACCATGTTTATTTAACTTATATGCAGAGTACATCATGAGAAATGCTGGACTGGAAGAAACACAAGTTGGAATCAAGATTGCTGGGAGAAATATCAATAACCTCAGATATGCAGATGACACCACCCTTATGGCAGAAAGTGAAGAGGGGCTAAAAAGCCTCTTGATGAAAGTGAAAGTGGAGAGTGAAAAGGTTGGCTTAAAGCTCAACATTCAGAAAACGAAGATCATGGCATCTAGTCCCATCACTACATGGGAAATAGATGGAGAAACAGTGGAAACAGTGTCAAACTTTATTTTTCTGGGCTCCAAAATCACTGCAGATGGTGACTGCAGCCCTGAAATTAAAAGACGCTTACTCCTTGGAAGGAAAGTTATGACCAACCTAGATAGCATAGGAATATATCTTCCTATATAATCTAAAGACCTATATATAGAAAACTATAAAACACTGGTGAAAGAAATCAAAGAGGACACTAATAGATAGAGAAATATACCATGTTCATGGATTGGTAGAATCAATATAGTGAAAATGAGTATACTACCCAAAGCAATTTATAGATTCAATGCAATCCCCATCAAGCTACCAACGGTATTCTTCACAGAGCTAGAACAAATAATTTCTCAATTTGTATGGAAATACAAAAAACCTCGAATAGCCAAAGCTATCTTGAGAAAGAAGAACGGAACTGGAGGAATCAACCTGCCTGACTTCAGGCTCTACTACAAAACCACAGTCATCAAGACAGTATGGTACTGGCACAAAGACAGAAATATAGATCAATGGAACAAAATAGAAAGCCCAGAGATAAATCCATGCACATATGGTCACCTTATCTTTGACAAAGGAGGCAAGAATATACAATGGATTAAAGACAATCTTTTTAACAAGTGGTGCTGGGAAAACTGGTCGAACACTTGTAAAAGAATGAAACTAGAACACTTTCTAACACCATACACAAAAATAAACTCAAAATGGATTAAAGAGCTAAATGTAAGACCAGAAACCATAAAACTCCTAGAGGAAAACATAGGCAAAACACTCTCTGACTTACATCACAGCAGGATCCTCTATGACCCACCTCCCAGAATATCGGAAATAAAATAAAAAATGAACAAATGGGACCTAATCAAACTTAAAAGCTTCTGCACAACAAAGGAAACTATAAGCAAGGTGAAAAGACAGCCTTCAGAATGGGAGAAAATAATAGCAAATGAAGCAACAGACAAACAACTAATCTCAAAAATATACAAGCAACTTCTACAGCTCAATTCCAGAAAAATAAACGACCCAATCAAAAAATGGGCCAAAGAACTAAATAGACATTTCTCTAAAGAAGACATACAGATGGCTAACAAACACATGAAAAGATGCTCAACATCACTCATTATCAGAGAAATGCAAATCAAAACCACTATGAGGTACCATTTCACGCCAGTCAGAATGGCTGCGATCCAAAAGTCCACAAGCAATAAATGCTGGAGAGGGTGCAGAGAGAAGGGAACCCTCTTACACTGTTGGTGGGAATGCAAACTAGTACAGCCACTATGGAGAACAGTATGGAGATTCCTCAAAAAACTGGGAATAGAACTGCCTTATGATCCAGCAATCCCACTGCTGGGCATATACACTGAGAAAACCAGAATTGAAAGAGACACGTATACCCCAATGTTCATAGCAGCACTGTTTACAATAGCCAGGACATGGAAGCAACCTAGATGTCCATCCACAGATGAATGGATAAGCAAGCTGTGGTACATATACACAATGGAGTATTACTCAGCCATTAAAAAGAATACATTTGAATCAGTTCTAAGGAGGTGGATGGAACTGGAGCCTATTATACAGAGTGAAGTAAGCCAGAAACAAAAACACAAATACAGTATACTAACGCATATATATGGAATTTAGAAAGATGGTAAAAATAACCCTATTTACGAGACAGCAAAAGAGACACTGATGTATAGAACAGCCTTTTGGACTCTGGGACCGGGAGAGGGTGGGATGATTTGGGAGAATAGCATTGAAATATGTATAATATCATATCTGAAACGAGTCGTCAGTCCAGGTACGATGCCCGATAACAGATGCCTGGGGCTGGAGCACTGGGACGACCCGGAGGGATGGTGTGGGGAGGGGGGAGGGAGGAGGGTTCAGGATGGGGAACACGTGTATACTGGTGGCAGATCCATCTCGATGTATGGTAAAAGCAATACAATATTGTAAAGTTAAGCAAAAAAAAAAAAACAAAAAAAACAAAAGCAGAGACATTACTTTGCCAACAAAGGTTCACCTAGTCAAGGCTATGGTCTTTCCTGTGGTCATGTATGGATGTGAGAGCTGGACTGTGAAGAAGGCTGAGCACCGAAGAATTGATGCTTTTGAACTGTGGTGTTGGAGAAGACTCTTGAGAGTCCCTTGGACTGCAAGGAGATCCAACCAGTCCATTCTGAAGGAGATCAGCCCTGGGATTTCTTTGGAAGGAATGATGCTAAAGCTGAAACTCTAGTATTTTGGCCACCTCATGCGAAGAGTTGACTCATTGGAGAAGACTCTGATGCTGGGAGGGATTGGGGGTAGGAGGAGAAGGGGATGACAGAGGATGAGATGGCTGGATGGCATCACTGACTCGATGGATGTGAGTCTGAGTGAACTCCGGGAGTTGGTGATGGACAGGGAGGCCTGGCGTGCTGCAGTTCATGGGGTCGCAAAGAGTCGGACACGACAGAGCGACTGATCTGATCTGATGGTGCACATATGCTCAGTTTTAGTCAGTTTCATCAAACATATTTCCAATGTTCCTTTATAAATTTACAGTCTCATCAGCAATGGTAGCTCCAACTGCTCCATAAAAAAAGTCTTTCATATTTTAGCCATCCTAGTGGATGTAAAGATAATTACATTATATTTATAACTTGAATGTCATTGAGAAATGAATGCAGTTTGTATGTTTATTGGCCATTTGGATGCTCTCTTTTGTAAAGTGTTTCCAGGTATTTTGCATATTTTCCCTTCTACTGTATTCCATTGTACACATTTTTCATATTGATTTTTTGATGTTCTTTCTATATTCTGGATAGTAATTATTTGTTTAATATATATATATTTCAAATATATTCTACTGTTTTTATTCTTTCAATAGTGTCTTTTCATGGAAAGAAGTTTTTAATTACAATATAGTCTAATTTATTATTTTTTCATGGTCAATATTTTTTGTGTTTATTTGCCTGCCCTAGGAAATAATGTCCGGAGAAGGCAATGTCACCCCACTCCAACACTCTTGACTGGAAAATCCCATGGATGGAGGAGCTTGGTGGGCTGCAGTTCATGGGGTTGCGAAGAGTCAGACATGACAGAGCGACTTCACTTTCACTTTTCACTCTCATGCACTGGAGAAGAAAATGGCAACCCACTCCAGTGTTCTTGCCTGGAGAATCCCAGGGACAGCAGAGCCTGGTGGGCTGCCGTCCATGGGGTCGCACAGAGTCGGACACGACTGAAGTGACTTAGCAGCAGCAGCAGCAGGAAATAATGTCATGAAGATGTTTTCCAAAGTCATCCGCGTTGTTTCAACAGTTAGCTTTTGACTACATTTTTTGTGTATTGAATGAGGTTGTGGTCATTATTCACTTTTTATTAAAAACATTCAATTTTCTAGCACATTTATTGAAAAAGCATCTTATCAGCAATGCATGAAATAGACATCCAGATCATAAAAAGAAATGATGCTTTCTCTACTTTCAATTCTGTTTCATTGATCTGTTTCCTCTTCCTTGTCTTATTATCATATTTTCCTAATTATTAGAGCTTTGTACTGTATCTTGATATATAGCACTGCAACTTTCATCTTTGTTCTTCTCCAAGAATGCTTTGGCTATTCTTGGGCCTTTAAATTTCCTTAACTATTTTTATCATCATCTTGTCAATTTTCACTCAGTTCAGTAAATTAAACCTATGTATCAAATAGATATTTTTACAATACTGAACCTTCCAAACCTTGATCATGGAATAGCCTCGCATATATTAAATCTTCTTTAATTCCTCTTACTCCTTTTGTTGGTGTGAAGGTCTTCCACATGTTTTACTGTATCTATTTCTAGACATCTATTATTCACATATTTTTTCTGCCTTTATGATGCCCTTCCTGCCTTCCCTTTCCCTACTTGTAATTGCTAGTTTGTTCTCTATATCTGTAAGGCAGTTTCTGTTTTGTTATAGACATTCATTTGTTTCATTTTTTTAGATTCCACATATACCTAATAATGTAGAGTATTTGCCTTTCTCTGACATTTCACTAGGCATAATACCTTCCAGGCCCATCAATGTTGTTGCAATTGGCAAAATTTCCTTCTTTTTTTGGCTGAACAGTATTCTATTGTGTGTGTATGTATACATATACATATATGTGGACAAACATCAGATCAGATCAGTCGCTCAGTTGTGTCCGACTCTTTGCGACCCCATGAACCGCAGCACCCCAGGCCTCCCTGTCCATCACCAGCTCCCAGAGGTCACTCAGACTCGCATCCATCGAGTCAGTGATGTCATCCAGCCATCTCATCCTCTGTCGTCCCCTTCTCCTCCTGCCCTCAATCCCTCCCAGCATCAGAGTCTTCTCCAATGAGTCAACTCTTCGCATGAGGTGGCCAAAATACTGGAGTTTCAGCTTTAGCATCATTCCTTCTAAAGAAATTCCAGGATTGATCTCCTTCAGAATGGACTGGTTGGATCTTCTTGCAGTCCAAGGGACTCTCAAGAGTCTTCTCCAACACCACAGTTCAAAAGCATCAATTCTTCGGCGCTCAGCCTTCTTCACAGTCCAGCTCTCACATCCATACATGACCACAGGAAAGACCATAGCCTTGACTAGGCGAACCTTTGTTGGTAAAGTAATGTCTCTGCTTTTGAATATGCTATCTAGGTTGCTCATAACTTTCCTTCCAAGGAGTAAGCGTCTTTTAATTTCATGGCTGCAGTCACCATCTGCAGTGATTTTGGAGCCCAGAAAAACAAAGTCTGACACTGTTTCCACTGTTTCCCCATCTATTTCCCATGAAGTGATGGGACCAGATGCCATGATCTTCGTTTTCTGAATGTTGAGCTTTAAGCCAACCTTTTCACTCTCCACTTTCACTTTCATCAAGAGGCTTTTTAGCCCCTCTTCACTTTCTGCCATAAGGGTGGTGTCATCTGCATATCTGAGGTTATTGAGATTTCTCCCAGCAATCTTGATTCCAACTTGTGTTTCTTCCAGTCCAGCATTTCTCATGATGTACTCTGCATATAAGTTAAATAAACATGGTGACAATATGCAGCCTTGACGTACTCCTTTTCCTATTTGGAACCAGTCTGTTGTTCCATGACCAGTTCTAACTGTTGCTTCCTGACCTGCATACAGATTTCTTAAGAGGCAGATCAGGTGGTCTGGTATTCCCATCTCTTTCAGAATTTTCCATAGTTTATTGTGATCCACACAGTCAAAGGCTTTGGCATAGTCAATAAAGCAGAAATAGTGGACAAACATACCCACAAGATTTTTATCCATTCATCTGTTGGTGAACTCAAGTTGCTTTCATATCTTGGCTATTGTAAATAATGCTGCTGTGAAAATTGGGGTGCATTTATCTTTTGAATTAGTGTTTTCATTTTCTCCAGACATACATCTAGGTGTGGAATTGCTGGATCACAGTGTAGTTCTAATTTTAGTTTTATGAGGAACTTCCATACTGTCTTCCATAGTGGTTGCATCAATTTGCATTCCTACCAACAATGTATCAGAGTTCCCTTTTCTCCACATCCTTGTAAACATTTGTTATTTGTAGACTTTTTGATGATAGCCATTCTGACTGGTGTGAGGTGATATCTCTCTGTGGATTTGATTTGCATTTCTCTGATAATTAGCAATGTTGAGTATCTTTTCATGTGCCTATTGGCATCTGTATGTCTTCTTTGGAAGATTGTTCAGGTCTTCTCGTTTTTAAATCAGGTTACTATTTTTTTATATAGAGTTTTAGAAACCACATATATTTTAATATTACCCCCATATGAATATTAAATATAATATTTAATGTTTAATTTTAATATCAAATATTGACATCATGTGCAAATATTTTTTCCCCTTCAGTAAGTTAGACATCATCATTTTGATGATAGTTTCCTTTGCTATGCAGAATACTCTGATATAAATCATACCAATATTTCCTTGGATCTGTCTCTGAGGCAAAGGAAACATAAGCAAAAATAAACAAATGGGACCTAATTAAACTTAATAGCTTTTCTTATTATTATTTTGAATGAAGCTAATTGTTTGTTAAAGAATCATGTGGGGATAAATGGAGGTAGTGAAATAAACCAGTCAGCTTCTTCATAGAATTACTATTGCAAATATACTCAATAAATTTGCTATTTCCTTGCCCTGGGGACAACTTTCTTGTCACTGTTATTGTTGCTGTTAGTGTTTAAGAGGATTGTTGAGTAAGTCTTTAGGTCATAGCTCTCTGTGTTGCTACCAGACAGCCACTTTATGCTTTTTCTCCTTGATCCTGTTTTACCCACTAGTGGCTGCCCAGGCGAGCAGGATGTTCATACAAATACTTAATCAACACACTTGCTCCTCTAGTTTCACTTCCCTTTGCATTCCTTGCTCTCACACAAGGGCTCTAAAAGGGTCTCATCCATTTGTCATGTAATACACATACACCCCTGGTTCTTGTGTCTATCAACAAAAGATATTTGTATAGGTCACTTGTGATAATGCTTCTTAACTTTAAGAAAATTATTTAAAAATGGGTCAAATATCATTTTTTTCCTGCATTTTGGTCCAGATATTATAGAAATTTGCAAGTGTGCTTTGATTTTCAGATTTTATGTGTTTTAAATATTTATTATTTTTCATGAATTAAAAAAAAACCTTTCATCTGCTATATTTAAGAGTCTAGCCAGTACATTTTGAAGTTCTCAGGTTATATTGTACCTTTTGGGTAAATGAGATGTCAAAGATTTGTGATGCTTCCTTTGTGCTTTGGGTATTTTAGGATTTCTTGAGTCCTGCAATACAAATGTTACTGCATCTTGAATAAAACCCTCAGCTAAAGTGGTACTTATTAAAGGGGATGGAGTAGTACAGAGGCTAATATCATCAAGTTGAAGTTACAAAAGCCTGAGCTAAAGTATTAGATCTACCACACACATGTTATACAATATCTAAGAAAATTGCTTAATTTCTGTAAATTTTAATTTCTATTTCTGTATGTTAATGATGAAAATACCCACCTCACAGAGATGTGGTAGGAATTAAATGAGATAACACAGAATGATTGTTACGTAATTGCTGCTAAATAAACTACTGACAAATGTCCATTGTCAAAGTTATGTTTTTTCCAGTTGTTATGTACAGATGTGAGAGTTCCACCATAAAGAAAGCTGAGCACCGAAGAATTGATGCTTTTGAACTGTGGTGTTGGAGAAGACTCTTGAGAGTCCCTTGGACTGCAAGGAGATCTAACCAGTCCATCCTAAAGGAAATCAGTCCTGACTATTCATTGGAAGGACTGATGCTGAAGCAGAAGCTCCAATACTTTGGCCATGTGATGCGAAGAACTGACTCATTGGAAAATATCCTGATACTGGGAAAGATTGAAGGCAGGAGGGGAAGGGGATGACAGAAGATGAGACAGTTGGATGGCATCACCAACTCAATGGACATGAGTTTGAGCAAGCTCTGGGAGTTGGTGATAGACAGGGAGGCCTGGCGTGCTCCAGTCCATGTGGTCGCAAAGAGTTGGACATGACTGAGAGACCAAAATGACTGAAAAAGTGACAAATTATGATTATTATTCTATATAAAGATGTCTGACTGAATCAAACTATGAAACTATTATAAAGTTTAATTGCAGAATTCCATTTTTCATAATCCTTAGATAGAGAGATACATGTAATTCTCCATATACAAGTAAAATCATGTTGCTGGGGAAACAGAAACTGGTAGGCAGTGATTCCTATGTTCTAGGACATTCATATCTGAGGGTTGAGCTTGCTGGGAGAAAAGTTTTGCACATGGAAGTGTACGCCAGCTGGTGGCATGTTATCTTTGCCTTGTCTACTCCCTGACCTTTCAGCTTTATAACTTCCAAATGTTTATATAATGAGAACTGCCCTTTTAAAATTGACACAGTGATTAAAATTGAAAATGAGAGCCGAGACTGTTCTCTAATAAATAGGCTGGATCTGAGCATACATCTGTCCAGCAAAAATCTTCTAAGCAAGCAGGCACACATTTCTTTGCTTGTATCTAAAAAGTGAAGGTGACATTTATACCGTTCAATAATTTTTCTCTCCATCTGTTTATTCAATGGTGAGATTTAAGTTGGCAAACGCTACATTCACATTGATACTATTCCTAGGCTATCTTTCAAGTATTCAGCTTTTAGAGGGATGCAGCCAGAGCCTTGTTGACACATGCATCTCTTATAAATTTCAACTTATAAGAAAACACTCCTTCAAGAAGAGAACTGTAGTCAAAGCAGAACCTACCCTACTCTGTTGGCAGTTCATCTTGCCAATGGATCTCCCAGTTGCATCAGTTTCCCAGATCCTCTAATGGGTTGTTTTAATGACTTTCCACTCATATATATAGCTTTCTTCATACCTGAATAGAGATGTATTGCAATTATGCAAAACCATCTTTCTCAGTGACTAACAGGTGAATTCCCCAAAGCATATTAAGAATATCCACAGTAACTTCAGCTTTATACTTTTAGAACATGGATCCATCTGTATACAAATCATTAAAAATATTTCAATATGGAAAATTAGAAGATTCAAAATCAGTTGTTTATTTTGTGATTAGTTTCCTTAATTAAAATATCTTTATTTTCAGAAAAAAAAATAAAACAAACAGACTGGAAAAGGTAAAAAAAAAAAAAAAAGGAGAACAAACATTCATGAATGAATGAATGAATGGTATTGTGCTCACTTGTGTCTGACTCTTTGCTACCCTTTGGACTGTAGCCCACCAGGCTCCTTCGTCCAGGGTAAGAATACTGGAGTGGGTTGCCATTTCCTCCTTCAAGGGATCTTCCTGACCCAGACATTGCACTCGCATCTCCTGTGTCTCCTTCATTGAAGGCAGATTCTTTACCTGCTGAATCAACAGGAAAGCCCATAATGATTCATGCCACCGCTGCTGCTAAGTCGCTTCAGTTGTGTCTGACTCTGTGCAACCCCATAGATGGCAGCCCACCAGGCTCCCCCATACCTGGGATTTTCCAGGCAAGAGTACTGGAGTGGGGTGCCATTGCCTTCTCCATAGATAAGATTAAATACATTAAATATTTTTATTCAAATATAACTAAAATCAAGTCACAGACGTCAATTGGATAAAGGCATTTTTTTTTCTCTCTTTTTTACCTAGCTTTCCTCTACCTAAATTCTAGTCATAGTGGCCTTCTGATTCCTTCATCAAGTTTGATCCATTTAACTCATTTGTAGGGCCATTATCACTAGCTGATTACTTTCCTGGGAATACTCCTCCATATTTTCATATCTTAATTCAAAAATAAATGATACATTTATATCCCATGATACACACTGTTCAACTTTATTTCTGGTTACCAAAATCATGTTTTTGGTATTGTGAAATAACACAAACCTATTCAATTAATATATGCTCAAGTGTGTCTGACTCTTTGCAACCCCATGGACTGTAGCCTGACAGTCTCTTCTGTTCATGGGATTTTCCAGGCAAGAATACTGGAGTGGGTTGCCATTTCCCTCTCCAAGGCACCTTCTGCATCCAGGGATCAAACCTGGGTCTCCTGCAATGCAGTATATAAAAAATGACTCCATCCCTTAGCTCTACTCTCTGGAAACAGCCACTATCAAAATTTTATTGGGGATTCTTTGAGAAAACTCTCACCCCACAAAAAAAATTATATATATATATATATATCTTATATAAGTTATGAAGATTAATTTATAAGTTATAGATATTTTATAAGATTCAGATTTAAGTTATAGAGGTTTTAAAGTACAGATTGGAATGTAAAATACACTGCTCTGACTTGTTTTTTATTTTACAATGGATTTTGATTTTAAAATGTACAGATCTACTTCATCTTTCATTAGGTTCAGAGTATCCCATTGGAAAAATCCTGATTGGAATAAGTTTACATGCATTTATGAGGCTGTATAGGATACATTTTCAATAAAGGGTTTATTGGGGCAATTTTTCTTTTATTTCTGGGCAAGAATTTTGTTCTTTTAAAAGATAGCTAATTATTTCTTTGTTCTAAAGTAACATAAAATAGTTACTTTTTTTCAAGTTTCATAGTAAATCTTCCCTTTGATAGGAAAAAGCATAAGATAAGTATATACCTTCTTTCAGTTTTAGAATAACAAGATGGTATTTTTAACATTGCTTTTGGTTAGTACCTTTAAACCTAGCAAGTGAATATATAATATATATCTATGTATGATTTTACTTTGGGAATAATAGCATGTCTTTACAGTAGAATTGTGAGACATTAGTCAAGGAAGTGACTGTGTTATTTTATTGAACTTCAAAGATAAATGTCTAGAAATAGTACAAAAAAGAGCTTCAAGACCCAGATAATCATGATGATGTGATCACTGACCTAGAGCCAGACATCTTGGAATGTGAAGTCAAATGGGCCTTAGAAAGCATCACTATGAACAAAGCTAGTGGAGGTGATGGAATTCCAGTGGAGCTATTCCAAGTCCTGAATGATGATGCTGTGAAAGTGCTACACTCAATATGCCAGCAAATTTAGAAAACTCAGCAGTGGCCACAAGATTGGAAAAGGTCAGTTTTCATCCCAATCCCAAAGAAAGGCAATGCCAAGGAGTGCTCAAACTACCGAACAATTGCACTCATCTCACACACTAGTAAAGTAATGCTCAAAATTCTCCAAGCCAGGCTTCAGCAATATGTGAACTGTGAACTTCCTGATGTTCAAGCTGGTTTTAGAAAAGGCAGAGGAACCAGAGATCAAATTGCCAACATCCGCTGGATCATGGAAAAAGCAAGAGAGTTCCAGAAAAACATCTATTTCTGCTTTATTGACTATGCCAAAGCCTTTGACTGTGTGGATCACAATAAACTATGGAAAATTCTGAAAGAGATGGGAATACCAGACCACCTGATCTGCCTCTTAAGAAATCTGTATGCAGGTCAGGAAGCAACAGTTAGAACTGGTCATGGAACAACAGACTGGTTCCAAATAGGAAAAGGAGTACGTCAAGGCTGCAGATTGTCACCATGTTTATTTAACTTATATGCAGAGTACATCATGAGAAATGCTGGACTGGAAGAAACACAAGTTGGAATCAAGATTGCTGGGAGAAATATCAATAACCTCAGATATGCAGATGACACCACCCTTATGGCAGAAAGTGAAGAGGGGCTAAAAAGCCTCTTGATGAAAGTGAAAGTGGAGAGTGAAAAGGTTGGCTTAAAGCTCAACATTCAGAAAACGAAGATCATGGCATCTGGTCCCATCACTGCATGGGAAATAGATGGGGAAACAGTGGAAACAGTGTCAGACTTTGTTTTTCTGGGCTCCAAAATCACTGCAGATGGTGACTGCAGCCATGAAATTAAAAGACGCTTACTCCTTGGAAGGAAAGTTATGACCAACCTAGATAGCATATTCAAAAGCAGAGACATTACTTTACCAACAAAGGTTCGCCTAGTCAAGGCTATGGTCTTTCCTGTGGTCATGTATGGATGTGAGAGCTGGACTGTGATGAAGGCTGAGCGCCAAAGAATTGATGCTTTTGAACTGTGGTGTTGGAGAAGACTCTTGCGAGTCCCTTGGACTGCAAGAAGATCCAACCAGTCCATTCTGAAGGAGATCAATCCTGGAATTTCTTTAGAAGGAATGATGCTAAAGCTGAAACTCCAGTATTTTGGCCACCTCATGCGAAGAGTTGACTCATTGGAGAAGACTCTGATGCTGGGAGGGATTGAGGGCAGGAGGAGAAGGGGATGACAGAGGATGAGATGGCTGGATGGCATCACTGACTCGATGGATGCTAGTCTGAGTGACCTCTGGGAGCTGGTGATGGACAGGGAGGCCTGGGGTGCTGCGGTTCATGGGGTCGCAAAGAGTCGGACACGACTGAGCGACTGATCTGATCTGATTGTTCTATAAAAAAACCTTTTTATTTTGAAATAACTTTAAACTTACAGAAAAGTTGCAAATCTAATACAGAGAATTCATACACACCCTCCACTCAGATTTCTGGTGGCTCAATTGGTAAAGAATCTGGCTGCAATGCAGGAGACTTAGGTTTGATCCCTGGGTCAGTAAGATTCCCTGGAGAAGGAAATGGCAATCCATTCAAGTATTCACGCCTGAAGAATCCCATGGAGAGAGGAGCCTGGTAGGCTACAGTCCATGGCGTTTCAAAAGACTCAGACACGACTTAATGATCAAACCAACAGCATCCTTGAGGATGTCAGTGCATTTCAGATTCCCATGATGTTAAACCATAGTTCAATGATCAAACTGGGAAATTAACATTAGCAAGCTCTTATCAGCTAAACTAAAGACTCATTCAAATATTAGTTTCCCTGTTATACTCCTTTTCACTTTCATAATCCAGTTAGGATCCCACGCTACATATAGTTGCTGCATCCTTCATCTTCTCTAAGCTATGACAGTTCCTAGGTCTTTCCACTTCTATTGTGACTTGGTACTTTTCATCTCATGGTTAGTTATTTTGTAATTCTGATGTTTTCTCATGATTAGAATGAGGTTTTATATTTTGGCAAGAAAACTGCAGCAGTGATGTATCCTTTTCACTGCAGTATACCAAGGGGAAAATTATTTTTATAATGTATGCATTATAGCTAGTGCTATAAACTTCAGTCACATGGCTTATGTGGTGTTTGCTAGGTTTTTCCAATGTAAGTTTACTATGTTCCCTTGGAAACTGATAAATATCTTGGGAGAGATATTTGAGGTTATGCAAATATTCCATGTCTTCTCAAACTTTCATCCACTGCCTTCTTTATCCATGGGTGGATTTTTCTTGATTCAATTATAACTGTAGTGTTTACCTAATGATAATTCTACATTCCCCTCAGTACTTCTACATTTATTAACTGAAACTCTTTGTAAAAAAGAGTTTCTACTTCATTTATTTACTCAATTACTTATTTATATTAATAAGACTTATGGATATTTATTTTATTCTACAGATTTTAATAAACATTGTCATTATTTTTTTACTCCAATTGTTCCAAATTTGGCTATTGAGAATGTAACAGAATATCACAGATTGGGTGACTTAACAGAAATCCATTTCTCACAACTCTGGAGAATAGAAATCCATCAAAGTATAAGCATATTTGATTTCTACCAAGACCTTTCCCTTGGGATTTGCAGACACCCATCTTCTCACTATATGCCTACTGTTTGTGCATGAACAACCTTTGTGTCCCTCTTTTTATAAGGACAACAGTCTTAGGATCCCACCCTTATAATCTCATTTAACTTTAATTGCCTCACTAAAGGTTATATCTTCAAATGTAGTCAGATTGGGAATTAGAACTTCAAGTTATGAATTCAATACATAAGAGCCTTTATTTAAGTGCCTAGTAGTCAGTACTCTTGCCTGGAAAATCCCATGGATGGACACCTATGACATGGACGGAGGAGCCTGGTGGGCTGCAGTCCATGGGGTCGCTAAGAGTCAGACACGACTGAGCGACTTCACTTTCACTTTCCACTTTCATGCATTGGAGGAGGAAATGGCAACCCACTCCAGTGTTCTTGCCTGGAGAATCCCAGGGATGGGGGAGCCTGGTAGGCTGCCGTCTATAGGGCCACACAGAGTCAGACACGACTGAAGTGACTTAGCAGCAGCAGCAGTGAGTTGGCTGCCACCCGCAGCCTCTCCTTCTATACTTGCAATCTGCTTCTGCTGAGGCTACCATGGTGTTTCCTTGATTCTTCATTTTGCCTTTTCTTTCTGTTCCTCTAGTATGAAAAGGGCTATGATGAAGCTTGTACTTGTTCACTCTCTTAAGTCTTACTGCAAGTATCGTCATGGTTGGAGCTCTTCAGGCCTGGCTGATTACAGGGAGACTGCATATGAAAGGTCAGTAGCTGTCAATGTCCTTTCAGAAACCTTTTAAATTTGCTATTAATTCCATTGGATTTGATATCTCTTAGTCAACGGCACCCCACTCCAGTATTCTTGCCTGGAAGATCCCATGGGCGGAGGAGCCTGGTAGGCTGCAGTCCATGGGGTCACTAAGAGTCAGACATGACTGAGCGACTTCACTTTCACTTTTCACTTTCATGCATTGGAGAAGGAAATGGCAACCCACTCCAGTGTTCTTGCCTGGAGAATCCGAGGGATGGGGAAGCCTGCTGGGCAGCCGTCTATGGGGTCACACACAGTTGGACAACACTGAACTGACTTAGCAGCAGTAGCAGCAGCAGTAGTCATAGTCTAAGATCTACTGTGTGGATCATAACAAACTGTGGAAATTTCTGAAAGGGATGGGAATACCAGACCACCTGACCTGCCTCTTGAGAAATCTGTATGCAGGTCAGGAAGCAACAGTTAGAACTGAACATGGAACAATAGACTGGTTCCAAATAGAAAAAGGAGTACGTCAAGGCTCTATATTGTCACCCTGCTTATTTAACTAATATGCAGAATGCATCATGAAAAATGCTGGGCTGGATGAAGCACAAGTTGCAATCAAGATTGCCGGGAGAAATATCAATAACCTCAGATATGCAGATGATACCACCCTTATGGCAGAAAGTGAAGAAAAACTAAAGAGCCTCTTGATAAAAGTGAAAGAGGAGAGTGAAAAAATGGGCTTAAAACTCAACATTCAGAAAACTAAGATCATGGCATCTGGTCCCATCACTTCATGGCAAATAGATGGGAAAACAGTAGAAACAGTGACAGACTTTATTTTTGGGGGCTCCAAAATCATTGCAGATGATGATTGCAGCCATGAAATTAAAAGACACTTGTTCCTTGGAAGGAAAGTTATGACCAACCTAGACAGCATATTAAAAAGCAGAAACATTACTTTGCCAACAAAGGTCTGTCTAGTCAAAGCTCTGGTTTTTCCAGTGGTCATGTATGGATGTGAGAGTTGGACTGTAAAGAAAGCTGAGCACTGAAGAACTGATACTTTTGAACTGTGGTGTTGGAGAAGACTCTTGAGAGTCCCTTGGACTGCAAGGAGATCCAACCAGTCCATTCTAAAGGAAATCAGTCCTGAATATTCATGGAAGGGACTGATGTTGAAGCTGAAACTCCAATACTTTGGCTACCTGATGCGAAGAACTGACTCATTGGAAAAGATCCTGATGCTGGGAAAGATTGAAGTCAGGAGGAGAAGGAGATGACAGAGGATGAAATGGTTGGATGGCATCACCGACTCACTGGACATGAGTAAACTCCAGGAGTTGGTGATGGACAGGGAGGCCTGGCGTGCTGCAGTCCACTGGGTCGCAGAGTCAGACACGGCTGAGCGACTGAACTGAACTGCACTGAGTCATAGTCTATGGTTTCTCTGTGCTTTTCTGAATTTACTGCAGTTGTTTCCCCCTCTATTTTCCATCCTCTTTATTGTTTTTAGTTGATTTTGAGAAAGTGAGATGGAATGCCTTTCTTTAGCCATTATCTTTAATTACAGATAAACTACTGGGGAATTGGGAGAAAATGGAGAAGGGTACAACAACCCACTCCAGTACTTTTGCCGGGAGAATCTCCTGGACAGAGAAGCTGGATAGCTACAGTTCAACAAATGGGTCACAAAGAGCAGGACATGACTGAGTTACTAAGCACAGATCTCAGATAAACTAAGACATTCATTGGTATTATTAGTATTACGGAAGTTCTAAAAAGAGAATTGTGACTATTAATGGAGACTACATTGTGATCAATTTTAAGACTTTTCTCAAAATATTTGTGCTCTTTATAATACTAAATAAAATAAGAGCCACCAACGTGTATTGAACTCTTACACCATGCCAGGTATTGTGCTAAGTATTCATAATAAAATCTAATTAACTCTTATAACCACTCTAAAACAGAGATAACAGTGTTAAATTTTACAAATGAGAATACTTGTTCAAGGCCACACAAGTGAAAAATATGAGAGCTGGACATCAAAAGCTTGTCTATCAACATAATTATATATTTTCAACTACTATTTTGTAGAGATTATCTTTGGAAGAAAAAAAAACCACAAAGAAATAAATACAAAGAAACAACGTCAACAAAACATACCTCAATATCTTATAATACCATTTCATTTACTGAGTATTTCTAATAACTTTCCTACAATGTACATTAATTCATAAATGTACTCATCGGATAAAGCAAACACATATATGCCGTGGTCATTATTATGTATAATTTTTCACTTACAAAAGCAACATATTGCCTCCATTCTGAGTAGCCCATTCATTTCATAGTTACTTCCTTCCTTATACACCAGTTCTACATAGGAAATGAGTCCTGGCACTGGTTCCTTTGTACTAATATGGCCAATATAGATTGACGCTGTTTTCTCTCCATGCCCAAATATCTATTAACATGGAGAAAATCTGGATTATCTGGTACTGAATGTGCAAAAATGAGTTCAGCTTTCTGTGCTGGATGATTGAATGCATCCCTGGATCAGCCTATCAAGGTTTAATTGAACTACAAATCCAGTGATAATTGGAATAGAACTGTAGTCCAAATCAGGACACTAGTAGTCTAAGCTTTAGTTAATGAACAGAAGCAAATAGAGACTTTTGCTTGCATTCATGGCATCCTTTGATTTTATCAGCCACTCAGGAACCATGGCATTGTAATATTTAAAATGAGCAGTTATATAACAGTAATTATGAAGTGGTCACTTTGTGCTCATAAATGAGGCTAGAGAAATAAAATATAACAATAGGACATTTTTAAAATACCTTCATCTGTATCTTAGATTCCTCAAGACTATAGGTTTCTTCCTACAATATCAATGCAGCATTAAGTGCTTGTGCTATGCTTAGTCACTCAGTGCTGTTGACTGTTTGTGACCCTCATGGTCTGTAACTCGACAGACTCCTCTGTCCATGGGATTTTCCAGGCAAGAATAATGGAGTGGGTAGCCATGCCCTCCTCCAGGGGATCTTCCCAACCCAAGGATCCCACAATACGAGTGGATTCTTTACTGTCTGAGCTACTAGGCACCAGGTGCATAGTAGTTGCGAAACACGTTTGATTTGCATCTATAAATGGTTAGTCTTTGGAGGAACTAGATTAGCAAGTGAGATATAATAAAATCCATTCATCATGAAAGTTGTATCTGTTGATAAAAAGATTTGGTCGCTGAGTAAAAGGATGTATATCTAATTAGTACAGTAGTTACCATTGTCAACATTTTCAACTGACATTTTGAGTGAGTTCATTGTTTTAAAAATTACCAAAACTGCATATCAGATCAGATCAGATCAGATCAGTCGCTCAGTCGTGTTCGACTCTTTGCAACCCCATGAATCGCACCACGCCATTCCTGCTCCCTGTCCATCACCAACTCCCAGAGTTCACTGAGACTCACATCCATCGAGTCAGTGATGCCATCCAGCCATCTCATCCTCTGTCGTCCCCTTCTCCTCTTGCCCCCAATCCCTCCCAGCATCAGAGTCTTTTCCAATGAGTCAACTCTTCGCATAAGGTGGCCAAAGTACTGGAGTTTCAGCTTTAGCATCATTCCTTCCAAAGAAATCCCAGGGCTGATCTCCTTCAGAATGGACTGGTTGGAACTCCCTGCAGTCCAAGGGACTCTCAAGAGTCTTCTCCAACACCACAGTTCAAAAACATCAATTAAGCTGCAGGCAAATTCACCTAACATTGTCACCTTGTCAAGGTTTGAGAGCTGTGATGCTTGGTTCTGAAATACTTTTGAAAATGTCATTACTTTAGAAATGCACATGTACAAATGCCCAAGGAACTAAAATTAAAAGTGATTGAGTAAATCACAATGACAAAATTGTAAAGATGGAGAAGAGATTAGAGATTGCTAGGGGTTAGACACGGAGAAGGCAATGGCACCTGCCTGGAAAATTCCATGGATGAAGGAGCCTGGTAGGCTGCAGTCCATGGGGTCACTAAGAGTCGGATACTACTGAGCAAGTTCACTTTCACTTTTCACTTTCACCCAATGGAGAAGGAAATGGCAACCCACTCCAGTGTTCTTGCCTGGAGACTCCCAGGGACGGGGGAGCCTGGTGAGCTGCCGTCTATGAGGTCGCACAGAATTGGACACGACTGAAGTGACTTAGCAGCAGGGGTTAGACATGAGCTGGAAGAGGGAGAAGGGTGTGACTAAAGAAATCTCTTGTAAGATGGTTGTGGTGATGGAACCTTGTGGTAGCTGTAAGAATCTGCACATGTAATACACGTTTTAAATGGCACTTGTAATAAAGTGGTACGACACATTGTATCAAAATGAATTTTCTGTTTTTATATTTTTCTATTGTTACGTAAGATGTAATCATTCAAAGGAACTGGGTGGATGGGAACCTCTTCACTATGTTTGCAACTCTTTGTGAATCTATAATTATTTCAAAGTGAAAAATGTAAAAATGATGGGGCTGAGTTAATCTTGACTTAGTATAATAGCTGTGAGTTGTTTTCCCTCACTGCTTCCATATAAAAGTTTTGTAAATTATACTCTGAATGATGCTATTTACAAGCTGTACATACTAGAGCTTTTGACAAGCAGTTGCAGGTGGCATATCAATGTACCAGCTGCGTCATAGACTCTTGTTGTTAAGTGACAAACGCGTGGTATTCAACATGATATTTCTCTTTAGAGGGCAGAATATCTCAAGTGTTTGGTTCCAGACATTGTTGTGACACTTACTAGTTTCTACCTTTATTGCATATATGGTTTTATATATTTCACCAGTATAATAAAAAATGTGAAATACTGGAGTTGTACTGATTTTATAGGTTTCTCTGTCATGTCAGTTATACTTTGAAGCAATATATCAATATTCTATTTGCTGATTCTTTCTTGTGTTCATATATACATATATTATGCTTAGGTGAGTGGTGTAGATCTTCCTTATAATACATAAGCAATGCTGTGAGACACATAGCTGGAATCTTAGTATATATGTATGAAAGTGGATGAGAAGAATATTAGAATTCTCTTTCCTTGTCATCAATGCTAGGAACCCCTAAAAGGCAAATATACCATCTCACTGTTTTAGTTTGTGAAGTGAAGTTGCTCAGTCATGTCCGACTCTTTGCGACCCCATGGACAGTAGCCTACCAGGCTCTGCCATCCACGGATTTTCCAGGCAAGAATATTGGAGTGGGCTGCCATTTCCTTTGCCAGGGGATCTTCCCAACCCAGGGATCGAACCCGGGTCTCCTGCATTGCTGACAGACGCTTAACCGTCTGAGCCACCAGGGACATTTCCTTAAAAATTTGTGAAATTGAGCATAATATTTACTTCTGTTTGCATTTCCTAGTTTATGAATTGCCTCTTAGCAGTGATTTGTCCATTATTTTTCTAAATAGGTAAGATTCTTTCCCCAGTTGACTTAAGGAGCTGCCTTGTCTACATGGAGCTTTAGTTGTATGTGTTGAAAATATTCCTCCTAAGTGTATCTTCAATGGGAGAAAGGTAAACACTCTGTATTCAAGAAATTGATGAAAAAAGAAAGTAAACAAACAAGCAAGTTGGGTGTGGCTGATAGAAAAAGAGTGAAAGGCAGTAGGAGTGAAAAACAGGGAGAAGTATAGAAATATGGAGGCTATGTAAAGGATTTTAGCTTTTATCCTGAAGGAATGAGAAGCCTCTGAAATGTTTTAAGTTAGGTATGGGTAGGATGAAGTATGGAGATGATGGTGATTTTGTAAATGAGGTTTATTATAAGAATTCTTTAAAAATAATCAATCTAAAACTCTTAGCAAAGAATGGAACATGGTAAATATTTAACAAATATCTGTCATTCATTGTTAATATGAATATAATGATGACTATTAACATTTCCGTCAGAAGGAGACTGAAGTCTGGTGAGGAATGATTATTCCAATGACTTGGCTATAAAGAATCACAGATAGATGTTTCTAGGCTAGATCTCATTCTCATTCTGATATCCAGAGTGTGAGTATGTCTACAGCAAGCAATTCAATGAGCTCACAACACAAATCTAGGCAGGAGAGTGATCCTGTTACAGAGTAAACAGGAGTATTAACAAAAACGCAATCGTGCATTAGGTCACTCTCACAGGAGTCATACCACATGAGCGTGATTAATGTATTGGAGGCCAAAAGACTTAGTTACAATAATATTTACACAGAAGAGGTCTTGGGAAACAATATTATCCTCATTATAGAGTTAGTCGGCCAGGATTTACAAGTGCCATTTTTTAAAATTAAATAATCTGCAAGCTTCGTGTTCACAAACACGCACGTACTCTATGGGCCCTCAATAAATACTAGCTGACTGACTGACAGATAAACATCCCCATAAACAGATAAACACTTCTAAGTGAAGTGCAGCCATATATTTAAAGAGGCAGTATCAGATCTACGTGTATAGAGATTAAATATATGAGGAACAGAGAGAAAATGCAATAGTGAAAATCTCTTTCTAAATTGTGAGCTCCTTAAAGAGCAAATGAATATACCCTACAGCAATTATTAAAGTGTCCCATATGAAAGTTCTATAAAATTGCATTAGTCCACAAAATAGATGCTCTTCACCAATTCTAAACAAATCCATTTTTGTTACCTTAAATCTTTACCCCATCTATCAATTAACTTGCAAATAATGCTAACAGTGACCTTGTTCATATGTGTGGTATATCTTGAGAAGGAGAAATAGTATAAAGAAACAGGAGAGTTGAAACTAAAGATCAGGAAGTGGGCATTTCGTTGGGACCCCCTAGCAGTCCAGTGGTTAAGACTTTGCCTTCCAATGTAGACAGTTGCAGTTCCATCACTGGTCAGGGAGCTAGATCCCACAGGCTTCATGGCCAAAAAACCCAAACTCAAAACAATATTGTAACAATATCAATAAAGACTTAAAAAATGTCTCCATTAAAAAATATTAAAAAAAATTTTTTTTTAAAGCAGACATTTGATTACATCCTCTCCTCTCAGTTCTCAGTATGCTTAAGTCCTATTAAATATCCTTATTTAAATTAATGAATAGATCCTTAATAATGTAACTGAAATGCAGCGACACAGACTCACAATCTTGATGTTAGTACTTAACTAGTTAAATGATCTTAAGCAAGATTTAACCTTCCTTAATATTTTTAATTTTAATTGGAATAATTTAGTAAACCATTTCTTTACATGTTTCCTTAAATATGTGTAATATCTGGTACAGTGCTGGGCTTTTAATAAGCAAGATATGTCTTCTTTGCTGATATTGGTTACTTACTGATAGTGAAAATGACAATTTCCCCAGTAACAAAGGTCTATTTAGCTTCAGTCTCTCCTGACGATGGGACTGTAGTGAGGAGTTCCAGGTATGAGAGATGAACTCACGGGATGAGACAGCTGATGGATCTCTGGAGGACAGGACAAGTCTGGTCAAAAGACGGGTGCTGCTCTCTGGGTTAGGATAGGTTAGATGCTTGAACTGTGCAAGTTATTCTGGCCAGACCCAAAGGAGAAACTGAAGACCGTGAGCTCACCTTAAGAAGGAGGATAAAGGATATAAAGAACAGTAAGTACGAGTGTAGAGAAAACTCTAAACCCTGGAATAAAGAAATGAGCCAGCCAATTGGATTAAAGGGCCAAGAAGAGGGTTTTGTTGTGGTGGCCATTTGTTTTTTTAAGAACTTGTGCTCCCCTTTCCTTCAAGTTATATGGTGTGTCGATTTCAGTCATGCCTAAGACTAACAATATTTTTCAGCGTCCCAGTCACTGCTTCATTTTTTGCAGAGGTTAGAGGTTCTTTGTAAGAAGGACTGAAAATATATAGTGGCACATTTTAAAGATTGCAAATAGTACAATTTCTGAATACTATATGAATAGGGTACTAATTAATAATGTTGATAGTGTAGAAAGTGGCTTATAAAATGCCTAAAATTATGTTCTTCCTATACCTATTCTTCACTTCCCTCTTTTGTTTGAAAGGGGGCTAAGATAGAGTGAAAGGTACAGGTCTGCAGTGCTAGGCATTCAATTTATCTTCTAAAATGACATCGAATGTTTTCTTCTTTTAATAATCCTGTAAGAAGCTATTTTTAGGCCAAATTTAACTGAGAAAATGTTTACAGAACGAAACTAATGAGCCTAATATTAAATAATAAGAGGTATAATTTGAAACTAAGAACGCTTAAAATTCAGGAAGGCATACCATGTTTCGGGTTGGAAAGGCAATATTATATAGAAGGATGTAAAATAATTCCAACCTATATACACATTAAAAAAAGTTGTAGTCAAAACTCCAAGGTAGCTTGCTTTAGCTGATCAAATAATTTATGAAAATATATGGAAATATAAGAGTGCACGAGTTGACAAGAAATTTAAAAAAAGAAGAATATGAGGGAAGAGTTTCCCCTATTAGTTAATACAACATTATAAAGCTGCAAACAAAACCATATGACAGGGGCATAAGAATAAGTGGATAAATGAATAATTTTGGCTGTAAACTCCTACTAAAATTACATGAAGAGTAAATTTCCTAAGGACTGAATACCTCTACTTAGCTCTTTATCTGTATCCATTCCTAACCCTGTCACTGCTCCTACTCCACTCATAACTCTAGATCTCTATTTCTGCTTCCTTTTTCTTTTTTTTGACCACACCACGTGGCATGTGGAATCTTAGTTTCCTGACCAAGGATTGTACCTTGTTATTCCCTCAGTTCTGGAAGCACAGAGTATTAACCACTGGATTGCCAGGGAAACCCCGCTCTTCTTTAGGATTCTCTGCCTCTCTCTCCTTACCTGTCTATGTCTGTCAGGCTATTTATCTATCTGTACATATATCTATTTATATCTATACATAGATATGAAGCATGCAAGAACATTTTATCCAAGATTACACAGATATATTGAAAAAAGCTGAGAGGTTCTATTACAGTGCATATTTTCAATGTCTTTAAAGAAAATAGATGAGCAATAGAATCAAAAGATAAATAATATAATTGCAAACATCTCCAACACATATGAGAATGGATTATCACTAGACCACAAAGAGCTTTTACTAATGAATAAGCAATAAATCAATTGTAAACTGTATAAAGGAAATAAATAGACACATCACAATCTACATAGGATGTTACTACGCAGTAATGTCTGCCAGGGCTTCTCAGGTGGCACAGTGGTAAAGAATCCACTTGGCAATGCAGGAGATGCCAGAGGTGTGGGTTCAGTCCTTGGGTTGGGAAGATCCCCTGGAGAAGGAAATGGCAACTCACTCCAGTATTCTTTCCTGGAACATTTCATGGACAGAGGAGCCTAGAGGGCTACAGTCCGTGGGTCACAAAGAGTTGGACACTAGCTGGACCAACACACACACACATACAACGTTTATTATTCCCTAAGACACCTTTAGAACCTCTGTTGAAAATTAAGTAAAGTTCTCACCTTTATTCCTCACAATTTTTGTTTAGTTTCTCCTCTTAAACCATAACTAGAGAATTCAATACTCTATAAAATTTGTGCTTCCCTAAAATTCTTTCTCCTCCAAAATTTCAAGACCTTCCAATTAAAATCCCCAGTTGATTTGAGCTATTAGTATCAGCTAGATATTGATTTTTTTAAACATATACTAAGGTAAAAGGCTTATGTCTTCTAAGGTATCTGCATTTGTACAAGTAAAAGACACAACTGTTTGATAGTGTTTTATAGACTGAAGATGCAGAAGGCTTCTACTGATTGGCTTTAAAAGATTCTGGAATGGGCTGCAATTAATATTAGAATTAAAATTCAGGGATAATTGTGTTCTGAAGAGGTTAATCCTTATCTTCAGATATATAAATACTCAATATGAAGTAACTCATCTTATCTTTTAAAAACATCCAACAATTATCAGAGAAGCCCCAAACCTAGAGAGATTATGTTATATACTGGATTAACTTTACACTGTCACCAAGAGGAACAATGCCACAGAAGTGATAAACGATATTGCAGATGATAGTGAAGTCAGAAGAAAGCAAATAGTAAAAAACTATGACTAGGATTTGGGCACGACTGAATGACTTCACTTTGACTTTTCACTTTCATGCACTGGAGAAGGAAATGGAAATGGCAACCCACTCCAGTGTTCTTGCCTGGAGAATCCGAGGGATGGGGAAGCCTAGTGGGCTGCCGTCTATGGGGTCATACAGAGTCAGACACGACTGTAGCGACTTAGCAGCAGCAGAAGCAGCATGCAGTTAAAAGGCTTCCCAGGTAGCACTAGTGGTAAAGAACTCGCCTGCCAATGCAGGCGACATAAGAGAGCCAGCTTTGATCCCTGGGTCAGGAAGATCCCAGATCCCTGATGTTGGGAAAGATTGAAGGCAGGAGGATGAGATGGTTGGATGGCATCACTGACTCAATGGACATGAGTTTGAGCAGGCTCCGGGAGGTGGTGAAGGACAGAGAGACCTGGTGCTGCAGTCCATGGGGTGGCAAAGAGTCAGACATGATTGAGTAGCTGAACAACCACAAATGGATGGGAAGACTTGAGTGGTGAACAAGGCACATAGACACTTTTAGTGGCACAAAAAAATTAGAATTTAATTCCATATTTTTTGTCAAAATACTTTTATGAATTTCCCCATAAGCAATAAACCACATATCATCTTAAAAGTCTGAATGTGTCAATGACCTTGTTGTTAAAAAGAATAAGCACTTTTATGTGACACTTATCTTCTAATCCAATCATCCATCTCAAAATATTGAAGTGAAAGATGTACAAACTTCCTCTACTTGAGAAAAACATTATTTTGAAAATAATTCCTGTTGATAAATGCTGATTTTAAAGAATAAGCACTTTTATGTGACACTTATCTTCTAATCCAATCATCCATCTCAAAATATTGAAGTGAAAGATGTACAAACTTCCTCTACTTGAGAAAAACATTATTTTGAAAATAATTCCTGTTGATAAATGCTGATTTCTTCCCTCCCTAACTCTCACTTCTCTCCCTTCCCTCATTTTAACTTTTCTTCTCATTAGTAGTTGATGGAAAAAATATTTTCTTTTTCCTGGTTTATTACTGTTGCTATCTTTTGCTATCTTTAAGAACATCCTAAAAACATATTTACTTTAGTTTTTCTTTACTGTTATCTTACATTCTTTGGTATCTTTGACATAATGGATATGTAATTAACATTATTGGTGAGTAGAAAATAAACTTTATAAGATCAATGGCCAGTAATAATCTTAGAGAAATTATTCCATGCTCACTGTATGCCAGGCTTTATGTCAAGTTTATGAGCTAAATCTTATAACTACTCTATTTGTAAAGGAGGAAACTGAGGCTTAGAGAGATTAAGATTACAGGGCTAATCATTGCTAAAGATGAGCGATTCCTGGAGGCAGAGATGTCCGAGTCTAAACTAGACCATATACCCTACCCCACTGGGTCCTGGAAATAAGTCTTAACTCTGTGGGGACATCGTATTTCAAGAATGCTGCTGCTGCTGCTAAATCGCTTCAGTCGTGTCCTACTCTGTGCGACCCCATAGATGGCATCCCACCAGGCTCCCCCATCCCTGGGATTCTCCAGGCAAGAGCACTGGAGTGGGTTGCCATTTCCTTCTCCAATGCATGAAAGTGAAAAGTGAAAGTGAAGTCGCTCAGTTGTTGGACTCTTAGCCACCCCATGGACTGCAGCCTACCAGGCTCCTCTGTCCATGGGATTTTCCAGGCAAGAGTACTGGAGTGGGGTGCCATTGCCTTCTCCGATTTCAAGAATAGTTTCAAACAATTCAAGGCATTTAGAAATAACATGACATCGTGCAGTCCAGTGGTGACTTAGTAAGTGTGCCAAGTCCTGGGAGGGAGACAGAGGTTTTCCATCTCTCTGCCTCCTGTTTCTCATTTCCTTACACCTGTTTGTAAGATCAAAGGTAAATTTATGAAAGATTTAGTGAACAACCTGGCTTCATAAAGAATATATACAGCCCACTGGTTTTGTAGATTTTTTCAGACAATAATTTTTTTAGCGTATTTACTCTTTTGCTATTTCAGTGGATAAAACTGATCCGATTGAAACTCAGTCCTCATCTTCATCTCCTGGTTGCGACTAGGGCAAATATACCTTCAGGTCTTATTCAACAGAAAAGACACATCCAGTCTCATTCCAATAGGTATCTGAGCAACTATCAAAGATACTTTACCTTTAGAAGGAGAGGGAAGAAACGAGTATCAGGTTACTAAAGACATGACATCCTAATTAAAATAGCCTCCATAGAGCTCCAGAGTGGGTCTAGACAGAGCCAAAGTGATTGTGAAATCTTGTTGCTGAAGATGTCAGTAGCCTCAGAGCAGTTCCTTTAATTAGAATCTTCTTTTATTCTGTTTAAGCTGAAGACACAAAACTCATTGCAGTTACCCTGCCTAGAAACTGGGTTGCTTAGAACAAAAAGACTTGTCCTGGAAAAGAGAAAATCAGGGTTGTAACGGTCCAAGTATATAAATATGTATATGGACCATCACTTTCTTGTAACAAATGGTAAAAAGATATGTGGGTGACAGTGAGAGAGGCATGTGGAGGGTCTGCTTTATCACCTATCTCTGACTATGTTTCCCAAGCACAGCTCCTCGCCAATCCCAGGCCCAGGGCCATCATTAGTCCTCGCGCATGGAGGCAATGAAGGTGTCTCTTCAAGTAAATCATCTGAGGATTTTTATAATCTCAAATAAAATTTTCTAATATTTTTTTCTAAGTTTTCCAGGTTTAAGGTTTTAATCTTTTATTATTTATTGAGCAGCAGTTTGGAAGAGCATGGTGAGAAACCCGGGATATATAGTTGGATGCAAAATCTGTGCTGTCCAGTGGTCTATTAAAAACTCATAAGTTCTTTCTTTTTCATATTATCACTGTTCTCTCCTCCGGTGCTTAAAAATTAATAGCATGTGGGTTTATAAACCTTTGGTTATCTATCAGTGAAATTGTTGATAAGTGATTTTAGAGATTACATGGGAAAGTCTGCATATAAATTTTCTCTTCAACCTCCAGAAAGACCATAGGCAACTATTTCAACTGAACATATTTTCCAGTGTTTTTTTTTTATGATATCAGGATAAAGAAAATTACATGTCAACATAACCAAATAAAATAAATCTATTTCAAACTGCGACTTTGAAAAATTAATCAGAAGAGATGTAAATAAGTACGGTAAATGCTGTGGAATAAAGGTAAATGTTTCTTACCTACTAATGAGGGTCTGATAAAACAACAAATCATTGCAAATAATGTCTTCTTGTTAAAATTAATGAGAATAAAATCAATAAGGGGGAAAGGACACTGTTCTGACTTCTTTTGGGCAAGTTTTAAGTCTCTGTATTTATTTCCGGTATTAAGTAGAATTGATTTGCATCTGCCTGTTAAGTCTTAGCTATGAATGTGGTTGGAAATTTATAAAACCTGAAAGGGTCTGACCCTTATCTAATGAGGGAAATAATGACATTGACTGTTGAATTATTATTCTTGTATTATTTATGCATCTGTAAATCCAACATATATAAGAATACGGGGAGGAAGAAGAAAAGAAGGCAAGAATAAAGGGAAAAAAGGAAAGGAAGGAAAAAGGAGGAGGGGGAATGATTAATGGTGAATGTGTGATGAGGACTGAACCAAATATAAAAGGCTTTAAGTCCTATGCTGTTTATTTAACGTGCTTCTAGCTGTATTTTTTAAAAATCAGTTTTATTCTTTCAAGATAAGCATCATTCTTCCTTATCTTAGACTATGATTTTGAAAAAGCTTTACTCTAATTTTGGATTGTGTATGCCATTTGGACCTTCAATTTATTTGTGGCAGCAAGCACTCTGATGAAAGTACTGTTTGTCCTGTAATTGCTGTCTTCCAGTGAGCGTTTTGTTCCATTATGATCTCCTAGAACAGTTTATCCTCAAAAAGATGTGGCACAGACTGATTCTTCATTTTAAGGATGCTCCTTTAACTTCTCCAGGTTTTAAACTAAAATATTATCTTGAATAATAAGAAGTGGGGAAAAAAATGATCAGGACTGGGGGCACGTTTCAAAATTTATACTGAATATTTATGTTATTTTGGAAATGAAAATATATTATGAAATATAACCTAACGCTTACAGACAACTCACTCATGGCATGGATTAATACTATAACTATGTGGATGGAAACAAATTTTGTTGTAGAACTATAGAGTGGTTTTTAGCAAACTGTATTTTTTAAAAACTTTCCTAATACAAGCTTCATCATGAATGCAGTAATGCTGATTTTTAATAAAGACTATCAGTGTAAAGTATTGCTGAATTTTTGATAAGCAAAGAATAATGACTTTATATGTTTTATGAATGCCATATTGTTGCTCACAAACTGTCTTTTTGACTTTTGAAAACTAGGAATGAATAATCAGGAGAATGTGCATATTATTTCAAGTATATTAAGTAATATAATTCTCAGTCTCTCTCTCTTTTTTTCTGTTCATTAGAAAAGACCCTGATGCTGGGAAAGATTGAAGGCAGGAGGAGAAGAGGACAACAGAGAATGAGTTGGTTGGATGGCATCACCAACTCAATAGACATGAGTTTGAGCAAGCTCCAGGATATGATGAAGGACTGGGAAGCCTGGCATGCTGCAGTCCATGGGGTTGCAAAGAGTTGGAAAGGCTGAGAGACTGAACAACAACAAATTTTCAGTAACATTGTATCAAGGCCCAAGTGATAATATCTGGTAGGAATTTACTAAGGAAATAAGTGTTTACAATATATACATACTTGTAAAAAGATGATCTGAGGTGACACAGAGCATAGCAGAATGGTTGGAAATAAAGTTAGAGAGGTCAAGAAACATATTCTTCAACAAAATATGGTTGATGAAAAAAAGCTTGTAACAGGAGCTTATGACAAGGTCCAATGATTTAGCTTTAAATATAGCTCTGGGCTTGCAGATTGCCAAGTCAAATAAGAGTATATTTCTCATTGTATGACAAAGAAAACATACCAAATCTTCTGACAAGAAAGAGTATCACCATGCAAATAATATGGTAAATAATTCTTTGAGGAAGAAGCAAATTTTCAAGACACAGGTTAAAGATGGACTTTCAGCAGTATTTAGATAGAAATTTCCTAGATGTTTCAGGAGTAGGAAGTGTTACTGTTTCTCATGACTTAACTTTTCACATCCATTTACAAATGTATAATATTACAAAACAGTGTTGTAGAGTGAGGCAAGCAGCAGCGTTGTCACTTGTAGTTCGTTTTCTGCCTGAAATGCTCTCCTTTTATAGCAAAGCTTTCTCATAGCACCCCAGTGTGGTACTTCTCATTCTATATTGTAATAATTGGTCTACTTTCTCTCACTAAACTATAAGGGCTTCCCAGGTGGCGCTAATGGTAAAGAACCCGCCACTGGCAGGATGTAAGAGATGTGGGTTCGATTCCTGTGTTGGGAAGATCCCCTAGAAGAGGGCAGTGGCAACTCACTCTAGTATTCTTGTCTGGAGAATCCCATGGATAGAGGAGTCTTGTGGGCTGCCATTCACAGGGTTTCAAAATGTCGAAGTCGACTGAAGCGACTTGGCACACACTAAGCTATAAACTTCTTGAAGGTATAGCATATCTTGGTTAATATTTTATTCCTATTACTTAACATAGCCTCTGACACCTAGTAGATGCTCACGTCCTTGGTGGATGAATGAATGGATGAACGAGTGGATTTAGGGTTGCACTGAGGAGGCTTCCTCATCAAGAAAAATCCTTGTCATCAAGGGTTTGGGGTCAGACAATTGAGTGGGGAGAAAGACAGGACTATATATGGAGAGGCGTGGGTAGGTCTCAGTTCAGAACTCAGGTGTCACCTGCTCTTTCGAGCAGCTTCCCAATCATTAAAAGTCAGCATGGATATTGATTCTTGTGAATTAGGTGAGGGATGAGAAAAGGTATTGTTTAGTCAGAGTTCCAAAGCTCGAGCTGCTGTACACTTGGGGGCTGAAGGAGAGAATCAGAGAAAATCTTGATACAATTCTACTCTAGAAAATGGCTTTTCCATGCATTCATTTTTAATAGTATATTTATCATAGTTGCCTTTGAGGGAGGCAATTTATATTTAGCAAGAACTGCTATTAATTAGTATTCATGGGCATAGCCTTTCTTTCTGTTTGTTCTGGTGTTCCAAAATTACAAGGAAAAAGTGCCTGCCATTTAATTATATTAAATCAGATATGTGAACAACAGAATTCTGGCGTCAAGGACTGTATTAGCAAATTGTGCCAATTAGAAACACACAGCAAGTACCATGCACTTTCCTTTTGCATTAGTGGCTTTTAAATCATATAGTGGCACAGTAACAAATACAGCTAGCATGGTATGACTGTCACATCTTCCACACATTCATTTTTAGCTACTTTGCCTTTTAAAGAAAATATACAGTAGGCTGTAGGCCTACACATAAAATGCTTCCCAAAATATGAGATAATTATATGCTTAAGGAGTAATATGCAAACACTCTTCTTCAGATAATTATGAACACTTCTTTTTCCACATGGGAAACTAGCCAAGAAGTAACGACATGCTGCACTTTGGGAAGTCATCCATTTTTAATACATGAAGCAGTGCCCCAGCAAGTATTACAAAAAGAAAGTTAACAGATTTCTTGTGATCAAATGAATAATCAAAAGTAAAAAAAAAAAGAATTCTAAAATGATGGTATCCATCACACAGTGCCCCATTAAAATACAATGCTATGCAGGGATAAAAATCTGCTATAAGAATAAATGTTGGCAGTCATAAATAAACATTCGATTTTTAGTAGATTCTGATGATATGCCTTCCTCCAGAAGTATTGTTGGAAAATTGATAGAAATCAAAAAGTAAGTTTGTGTAAGCTGTAATTTTGGGTATTTTTTATTTACACTTAAGTAAATCTTGATTAATTATGGTAATTATAACATCAAATGAAGAAGATGGATAATTGAAAGACACAAGATGCTAAATTATATTTTTGTCCATTGCTTAAACATTCTAAAATTTTGCCAGGTCTCCATAATGATTTTAAACTAATTTTAGTATTAAGAAACTTTACATTATATTGCCTTTGAAATTTAATTTATAAAGTGATGATGAACTTTAGTTTCTTTTAAGGTGTTTTTGTACATATTATTAAGAATTTATTGTCTATTTGCTAATACTGTAATATTATCTGCTAAAGAAATTTTAAACCTTCTTTTATTATTTCAGGTGAATTTTACACAGAGTTAGAGTCACAGCCAGTAATTGTGTACTTTAGGGAGTCTGACAAATTCACACAAATATATAACTGACACCCCAATCAAAGAACACTCCTCTAACCCAGAAAGTTGCCTCATCCTCCATTCCACCAATCTCTATCACCCACAGGTAAACACTCCTCTGTTTCTGTCACTAAGAGTTTAATATGTCCTTGAACTTCAAATGGAACTATCCAGTATGTGTTTTCTTGTTTTCATTGCTAAGTCATGTCGGACTCTTTTGCAACCCCATGAACTGTAGCCTGCCAGGCTCCTCTGTCCATGGAATTTCCCAGGCAAAAATAATGGAGTGGATTGCTACCTCCTTTTCCAAGGAATCTTCCTGACCTAGGGATCGAACGTGTATATCTCCTGCATTGCAGGCAGATTCTTTAGCACTGAGCCATCTTATGCTATTTTTTTTTTTTTTGAGAGATTTATCTCTCTAGTTGCTTGGAACAGTAGGTAATTTTCTTTTTTTATTACCTACTGGTGTTGATTTGTGTAATATGCAGCTATTTATCTATCTTCCTTCCTTTTGGTACATATTTAAATTGTTTCCAGTTTGGAACCGGGAAACCTGGCGGGCTACAGTCCATGAGATCACAAAGAATCAGTTGTGACTGAGCACTGAATGCACATACTGGTTTGGAATTATTATTAATGAAGCTGCAATAAAAATATTTTTACAGGTTTTACGTGGTCAAGGCTGTATATTGTCACCATGTTTATTTAACTTATATGCAGAGTACATCATGAGAAACGCTGGACTGGAAGAAACACAAGTTGGAATCAAGATTGCTGGGAGAAATATCAGTAACCTCAGATATGCAGATGACACCACCCTTATGGCAGAAAGTGAAGAGGAACTCAAAAGCCTCTTGATGAAAGTGAAAGTGGAGAGTGAAAAGGTTGGCTTAAAGCTCAACATTCAGAAAACGAAGATCATGGCATCTGGTCCCATCACTACATGGGAAATAGATGGAGAAACAGTGAAAACAGTGTCAGACTTTGTTTTTCTGGGCTCCAAAATCACTGCAGATGGTGACTGCAGCCATGAAATTAAAAGACGCTTACTCCTTGGAAGGAAAGTTATGACCAACCTAGATAGCATATTCAAAAGCAGAGACATCACTTTGCCAACAAAGGTTCGCCTAGTCAAGGCTATGGTCTTTCCTGTGGTCATGTATGGATGTGAGAGCTGGACTGTGAAGAAGGCTGAGCGCAGAAGAATTGATGCTTTTGAACTGTGGTGTTGGAGAAGACTCTTGAGAGTCCCTTGGACTGCAAGGAGATCCAACCAGTCCATTCTGAAGGAGATCAATCCTGGAATTTCTTTAGAAGGAATGATGCTAAAGCTGAAACTCCAGTATTTTGGCCACCTCATGCGAAGAGTTGACTCATTGGAGAAGACTCTGATGCTGGGAGGGATTGGGGGTAGGAGGAAAAGGGGACGACAGAGGATGAGATGGCTGGATGGCATCACTGACTCGATGAATGTGAGTCTGAGTGACCTCCAAGTGCTGGTGATGGATAGGGAGGCCTGGCGTGCTGCAGTTCATGGGGTCGCAAAGAGTCGGACACGACTGAGCGACTGATCTGATCTGATGTTTTGATTCTGTTTAGGTAAATACCTGGAGTTGAAATGCTGGTTCATGTGAAAAATATTTAAGAAACTGCCAAGCAGTTCTCTAAGTTTGGGTCAGTTTACACTCCCACCTTCACTGTATAAAAGGGATTTCTTTGCTCCACACCCTTGCCAACATTTTGTGTTTTCAGTCTTTTCAGAAGTATGTTGCATACTTTTCAAATATTGGAGCATTTTTTTAGATTTCTTTCTGTTACTAGTTTAAATCCGTTATGATCTTAGAATATTTTTGTGTGAATTATTTTCTTTTACATACAGGAAAGTCTGTGTCATTGCTTATTTTGATGAAGACTGAGTTTATGTTCAAATATTAATGATACTACAGTCCCCTCACACTTAGTAGGGCTTCCCTGATAGCTCAGTGGTATAAAGAATCTGCTTGCAATGCAAGAGACTCAGGAGAGGCAGGTTCAATCCTTGAGTCCTGAAGATTCGCTGGAGGAGGAAATGGCCATGCATTCCATTATTCTTGCCTGAAAAATTCCATGGACAGAGGATCCTGAAGGGCTACAGTTCAAAAGGTCGCACAGAGTCAGACACGACTGAGAGACTGAGAACTGCACACGCTTTAAGTTCTTTCTAACAGTGTATTCCCAGTCCCTTCCTGACATCCTTTGTTGTGATGGCATATATTTTAACTTTTACGTGTGCTATGAACAGAAAATATACTATTATCTTTCACTCCAGTCATATCTAGAGCAGTAAAAGTTAAGAAAAACATAAATTTAATTTCCTTAATTTATTTCTTTTCCAATGCTCTTCATATTTTATGTAAATCTAAATTTCTTACATCCTCGCTGCCTGAATAACTTTCAGTATTTCTTTTCAAGATACTAATATACTCTTAATTTTAAAAACTTCACTAGTTTTTTGCTTGTTTGAGAAAATAATTTATTTCTCTTTAATTTTTAGATCATACTTTACTAGGTATGGCGTTCTAAATTGGTATCACTATTGTATATTTTCCCACATGATTTCTGATGAGAAGTCTACTGTAATTCTTATCATTGTTTCTCTACAGGTAATATGTCTTTTTTTCTGTGCAAGATTTTCCTTTTGTCTCCAGATTTTAGCATACTAAATATGATATATAGGCTTCCCTGTGGCTCAGACAGTAAACCATCTGTCTGTCTACAATGCGGGTAGACCTGGGTCCGATCCCTGGGTTGGGAAGATCCTCTGGAGAAGGCAATGGCAACCCACTCCAGTACTCTTGCCTGGAAAATCCCATGGACAGATGGAGCTTGGTAGGCTATAGTCTGTGGGGTCACAGAGTCGGATATGATATATAGGTGTTCCCTTACCCCTCTTAAACGAAATGCTTTTCTGAGCTTCTTAAATCTGAAGTTTAGTGTCTTGCCACTAACTTTGGAAAATTCTCAGCCATTATTTTTTTCAAGTCATACTTTGGCCCCGTTTGCTCTCTGCTCCTTCTAGGATTCTGTGGATGTTAGACTGTTTGATATTGTCCCACAACTCATAGATGCTCCCTCTGCTTTCGCTATTTTCTCTTTGCATTTCAGATTGAGTAATTTTTGTCAACTAACCTGTGAGTTCACTGATCTTTTCCTTGACTGTGTAAAGTGTACTGAATGAATCCACTGAAGGCAGTGTTCATCTCTGTTTTTAATTTATATTTTTAGCATTTCTGTTTGATTTTAGTTTTAGTTCCATTTCTTTTTAGTTTGATTGCAGTTTCTCTTTCCCTTATGAAGATATCTATCTGATCTTACATGTGGTATACCTTTTCATTAAGAGCTATTAACATAGTATAGTTATTTTAAATTCTTTGTCCGATATTTCCAACATTAATGTCATATTTAACTCTGGTTTTGATGATTATGTTGCCTCTTCAAACTTTTTTGCATTTTCATATGCTTTGTATGTTTTTGTTAAAAGCTGGACATATTCTATAGAATAGTTTAGATACTGAAATAAATACTTTTTTACACTTGGGTATGTATATGCCTGTCATTAGTCTAGCTTGATTGTTCTTATTTGAGGGCATACTGAAGTTGGATGGTGTTTTATGTTGTGGTGAGGAGAAATTGGGAGTTAAGATTCATAAGTCTTGTATCTGTTTCAATTTCACTAGCTATGAAATGAAACCAAGATTTTAAACATTCTGAGCTCTTCTACCTCCTCTCTCTCTCCCTTTTTCTTCATTTATTTTTTTCCCCTTTATTTATTTTAGAAATTAAAGTACAATATCCATCTTGCCTAGGCAGGATATAAACACGCTTTGAGAGTGTTGTTCCATACAAAGTTATAAAGAATTTTGTATTTGCCTCATGTGAAAAGTTGTGTGTACTTCTTTAGAAGCTTCAGATTTTTTATTTCTGATTTTGACTTAAAAACAAGGAGAACCAGGGACACAAAGCCATAGTAGAATGACTGTTGTATTTCAATTAAAATGGGGCCTCTTTTCTTCTTATCACCCAATACCTCTATCTATAGTCAGGCAAAAAACCCAATTAGTTATTAATTGATGTGCATTAAAATTCATTAACTCTGCATGTGAGGCCTGGGCTATAATTAACTGTCTTTCTCACCTTTTGTTCTGAAATCTCTAGGTAAAAATCCCATTGCTAATAAGAAGGAGGGAAACACTATTGCTATCTGTAGTTAGTTAAAAAGCAAGGTCTTCAGAAGGCTGGATGACTGAGTGCCCGAAGGTCTGATCATAACCAAGGAGCATTGTTAAATTCCCCAGAACTATTGGCCTGTTTGGAAAGGGGACAAGAAGTAGTAGCAGTTTACAGTGTTCTGCTCTCATGATATTTGCACATTAAATTGCACTTTGTATATGTCTTCAATCAAATACTTATATTCAAACTTAAGATCTCAAAAAAAAAAAAAAGTATTCCTTGAATGTGCAATTTCAAATAAATAGCTTGAAACTCATCAGTTTTAAACTAAATGTATTGAAATCACTACTTGGTTTCTTAAAACACACCTTACAAATGAAGGATAGATTATCAAATAAATTATCGAATAAATTACAAAATAAATTATCTCAGACTCAAGCAAGAATTTTTGTAAATAGCTTTCATTAGCTTCTCAGCATGACATTTGGATAGATTTACAGTCACAGTTATATTGGCACTTTGGTATCTGTAATCTATAAAAATAACCAAGAAGGTATCTATTATTTCCTGTGATCTCGAGCTCCATAAAAACTAATTATGCACAGACTTTAAGTGAACATTTTAACCCACTTATAGTGGTTTCCATTCACTTGTAGACTCAAAAGAAAGAAAATCATGTGAAATGAGAAATAAAGAAATCTTATAATTTATAAAATTTGGAGAAAGCCAACAGGATCTTTTAGTCCTTCCATTTCTCCATTCTTTAAATTGGATACTGGGGCCCCATAATTTTAAAATACTTTAGCAAAGCCATAATCATTGTTATATATGGGTTCGATCCTTGTGCTGGGAAGAATTCTCCAGGCCAGAATACTGGAGTTGAGTAGCCTTTCCCTTCTCCAGCATATCTTCCCAACCCAGGGATAAAACCCCGATCTCCCTCATTTCAGGCAAATTCTTTACCAGCTGAGCCACAAGAGAAGCCCAAGAATACTGGAGTGAGTAGCCTATCCTTTCTCTAGTGCATCATCTCAACCCAGGAATTGAACTGTGGTCTCCTGAATTGCAGGTGGATTCTCCATAGCCTGCTGCTGCTGCTAAGTCACCTCAGTCGTGTCCAACTCTATGCGAACCCATAGATGGCAGCCCACCAGGTTCCCCCGTCCCTGGGATTCTCCAGGCAAGAACACTAGAGTGGGTTGCCATTTCCTTCTCTAATGCATGAAAGTGAAAAATGAAAGTGAAGTCGCTCAGTCCTATCCGACCCTCAGCGACCCCATGGACTGCAGCCTTCCAGGCTCCTCTGTCCATGGGATTTTCTAGGCAAGCGTACTGGAGTGGGTGCCATTGCCTTCTCCGTCTCTGTAGCCTACTGACTCAATTAATTCATGCGTCCCAGTTGGATCAGTAAGGGTACAAAGAGAAAAGTGGCTTTGAGCTGGGTCTTTAAGTTCAAAGGTATATAAATAAAATGTCTCTTTAAAATCACTTAGGGGAAAATGTTGACCTAGATTTATTTACATTTGTTAAAGGGCAGATGTTTAATTTTTATGTTGACTATAGCCTATATCCAGGTACCTGGTCAAATCAAATGTTTATTGTCTGATTCATAATAAATTAATCACACTAGAAAAAAAAAAAAGGATAAGTCTGTTCTCTGTGTCTGTGTCTCCATTGCTGCCCTGCAAATAGATTCATAATAACATGGAAACATATGCATTACCATATATAAAGTAGATAGCAGGTGGGAATTCACTGTGTGACACAGGGAGCCCAACCCAGCACTCTGTGACAACCTAGGGGGTGGGATGGGGTGGGAGGTGGGAAGGGGTTCAGGATGGAGAGGACTTATGTATACCTGTGGCTGGTTAATGTTGCTATATGGTAGAAACCAGCACAAGATTTTAAAGCAATTATCCTCCAATTAAAAAAAATGGATGAAGAAGATGTGGTACACATATACAATGGAATATTACTCAGCCATAAAAAGGAATGAAATTGGGTCATTTGTAGAGATGTGGATGACCTAGAGTCTGTCACATAAAATTAAGTAAGTCAGAAATTAAAAAAATAAATATATATTAACACAGATATGTGGAATCTGGAAAAATGGTACAGATGAACCTACTAGCAGGGCAGGAATACAAACACAGGCATAAGAGAATGGACATATGGACATGGGTGAGGGAAGGGGATGGGATGAATGGGAGATTATGATTGACATATATATACTACCATATATAAAATAGATAGCTAGTGGGAAGCTTCTGCATAGCACAGGGAAAACAGCTCGGTGCTCTGTGATGACCTAGAGGGGTGGGATATGGAGGGGTTAGAGAGGTAACCCCTCTAAAGGAGGGGATATATGTTTACATATATCTGAGTCACTCCACTGTATAGCAGAAACTAACACAACATTGCAAAGCAATTATACTCCAATAAAAAAGGTAAAAAAGAAAGACTGTTTAAATTTTTTAAAAAATGAATAAAACATTCTAAGATATAAAAGGAGAGAAGAAGATAAAGACATCACAAGAGGGGCAAATAACATAGTCAAGGAAGAGAAACTTGAATGTCCCTGAGGACTCAGGGAATGGTACTTAGTTAAACAAGGCTAGAGAATTAGGTGTTTGTGGAAGAGCAAGATGAAAATAATTCTACGGTAGGCTGGGGCCACCTGTGCCTTGTTAAGTAAATTAAACTTGATCAATAGATGTAATGGTGACTCCCCAAAGATATTTTAATGGAGAAATGACTTTGAAATTATGTTCAGATAGTAGCAGAAGAGATGACTAATGGGACATGCACAGAGAAATTAAAATGTGAGGACTGAGAATGGAACTTGGGGAAAACTCTCCTGTATATGGTGAGCAGAGGGAGAGGATCCAATGAAAATTCAAGGAACAGTCATACAAGGGTAGAAAACCCAGATATACAGGGTCATAGAAGCCCAAGGAGAAGAGTGTGTTTAAGAGGGGAGTAGACAATTTCAGTTCAGTTCAGTTGCTTAGTCATGTCCGACTCTTTGTGACCCCATGAACTGCAGCATGCCAGGCCTCCCTGTGCATCACCAACTCCCAGAGTCTACCCAAACCCATATTCATTGAGTCGATGCCATCCAACCACCTCATCCTCTGTCGTCCCCTTCTCTCCCTGCCCTCAATCTTTCCCAGCATCAGGGTTTTTTCAAATGAGTCAGCTCTTCACATCAGGTGGCCAAAGTATTGGAGTTTTAGCTTCAACATCAGTCCTTCCAATGAACTCCCGGGACTGATCTCCTTTAGGATGGACTGGTTGGATCTCCTTGCAGTCCAAGGAACCCTCAAGAGTCTTCTCCAACACCACAGTCAAAAGCATCAATTCTTCAGTGCTCAGCTTTCTTTATAGTCCAATTCTCACATCCATACCACTGGAAAAACCATAGCCTTGACTAGATGGACCTTTTTGACAAAGTAATGTCTCTGCTTTTTAATATGCTGTCTAAGTTGGTCATAACTTTCCTTCCAAGGAGTAAGCGTCTTTTAATTTCATGTCTGCAATCACCATCTGCAGTGATTTGGGAACCCCCAAAATAAAGTCAGCCACTGTTTCCACTGTTTCCCCATCTATCTGCCATGAAGTGATGGGACCAGATGCCATGATCTTAGTTTTCTGAATGTTGAGCTTTAAGCCAACTTTTTCACTCTCTTCTTTCACTTTCATCAAGAGGCTCTTTAGTTCTTCTTCACTTTCTGCCATAAGAGTGGTATTATCTGCATATCTGAGGTTATTGATATTTCTCCCAACAATCTTGCTTACAGTTTGTGCTTCCTCCAGCCCAGCATTTCTCATTATGTACTTTGAATGTAAGTTAAATAAGCAGGGTGACGACATACAGCCTTGACGTAAGAGACCACAGGTTCCAAACTTGTGTTTTAATTTCCACATTTAGAAAATAAAGAACATACTTCAGGTAGTTCAGTTCAGTTCAGTCGCTCAGTTGTGTCCTACTCTTTGCAACCCCATGAACTACAGCACACCAAGCTTCCTTATCCATCACCAACTCCCACAGCCTACACAAACCTATGTCCATTGCGTCCGTGACGGCATCCAACCATCTCATCCTCTGTCATCCCCTTCTCCTCCCACCTTCAATCTTTCCCAGCATCAGGGTCTTTTCCAATGAGTCAGTTCTTTGCATCAGGTGGGCAAAGTACTGGAGTTTCAGCTTCAGCATCAGTCCTTTCAATGAATACAATGAATATTCAGGACTGATTTCCTTTACGATTGACAGGATGGATCTTCTTGCAGTCCAAGGGATTCTCAAGAATCTCCTCCACCACTACAATTCAAAAGCATCAATTCAGGTAGTTGAGATATTGCAAATCATACAAAATAACACTCCAGAACACTAAACACCCAAGTTCTAGCAAATCCAGAGTTTTAAGAGTGACTAATGAAGATTTATTTTTTGCCCTCCTAGATTATCATATCAGCTAATATGCTGTGAAACTCATATGCTTTTTTTTGTCTTGTGTTAGATTTCCTCTGGTTTTAGAGTTTTCCTAAGAGTTGGTAACTGAATATATAATGAATTTTTTTTAGTCATGCAAAATTGTCCAATTTCACTAAAATTTACGTGAAAATAGTAGAAACAAAGTCATTTCATTATAAGTAAATAGACCTGAAATTTTATAGCTGAGGGGACCTTCATGTCATTGAGTACAAGCCCCCACCCGGTACCCCCACCTCTGTTTTGCAGTTGAGGAAACTGAATTTCAGAAAGGCCAAAGGACTTCCTCCATGTTACTTGGATAGTTATTGGCAGAAATGGGAATAGAAATCAAGTTTCATGATACCTCTTTAAGGGTGGATTTTCACTGTATTACACTGATACTTCTTAAAAATTAGTGACTGGAAAGTAGAGAATGATCATTAGCAATGGAATGGAGCCCAAGCAGATGCTCTGGTGAAGTAAAGCTTACGGCTCAGAGCAGAGACACAATTAACAAATACGTTGGATTTGTCATGGAGGAGGTGAGTTTTATGACTCATAACGAAACTCCACAAAGGAGGATTTTGGCAGTTGCAGGTCAACTTTCAGCAGCCCTTGCTTGAGACTCAGCTTGCTTAATGGGCTGAGTTACCCTAGGTCCTCCAGGGGCTCATTAGATAAATGACTACGGTCTTTAGACCTTGAGATTTGGAGCTGAAGCTGCTTGTTCTGCAAGAGCTTGACTAGCAATGACTGTTAATATTAAAAAGCAATAGATCATTGGGATTTAAATTAGGGGAAGCAATGCCAGTTCTCTTCTGAGGGCATAGAAATATTGTGCAAGCCATGAGATAAAAATATGCTATCAACTCTACTTTAATCACAGAAACTTGAATCAGCAAAGTCATATATCAACTCTATTTTCTCATGGTTTTGCCTCATCATTCTGGGTCATGCCAATAAAAGTATTATTTTCTGCCAATGCCAAGAGATAAATATTGCATTGAAACATAAAGTAAACATAGGGGAGTTATTTGTTTCTCTGAGTAGCACAAATAATAATGAAATTGCAACAAAATCTAACTTGCAAATCTACAGGGCAGGTAAATACCACATAATTAACTCAGGCTGCCTTTCTAATGGTTGCTACCAATTTAACATCCAAACGACAGTGCCTCAAATTTGTGACTTTCTTCTCAAGACCTCGAGGACTTCTGGAAAATTCAATAATAAAAATTTTTAATGGGAAAGTCTTCTTTAAAACATATGAATATGTAAATAAGTGAAGGCATCTTTCAGGAGCCTTGTAACTGGTGGCAATAAGATGTTTTGATCCTGTGAAGGGAGAGGGTAACTTTAGGCTTGCTGTCTGTGTGGATGATCTTTCAGAGTTTAATCAGTTGGAAGAAATTTTGCTGAACTTACTTCACTGTCAGTGATCCTTGTGAGACTCTGTGTGCTTGATGGCATTCTCTTTTGCTCCAGGAAAGCTTTCTGCTCAAAGGGGGATGCATTAGCCTGTTTAGAACATTGCAAAAGTGATGGTAATTCGAGTAAGAGTTCATTTCTTACAAAGCCTTCTGGAGAACTTGGGTGGTTCGGTTTTCAATGAAGATGAGAATTCGTGAAGTGAGATGTGACTAAACCTTGCTGGGTTTGTAGTAAGGAATGAGACATGTGCATTAAATAGGCTGACCTATAACGCACTTTAGCTGTGAAAATCTCTTAATGAACAACATACTATCACAAGTTTGATGCTTGTTTTGAATTCTAACTTTCATTGTGTTGGGAAATTTTCACATTGGACTGGGTTTGGTATTTTCCTCTGCCAATAAAAATTGCTGAAGAAAGTGGTGCATATAGGCCACTGTAATTCATTTAAAAATATTAATCCTACAGTGTCCTTCCACTCGATTGTTTTTAAAATGCTTGATAATATTATTTTCTCTTGAGTGATAGATCCAATATCAGCAGTCTTGAAGGGGGAAGAAAAGTATTCTTGGGAGAAGCTTTGGAAAATGTAAAGCTCAACAAAATCCTTTAAAATGTTAATTTTTTGTTATTCTTATTTCACTAATCCTGAATTTTCTAGTATTTCCTGTAATGTCTTCCTCCTTTATGAAGTGGGAGGGGGCCTGCCAGAGTTAGAACAGTAATAAGCAAAGTGATGAAGCTGTAGTTTCTCATAAGTCTATCAAAATACACCCAACTGTTTTCTTTGGTTGCTTTTCTATACTCTTCATGGATTCTGAATCTGGAAGCTTAAGGCCAAGAGAGAGATCACACGGATTTGGTGGCTGATGTGAAAGGCACAGGACAGCAGTGGGCATGCACTTGCCACATGTGGCCACACGGTGAGCTCTGGGCAAGTGGCTCTTGCTCTTGGCTCTGTCAGTGTCCAGTGGGATGACCACAGCCTCTATTTCCCAATTACAGCTTGGTTGCTCTAAAAATGATGCCAAATTACTGACTAGTGTTGATTGTTCTTCATTTGTGCTGTGACACATTTTATTAAGCACTTTTTCAACCTATAAGTTATATTCCAAGAAAAGTGACCCCAGAAAGTCACCCCATTTGGAATGTGTCACTGGTATCTTGGGAAGAAAGGAAAGGGAGGGAAGGAAGGAAAGGGAGGGAGGAAAAATGAGCACTGCCTTCACTCTGTGATTCTCTGTGAAATCAAATAGCTGCCAACACGTGTCACTCTGATAATTTTTTAAGCAGATTTTAGAATTTAGTAGAGATGTTAAGAGGGCTGTGTTAGCCAGCAGCTGTAACAATCACTAGCAAGACTGAAAGATTCTCTGCATAAATTGGACTTAAGTCCAGTTAAGATAGGAAGTGGGGAAAACAGGCATTTTTATCCACACATTTATGACTCCTTAGGGATTACTGCAGTACCATGGGAAGATGGAGAAGGTGCAGAGGACATGTTACTCTAGTCCTTACTATCGATAAATGATGGACAGCCCCAAATAACAGTCTCTTCCTGAATGAAGAAAAGCAAATTTGGTCTTTTCAGCCCACTGAAGCAATGTTATCACCAAGCATTTAAAAAAGAAACAACCACTAGTAATAAATAGTGATTATTCGAAATACGCAGAATGTAGAGGCTGCACATTACAGCCTTGAGAGCAGAAAAGTTTTCTTCTTTTCGGAAATCAGTGACCCCCAAACTTTGTCATTAGTAAAAATAATTAAGAGGTGCTCTAAGAGGGAATGGATGGATGATTGCCACTACGAGGCACATTCTCATTAATTTATTACTGATTTTTAACTTTGCCTCATTAGGACAGGTCTGTTGAAGGCCATTTAGGACTCAGGGGATTAGCCTGCACTTTACGTTGCCTCCATACTGGCTTCAGGGGAAGAGGATCATTTCAGTTTGTTGTCCTCTATGGACCTACATGTACAGGGAGGAGGAGGAAAACCTACTGCCTTGTAAATCTTCCAATCAAGGAAGTGGTCAATTTCTTTAGGATGTTCTTGAGACTGATGGAAGGGGCTTTTAGGAGTCAATTCTGGGAAAATGGCCATCAGCTAAGCAAATTGTGAAGCAGTCTGCATGTCATTTATGTTTCTGCCTCAGTGAGAAGTCTGAATAAATTTGATCCTATCCCAGATAAATCGGGCACCTGAAAGGATGCTAGGCTTAAGTTCCCTCCTTATCTTCAGCTCTGTCTGTGTTTCCAGCTGTCACATACTTCATGAAGATTGCCTCATGAAAGAGGGGGAGCTCTCCTAAGTGTCTGATCTTAAAGCCACGCAGCAGATGCCACCACACCTGAGAGCAGAGGGGTCATTGAAATAATGTTCTCTGGATGAAGCTCACTGAGAAGAGAACATTTTTCTTTTTAAAACACTCCTGGCTGAATAAGTTATTCTTATCAAGTCTTTGCCTTAGGGCTAAACATCTAGATCTATGTCTCTTGGTTTCCCCATGGATATCTCTTGTGATGGGGATGTAAAGATATAAATCGATCTATCCCAGAGTTGGGTTACCACTAAGGAGATGGGAATTAGGCATTTATTGGCTGTCTATGGCATAATTTGCTAGAGCTTTTCTTTGTCTCCTATAAAATAGCAAATGCCATACCAAATACCCTTGAACTTTATTTGAAAGGATCAACTAACTACTTAGGAGTCTCTAGGGTGAAATTTTCCCCATCGTTATCATTTCTTTCATTTCCGCAAAGCCTAACAAAAACCTGGTATTAAAGTAGTCCCTGAATAAATGAATAGTGTTCATGTACAGATGCAGTAGCTTTTCCTATTATTTTCCCCATGGTGTTAGGTATAGAGAGTGTGATCTAAGATCATCTGAAATAAATTCTTGAAATAAAAACTGAAAATCATACTTCCTTTAGTCATGCAAATAAAAGAAAACATCATTTTGTTTAATTTTGTGGAAGGCTTGGAAATCTGGATTATGCGTTTAGTGATTTTTTAAACAAACCTTTTAAAGACAAGAGAACATCCAAATTTCCGTGGTAAAAATAAGTGCAAAAAGTGAACCCATTACCCAATACTCACAGAGCACTGTTTACCAATGATTAACAAATCCTACTGATATTAAGAACTTAGCCCCCTCTAATGGAGCAGACCACAGGGAAATATCAAAGAAGTGCTAACAGCTGGCTTGTTAATATTCTGTCTTTTTTCTTTTATACAAGAAAACAAATGGGAAAGCACAAAAGCAATTACACAGTAGTCCTCTTTAAGATAAACCATATAAAGAAAAAGTACTGACTAGATTGAAAGCATTACCATATCCCAGATCATAAATTCTAATATTAGATATCAGGAATATAAAGTGTCATTAGCTTAAGGAACACGAGTACACAAGCAGTTGATTTTATTCTTTAGTAAATACTTCACTCATAGAAAGACCCACTCACAGATCCTAATTGGGAGAAACATTTATCTCATTAAGTCACTGCTACGCACCATCTGTTTCCAAGTCGAGCCCCTAGGAAGGAGCCCTTCAAATAGCAAAAGAACCATCGTGAATGCCAAATCTCACCTTTCCCTCATGGTTAAAAAAAATATATCTCAGCTTATTTTGAACCAATGTGAACGTAGTTATTTGAAAATAACTACTAAAATGTACTAAAACTAATAAAATAACTAGTAAAAATGAAATATAAACACAGAGCTGATCCTTTCAAGAAGAAGGTGCTATCTTACCTTTTGAGTTCTCTCTTCCCTTCCTCACTGCTCTCCTGGACACAGAAAATAGGTCCCATCTGAAAGGTCAGTGGGTCACAGAAGTCTTCTCTGACTCTTAGATACAGAAAGCTCCTCAGCCATGTATGGTTCATGTTGGTTAGATCATCATACTCTTCACATGTGAGTTTCCAGGGAGCTATGACAACTTTTATCTTTGGCATAGTTCCATTCATTTTAGTACTCAGTGGAGTGCCTGGCACATAGCAGATATTCTATCCATATTTGTTAAATGAATGAACAAGTGAATGAATGCAAAGCTTAAATGGTAAAAATTCAACTGTGCCAACATCACCTAAAACCAAATGGAGATTTTAATATTTTTATTTCTAATTTTTAAAAAATAAGTAATCAATTTTATTCCTCAGACATCAAATCCAATGCTGTGGATAAATTTCTAAGATAAGGTAAATAAAAGTGTTAAAAATCAATAAAAATACAGACAAAATATCTAAGTTGCGTTAATATTTCCTTTCAGACCTAATATTCTATGAATTGTTTACTTATTTAATTTTTTATCCTTAAAAATTGTAATATTTATGAAGTAGACAAATTATTGCAAAGGATTTCTCATTTGATAAATTAGTTTGCTTTTCAGAGAGGAGTTTGTTTCTTTCTTGTATAACCAAAATTCAGAGTTCCATATCCATGTTTCACTATTTTATTGAGTGGCTTCCTTTTAAAATATTTTTATATTTTTTTAACTTTTTATTTTATTTTGGAGTATAGCCAACTAATAATGTTTCAGTGATTTCAGATGGACAGCAAAGGGACTCATTACGTCAGCCTCACTCACCTTAGACCACCAGTTGTTAGATTCCAGAGGTTGGGGACCTCTGATTCTTGAATCTCCTGAAATATTAGTTTCACTTTTAAACCAAAAAAGAAACCAACTAGTTGCTATTAATCTAGAACTCATTCCTTGGGCCTTCATGTTCCAACTGTTTGAAATAACATATTTCCTAATCATATCACACTGTCTCCCTACACACAACAACATACTAGGACATGGGGAGCCAAGCTGAAAGAATCGAGCTTATTTGAGGTTCTTAGTGAAGTGAAGTTGCTCAGTCGTTTCCGACTCTTTGCGACCCCATGGACTGTAGCCTACCAGGCTCCTCTGTCTGTGGAATTTTCCAGACAATAGTACTGGAGTGGGTTGCCATTTCCTTCTCCAGGGGATCTTCCCCACCCAGGGATCGAACCCAGGTCTCCCACATTGCAGGCAGATGCTTTACTGTCTGAACCACCAGGGTAGTCCAGCAAATAAAATTTAAGGTAACAGATTGGTAAAATCCAATTCTACTAAATGGAGAAGGATTATGATTTATCACCTTATATTTTGTATAGTAATCAAACTCTTTCAGTTTAAGTATGTCTGAAACAAGTATATAAAAATGAAAATTAATCTTTGCACACCTTCATGAATATTAAATGACTTCAACAGTGAAATAACACAAGGAAGAAAAAATAGGTTTAAAATATAATGAACTTTTACTTCGATTTCACTATTTAGAGTAGGAGGAACTCTTGCCGTAGTTTCCAGCTTTTAGTTATGTTGGATTTGAATGGTGGTGGTAATTATAATGAATTAAGAAGCTGCTGTAAACAACTTGTTTTGAAATGAACTTGGAGTTATATTTAGTTGTACAATGTTGAACTTAAAATGGTTTAGAGTTTTTAAATTGTTCCTGAAGTTACTTTCAATTCCAAGAAAAAACCCAACTTTGTAAATATTTCATTTCTGTTTTAATGTAAATGCATGCATGATAATTGCTTTTTGTTTCACTTTTGTGTTTAATAAATGTCTGTGCATAGGATAATTGCTGTTGTGTTTCATAATACTTCTGCCTCTTCTTTTCTACCACAAAATCAGATCAGATCAGATCAGTCGCTCAGTCGTGTCCGACTCTTTGCGACCCCATGAACCGCAGCACGCCAGGCCTCCCTGTCCATCACCAACTCCCGGAGGTCACCCAGACTCGCATCCATCGAGTCAGTGATGCCATCCAGCCATCTCATCCTCTGTCGTCCCCTTCTCCTCCTGCCCTCAATCCCTCCCAGCATCAGAGTCTTCTCCAATGAGCCAACTCTTCGCATGAGGTGGCCAAAATACTGGAGTTTCAGCTTTAGCATCATTCCTTCTAAAGAAATTCCAGGATTGATCTCCTTCAGAATGGACTGGTTGGATCTTCTTGCAGTCCAAGGGACTCGCAAGAGTCTTCTCCAACACCACAGTTCAAAAGCATCAATTCTTCCGCACTCAGCCTTCTTCACAGTCCAGCTCTCACATCCATACATGACCACAGGAAAGACCATAGCCTTGACTAGGCGAACCTTTGTTGGTAAAGTAATGTCTCTGCTTTTGAATATGCTATCTAGGTTGGTCATAACTTTCCTTCCAAGGAGCAAGCGTCTTTTAACTACCACAAAATAAATAAGCCTAATAAAAGATTATTGGAAATAAGGGTTAATATTAAACCTATTTTCAAAGGAATTTTCCTTTGAAAAAGGATATCTTTTCCCTGTGTCTATTTTCAATGTATAAATATTAACATGGATTCAGCACTTAAAAGAATGTTGCTTCCAATTTATACTGTCGTGTGAGAAATTACTAAATGCATAGATTCAAGCTTCTACTCTACCCAAGCTAATATTCTTCATATTAAATACCTAATGATCCCTAAAGGAAAATTGCAATGTATCAGAGTGTCTTTGCATTTAAAACCCTCTCCACCGGGAATATGTTATAGCAATATATAATGTAGCTAATTTCAGGATGATTTAAATTTTCTCCTATAATTATAAGTGAAAGTTTTATTGTTCCAATACTGTATACAAGACATCAGAGTAATCATTTTTTTTAAAAAGACTTTTTTGATGTAGACCATTTTTAAAGTTTTTATTGAATTTATTACAATATTGTTTCTGTTTTATGTTTTGATTTTTTTTTTTTAACCAAAAGGCATGTGGGATCTTAGCTCTCTGACCAGGAATTAAGCTCGCACCCCCTGCCTTGGAAGGCGAAGTCTTAACCACTGGACTGCCAAGAAAGTCCTTATCATGATGTCGACTAAAAAATATAGTTGACAAAAACCTGAAAGTAGAGATTCATTTTATTTGGTGGGAATGTTTAGGACTTGGAGCCCCCAGGAGACAGCATATAAGTAGCTCTGAGAAAACTGCTCCAAGGAGGCAACAGAAAAGTCAGGCTAAATACAAGTTTGCAGCAAAGGGAGCAGGCAGTTTGAACATCAAAGATCAGATGTGAAGTCAAGGAATTTAGCATACTACTCTATGTATGGGACGGAGAAGGCAATGGCACCCCACTCCAGTACTCTTGCCCGGAAAATCCCATGGATGGAGGAGCCTGGTGGGCTGCAGTCCATGGAGTCGCTAAGAGTCGGACACGACTGAGCGACTTCACTTTCACTTTTTTGCTTTCATGCATTGGAGAAGGAAATGGCAACCCACTCCAGTTTTATTGCCTGGAGAATCCCAGGGGCAGGAGAGCCTGGTGGGCTGCCGTCTATGGGGTCACGCAGAGTCAGACATGACTGAAGTGACTTAGCAGCAGCAGCAGCTATGTATGGGAAGATGCAAGCCTCTCAGTTCAGTTGAGTTCAGTTAGGTCACTCAGTTGTGTACAACTCTTTGCGACACCATGGACTGTCATGTCCCTGTCCGTCACCAACTCCTGGAGTTCACTCAAACTCCTGTCCATTGAGTCGATGATGCCATCCAACCATCTCATCTTCTTTCATCCCCTTCTCCTCCCACCTTCAATCTTTCCCAGCATCAGGGTCTTTTCAAATGAGTCGGTTCTTTGCATCAGATGGCCCAAGTATTGGAGTTTCAGTTTCAACGTCAATCCTTCCAATGAATAGTCAGGACTGATTTCCTTTAGGATGGATTGGTTGGATATCCTTGCAGTCCAAGTGACTCAGGCGTCTTCTCCAACACTACATTCAAAAGCATCAATTCTTTGGCGCTCAACTTTCTTTATAGTCCAATTCTCATTTCCATACATGACTACTGGAAAAACCATAGCCTTGACTAGATGGACCTTTGTTGGCAAAGTAATGTCTCTGCTCTTTAATATGCTGTCTAGGTTGGTCATTGGAGAAGGCAATGGTACCCCACTCCAGTACTCTTGCCTGGCAAATCCCATGGACAGAGGAGCCTGGTAGGCTGCAGTCCATGGGGTCGCTAGGAGTCGGACATGACTGAGCGACTTCACTTTCACTTTTCACTTTCATGCATTGGAGAAGGAAATGGCAACCCACTCCAGTGTTCTTGCCTGGAGAATCCCAGGGACCGGGGAGCCTGGTGGGCTGCCGTCTCTGGGGTCGCGCAGAGTCGGACACGACTGAAGCGACTTAGCAGGTTGGTCATAACTTTAGCCTCTGGGCTCACTGAATTCATTCCTTTCATAGCCCCTCAGCTATCTGGGGCTGATCCCGTTTCCTCATTTCCCCTGCTTCTTGCATTTCCCTGGCTCCACAGCAGTCACCTTGTGGCGGTGGCAGCATCCGGTGGATCAGTTTTTAGAGCCCCCATTCACATTTGGAGGCCAGAAATCATTGATGGCTGTGACATTTCTTGTTGATTAATATGGCAGGAGATATTTTCATTTCACAATGATAATCTTTAAATCAAATTTCAGAGGAATGGAGAAGGGAGGCTTATGCATTGTTATGGTTTGAGGGGGTCTTAGAGTGAGTATAGCAAATAGAGGATGAGGCTGTTGGAATGTTTATAAATATTGATAAAAGGTTGAAATGTGTTGCTGATGAGAGAAGAAAGTAAACTCTGGAAGGGTTGATGAATGAGGAAAGTGTCTTCATTAAGTCTAAAGACCAATGTAATAGGAGTAATGGAGTGAAAACTGAATGAATGAGAGTATTTTCAAAGTGGGATAATTAAGTTTTCAGAGGTGAAGAAAATCCCAGTAATGATTAGATGAGGAAGAATCAAGATAATGGGCTGTGAACATAAAGAATGAATAACAGAAATTTGAGACTATTTATTTGACAAAGCAGTGACCAAGATGCCAGTAGCATTTGGGGCTGGAGGAAACCTGTGACCTAGACACCACAGTTATCAGAGTCAACAGTCTCCTGGATGTAGGCAAAACTGCAGGACAAGAAGGCAATAGCCAGAGAGCCAGAGCGCAAGAGGGACTTATCCCTGGGGAGTCAGAGCAATCAATGTGTGATCTCTAGAAGCAACACTGAAGAACTGTAGAAAATTACTTTTATTGGAGAGAAAAATCAGGCTCTATTATGAGACCCCTTTTCCATAGTGGAAGGAAGTGGAAGGAACATTGTGTGAAGAACACGACACAGTACAGGATGCTGGTGGTGGTGTTTTAGGCACTGAGTCATGTCCGACTCTTGTGACCTCATACACTGTGACCTGCCAGGCTCCTCTGTCCATGGGATTTTCCAGACAAATATACTGGAGGATGCTAGCAGACAGTTTTGCTGGGGTCTCACTCAGATCCTCTTCCATCCCTTGTATGGATTCTGTGCACTCCTGCTGCCACCTCTCTATCTCCATGGCCCCAACTCACAGCCCTTAGGATGAAAGCCAAGCAACCTGACTTTCACAGAATTTCCATACAAATTAACAAAAATTCAGGATAGCCAATTAAACTTGAACTTTAAGTAAACAACAAATAATTATTTTTTATTACAAGCATGTTTCATGGAATATTTGAGACATACTAAAAAGAATTTGGGCTTCCCTGGTAGCTCAGCTGGTATAAAGAATCCACCTGCAATGTAGGAGACTTTTCAATTTCTGGGTTGGCAAGATCCCCTGGAGAAGGGATAGGCTACCCACTCTAGTATTCTTGCCTGGATGATACCCGTGGACAGAGGAGCCTGGTGGGCTACAGTCCAAGGAGTTGCAAAGAGTCACACAGGACAGAAAGACTAAGCATAGCACAAAAAGAATTCTTTGTTTATTTGAAATTCAAATTTAATTGGGTGTCATGTTTTATCTGGCCAGCCTCTGTGGGGAACAAACTTGGAGGTGTAATTTCAGCTGCAGAGCTCCTCTGAGAGGACAGGTGAGGCCAAATCTGTGCCTGAAAATAGACTCTTACTTGACTTCTTCCCTCTCCCTGCCCTGCTTCCCTGATTCTCTGACAAGTCTCTCCCAGTACCACGGAGAGTACCTTGTACACAGTTCTTATCTCAGTTTGTTTCTGTATAATCTGAACTACAATCAGTTTATAGTAAGTCTCCTACATATGAAGGAGTTCCATTCACAGAACACATTTATAAGTCCAACAAAGTTAGCCTAGGTACTCAACTAACACGATCACAATATTGTACTGTACTACTATAATAGTTTTATGATACTCTTTACAGAGATATACATACATAGTGTATATAATTGGGCTTCTCTGGTGGCTCAGATGGTAAAGCGTCTGCCTACAGTTCAGGAGACCTGGGTTTGATCTCTGGGTCAGGAAGATCCCCTGGAGAAGGGAATGGCTACCCACTCTAGTATTCTTGCTTGTAGAATTCCACTGATAGTTGAGCCTGATGGGCTACAGTTCATGGGGTTGCAAAGAGTTGGACACAACTGAGAGACTAACACTTCCTTTTAATACATATAATACTTTCACACAGATAATACATAAAAAACATAAAAAAATAAACATTTTAACCTTAAAGTATAGTACTTTGAATGCTGAATATTCATTGGAAGGACTGATGCTGAAACTGAAATTCTGATACTTTGGCCACTTATTGCAAAGAAAACTCATTGGAAAAGACCCTGATGCAGGGAAAGCAGGAGGAGAAGGGGATGACAGAGGATGAGATGGTTGGGTAGCATCATTGACTCAATGGACATGAATTTGAGCAAACTCTGGGAGATATTGAAGAACAGGGAAGTCTGGCATGCTACAGGCATGGGGTTGCAAAGAGTTGGACGTGGCGTAGTGACTGAACAACAGCCACAGTACAATAGCTGGCATACAGGGGCTAGCATGCATGTTTGTATCTTTGAAAGTTTGCAAGTTGAAGGTTGGATTGTAGGGAAATTTACTGCACTTTGAGAGAAACTGTATAAAATTGAAGGAGTTTGCAGGGAGGTCGGCAATGGGACCATGAGTCAGGAAGGAACAAACGGGAGGAAATTTGCTTCAGTTTTACAGATGAGGAAGTTTCTTAACTTGCCAGACTGATAGAGATGGAAAGTGGCATTTCTGAGGTTCAAACATAAATTGGTCTGGTGCCTAAGCCTTTGCACACGTTTCCACCCACACTCCCTCCCTAAGGCAGAGGAGCAGGCATGTAAGGGACTAGCTGAGAACAGAGAGCCCAGACCACGGCCTGCCTTCTGCATGGTAAACAATATGCTGATATCACAGGAAAGAGCCTGGTTTGTATTTTGTGTAATGCCTCAGAGAAACAGAGATCAGAGCAATGGATGGAATGGATTGATTTCAAGGTCAGAGGCCAGAAAGGAGCACTTTGGTAAAACTGTTCAAGCCCAGAGCCAGGATGCTTCTGTGTGCTTCCTGAACACTGAAGCCATTGGCAGCACATCCCTGTGGTACTGGGAGGACCAGAAGTGGAATGGAAATCAGCTTTCCAAATAACATGCACTCTCAGAAGACCTTCCAATATGGATCACTTCTGTGCTCATCTGAGGTTATTGATATTTCTCCCAGCAATCTTGATTCCAACTTGTGTTTCTTCCAGTCCAGCATTTCTCATGATGTACTCTGCATATAAGTTAAATAAACATGGTGACAATATGCAGCCTTGACGTACTCCTTTTCCAATTTGGAACCAGTCTGTTGTTCCATGACCAGAGAGCTGGACTGTGAAGGCTGAGCACCGAAGAATTGATGCTTTTGAACTGTGGTGTTGGAAAAGACTCTTGAGAGTCCCTTGGACTGCAAGAAGATCCAACCAGTCCATTCTGAAGGAGATCAATCCTGGAATTTCTTTGGAAGGAATGATGCTAAAGCTGAAACTCCAGTATTTTGGCCACCTCATGCGAAGAGCTGACTCATTGGAGAAGACTCTGATGCTGGGAGGGATTGAGGGCAGGAGGAGAAGGAGACGACAGAGGATGAGATGGCTGGATGGCATCACTGACTTGATGGGTGTGAGTCTGGGTGACCTCCGGGAGCTGGTGATGGACAGGGAGGCCTGGCGTGCTGCGGTTCATGGGATCGCAAAGAGTTGGACACGACTGAGCGACTGATCTGATCTGATCTGATCTGTGCTCATAGGTCCATGTTTCTCCCTTATTATGTAAATTTTCATTATGAAACATGTTCCAGATTAAACAGCAGAATGATTTTTTAGGTGAAAACCTGAGGACATTATTTTTAAAGTAAAATATAGTTACTTAAGGTGCTTTAGTAATGTATGTATGTATTGCTCTTTGTATGTAATGCTCTTTGTGATTTCTTTAATATGACCCATTTTTTTCTCATTCTTATTAACACACATTTCCTATATATGAAATATTAATGATATTTAATAAATAATAGTGTTTTTCAATGGAAGGAGATTAAAAGTTTGAGGAATGTGTGCCTGGGGAAGGTGGAATATATCTTCAGCATTTGGACAGCTGTGGTTCCAAAATTTGGTTCTAAGAGGCAAGCAAAGAATGTTTTATTGCGAGTATCTAAAACAAATTTTATTGGAAACTTTTATGTTTGTAGGTCTGAGTAGTTTTTATAGTGAAGAGTTCTGAAAACTGCCATAAAATTTTGCCTTGGGGGTTATGATTACATTTGTATCTTTCCCAAACTTAGATAAATAAAAAAGACAGTTTTTACTGTGAGAGCTTAAAAGGTTAGAGAGGTATTTGGTCTGTGATGAACCTTTTATAGGTTTGATGTTATAGGAATTTATTTTTAAAATATCAATAAAAATACAACTTTAGAGACCTTGATAAAGAAATTGCAGGAAACTTGACTTTGAAGTTTCAATTCAAACAGACTCACCAAGATGATTTAATTAATTTATTATACTATGCAAACTATCTTTAATATTAGCTGATGTTACAATTTTATGTGGTTGTGATATGGAATTTATGTTTTCTGGTGGCTAGACAGAAACAGGAGGTAGAATTTTTCCTGCTGGAGCAATTTAAACATGAGCTGGACAATCACGTGGCTGTCCAAATCAGACACTGGATTTTTTGGCTGTAAGAGGGATAGTTTAATATGTGAAAATGTCCCCCTTCCTTCCTCTGTGTCGCAGTTGAGGTTTTATCTTGCAAAACAGGTTCCCTACCAAAGCAAGAAGAGGAGGAAGAAAGAAGAAAGGGTGGGGAGGGAGGAAAGGAAGGAAGGGAGGGTGTGTTTACAGTATAAATCATATATCTAAATCATATACACAATCTGAAATAACTATGTAAAGAAGGAAATATTTCTTCGTTTTCTAAATGAGGTAAATGAGTCATTGTGGAGCCAGAATTCAAACCTCAGTCTCCGTGATACCCAAACCTGTGTTACGCGCTGTGCTCAGTCACTCAGTCGTGTCTGACTCTGCAACCCCATGGACTGTAGCCCACCAGGCTCCAGGCAAAAATACTGGAGTGGGTAGCCCTGCCTTCCTCCAGGGGATCTTCCCAACCCAGGGATCGAACCCAAGTCCCTTGCGTCTCCTGCATTGCAGGCAGATTCTTTACTGCTGAGCCACTGGGGAAAGCCCCACCCAAACCTGTACATTTCCTCACTACATTAGTTTTAAAATTTTACTACTTTGAGTGAAAGTTACGATGAAAAGTAAGAAAGTGATTGTCAATCTAGTATATATAATAATATATAATAGAGAACATGGATTTGGGCTTCAAAGGCAATTGTCTCGAAACTTCTGGGTCAGTCAGTCCATCAGTATATATCCACTGGGCACCTATTATGTGTCAGACACTGTTCTAGGCATGACAGACTCTGCAGTAAATAAAGTAAACACAGTTCTTGACTTTAGAAAGCTTACCTTCTGATGGAAACCAACAAACACGTACATAAGACAATTCAGGCCATGATAAGTGCTTTGGAAAGAAAAAAAATTGCGCAAAAATGTGTACATTTGGTTTGGCTAAGAGTGTCCAACCAGTCCATTCTAAAGGAGATCAGTCCTGGGATTTCTTTGGAAAGAGTGATGCTAAAGCTGAAACTCCAATACTTTAGCCACCTCATGCGAAGAGTTGACTCATTGGAAAAGACTCTGATGCTGAGAGGGATTGGGGGGCAGGAGGAGAAGGGGATGACAGAGGATGAGATGGCTGGATGGCATCACCGACTCGATGGATGTGAGTTTGAGTGAACTCCGGGAATTGGTGATGGACAGGGAGGCCTGGCCTGCTGCGATCCATGAGGTCGCAAAGAGTCGGACACGACTGAGCGACTGAGCTGAAGAGTGTCAGGGGCTGAGGATGGTGAGAAAGGGTGAATGGAATTCACTGAGAGCACTGAAAGCCATGGAACGATTGTGAACTTGATCTTTCAGATAGTCCGGGATACTATACAAATATTTTTCTAGAAAACTACATGATTAAATTTATATTTTAGACAGTTGCCTCTACTGACTGTGTACAGACTGGAACAAAAAGGGAAGATACAAAAGGAAAAAGCAGGAGGCTCCTCTGGCACTTCAGGAAATAATGATGAATTTACCAAGACCATGAGGATAGATTCATGAATTATTAGTAAAGTATAAGGGCAGATCCTTCCCTGATGGCTCAGTAAAGAATCCCCCTGCAATGTAGGAGACCTGGGTTCGATCTCTGGTCTGAGGGGATCCCTTGGAGAAGGAAATGGCTACCCACTCCAGTATTCTTGCCTGGAATAATCCTGTGGACAGAGGAACCTGGCAGGCTACAGTCCATGAGGTTTCAAAGGGTCGTACATGACTTAGCAACTGAGCAAGAACAAGGACAGGTACCAGTGATTGGATAGAGATGAGGGAGATGATGGGTTGCACAGGTTGAATTTGCCATTCTTGGGTAGAAAAATAGCTCTCTTAATCTTAGAGAGATGAAGGATATAGGGAGAGGCAGGGAGAAAAACAGTAAGATGCTTTTCTAGAGTTTATACATTTGGTTCTATACTTCAATATAAAATAAACTATGCTTCAATACAAAATAAAAATTAAAAAACTAAATCATTGTAGTTCTGGACAGGTTGAATTTAAGGCACTTGCGGCATCCTCCAAGTTGATTCTTTTCTGTAGGCATCTGGAAATATGATATTCTTTTGAGAACATTTGGGTCTGGATATAAAACTTATGGAGTTAGCAACTTAGATGTGCTAACTGAAGCTTAGCTTTAGTTGCTCAGTCATGTCTGACTCTTTGCAGCTTGGACTGTAGCCAGGCTCCTATGTCCATGAAATTCTCCAGGCAAGAATACTAGAGTGGGTTGCCATCCCCTTCTTCAGGGGATCCTCCTGACCCAAGGATTGAACCCTGGTCTCCTGCACTACAGGCAGATAAATGAAGCTATGAATATTGAGTATAAGTTAAGAAATGTCTGTATTGCTTTTTTTAAGAAACTAATATAGTAAGAACAAAAGTTAGGTGGAAAAAAAAACAACAACAAAAGAAGTTTCTCTGGAGTGTGCCTGCATCTCTTGCTGCCTTGTTACCACTTTTCCTCTTTTCTCTTTCACTCTCTTACTGTTACTATTACCCTGCAACTTCTTCATTCAAATTAGTTTTCCCCCTCTCCTGCTTTCTCTTCAACCTCATGCACATCACTTCCCACTGGGTACTGCTGCTGCTGCTGCTGCTAAGTCGCTTCAGTCGTGTCTGACTCTGTGCGACCCCATAGACGGCAGCCCACCAGGCTCCCCCGTCCCTGGGATTCTCCAGGCAAGAACACTGGAGTGGGTTGCCATGTCCTTCTCCAATGTATGAAAGTGAAAAAATGAAAGTGAAGTCTCTCAGTCGAGTCTGACTCTTAGCGACCCCATGGACTACAGCCTACCATGCTCCTCCATCCATGGGATTTTCCAGGCAAGAGTACTGGAGTGGGGTGCTAGTGGCATCTTATAAGATACTCAGTCTTTTCATTTCCTGTGTGATAAAAAAGACTCTTAGAGAAAATTAAAGTTGTAGGAAGAAGAATGCCCTTGTTTCAACCTTGTACAGATGAATAGGAAGGTTACCATGGTATACTGGAAAGATCAAGAAATAGATTATCAAAAAACCCTGGGTTTCTAGTCCAGCATTTCTACTATGAACTAGCTCATTTACAGTAACCCCTTTGAATTCTGTATTCCCCTTAAGAATACACACTTCACAGGACTGTAACAAATATTAGAGGAAATGATATATGTAGATGTGTTATACAGAGGGTGGTACATATATTAGGTTTTCATCTACTGTCTGGCTTACTCAATAAATGTTTGTTGAATGAATGATCACCTCTATTAAGGATTCTTGGATCTACCCCTATAGATCTGTCAGTCTCTATAAAATTGTTTCTTTAAGACTTTATAGCTGCCAAGATTTCTGGCTTTAAGTATGTTTTTACTACCCTCCTGTATTTTTAGTTGCATTGACTTTATCTTAAAGCCCAAAGGTATTAAAGTATCAGATAAAATGAGTATCATATAATTATTGTTCAATTATGCTAACCATAATACTAAATTTTTCTTTCTGATTATGTCTTTTCAATAATCTTGATTTCTCTTTTTCTCTAAGTCTTGTTCATTCAGTTCTCAACTATACACAAAACACATAAAAATATTTAAAATACTCTATAAAACTAAGCATAAAGGTATAGCAACCAGAGAAGGCTATAGTTAAGTTCTTGTTCAGCCATGATTTTTATATTGCCTACTAAATTGTATTTATCTGATAATATTTTTTACTGTAAAATATTCAAAGTTGACTCAGAGACTTGTCTTAAAAACTTGAGACCTGAAAACCTTGATTATTTCTTAGACCTCTGCAGAACTCTCAGTATAATGATATGACCTCAGAGGGCATTGCACTTCAATCTACAGTCTGGTTACTTTTCTATCAGCTACCATAAAGCTCCATCCTACACTATGCTAATAGATTTTGTTTGATCTAAATCACATACAAATAAACTGTATAGGTTAATGATGCAGAAAATAGAAAACTAGTCTATCAGCTTTATGAAGATGAAGCAATGCCAGATATTTTTAAAACATATTTCAAGATACAGTATAGCAGTGAATTCATAAAAGCTTATGTTGAACTAATAAATGGTGTGTGCAGGTAAATTTTAGATTAGGATTTCGCAAATATTGTTTCATGAAATTTAATTTCTTTCTCAATAATTCTAAATAGAAACTTTAAATTGCATGAAACTCTAAATTGCACTTGCTTCCACAGATTTCTTGCTGTTCTGTTGTTATCCCCAACCTATTCTTACTTTGGAAACCTTAAATTAAATATTGTTGCTGAATGGAATTCTCTTCCCTCATAGACCTTTATATAGTTTGATCCCTCACTTTGTTCAGATCTCTCATCATATGTCCTTTAGAGACTCACATCTTGACTGCATTTAAATAGTCTTTTCCTGTCTTATACTTAATACCAGTCTCATTTTTCTAAAAATTTTAGTTGTGAAAGTGAAGTTGCTCTTTGAAAGTTTGCAAGTTGAAGGTTGGATTGTAGGGAACTTTACTGCACTTTGAAAGTTTGAAGTTGCTCAATAGTGTCTGACTCTTTGTGACCCCCATGGACTGTAGCCTACAAGGCTTCTCTGTCCGTGGGATTCTCCAGGCAAGAATACTGGAGTGGGTTGCCATTTCCTTCTCCACGGGAGCTTCCCAACCCAGGGACTGAACCCTCATCTCTTGCATTGGCAGGTGAATTCTTTACCACTGAGCCACCAGGCAAGCCCTAATTATTCTTACCCCATGTTAATGATAAGGAAACTAAGACACACACGCAAAATTGCCTCAGAATCATTCTAAGTCATAAAGCTGGCATTCAAATTGCATTGAGTTTGACTTAAAACCCTATGCTATCTATTACTAAGCTGTGTTCTATTTCATATGGAAATCTTTGGAACTCTCCTGAATGGAAACCCTGCATTTGTTTCTGTTCTACAATCCCATGGCAAAATTGTCCATAGACTACCCAAAATTAAACTTTCAGTTCAATGCTGAAGTCAACAAGTCGGCCTGACACCAGTGCTCTCAGATTGGTAACATATTTTCCGTCCCCCAAAGCCATCAAAAAATAGCCTCTCTAGACATAAGGGCCCCCACATTTCCTTCTATTATGATTCTTTCATTCAGAACAGTTTACTACCACATTTTAGCACCTGGGTGGATCTTATTTATTCGATATCTCCTCTTTGGGAATCATATAAATACAACTTAACTTTATTAGAATCTCATATGCTAGGTATAAAATGATTTGATGGACAGTAGAAGCTGTCAGTTTATTACTGACAAAAATAAATATAAATATTTCAACACAGAATTGGACCCCAGAATATGAAAACAAGAAGAGAATTGTCAGAGGAAACTTGTATCAGACAAGTTAAACAGGCAAAGAAGACTTTCGTTTTACTTATGTCTTTTAAAAAAATATTTATTTTTAAATATGTATTTATTTTCAATTGATTGATGATTGGTTCATAGTATTGGTTTGATTTCTGTCATACATCAACATGAATTAATCATAGGTGTACCTATGTCCCCCTCCCTCTTGAATCTCCCTCCTACCTCCTGCCCATCCCCATCCCTTTAGGTTATTACAGAGCCCCAGTTTGAGTTCCTTGAGTTATACAGCAAATTCCCATTGGCTACCTATTTACATGTGTTAGTGTATACGCATCCATACTATTCTTAAAAATAAATTTAAAAATTATCTATTTTTACTTGGAGGATAATTGCTTTACAATGTGTGTTGGTTTCTGTCATACATCAACATGAATCAGCCATAGGAGTACATATGTTCCCTCCCTAATGAGCCTCCATTCCACCTCCCACCCCATCCCATCACTCTAGGTTGTCACAGGACACTGGGTACAGTCCCTGTGTCATTCAGCAAATTCCAACTGGCTATCTATTTTACATATGGTAATGTATATGTATGTTTCAGTGCTATTCTCTCAATTTGTCCCCCCTTCCCCCACTGTGTCCACAAATCTGTTCTCTGTGTCTGCGTCTCTATTGCTGACCTATAAATAGGTTCATCAGTACCATCTTTCTAGATTCCATGTATATGCATTAATATGCAATATTTGGTTTTCTCCTTCTGACGTACTTAACTCTGTACAACAGGCTCTAGTTTCATCCACCTCACTAGAGCTGACTCAAGTTGATTCCTTTTTATAGCTGAGTAAAATTTCATTGTATATAGGTATTAATACCACAACTTCTTTGTCTACTCATCTGTCGATGGACATCTAGGCTGCTTCCATGTCCTGGCTATTGTAAATAGTGCTGCAGTGTACTTATGGCTTAAGGAATTTAAATAATATGCAATCTGTTGCATACAATTTCTAGATCTTTTCATTATGTATCCTCCTCTGAAGAGTTTGTTTCTCTAATTTATTCTGTATGCTTAGTTGCTTTGAATAAATAGGGAAAGGTATAATTCTTTTTTACTTCTAAGAGTGGCACCTTTTATAACAAACGTTGTTCAGTCACTCAGTTGTATCTGACTTGTTGCAGCCCCATGGACTGTAGCACACCAGGCTTCCCTGGCCTTCAGCAGCTCCCGGAGCTTGCTCAAACTCATATCCACTGAGTCAGTGATGCCAGCCAACCATCTGGTCCTCCATTGTCCCCCTCTCCTACCACTTTCAATCTTTCCCAGCATCAGGGTCTTTTTCAATGAGTTGGCTTTTCGCATCAGGTGGCCAAAGTATTGGAGTTTCAGTTTCAGTATCAGTCCTTCCCAGTGAATATTCAGGATTGAATTCCTTTAGGATTGACTGGTTTGATCTCCTTGCTGTCTACAGGACTCTCAAGAGTCTTCTCCAACATCATAATTCAAAAGCATCAATTCTTTGGCACTCAGCTTTCTTTATGGTCCAACTCTTACATCTGTACATGACTATTGGAAAAACTATATGGACCTTAGTTGGCAAAGTAATGTCTCTGTTTTTTTATAACAAATAATACTGTTAAAACTTATATTTCCTAATCTATCACTCTCAGAAATGAGGTTGTGTCTTGTGAATACCCACTGTCAAATAGGAATAAGTTAACACTCTTAGAAACCCTTGTATCCCCTCCCTCTCTCGCCTGTTCCTCAAGTTTTGTGAATATGCTCTGTTTATTTTTTTCCCTCAAATCAATTGTAGAAGACATATTATTATTATTCATTACATGGACACGGATGCCTCAATGATAGCTTTAGGTCTATGTTTAAAGAGATTAAATGATTCCTTCCACTTCTTTCATACTACACCCCATAGTTGGTTAATTTGCACCCCGTCCCCCAAGGTGCATTGAGAACTTAGTCAGAATCAGAGATTTAACAGTGGGTAGGGCATGGGAATACTAGACCACCTGATCTGCATCTTGAGAAATTTGTATGCAGGTCAGGAAGCAACAGTTAGAATTGGACATGCAACAACAGACTGGTTCCAAATAGGAAAAGGAGTACGTCAAGGCTGTATATTGTCACCATGTTTATTTAACTTCTATGCAGAGTACATCATGAGAAACGCTGGACTGGAAGAAACACAAGTTGGAATAAAGATTGCTGGGAGAAATCTCAATAACCTCAGATATGCAGATGACACCACCCTTATGGCAGAAAGTGAAGAGGAACTCAAAAGCCTCTTGATGAAAGTGAAAGTGGAGAGTGAAAAAGTTGGCTTAAAGTTCCGCATTCAGAAAACGAAGATCATGGCATCCGGTCCCATCACTACATGGGAAATAGATGGGGAAACAGTGGAAACAGTGTAAGACTTTCTTTTTCTGGGCTCCAAAATCACTGCAGATGGTGACTGCAGCCATGAAATTAAAAGACACTTACTCCTTGGAAGGAAAGTTATGACCAACCTAGATAGCATATTCAAAAGCAGAGACATTACTTTGCCAACAAAGGTTCGCCTAGTCAAGGATATGGTCTTTCCTGTGGTCATGTATGGATGTGAGAGCTGGACTGTGAAGAAGGCTGAGCACCAAAGAATTGATGCTTTTGAACTGTGGTGTTGGAGAAGACTCTTGAGAGTCCCTTGGCCTGCAAGGAGATCCAACCAGTCCATTCTGAAGGAGATCAGCCCTGGGATTTCTTTGGAGGGAATGATGCTAAAGCTGAAACTCTATTATTTTGGCCACCTCACGCGAAGAGTTGACTCATTGGAGAAGAGTCTGATGCTGGGAGGGATTGAGGGCAAGAGGAGAAGGAGACGACAGAGGATGAGATGGCTGGATGGCATCACTGACTCGATGGATGTGAGTCTGAGTGACCTCCGGGAGTTGGTGATGGACAGGGAGGCCTGGGGTGCTGCGATTCATGGGGTGGCAAAGAGTCGGACACGACTGAGCGACTAATCTGATCTGAGGGCATCCCTCATAACTCAGTTGGTAAAGAATCTGCCTGCAATGCAGGAGAGCTGGGTTCGATTCCTGGGTCGGGAAGATCTCCTATAGAAGGAAATGGCAACCCACTCCAGTATTCTTGCGTGGAGAATCCCATGGATAGAGGAGCCTGGCAGGCTACAGTCCATGGGGTCACAGGAGTTGGACACAACTTAGCGATTGAAGAAAGGGGGGCACTATTAATCAACTTCACAGTAGCTTCCTGTGTAGTAAACAGAGCTTCCAAATGGGGAAACAAAAGTTGCCTCACTTTTCTTACACTTTCTATAATGTTCGTTAAAAATTTTTTTCATTTCATTCTTTAACTTTTCATTGAGATCCCACTTCATAGTAGGATCCTCACAGACACTGCAGTCTCATCATTTCATTTGTGTTTCCAGGCATGCCTACTTGACATTTTAAATTTCTATTCTGTTGAATTCTCATGGCTTCATAAGCAGCTCTTCGATTTACCTCTGAGTAAGGAATGTTCCCTGTCTCATCTGCTTCATTCACTCTCACATATTTGTTTTGAGCATTTGGATTTGTGTTTGTTCAATGGTGTGTGATTTTGAAATGTCAGGGGAAATAATTGGACAATGCAACTACTCAAAGTTTAAAAGCTTAATTATGTTTCTAATGTTCTATTGCTTGTCAGAAGCCACTATGTTGAATCTCAGACGGTTATCAGAAGTTCCTATGTCTTGAAAAGTATCCTAGGAATGAATTTTTAAAGCATTGTCTCAACTCATTTCCTTATAAATCTCTTTCCATTCACAAATCATTACCACTGCCTACAAAGTTTCTTGTGAGAAGGGAATTCCTGAGAAATTCCAAGAAAAACAAAAACCAAAGAGAGAATCTAAACTGTCAAATGGAAGGACATTTTAAAAGGTAGGAAACTTTGTTTTAATTCTACCTCAGAAGTTTCTTACCTGTCAGTGGTGGTCTGTGAAATTATTTTACTAATTTGTCTCTTTGTGAAATAAGAGAAGGAAAGCATAAGCTCTTAAATCACTGTCTTGAAAAAGTAAGAGAGTATCATGGCCTGGTGAATCCACTTGAAAAAAGGTTTACGAAGAAGTATCACCTAACCTGCCTTCAACCGAAAATATATTTCTTTAAAAAATTCTATGATATAAATTTCTTCATAAAAATTTCATTTTTTTAATTTCTGAAAGCTTCATAATGCATATTAGTACATAAAATATTCCACTGTGTCTTGTTTTTCTTATTGTTCAGTTGCTAAGTTGTGTCTGACTCTTTGCAGCCCCATGAACTGCAGGACACCAGACTTCATTGTCCACCACTGTCTCCTGGAGTTTGCTCAAATTCATTTCCATTGAGTCAGTGAAGCTATCTAACCACTAACCATTTCATCCTCTGCTGTCCCCTTCTCCTTTTGCATTCAATCTTTCCAGGCATCAGGGTCTTTTCCAATGAGTCAGCTCTTTGCCTCAGGTGACCAAAGTATTGGAGCTTCAGCTTCAGCATCATTCCTTCCAATGAATATTAGGATTGACTGGTTAGATATCCTTGAAGTCCATGGGACTCTCAAGGATCTCCTCCTGCACCACAATTTGAAAGCATCAGTTCTTTGGTGCTCAGCCTTCTTTATGGTCCAACTCTCACATCCATTACATGATGAAGGAAAACCATAGCTTTGACTAAACAGACCTTTGTTGGCAAAGTGATGTCTCTGCTTTTTAATACGCTGTCTAAGTTTGTCATAGCTTTCCTTCTAAGGAGCAAGAATATTTGAATTTCATGGCTGCAGTCACTATCCACAGTGATTTTTGAAGCCAAAAATAAAATCTATCACTATTTCCACTTTTTCCCATCTTATTTGTCCTAAGTGATAGGACCAGATGCCATGATCTTAGTTTATTTAATATTGAGTTTCAAGCCAGCTTTTTCACTCTCCTGTCTCACCCTCAGTTTATGAAATATAATAAACATCTTTCACTTTATTTGCTTATAATCAGCTCATCCCCCCCCAATTTAATTCAATTATTTCCTCCATGAAACATTTAATATCAGTTTGTTGTTGTTGTCCTAGGAAGCACAATTTGGGGGATGTTGCCTTAGGGACATGCTTTTCACTAAGCTTATGGTTTTGAGATTTAAGTGAAATGGTTTACATTAACTTAAGGATTGTAGAGACTCATTTTGTTTTACACTTGACTCTTAATCAGCTGGAATGCACAAATACACTTACATCCACACAGGAAGAATGCTGCATTGGAAAAACCTGTCTCTATATTTAGGACCAACACGAGGAATAGGATGAATATGCAGCTCTTTATCCCCAAAATACGAATCTAATTTCTATCATTCAAATGCTAACACTTTCTATATTATTTTAAGGCATAAAAATGAAATGACATTTAAACTAATATTATTGAATGTATTTTTACTCTAAAGTATTAATTATTAAGAAACTCCTTAAGTCCAAAAGGATTCCTGAAATTGAGATCTAGAAGGGAAAACAAGATTAGTGAGATCATGAGGGAAGTGAACAGTTAGTGCTTGAAAGAAGAAGTTTCCTCAAGATAGAGGTAGAGATTCAACTTCAAAGATAAATTTTCCTGAATTGAAATTTTGGTCTAGTATCTATTCTAGCTGTGCAACACAAAAGCACTCTCAAAAGTAAATTTCTAAAGAGATTTTCCAAAAAGAATGTACCAATAATCATCCAATGCCATCTGGTGATGTTCATGTGTAGAGTCTTCTCTTGTGTTGTTGGAAGAGGGTGTTTGCTTTGACCAGTGCATTCTCTTGGCAAAACTCTATTAGCCTTTGCCCTGGTTCATTCTGAGAAATAGATTCAAGGGACTAGATATGATAGACAGAGTACCTGATGAACTATGGACAGAGGTTTGTGACATTGTACAGGAGACAGGGAACAAGACCATCCCAAGAAAAAGAAATGAAAAAAAAAGCAAAATGGCTGTCTGAGGAGGCCTTACAAATAGCTGTGAAAAGAAGAGAAGTGAAAAGCAAAGGAAAAAAGAAAGACGTACCCATTTGAATGCAGAGTTCCAAAAAATAGAAAGGAGAGATAAGAAAGCCTTCCTCAGTGATCAACACAAAGAAATAGGGGGAAACAATAGAATGGAAAAGACTAGAGATCTCTTCAAGAATAGAGATACCATGGGAATATTTCATGCAAAGATGGGGTCAATAAAGGACAGAGATGGTTTAGATCTAACAGAAGCAGAAGATATTAACAAGAGGTGGCAAGAATACACAGAAGAACTGTACAAAAAAGATCTTCACAACCCAGATAATCACGATGGTGTGATCACTCACAGAGCCAGACATCCTGGAATGTGAGGTCAAGTGGGGCTTAGGAAGCATCACTACAAACAAAGATAGTGAAGGTGATGGAATTTCAGTTGAGCTATTTTCAATGTTAAAAGATGATGCTGTGAAAGTGCTGCACTCAGTATGCCAGCAAATTTGAAAAACTCAGCAGTGGCCACAGGATTGGAAAAGGTCAGTTTTCACTTTTCATTCCAATCCCAAAGAAAGGCAATACCAAAGAATGCTCAAACTACCACACAATTGGACTCATCTCACACACAAGTAGAGTAGTGCTCAAAATTCTGCAAGCCAGGCTTCAGCAATATGTGAACCATGAACTTCCAGATGTTCAAGCTGGTTTTAGAAAAGTTAGAGGAACCAGAGATCAAATTGCCAACATCTACTGGATCATAGAAAAAGCAAAAGAGTTCCAGAAAAACATCTATTTCTATTTTATTGATTATGCCAATGCCATCGACTGTGTGGATCACAAGAAACTGTGGAAAATTCTGAAAGAGATGGGAATACCAGACCACCTTATGTGCCTCTTGAGAACTCTGTATGCAGGTCAAGAAGCAACAGTTAGAATTGGACATGGAACAACAGACTGGTTCCAAATAGGAAAAGGAGTATGTCAAGGCTGTATATTGTCACCTGCTTATTTAATGTATATGCAGAGTACATCATGAGAAACGCTGGGCTGGAAGAAGCACAAGCTGGAATCAAGATTGCTGGGAAAAATATCAATAACCTCAGATATGCAGATGACACCACCCTTATGGCAGAAAGTGAAGAACAAAAGAACCTCTTGATGAAAGTGAAAGAGGAAAGTGAAAAAGTTGGCTTAAAGCTCAACATTCAGAAAACTAAGATCATGGCATCCGGTCCCATCACTTCAGTGCAAATAGATGGGGAACTGTGGAAATAGTAGCTGACTTTCTTTTTCTGGGCTCCAAAATCACTGCAGATGGTGATTGCAGCCATGAAATTAAAAGACACTCCTTGGAAGGAAAATTATGATCAACATAGACAGCATATTGAAAAGAAGAGACATTACTTTGTCAACAAAGGTCCGTCTAGTCAAGGCTATGGTTTTTCCAGTGGTCATGTATGGTTGTGAGAGTTTGAATATAAAGAAAGCTGAGCACCAAAAAATTGATGCTTTTGAACTGTGTTGTTAGAGAAGACTCTTGAGAGTCTCTTGGACTGCAAGGAGATCAAACCAGTCCATCCTAAAGGAGATCAGTCCTGGGTGTTCTTTGGAAGGACTGATGTTCAATCTGAAACTTCAATACTTTGGCCTCCTGATGTGAAGATCTGACTCATTTGAAAAAGCCCTGATACTGGGAAAGATTGAGGGCAGGGGGAGAAGAGGATGACAGAGGATGAGATGGTTGGATGGCATCACCGACTCAGTGGACATGAATTTGGGTAGACTCTGGGAATTGTTGATGTACAGGGAAGCCTGGCTTGTTGCAGTTCATGGTGTTGCAAAGAGTCAGACATGACTGAGCAACTGAACTGAACTAAACTGATTGTTTGATAGCTATATCTCAGTGTACTCTTGTCAGAATTAAATATTATGATTTTTTTTTTTTGCCAGTTTCATGTAGAATTTTGAGAGATTTCTCATTTATTCTCCATTAGTATTTATTGGTGAGGTTAAATATTTTTAATTTTTCTGTGAATTATATTTCTATCTTCTCATGAAAGGTATATTGGCTATGTAGAGACTAATGATTTTATCTGAATAATTCTGTCCCCTTAATTTACTTTCATTCCCTCATTTTTTTTCTGTTTTATGAACATACTCAGTGAGTATGAGTTATAACCAAAACCAATTTGTTATTGACTACACTTTTGGTATCCTATTTAAGAAATTGTTGCCAAATCCAATGTCATGAGATTTTGCTCTGTTTCTTCTAGGATTTTATAGTTTCAGGTATTATTATTTTTCTAGATTTAAACCATTTTAAGTTAATTTTTGCATACAACATAAGGTAAGGGTCCAACTTCATTCATTTGCAGGCGGTTTTCCAGCTTTCCCAGCATCATCTGTTAAACAAATTATCCTTTATGCATTGTGTAATCTTGGCATCCTTGCCAAAGATCTTTTGGCCAAATACCTGAGGGTTCATTTCAGGACTTTTAATTCTACTTCATTGGTCTATATGTCAGGCTTTATGTCAGTGCCATACTGTTTAAATTACTGTAGCTTCATAATATGTTTTGAAAGTAAGATGTATGAGGTCTCCAGGTATGCTTTTCTTTCTCAAGATTGTTTTGGTCATTTGGTGTTCTTTGAGACATTGTAGTAGGAGTAGAAGAGTCTTACTTATATGTAGACTTTAACATAAGTCTATATTTTCACTGTTGAAACCTCCACCCTCAGCTGAGCTGAGTGTTATTAAGTCCAGGGTCCCTGTGCTTCAGCAGAGAGTGAATGTTCAGTCTTCTGCTGTGATGGGTATAAGAATAGTTGTTCTATTTTTGGTGGAAGGATGGGGTCTAGGGTCAGCAAGGATATTCTTTATTGCCTGAGGTAAACACTGAGTAAATGCTCACTAGAGCAGATAATTCAGGCAAAACGAGTACAAGAAAAGTTCAAGGAAAGAAAAATGGATACAGTTGAAAATAAAAGTTATTAAGATTGTTATGTCCCTGAATTTCTAATAGCAATCCATTAGTGATATCCTCACAAAGTAGTCTTTTTAAGGAACATTATAGAACTTACATCTATAATATTAAAACTCTGCTAACATAAGCAGATATTTTAGAATCTTAAATGGATAATCACTGAAGTGAACCTGTCTAGATTTTGCACATAGAATTCTAAGCATCTCTGCCAATAAGATTAGAAATTTAAGAAGTTCTTTAGGAGAACAATTTCATTTCCCCAAATAACTCATTATTTTTCTTCTGGGGTTTTTCATATAGGCTATTAAAGTGAATATTGAAAGTGTGAATGGAAATATTTTGTACCCATGATGTTACAGATTGGCATCTTCAAAAGTACAAGAGATATTGCCAATCTATCACTAATCAAGTTTTATAATTTACAACCTGGGCAAACTGTGGGCTGAGAAGCACAGCAGTTGTGCTGAGCATTTCTGGGAAGTTACCACCATCCCAGCACCAATTATTAAAACCTCTTACACACATTAAAGCTATAAAGATTAAAAATATAGCACATTTGTCATTAAATATGGATGACTTCATGTAATATGCATTATATACAAAAACAATGTCCTGCCACTTGAGCTTTATCTCTACCCTACGGAAAATCCACAAACCCAGAGTCGCACATCAAAGCTCATTTTGGCAAAGCCAAGGAACAACTTTGTCAAGCAAAATAAACACAGATGTTCCACACTCAGGCAACTGGCTAAGAGGAGATAGTGCATAGGCGGATGCACAGCCTTGTAAAAGATAATGCCTTCTTACACACTCTACAGCAGTCTTCTGTGGAGGCTGCAAATGCTGTTTCAAAGAGCTGATTCTTCCATTTGAAAATAATATTTTCCTGACTGTTGCTGTGAAGACACCGCACTAGTTCTCTCTGCAGGCATACAGAAGTATATACAGACTGTCTGAGGTTGTAGGTTCATATGTTTTGGAGCTAAAGAGAACTAAATTTCCCATGCATCTTAAACTGTGCCCTTCTTTTCAGTGATTTATTGATTTCTATCTGTAAAGTATGATATTAATAATCATATTAATTATAAGAAGGTCTGAGGAAAGAAAATTTCTGAACTCTTCCATTAACAGTTAATGCCAGATGATTTCAAATGACCAGACAGCTACAACTGACTTCCCTTTGTTTCTTCCATTCTCAGCTAATTGCAATAGAATCTCTCTGCTAAACAAACAGTTCTGGGACTCAAATATATTTCCCCCAGGAACAAAAATAGAGTTGCAAAAGATGGAGAACACATGTTTGGGAATTCTGATATGTGGTTTAGAATTGCATTGATGTTCAGTAATGGCCTATTTATTTATTTATTATTATTTTTCCTTTTTTTAATTTAAATGTATTTTAATTGGAGGCTAATTACTTTACAATGTTGTATTGGTTTTGCCATACATCAGCATGAATCCGCCACGGGTGTACACGTGTTCCCTATCCTGAACCCCCCTCCCACCTCCCTGGCCTATTTAAAATATCTACTCAAAGTAGAATTTTTCCTCTTTCCCCATACTATCATGTGACTGGGGAAAAAGGGTAAGATTGGAAAAAGAAGGATAAGGTTTGGGGTTATTGTGATTTTGAAAGTATACAATTTTTGTGGACACCTCTGTCTTGAAATAGTTTTAATCTGAGATAGACCTAAAGCCAAGGAGGAGGGAAGTGTTAGATGGTCAACAAAATCTCCCTCTGTTCTGCCAGCAATATTGTCTTGGTTATAATGGGAAATCGATCCTTGTAGTCATACTCTAATTAATAGGAATTATAAATATAAAGCATTTTAGGAAACAAGTAACCTCTTGTGAAGACCAAGAGTCTTACCCATCATCTTCCACCATCCTGTATTTTAAGTATCAAGTAGGTGTGACAGGCAGAAAATTTCAGATTGTGCTCCATTTGCTCTCCTGTTGCAAGTATTTGTATTCTCTTCTGCTCTATTATTTTTTGCAATGTCTTTTCCACTTCTCTAACCATGTACCCTTATTAATAGGGCTTCCCAGGTGGCACTAGTGGTAAAGAATCTGCCTACCAATGCAGGAGAGTCAAGAGACAGGGGTTTGATCCCTGGGTCACAAAGATCCCCTGGAGGAGGAAACGGCAACCCACTTCAGTATTCTTGCCTAAAAGTCCCATGGACAGAGGAGCCTGGCAGGCTGCACTTCATGGCGTCACACAGAGTCAGACAAAACTGAGCATACAATTTACTTTAATACATGGTTATAATATCTGCCATAGTGAAAAGATACTTTGTGCAAATATTATGAGACAAATGAGACATTTTTTACAGTGATTAATAAATCATAATATTCAGTTAAAAAATCCCAACCCCCCAATTAAGGAAAACTATTTTTCTTAAAATTTGACTCATACTTTTCCATCTTGCCCGATGTCAATCAGTTTTCTTTGCAAATTAATGGGTGGTGTTCCTCTAATTTTAGCAAATTGTTTCACTGCAGTGAAAGCTTTATTTTTGAGTATTTGTGTGTGTGTTTGCGTGTGCTCAGTCTCTCAGTCATGTGTGTGACTCTTTGTGACCTCGTGGACTGTGGCCCTCCAGGCTCCTCTGTCTATGGATTTCCCAGACAAGAATACTGGAGTGGGTTGCCATTTCCTACTCCAGGGTATCTTCCTGACCCAGGGGTTAAACCTGAATCTCCTGTGTCCCGTGCACTGGCAAGTGGATTCTTTACCACCAGTGCCAACTGGGAAGCTGTTTGGAGTACTTAGCATGCTCCAATTTGAAAATCTTATATGTTTATTTGTTTCAGGCTAAAAATATTCCTTAATAATGGGAATATTTCCAAATATCAGTTTTCTAGATGCCTTCTCCATAGCCAAGAATCCATCCTTTACCACAAGGTAATCAGCGAATCTCTGTGAGCTAAAAAAGTTCATGATGTCTCCCTGTTTTGTTACAAGAGGATATGTATATTCTATTATTTTTTAAATACCTTATGCTTATACAATAACTGTATTATGAAATACTCTAGTAGGTTTTGTATTTCTCATTTCAACTTATTTCTTGCAACAGTTGTCTAAAAAGGATACAATGAATAGTGTTCATAAATGATGCTGTTGATTAATGTAATCCCAGAATTCCTTTTAAAATTATATTTGGGGCAACTGCTCAGAGCTTGGACTTCCAAAGTTGGGCTTTCATCAAATGTTGTGGTTAGAACTATATTATTTTTATTTATAAAGTCATTACTGTTAAAATATTTCTCCTCTGACATAGCTGTTCTTAAGTGACCCATAACAATAGTTATTTTAGATTGCACCTCCAGCTACCTTAAACATTTTATTCTATTGTGAATGCTTTCTTTCTCAATACATTTTCTCTTTGTTACTGGTGTATTTGTCAGTCACATTAATAACTCCTCTTCTTTCCAAAAATTTGTGTTTAGATTTTTTGAATATTTCTATATAACAATATCCTCTGAAAATGAAACATAAATGTCTTTACATCTAATCCTATATCTTAATTTTATTTTTTCATCTTACTTTGTTAAATAAAACCTCAAGAGAATATTGAATACAAGTATTAATAGCGGTCCTTATCATTTCCTTATTTTGAAGGTAATGCATCTAATGTTTTTGCAATATCGAATAACATTCACTCTAGATTTATTGTGTATGTAGATAGTGGGATACAGGCCATAACTTTGGAGATTAAGTTGTGGCAATATTATTACTTAAAGTAAGAAATATAGGGAAATGAGCAAATGTGAGGAGCAGAGGGCAGAAGTTCAACCAGTGAATGTTAAGTTCAACAAGTTTAGTTCTTTTCATCTCTACCCAGCACATAACTGTGTTCATTCTTCGAGTCCCTTGTGTAACATTCTTGACTCTTTCAGGAATCCTTAGATACATCTTTCCCTATACAGTCATTAAACTATGTATACATCAACTTAGCAGCAATTATGGTACTGCATTGAAATAGTGTGTTTAAGTATTTAGTGACCAAAATTATATCAGCTATCCTTTTCCATTTTTTCAACCCAAAACCAATCTCTCAGCTGAAAATGTCTGCCACTTTGTCAGCTTACTAATGAATGAAGTACACTTTGAATCTATATGATTTCATCCTTATCCTTACTTTAGTCTACGCCACGAAAAATTCTTCAAGAGATGGGAATACCAGACCACTTTACCTGCCTCCTGAGAAATCTGTATGTAGGTCAAGAAGCAACAGGTAGAACCAGACATGGGACAATGGACTGGTTCCAAACTGGGAAAGGAGTACGTCAAGGCTGTATATTGTCACCTTGCTTACTTAACTTATATGCAGAGTACATCATGCAAAATGCCAGACTGAATGAAGCACAAGCTGGAATCAAGATTGTCAGGAGAAACATCAGTAAACTCAGATATGCAGATGACACCATGCTTATGTCACAAAACCAAGAGGAACTAAAGAGTCTCTTGATAAAGATTAAAGAGAGTAAAAAGGCTGACTTAAAACTCAACATTCAAAAAACTAAGATCATGGCATCTGGTCCCATCACTTCATGGCAAATAGATGGGGAAACAGTGGAAACGGTGGCTGACTTTCTTTTTGGGCACCAAAATCACTGCAGATGCTGACTGTAGCCATAAAATTAAAAATACTTGCTCCTTAGAAGAAAAGCTATGACCAACCTAGATGGCATATTAGAAAGCAGAGACATTACTTTGCCAGCAAAGGTCCGTCTAGGCAAGGCTATGGTTTTTCCAATAGTCATGTATAGATGTGAGAGTTGGACCATAAAGAAAGTTGAATGCTGAAGAACTGATGCTTTTGAACTGTGGTGTTGGAGAAGACTCTTGAGAGTCCCTTGGACTACAAGATCCAACCTGTCAATCCTAAAGGAAATCAGTCCTGAATAGTCATTGGAAGGACTGATGTTGAAGCTGAAACTCCAATACTTTGGCCACCTGATGGGAAGAACTGACTTACAGGAAAAGACCCTGATGCTGGGAAATATTGAAGGCAGGAGGAGAAGGGGACAACAAAGGATGAGATGGTTGGGTGGCATCACTGACTCGATGGACATGAGTTTGAGCAAGCTCTGGGAGCTGGTGATGGACAGGGAAGCCTGGCCTGCTGCAGTCCATGAAGTTGCAAAGAGTCAGACACTTCTGTGAACTGAATTGAATCATCATCACTTACCTAGACTGGTCTCATAGCCTCCTCACAGTTGTCCTTGCCCTACTCTTGTTCCATCCCAGTCTGCACTGCACATAGAAGCTTTATTAATCAATTAAAATTGCAAATAAAATCATGCTACTCTTTTGCCAGTGGCTCCCCATAGGACTTCCCTGATAGCTCAGTTGGTAAAGAATCGCCCTGCAATTCAGGAGACCCCAGTTCAAATCCTGGGTTGGGAAGTTCTCATGGAGAAAAGATAGGCTACCCACTCCAGTATTCTTGGGTTTCCCTTGTGGCTCAGCTGGTGAAGAATGTGCCTGCAATGTGGGATACCTAGGTTCAATCCCCGGGTTGGGAAGATCCTCTGGAGAAGGGAAACGCTATCCACTCCACTCTTCTGGCCTGGAGAAGTCCATGGTGTTGCAAAGAGTCGGACATGACTGAGCAACTTTCACTTAGCCATGTTAGCCCCATATGTTAGGAATAAAATTCAGACTTCTTTCAGTTCAGTTCAGTTGCTCAGTCATGTCTGACTCTTTGTGACCCAATGGACTGCAGCACCCCAGGCCTCCCTGTGATCACCAACTCCCAGAGTTTACTCAAACTCATGTCCAATGAGTCAGTGATGCCATCCAACCATCTCATCCTCTGTCGTCCCCTTCTCCTCCTGCCTTCAGTCTTTCCTAGCATCAGAGTCTTTTCAAATGAGTCAGTTCTTCCCATCAGGTGGCCAAAGTATTGGAGTTTCAGCTTCAACATCAGTCCTTCCAATGACTATTCAGGACTGATTTCCTTTAGGATTGACAGGTTGGATCTCCTTGTAGTCCAAGGGACTCTCAAGAGTCTTCTCCAACACCACAGTTCAAAAACATCAATATTTCAGTGCTCAGATTTCTTTACAGTCCAACTCTCACATCCATACATGACTACTGAAAAAACCATAGCCTTGACTAGACAGACCTTTGTTGGCAGAGCAATGTCTCTGCTTTTAAAAATGTTGGTCATAACTTTTCTTCCAAGTTAGTTTAATGGCTGCAGTCACCATCTGCAGTGATTTTGAAGCCCCAAAATATAGTCTGTCACTGTTTCCACTGTTTCCCCATCTGTTTCCCATGATGTGATGGGACCAGATGCCATGATCTTAGTTTTCTAAGAAAATTGAGCTTTAATGCCAACCATTTCACTCTCCTCTTTCACTTTCATCAGGAGGCTCTTTAGTTCTTCTTCACTTTCTGCCATAAGGGTGGTGTCATCTGCATATCTGAGGTTATTGCTATTTCTCCCGGCATTCTTGATTCCAGCTTGTGCTTCTTCCAGCCCACATCGTTTCTCACGATGTGCTCTGCATGTAAGTTAAATAAGCAGGGTGACGATATACAGTCTTGACGTACTCCTTTTCCTATTTGGAATCAGTCTGTTGTTCCATGTCCAGCTCTAACTGTTGCTTCCTGACCTGCATACAGATTTCTCAAAAGGCAGATCAGGTGGTCTGGTATTCCCATCTCTTTCAGACTTTTCCACAGTTTGTGATCATCCACACAGTCAAAGGATTTGGCATAGTCAATAAAGCAGAAGTAGATGTTTTTCTGGAACTCTCTTGCTTTTTCAATGATCCATTGGATGCTGGCAATTTGATCTCTGGTTCCTCTGCCTTTTCTAAATCCACCTTGGACATCTGCAAGTTCACAATTCACATCCTGTTGAAGCCTGGCTTGTAGAAGTTTGAGCATTACTTTACTAGTGTGTAAGATGAGTGCAATTGTGCAGTACTTTGAACATTCTTTGGCCTTGCCTTTCTTTGGGATTGGGATGAAAACTGACCTTTTCCAGTCCTGTGGCCACTG